>OY754307.1:77407150-78607150 GCA_963573325.1 Astragalus glycyphyllos
GTTCTATGGAGACTTTCAGCAAACACCATATAAGCATCTCTAAACCAAAAAATTGCTGAAGTACAAACCGTATAGCAGAGATCCCATAGAAGCACCAGGAAGTTTCACAGAAACCAGAAAAGCAGGAAAAACATTGAGATTCCATGGAGCCTTCTGTGGCGGCCGGAGAGGAACCAAGGAGACAGATAAGAGACAGACCATAATTGACCTCATGAGGTGCAGCAATTTTCTAGGAGAGCCTGGACTCTCAAACACAACAACATTTTCTGATTGGGGGGGGCTGAGGCAGAGACCGTGGCGGCGCGGTCATCGGAGCAGTGGCAGAATGAAGCGGCTGGAGTAGATATCCAGAGAGAGGGCTAGATCCCCATTGGCAGTGAAAGGGGGGTACCGGAGACGATGATGGAGGTGGAAGGGGATGATATCGAAGGGGGTTTGGTTTTTGGTGTGTGGGGGGGGGGGGGGGGGGGGGGGGGGGGTTCGGTGGGGGGTGAACGACCGTTGGAGGAAAAGGGGTTTTGGGATTCGGTGGCGGAGGTTTTGTTGCTGATGTGGAGGGTTTACGATGGGGGGTGAACGGTCGGTGGAGGAGGAAAGGTTTTCGGATCTGGCGGCTGGGGGTTTCGGTGGAGTGGGAAGGCTGGTGGATGAAGTCCTGGATGTTGGAAGCAAACCCCAACTGGTGGGGAGGAAAAGGGCCTCTATGGTGGACGGGATAGCCTCCATGGTGGAAGGGAGAGGCTCCAAGGAGGGTTGGAAGGAGAAAAGATGGTTCTAGAGAGAAGTTGGAGCTTCTCTCTCATCCCCATCTTGCAAATTATCACATTAATCTCCATGTTCTATTTTTGCTACACCCTTAAAACACACATTTCTTGGGATTTAGGAGTATAGATAGGATTGGTATTGGAATTTAGAGTTGTCTGCTTTGGATTTTTGGTGTTGTGGTGGTGGTCTGGCGGTGAAGGAGAGGGTGTTGGTGGCTTGCCGAGGAAGATGAAGATAAAGATAAAGATGGAGATGGGGTGCTTTTTATCAATTCGGTCCCTTATATTTTTTTTTAGTTTCAATTTGGTCTCTATTTGCCACGTCATGAAATGAATGACACATCAGACTGGACTTTAAGATGCCACATCAGCAATTAACTGCTAGCATGGCGTTTGTTAAGTTAATGGATGAAAAATACCAAAAAAGTACCAAAATGACACACATAAAAAAAATGAGGGACCAAAACCGGAAAAAAAGATAAAATACCAAAATGAAACCAAAGCCAAAAGATAAAGGACCAAAACTGCAATTTAGCCTATAATATATAAATATATGTTTATATATGGTAGTGGTTTCAGATGGTGGGCGGCGGTGCTCTGACGGTCGTTGGTGGTCAGCGGCGGAGCTCTGGTGGCCCACGACGGCCAGCGGCGAGGATCAGTGGTGGTTATATATATAATATAATATATTATATGTATATAATCCAAAAAAAATACTCCCTCCGTCTCATATTAAGTGTCGTTTAAGGTTATGCGCGGGTATTAAGAAAATGATTGGATATGCTAAATTTTATGGTAAAAAAATGTGGTAGGACTAAAATACCCTTACACTTTTCTTAGTTGGTGCAAAGGCACGGTTATTTATATTCTAAAGTAAGGGTATTGTTGGAAAGTAATAATAAATGTTGTATTGGGATTCTAAAGTGACAGATAATTTGAGACAATGAAAAATGACAAACAGGGCACTTTATATGAGACGGAGGGAGTATTATATATAGTATATAATATATAATATATAATATTATATAATCCAAAAAAATATTATATATATATAATACAATATATTATATTATATTATATACATATATTTTTCTGAATTTTTTGAAATAAATTTTATTTTTCTGGAAACTTATTTTTTGAAAAAAAACTGAAATGTATTTTTTAAAAATAGTTTTTGGTAACAAAATACTTTTTATAATTATTGAATGGATTTTGATTTGGTAGTTATTGTAATCTAATGGCTTTAAAGTCCGAGGCTGATTCATCGCAGCGGCAGGAATGTTGTTTATGGACACCCGGTTTTTTTCATTTGTGTGTGTTAGGTCCTGACACTTGTCAGTCCAACCATTAGACCAAAAAAAGATCTAATGGCTTTAAAAATTATAACGGATGAATCACAACCATCAACAAAATCAAGCGGATGGATTCAGTCCAATCCATTAATAATTGTTTTTTTGTAATAGACGAATCGGATGAATTTTATTATTGATATACCGAGTATCCGATGGACAAATAGATAATTTTGAGGCCTATACTGAATCCTATGATAAAACCAACTAGGAACCGTGGCAAGCATCCCCCATTTGAAGATGTTGTGTGTAGGGGTCGGAATACGCACCCACAGAGGTCTATCGCCAGACCTACGTCAGAAAAATGTAACATTTTATCTAACTAAAAGAAGATTTGGTCTAAGCAGGCCAATTACTGACTTGAGTATGGAGGAAAAGTGTACATTTATTTTTAACCAAACCTCATTATTAGTTTACTAAAATTTAAAGATTAATACACTTCGTTGAATCATCATTTTGAAAAATACAGACTCACATTAGAAAAAGTAAATACATTATCTCAGAAACACTGCTTGCTACTAAGTATTATCTTTGGTCTACACGTGGAGATAGCATTTATTGACACTACATTATAGATGGATGGGGACTGTGGTTGAGTTATTAAAGGAGAGTATAGATGGAAGTGGCAGAGGTGACTATAAAACAAGAACAAGAATCCACATTGAAACCAGCTAGTAGACGGTGTAAGGTTGATTGTTTCCTAGTTTTTCATTTGATGTGGTCCAGCTTCTAACCATTGCATATAGGTATATCTCGGGTTCACTTCAGGTTAGCTTTGTTTACTATTTTGTTTTTGTTGTAACTCGTTAACAAAATTGAGCTAACTAAGTAACTTGATTAACGCAGCAACCAAAGTGGTTATAAATTGAATGCCACACTTCAATGAAGAAACCAAAGTAGTAAATTCACTTTAGTTCCCTCCCTCATAAGTTTAGGTTGTTTTGTGTCAGTTGAGGGCCTACGTGTGTCGTTGAAAATATAGGATAAATTAATTGTAACTTATTTTTGCATTGTTCATTGTTAATTTTTAGAGTGTCTCTACAGTGAAGAGTGACTATGAGTATGGATCTGAAAAAAACTGCCCCTGATAGCCATCAGAAAATTGCAGTTGCAGTATCACTGTCACAAGAACAGCTAGCAAAGGTATGTCCAAATTACTCAAATTATTTTAAGTTAATTCTCAGTATATCCACAAAGATATATAAATAATTTGGTGCATGCATATTCCAGATAAGTGAGGTGAGAAGGTTGGTAGGATCATTATCAGATAAGGCATCTGTTTATTGTTCTTCTGATGCATCTATCTCAAGGTATTTAAGATCACAGAATTGGAATGTGAAGAAAGCAACTCAAATGTTGAAACAGAGCTTAAAATGGAGAGAGGAATACAAACCTGAAGAAATCCGCTGGGTGAGTAATGCCTATCCTTGTTTTCACTTTCAAGGGATAACGCATGGTTGCCTAGTATGTGTCCTCATATTTTGAGTGGTTGCTATGGTTGCTTCTGCTTCAGGATTTTTCTATCTAATAAACCAACAATTATTCTCCATATTTACACATATTTAGAGTTTTTATATTAATTAAATTCAATCAAATCAATGTAAACATGTTTTAGTTAATTTTTCATATAATTATAAAGATTTGCTATTTATAATTAATTGATTAAACAGCAAATCTTTTTTATACCTGTACTTTTTTATTCAACTTTTAATTATTAAAATATCTTCTATCAGTTATAATATTGTTTGGTGTGTATTTTTTTTTCTAACTACAGTAAGTTACATATCTCTAACTGCAGTAAAAAAAAGTTGTTTGATGTGTATTTATTTTTTTCCTTGATTAAGGATGAGGTTTCTGATGAAGCGGAGACAGGGAAGATATATAGACCAAATTACTGTGACAAGCATGGGAGATCAGTGCTTGTAATGAAACCAAGTCGACAGGTTTCTTCTGAAAATCACTTTTGATCTTGTTTCTATTCCATTTTTAATTGTCATAATAATTTAACTGGTGCTGCACTGCAGAACACCAAGTCAGTAAATGCACAGATGAGGTATTTTGTTTACTGCATGGAGAATGCCATTTTAAATCTTCCACCAAACCAGGAAGAGGTGATCTGGCTGGTTGATTTCAATGGTTTCAATTTGTCAAATATATCATTCAAGGTGGCAACTGAATCTGGCCACGTGTTACAAAAATATTATCCACAGCGTCTAGGATTGGCAATAATGTATGATGCACCCAAAATTTTCCAACCATTCTTCACGGTAACCAAATAAAACACTTCTTTGTCAGTACATATATCTGCATTATGAGTGTAGGTGAAGTTTTAAATGCATACTGTTGAGTAGTATGTTGACTATTTTGGATTGTGTGTGGCAAGAGTCTGTAAGAGCATTTAATTCCTAACAACATATAATATGAGAGGGAGGGAGTATGAGATAAGATCGAAGTGCATTAGATGTTAGCTACGGTCTTTTAAAATGCATACTGATAATTCTGAAGATGATGAAATTAGTATTATTTTGTAATGTAAAAGAATGAATTGCTGCAGATGGTAAAGGTAGTGCTTGACCCTGAGACTAGAAATAAGGTAAAGTTTGTTTATTCTAAAGACCAGGACACAAAGAAGATTATGGAGGATTTGTTTGATATGGATCAACTTGAATCCGCGTTTGGTGGAAATGATGGCACAGAATTGGATATGAATAAGTATGCTAAGAGAATGAAAGAGGAGGACAATAAGACACACTCCTTCTGGACACAGGCAAATTCAGTATCATCTTTTGATTCGACCAGGTTAGCAGCAGATTCTGAGACTTCCAACGAAGAGAAAATACCATGTTCCTAAATATCTTGATTGGTCAGGGATACAGAAATGCTACGGCATTAGGATGAGAAATAAAGTGCCAAAATCTGTTTAAAGAGTGTTGAAATCAACTGCAATGCAGCAAGATATCATGAATTCAATTCTAGTTTGAAACTTAGTTATAAGTGACATGATGTGAACTTCATATTGGATTTTATTATGATAAATATTTTACCTTTTAGTTTGAAGCTTCTGACCTTTAAAATATCTTTGCAAAACTACTTGAAAACAGAGAGATAGAGTTGGGTGCGACTGATTAACGCACTCCATTTCATTTAATAGAGTGGAGTTGACTAGTACTCGAATTTGATATCTGACGATAATAATTTAAAGTCAGACCTTACTTATCTCTTGATCAAACTCTGGATTAGTCAAACTCTTTTTCCCTAAACACTATAGCTAGATTAGAGATCTCTGGGCAAAACAAAAATAGAGGGACTTACAAAATAAACAAACATTATTTCCTATTATCTTAGTCGAGTATTTTAAAATTTTCAGGATATCCAGTAAAATTCACATTAGAACTCATTTACAAATATAATGATGGACCCCAACTGAAAGTATTACAGAATGTCCACATTTAGAAATGCATCAACACCGGGAACATAGAAACAGTCACTTGTTCACCAAAAGATAAATAAATATACCTAAAAATGAAAGCAGGTCTACCAATACACAGGTTCAAAACTATACTAAAACTTCCAAATCAACCTAGCTTAGGGGATATTCAAGGCACCTGACAGTATCACTGAGAACACCCCCAACCCAACTTTGGTTCAACTGTGATGGTTCTGATTAACGATGAATGTATTTCCTGAAACAGTGAAAGAAAACTTAATATTGTATATTAAGAGGATCTCTATTCTATTAAGAGAGAAGCAATGAGTGTTTACCTAAACAACTAATATATCATTTGAACATATCATCCAACTTTTGTCTGTAATGAGCCAAACGCTGTCATCAAGTGAAGTTGTCAGTGCCTTGTCAAATTATTAGTTAAAAAGAATATTTAAGAAATGAATATTGAACTTAATTTCAGCATCACAATAGAGCATCAATCCATAAAACATTTATTAATGACTAATGTAATACTCCTTCCGTCCCAATATAAGCATCATACTAAGTTGTTCCACACTGATTAAGAAGAGACAATCATAAAAGAAAAAGAACAATTTTACCAAATTAACTTTTATTACATTGAAAATGATACAACATAATAACAAAATTCCAAAAAGCATCATAATGAGTAAAACTGGGAAAAAATGATCCATAGTACATTCATTTTCAGGTATCGAGGTACAGTAAAAAGCCAACAGAGTTTACTATCAAAATTTCTTCACAGCTTAATACATATTGCTCATGCCAACTAACCACACTAGAAAACCAAAGGAAAGGTTATGATCAAGTAAATCAACGGGGTGTAAGACTTTCCAACAGGATTAGATCTATCTAAGGAATTTTTAGAAAGATGAAACTTAAGACTGGAAACAAATAATTTCACAAATCACAAGTCAAACTCTTTTGATGTTCTGTTCTTTATATATTGGACTGGAAGGGACACTGCAGCCTTCCAGACAAACAATATCTATTCTTAAATCAAAACTTTTATGATATAAAATGCATACCTTGGTATAGGCATAAACTCCGGCTTCAGTTGGTCCTATGGGACTCCCCCTCCTAAGGAATTTTCCTTCTTTGAAAATGTATAGCATTGGAATTCCAGTTGACAGCTCTAAGCTAATAACCTAGCAAAAGGTGAAGAAAAAAGTTCATGCCTATGCAATGCCATACGTGAACTTAAGAGAAATAATAATTCTGAATACTCCAATCACCTCCTGGGAAGTTAATTTGTCGAGATACATGATAATGGATCTCAATGAATTCCCATGTGCTGCAATCATCACATTCTTTCCAGATAAAAGTTGGGGTTCAATCTGCAGCATTGATATCAATGAATCAGTTCCAAATCAAAGTCCTATGATGATGCATATATCATACTACATAAATACTTCCTCTCCAGCACAAATAGGCTTGAAGTTAAATGTATCCCATAAACCATCAAAAATATAGCAATTACATACTGAGCTAAAAAACCAGGGCTACTTTGAGAGGCATATCTACTTATCTAGTTGAAGATTCATCACATTTGTCTGGATAACTTACAATACAAATTTCACAATGAAAATTGGGAGGGAGTATAATTTTACTTATCACAATTCTTTAAACAAATTGATACACACAAACTAATTTACACCTACTTGTTCTCTGAAATAGGCAACTGCTCTTTCAGCACACATTTCCAAACTTTCACCATTGGGAGGAGGTATGTCATAACTTCGGCGCCACTCATGCACTTGTTCTTTCCCATATCTTTCTGCTGTTTCTTGCTTATTGAGACCTTGTAGTTCCCCATACCTGAAATGATAACAATCATGATATAGCAATAATGTGTTCATGTTATTCATGACATTGTAAAGCAGAAATCGCAAACATTATGAACAGGAAAAATATTCCTACATTCTTTCATTTAGCTGCCAAGATGCTATGACTGGAATGGACTGCTTTTTTGTATCTTCACTAAAAACTTGACTCCATGCCTTTGCTTGTTCACTCTCATTGTGAATAACGATAGGCACCTGCGTGTAGGTTTATGGTTAACTTTAGAAAATGGCATTTCAATGTTACAGTGGAATTCAGTACTATACTATGTACATAATCAGCAATAACAAGTATAGTAAAACCTAACAATTTTGATATGGCCTAATATTCTGGATTGTTATGCCAGTACTAAATAGATTTAAATTCCTATTTTTTCAGTTAAGTACTAGTTATTTGGAGTATGGAATGCTAACTAATATGTCCTAAGCTTCCTAGAAAAATGTGAGTTACATATTGAGTCGCTTTATTAGACACCAAAAGATAGATATCTGTTCTTGTTACCTTCTTGCGACGATGCTGGGTCATGGCAAGCATGGCTGTCATTTGCGCACGAATTAAAGCAGATGTAAAAATGACATCAACAGGAATGCTGCTAATTCTTTTTCCAGCTTCAATTGCCTCATCTATACCCTTCTTGCTTAGTGGCACATCAACACAACCCGTGAACAAATTCTTTTCATTCCACAGTGACTCACCATGTCGAATAAGAATCAAAGCCGCTTCATCTATGTTGGAACAGATTGAACATTAGCTAGCTAACAACCAACCATGACAACTTCAACAGTTTGAATATCTAAAACCACCTAAAACTTGGTGATCCAACTTCAAGAAACAATCAACATAAACATGTTTGACACAGAAGGGTGTATTGTCCAGCAAACCCTAAATATAATTAACAGGAAAGTTATCTTACTTGACTTCTTGGAAGTATCACCAGTGTTGCTTCTTGAAGGGGATATCACAGGATCAACAACTGATGTCTGAGAATGGGAAGCCGAAGATCGAATTACACTGCAATTCATTCTTCCATTGTGGCTACTTCCTCCCTTTGATAAGCCATTGATACAGACAAAATCCTTTGTCACCAATCTTACTAAATTGGCCCGGAGCTTTTGATGATGATTAAAATTATTAAGATAAGAATGGGACTGTGAAGTGCCAATAGCATTGTAACATACTTCAGCTGCCATTATCTGAACATTAAAAACAAACAACTGAGTAAGGAAATACAACTAACTACTGCCAGTTCATGATCAAGGAGATGGTTTGACGATGAAGTTTCAAACGTTTTAATCAAAGAAACAAAAAAACGCATACGTGTTTGCCTAAAAGAATATTCAACCAATACAAAAGAAAAATGGGGGAAAAACCCTAACGAAGTAGTTGCAGATCTATATAGAACAGAACAATGAAACGAGAGGAAGTCTGCATAGAATAGAATTCATATAAATAAAAGGGGGAAAAGAAAGGAAATATTTTTATTTATTCAGTTTTTGCAACAAGTATGCAGACGAAAATCGTGAATAAAAATGGAATCGGCCTACCACCCCAGATGCGAGTGATGGAATATGATATGAATAGAGGAAAAAAGGAGGAAAAATATATACCTGGTTGATATGGGCAGAGCGAAGAAAACGAGGTGGAGGCAATGGAAAGATGCGTAAACTGAGTTTTTATTACAATAGAATAGAATGTAACGAAATAGAGGACGGAGTTACAGAAGAGAAGCTTGGAACGAGGAAGGGAAAGAAAATGTGACGATTTTGCAGAGGGAAATAAAGTTGTTGGTATTTGTCCCAACGAGTCTCAAGTGGCGACACAAGCAAGCAAGGGTCTAACAACGTAGAAATTCAAGAAATCGGAATTTGTTCTGTTTTTGTGTTCAAAAAGTCACATATATAGCCTCCCATAATTTTTATTCTTCCCTTACATGGACAAAAAACACAAGACCTGCCGCACTCCGGTGGTCGTTGAACTATTTTATTTTATTTTTTTTTGGTAAGAGTTGAACAATTTTATTTTTCTCTGGCAAGAAGGGTGATTAAAATGTATACTCTAGAATACAATGAATTTCAATCCAAAGCACTTGGGTGAGATGGTATGGGTATTTTTCAGCTTAACCAAGATTTTGGGGGGTTCGAATCCAGCCTTAAGTATGCAATAGTGTTAAAACTCGAGCTTTGTCGCTCATTGTGGTCCTATACAGCTTAAGAGATTAGTCTCTACAGTTGTGCACAGAAGATACTCAATTTATACATAAAAAAAGAATGGATTTAATTTATATACTATAAGAGATACTGTCAAAAGATATTATATAATGTCAACTTATCATTAACTAATCACAAAATGATAAGTCATAAAAAATGTTTGACTTTATTAACTATTTATAACTCACCTATACTTGATGGGAGACTACCCCTAGCAAGGGATGGTAAACCTACCTACCTTATAAAATAAAATTTTAAATTAAATATTGAAATCTAGTAAAAATATTAATACTAAATTTAAGAAATAATGTAGAAAATTGTGACAATCGTAATCTTTTTATTTTACCCAATCTAAAAATTTAAAATCTATTGAAATTAAATTTAAAAAATTAAAATAATTGATTTAAAAATTTTCAAATAAAACTATTATAAAAAAATATAAAAATAATAAATTAATTTAAATTTTTTAACAAATGAAATATAGTTGTGACAAAAATAGTCTTCATCTATCCAATCTCTATCCAGATCTATATATTATTTTGTATCTATCTTATCAGGATTAAGTAGGCCTTAAGTGACTTTTCTTAAATATAAATGGTTAGAATGCTTAATATGTTCCTAATTCGAAATCTCTAGGGTTTATCGCAGAGCTTTAATTTTCTCAAAGATTAAAATGAGTTGTGTGATATTCTCCATCAACTTTCTTTTGAATTAGAGAAATGCTTGTAGTTACGAAACGAAAGATGTCTCTATGGACACCTTTAATACATTCTCCCTACTAGGTATTTTTGTAAACACCAAATTAAGTAATTAACTATGTACTTTTCTTACAAATTCGTAGGGTTACTTTCGTATCAAATAGCATTCCCCTTTAACAATTCTCCATCATGTATGGGTTTTCTTAACTACAAGTTTGTATTTAAAAATAGAACTATTTTTAAAAGTGTAATCAAGCAAACCCTAAGTAACCAATACTGTTGGCCCAGTGGCTTAATCTACAGACAAGTAGGTCAATTCGGTGCTATCAGATTCGATTCCTGCACCGACAAACTCGGTGTTGGGCAGTACGACATTTGATCCTAATGGCCAAAAAAGAGCAAACCCTAAATAAATTCGTTTACTCAATTTTTAAGTAGTAATTAAGTAATAAAAAATGGAAAATGTCGTTTTAATGAGTACGGTATCAAATGGGACATTAGGGGTTATTTTAACGCACACCGACTGTATTGAAATAGATGATTTAGAACAACCCTTCATTAAGTTCATGGGACAATATATAATTACATACGCCCCTTCCCTATATATATTTCTCCTTCCGTTGCTTCCACTTAATTTTCTTCGGTTGACCATAAATTTTTGTTGGTTCCATGATGAGAAAAAACAATACTAGTACTACCTAACAAAGCGAATTTAATACACCTCCAATCCTCCGTCTTATATATATATATATATATATATATATATATATATATATATATATATATATATATATATATATATGGTGGGTTTTGTTTGACAGTAATTGACCCTCAAAAAACACGTGGTTATGTCAACCCCACAATTTTTTTAAGACTAAACTTGCCAAAAGTACCCTCCCACCTAATTAACCCCCTTGTTTGGTTTCAATTCAACGACACTGAGCAAGGCCTTGGAGGCTTAGACATTGAAATTTTCAAAGGTTGTGTGCCTGTGTGAACACAAGAGACCCATTCATACAAGATCAACAACCCCCAGTTCACCACTGTATCTACATTGCTCCTTGTAGCAGCTAGCAAAAGAATATGCTTTCATTGTGCTATACCTTGAAGGAGAGAAAAGGCAAAATGGCAAACTAACCACCTTACCATATTAAATTAGGAAAGACTCACAAGTCACAAGTCATTATATTTTTGTCAAAAAAGTCACAAGTCATGATATCGGAATCATAAATTACTAGGGGTAATATTATACATGTGGGTTGCACGAGTTTATTTATATTTAATTTATTAATCATTTCACAATAGGGTGCTTTTAGGGTGATAGATGAACTAAATCCCTCACAGTGAATTGTTAAAATTGACTGTAGGATATATAGTATAAAATTTGATAAGTAGTGGTTGAGATTTAATACTAGTTGATTCAATCCGAACCACTCGTAATATTTTACACAATATTTTACAGTTAATTTTAGTGGTACACCGATATGAGAAACTTAATTGGTCCTCATCTTAGAAGCACCATTCAAAATATAGTGAAAATTTAAAAAGAAAATATGTTTCAAGTGTCCGAATATACATGAAAAATATCTAGACTAAGAAACTTATTAAATATGTGTTGTACACTATGTTTTTAACATATTTTAATTTGCATATTTTTCATCATAGCAAATGTTGTGCACAGTACTTCCGATTTTAATGGCGGTCCGAGGTAGTTGATAGATAAGTCATTGATTGGTAAGTTGTCTGGTCCGAGTTGGGGTTGTATCTACAAAGACACTCCGACACTCAAGTCAAGGAGGTAGTCAAGCAGAGTAATAAATGTGAGATTGTTTACCATTAATGAGGCATTGAATGCTGTATTTATAGAGTGTGGTGGGGTTTGACTCAATGAATTTGAGTCGTCCGATCCTAAAAAAATTGATCTGAACCCTTGATGTATGAATCAGTTTTTTGGGAATGGACTTTCTGTTATTGGGCCCTTGTGGGGTGCAAATAGACACATATACATGGGTGTAATCAGTAAAAGTCCTCACCATAACAGTAAATAATAAGTTTTTTAAAACATTTTAGTGAAGTAACTAATGTTCATGCAAAATATAGTTGCAAATCATCAAATACAGGTTTATACATATATATTATTCTTTTCTGTCCTTTGATGTTAAAGAAGAAATAGTGTTTAGACAAATAGAATATCATTTAATTTAATATTTTCCTTTAACTTTTATTTGTTGCCAGCCATCCAGTAGAATATTTTTATTAAATAAAATTGGTAATCAATAATATATTATTAATTTTACCGTAAAAACAAATAAGATGTAATGTAAATAAAAAAAGATTAATTTTTATAGTCGTTATTATAGTACAAAGATCCTCCAATTTATATTTAAATTTTTTATAATAAAAAACGATTAATTTTACCCTTGATAATAATATAAGTTTTTAAATTTAGTATTTACATTAAAAATTGAAATAAAATTATTGTAAGTATTCTTTATATGTCATTTGATGTCATTTTAGGTGTGTCGGTCCATTTTTAAATCAAGAATGTGTGGGCTAGCTGGGTTTTGTAAACCCATTTTTATAAAATTAAAATGCGATGGTGTTCCTGCTTATACCCCGCATTCCTAGCTAGGTTAGTACAAGATATGGGTGTGGGTTAGTAAGGGTAGTTTTAAAATTAAGGGAGTGTGGGGGTAGGGATGTGGGGGTGCAAGATGAAATCCCCAAATACAGAAAAATCTTATTAATTGTTGGGCTATTTTGGCCTGGTGGTCAAACCCTAGGTTGGGTTAGGCCAATAAATACGAGCTCATGCTTTCGCAACTCCCTCCTACCCACTACACACCCTCAAATCTCACGTATTTCGTTTCATTGCGAAGGAGACGAACGAAAGATTATTCAACACAACACAACGGATAAACTCTCTGATCAATTCATCACATGCTACGATTTTCTCTGTATCTAAACCGAATGCATAATCAAGATGTTTTATTATCATAATCCAACTCCAATTACATTTTCCAGCAACTGAATAATGGAGTTGTGGTTAGGGGTGCAAAAGTTCAAAATGGTGTTGGGAAATGTACACAGCTTGGAAGGAGAAGTGGAGAGAGACTCTTCACCTGCGGCTCTTAATTCCATTTCCGTGTGTATTAGAATGTTTTTTGAGTTTGCAATTTGGAATTAGCACCGAAAGAGCTGTTATTGTATTACTGTTGTAATTGATTGTTCATATTTATCAAAGTTGAATCTTGCGTTTTAAGAGGTACGGTAGACAAGCCATGTACTTGTTAAAATCATAGACACTAACCTTATTTTAACAGGTGCGGTAGAGAGGCACCAAACTGGTTCGACAACTAGGCGCCTTTATTTAGTATCATAAGCCTTATACTCCACAATTCGAACTCTAGTGACTTCAAACCACCTTTTCAATGATCTTAGTGTATAACACTTGCAACGTTGTAATGTAACAGTACATCGCAAGACATGACTGTAAATTCAAATTTTCATGAAAGCTTTAAACATATTGAAATCAACTACCACATCATCTAAGAAAAATATCAATCAAAATCATTCCATTTATTTATAAAAAAAAATAGTATACCATACCATGGCAACACGGATTAGACTACAATCATCAGGTCCTCTTACATACTATGATATACTATAAGCATATACTGATTGTCGAGATAACACTCCATCAAGATAGACATGAGGAAACCCAAATTCAAAGTAAACAAAGTGGAATCAAATTAATTAATCCTCATTATCAAACTCCTGGTATTGCTTAAGGACCCCAGCACAGCCAGAGGCAACTTCCTCAGACCTGAAAATCATGGCATTGGCAAAGTCAGAGGATATGCCATTGTAGCGGGTGAGAATAATGCGTGCTTGGTCACGTCCTGGTGTTGCTTCTTTGCAACTATCTTCATGACTGCTCACAAGCTTCGTATCATAGATCTGGTCTGCGTTATCCTCATCCACGTAGATTGTAATGCTCTAGTTGATCCAGTCCTCCCACTCCTTGTGTACACTATTTTGTTGGTGTTCTTGTCCTTGCATAGCAGCATAACATCAACGCCTAAAACAAAATTATCATTAATCAAACACGTCTTAACAAACTGTCAGATGTAAAATGTTCTCCCTTAGAATGTCTCAATTACAATTAACAAACTCTAAAATGTAAAATTGAAAAGAAGAAAATTAGATAGCACTTTATTTTAAAAAAATAGGTGTGGCCTAGAAACACTTAACATGATACTAGTACTAAATTAATAAAGCACTAAACTGAATAAGCGTTTTTTGTGAAAATAGAATTCTGGGAGTGCATTGTTAGATTCAGCACACTGCATAAGAGAATAGCTCGGATTTCAAGTTAAACAAATTAAGCGTATCGTAGAGATATTTGTGAAGTGAGAGCAGATCTGATATCCCAGTAATGCAAGCAAGATGCTTATCTCAAAAGTAACAAACGCTGTCATCAAGTGAAGTTGTCAATGCCTTGTCAAATTATTAGTTAAAAAAAAGATTTAAGAAATGAATATTGAACTTAATCTCAGCATCACAATAGAACATCAATCCATAAAACATTTATTAAGGACTAATGCAATACTCCCTCCGTCCTAGTATAAGCGTCCTACTAAGTTATTCCACACTGATTATGAAAGAAACAATAAAAAAATAAAAAAGAACGACAATTTGATAAATAACTTCTAACAGGATTTGATCTATCTTAAGAATTCTTAGAAAGACGAAACTTAAAGACCCGGAACAAATAATTTCACAAGCCACACAAGCCAAACTCTTTTGATGTTCTATTCTTCATATTGCTATTGGACTGGAAGTACCAGCAGCCTTTCAAACAAACAATATCTATCCTTAAACCAAAAGGTTCTTAAAAGGTATGAACTATAAAAGCAGATATAAAATGCATACCTTGGTATAGTCATAAACTCCAGCTTCAGTTGGTCCTATGGGAATCCCCCTCCTAAGGAACCTTCCCTCTTTGAAAATGTCAAGCATTGGAACTCCAGTTGACAGTTCTAAACAAAATAACCTGGCAAAAGGCGGAGAAAAAAGTTCATGCCAATGCAGTGCTATATGTGAACTTAAGAGAAATAATAATTCTGAATACTCCAATCACCTCTTGAGAAGTTAATTTGTCGAGATACATGGTAATGGATCTCAATGAATTCCCATGTGCTGCAATCAATGCATTCTTTCCAGATAAAAGTCGGGGTTCAATCTGCAGCATTGATATCAATGGATCAGTTCCAAATCAATGTCCTAAGAAGATGAATATATCATGCTACATGTATTTAGTCGAAAATGATGAATAAAAATGGAATTAGCTTACCCCAGATGCAAGTGATCGAAGAAAAGAGCGAGACGAATATGAAAGAAAATATATGAATAGAGAAAATAGGGGGGGGAAATTATATACCTGGTTGATATGGACGGAGCGAAGAAAACGGGGTGGAGGCAATGGAATGCATAGAATGAGTTTATTACAATGTAAACATTTTTTCCCACCCGTCAAAAACCCAACTTTGGTTCAACTATGATGCTTCTTAAGGATGAATGTATTTTCTGAAAAAGTGAAAGAAAACTAAATGTAGCATTTAAAGAGGATATCTATTCTATTAAGAGAGAAACAAAAGGAAGAGAAAAGAAGCAATGAGTGTTTACCTAAACAATTAATATATCATTTGAACACTTGAACATCTCATCCAACTTCTTTTTTTTTTTTGAAGAGCAAACGAACAATTTTATATATACATATATATCTCCAAAAGAACCGGAAGGACACTAGAGGTATCCAGAACCGATCAAGTAACAAACAAACGCTGTCATCAAGTGAAGTTGTCAGCGCCTTGTCAAATTAGTTAAAAAAGAAGATTTAAGAAATGAATATTGAACTTAATCTCAGCATCACAATAGAACATCAATCAATCCATAAAACATTTATTAAGGGCTAATGCAATACTCCCTCTGTCCTAGTATAAGCGTCCTACTAAGTTATTCCACACTAATTAAGAAGAAACAATAAATAAAGACTGGAAACAAATAATTACACAAACCAAAAGCCAAACTCTTTTGATGTTCTGTTCTTTATAATTTCACAAACACTGCAGCCTTCTAGACAAACAATATCTATCCTTTAAATCAAAACTATAAAAGCTGATATAAAATGCATACCTTGGTATAGTCATAAATTCAAGGTTCAGTTGGTCCTATGGGACTCCCCCTCCTAAGAATCTTCCCTCTTTGAAAATGTAAAGCATTGGAATTCCAGTTGACAGTTTTAAACTAATAAACCTAGCAAATGGTGGAGATAAAAGTTCATGCCTATGCATTGCTATATGTGAACTCAACAGAAATAATAATTCTGAATACTCCAATCACCTCGTGAGAAGTTAATTTGTCGAGATACATGGTAATGGATCTCAATGAATTCCCATGTGTTGCAATCATCACATTCTTTCCAGAGTAAAGTTGGGGTTTAATCTGCAGCATTGATATCAATGGATCAGTTTCAAATCAAAGTCCTAAGATGATGAATATATCATGCTACATGCATTTAGTCGAAAATGATGAATAAAAATGGAATTAGCTTAACCCAGATGCAAGTAATCGAAGAAAAGAGCGAGAAGAATATGAAAGAAAATATATAAATAGAGAAAAAAGGGAAAAAAAATTATATACCTGGTTGATATGGGCGGAGCGAAGAAAACGAGGTGGAGGCAATGAAAAATTGCGTAGAGTGAGTTCAGTACAGTGAAATGGAGGAATCCAACGATGAAGAGGAGTAAAATGTGAAGATTTTACAAAGGGAAAGAGTAAACAAACTACTTCTAAAGAAAATATAATAGTTATCTATCTTTTTAATATAGTTAATAGTTAATATTTAATTAAAAATAAAATATAAACTAAATATTAAATATTATATAATAAATATTAAAAACTAAATATTAATTAAAATAAAATAAGCATTTTTTGACTGAATAAAAAATAAACATAAACATTATACATTAAACTTAAACACTAAGCATTAAAGAATAAATAATACATATAATAAATATTAAACATTAATTAAATATTAAATAATAAATCTTAAACATGAAACATTAAAAACTAAAACCTAAACTTTATATGCTTAAAAATTAAATAATAAATAATACACATAATACACATAATAAATAATAAACATTAAATAATAAATAATACATATACATATATTAAACATAAATAATTAACAATTAATTAAACACTAAATAAATACATATTTAAAATTTAAAAATAAAAATTAAACTTTAACGAATAAATAATAAATAATACATATTACATATTACATATACGTACAATAAACATTAAATTAAATTAACAAAATATTAAATAATTACATAAAAGAACATAATTCATACAAAAAGAAATCCAAATCAAAAATCACAATCAAACCAAAATAAATAACCAATATAAATTATAATTATAATTATAAATTATAAATTATTAATTATTAAATAAACAACATTAAAATATTACATATTACATAATTAAAAATTACATCATTACATTACATTAGATAATATTACATGATAAATTACACATGCGTGTTTCTCTTTTATAACTCACACCCCTCACTCCTTTCTCTACTATAATCGATGTGGGACTAATCTATTCAACTCAAATAGCATTACACACCACAATACCAAGCAAGACTCCACACACCTAAAGTAAATACCCATGAGACAAAGAAGAAAATGTTGTAACTTATGCTTTCATTTCATGTGGTTTCAAGAGGTAGTTTTTATTACTCCTTTATCGTTTCAATTTCATTTCCAAAAATGCTAGAAAAATCATGGAGAGTGCAAGAGATGAGAGAAGGTTGCAGGTCAATTGACTTTATGTTCCTATCACTTTCTCCACTGTGTCTCTCATATTCTTGCCTCGTCAAAACAAAAACTATTCCCAATTATTTTCATTTTTAGTTGCTTTCCACACTTTGTACAATGTTGATATAATCTATATATATACTCTATGGGAATAGAAGATGTGCACTGTTGGCAACTTGCTAGTACAAGAATAAGGTTCTATTATTAATCAATTAATATTTATTAAGCCCAATAAGGTTCTATGGAGAGCAACGAGGCTTTGGAATCAGATTGAGCACATTGTTGCTGAGGCTGCGGGATAGAGAGTTTACTTGTTCACGATTCTGTCTACTTTGCAAGAGGGTCCTAGAAAGAAGTTTGCAATGATGATTTGGGCCTGGCGGAAGAGACGCAGCGAGAAATTATGAGAAAATGTCAATAACCCGATCCCGGTTTCTATTACTCTTGCGATGAACTTTCTTTTTCGTTGGGAGGAAGCGAAGAAGACGAAGCAATTTCACCCCAACGCGCAACTGAATCAACAACGAGGAGGAGCATATGTTTGGTCTAAACCTAAGGCAAATTCTTGCAAGTGTATTGTCGAAGCGGCTCTTTTTAATGATGGTTACTACAGCTTTCGTATGTGTATTCGTGACGAGCACAACACTTTTGTAAGGGAGTGAACAATGTGGTTTATGCGTACTCCAACTCCGCAGGAAGCTGAGGCTTTGGGCTTATTGGAAGCAGTCAAGTGGTTACAAGAAATTGGATGTCCGAAGAGTTACCATCGAGCTAGATTAGAATGCGGTTGTTGATAGAATCAGAGGAGTGTGTAATTTTGTAACTGAGTATGGCTTAATTATTTTATCCTGTCAAACACTACTATCTAGTCTACAAAACTTCACGATTAGTTTTATTTGGAGGCAAGAAAATATTGTGTCTCACTCTCTATCTAGAGCATCAAGGAATTACGCTAGCTCTCATGCTTTTGATTTATAGTCCAACTTGTATTATGTCTTTGATTATGAATGAAATGCAATGAGTTTCTCTTTGTCAAAAAGAATATCTTTTAATGCATAATTTAAAAAAATAGTCTTACAAAGTTTGAAGTGTTTTAAATATGTTTTAATGCATTATTTGAAAAAATAGTCTCACTCTAACTCCATATTTGTCTTAGTACCTTCCTTGACTTAGGATTGCTATTGTAACAGTGAGGCTAACTTGCTTATAATAGTGAATATATCTAGCCCCACATCGAATGGCAAACTAAGAAGAACAACCTCAGAGATGAGATGCACAGTGAAGTAGAAGTGGGTTCCATGGCTTTCATTGCACATTAGATCGGTGCCCAGCATTCATTTTGTTCAAAAAAAAAATTAGTTTAAATTTTTTAGTTTTAGTTTTTTACTTTATGTTAGGCCTAAATAAACACATTCTAAGATTGATTACTCTTGGTGAAACTTTCTCAACAAAGTATTTATCAGTCATCGTTATTAAAAAAACTCCACATAAACCACATTCTAAGATTGATTACTCTTGTTGAAACTTTCTCAGCAAAGTATTTATCAATCATATCATTATTAAAAATACTACATAGATCCTGAAGTAGATTCTGATATAGAATTCATGAGGGTGATATTTGATTGAAACATTATGCAACAGTTGCAAGACATGAGCATAGATGAAATTGTTGAAAAATTGTAAGTCAGGATGTGTCCGTTCAAAACTGACGACAAAAGTCGAGTCTGTTACATGATGCTGCTGTGATTTCACAGATATATGTTCATCCATAGGAAAAACTAAACAAAGTTATTAGAGAAACAATTTTATTTCATCGGTTACATTTGAACTTTATCTGTTGTGATGGGTAAGTGGTTGTTATTATGTATAATATATCGCAAGACATGACTGTAAATTCAAATTTTCAGGAAAGCTTCAAACATATTGAAATCGACAACCACATCATCTAGAAAAACATCAATCAAAATCATTCCATTTATATATAAAATAAAAAATAGTATAGCATACCACAGCAGCAACACAGATTAGACTAAATCATCCAGACCGAGACAGATTCACGAAATAATAAAATTTAGCATGGATCCTCTTCCATACTATGATATACTATAAGCATAATTAAACTGATTGTCGAGATAACACTCCATCAAGATTGAATTAAATAGACATGAGGAAACCCAAATCCAAAGCAAACAAAGTGGAATTAAATTAATTAATCCTCATTATCAAACTCCTGGTATTGCTTGAGAACCTGAGCACAGCCAGAGGCAACTTCCTCAGACCTGAAAAGCATGGTATTGGCAAACCTATCATCAGAGGCAATTCCATTGTAACGGGTGAGAATAATACGTGCTTGGTCACGTCCTGGTGTTGCTTCTTTGCAGCTATCTTGATGACTGCTCACAAGCTTAGCATCACAGATCTGATCTGCGTGATCCTCATCCACGTAGATTGTGTATGCTCCAGTTGCATCAGTCCTTCCACTCTTTGTGTACACAACTTTGTTAGTGTTCTTGTCCTTGCATAGCAGCATAACCTCAGCACCTAAACCAAATCATCAATAATCAAATGTCTTGACTAGCAAACTCTCAAATATAAAATTGATGAAAAAAAATTATATTGCTTTCTTTTTTATTATTAAAATAAATGTGACCTAGAAAACACTTCTTTTCGTATAAACCGATTATCCTCGGCGCATAACTGCATAGACTAATATCTCTAGTAGGGTAGAACCACAATGAGCGGCAAAGCTCTCCTCGAGATTTGACGCTATTGCATGCCTGAGGCTGAATTCGAATCCAGAAACACTTACTTAAGGTGATACTAAACTGAATAAGCTTTTATAGTGAAAATAAAACTCTGGGAGTGCATTGTTAGATCCAGTACACTGTATAATGAATAGACCAGACAATAGCTCGAAATTTAAATTAAACAATTCGTATAGTGCAGCTATTTGTGCAGCGAGATCAGATCTGATTCCCTAAGCAAGAGGCTTATCTCAAAAAAGAGTAAAATTGAACAATCTTACTTCTTCAACACCAAAAGCGCAATTTTTTGACAATGAAACAATATGATTTCACTTTTAAGAAATAGATCTGAGACTAGTACTACTACTAAAGAAAACATTTAGCTTTAAATAAATGATAAAGTAGATGGAAAGGAGAAGAGGAAAAGGTTTAGTAGTTACCGGCAATGTTGGTGATGGCGGAAGTCTCAAAACCAGCACGGCAAGGGTCACACAAAACGCGACCTTTCACACAGAAAGGGTTCTTAGCAGGGCGAATGGCTACAACCATCGCCGGAAGCACACACATAAACAACACCAAAGCTAGTCTTGAAGCCATAACGAACAGCGCCGATAGAACAAGAAGAAGAAGAGGGTTATGTGTTGTTCTGAATGTGAATGAATGGGCAGAGAGAGAGAGGGTAAATTGAATTTGAGGATTGAGAGGATTTCAATTAAAGAGAGTGTGGGTCAAGTGGGTAAAGTTGATAAAAAATGGGAATCAGAAAAAGTAAAGCGCGTGGTATATGTTCACCTACGTCGGAGTGTACCGTAAGGGAACATGGTCTAACAACTAGCACGTGCCACGTCATAATATCGAATAATCTCTTGCTGCGTGAGGTTAAATGGAAGGGAGAGTGATGCGGTGTAGAAAGAGATAGAAGTAGAGGAACAAAAACAGTGGCGGTGTTGGAAAGTTATTATAATGTCTGTTAGCTGGCTTTGTCGGTGCTCCATGTGACTCCTGTGGACACGAACTGTTTCCTCAATGGCAAATTAGCAATGCCATCTATGAATTCCGCGTGATACGCCGTTAATTTTGTTCTCATCTTTTTCTCGCTCGCTTTTGGGGAGTTGAGCAGCCTAAGCCAATCAAAGTCTTCTTCTTTTTTTAATTAAACAGGGCTAAAACGCCCAAAAGGATTATACGAGGATCAATCTAAGAGTAAAAAAACTCCGGCAACATTTACATCAAATAATAATTTAACAATGATAGGAGGGACGCCCAATAGTGTTTTTTTTCATTTTCCCTTTTTTTTTATATATAAAAAAAGAATTACATTGATCGACTCGATTTTCCAATCCGTGAAGCGGTTAGGTATTATAAGCGTGTGTTTGGTTATGTGGTAGCAATAATTGATTCTGATAGAATTGATTTACAAAATTAGTTTTTGTTAAAAATAAGTTGAACGTAACATGATTTTTGTTTGAATACGCTAATGGAAAAAGTGGTTTTTACAAATTTTTGTTGTTTGGATAACTCTGGGAGATACCACGTTTGAGCGTTGATGGAGAGGCTCATTGGGGTGCAAAGCCACTTTGACACACAAGTTAGGTCTCCCTTTAGTATTTTAGAAGGGTTGTAGGCATACCTAGATAGTGTGGGTGAGACATTTTATATAGGTGTTCTTTGGGTTTTATGAGTATTCGGCCTCTTATTAGGCTTAGTTGATCGGGCTAGTTGTGCCGAGCCTGTATTATGGGCGACTTTTATCAACCTCAGTGCATAGTGCTGCATTTGATGTATCTAGACTTTTAGACTTGCCAATGGCGAATTACTCGTCTCCAGTAAGAGGCGACTTACTATTAACTAGTACAGGATCAACATTTCTTTTGAGTATTACTAAATGGGTCTCAGCTTAAAAATATATTTTTTCTAATTCATAATTGTTGTTTTAGTTGTTTATTTTTTTATTTTTAAATATAACTATGCAAAATTTTGTTGGTGTATATTATATGTTAATAAGTATGAACAAATTATATTGTTAATTCAAGGCATTGGCTTTCTACACACCTCTCCCTACTCACCACACACCCCATAACTCCCTAAATACCCAAACTACCCCTAGCTAAAAAACACTCCTCTCCCTCTTAAACATCCCACACACCCACAACCAAATACCTAAACCCCTCTCCACCCCCCCCCCCCCCCTCGATTTCTCCTCTCCCAATCTCAGTCAAGCTTGAATTTCAACCTTCGAACTCGTTTTCAGAACATAAGGTACATGATTTATAACCCTCTTTTTGTTGCATTTTGATTATTTTGGTCTGTTTATCGTGTTTTCAGTCTCTGCAATTTCGCGAACCATTCGGTTGACCTCAACCGAATGGTCCTAGGAACGAAGCACATTCGAATGGATTCGGTTGAGCCCTCCCGAATGGATTCGGTTGAGGTCAACCGAACGGCAAAAAAATTCAACAGGTTTTTAACACATACGGTTGGTGGTAACCGAATGGTTTCGGGTATCCCCAACCGAATCATTGTTATTTTTTAAATGTTGTAATTTTGTTTTTAGGCTTGTTATTAACGTGTTGCTTTGTTTTTTTCAGTTATGACTAAGACTAGAGATTCTCATTCTCAGTCACTACCGGAGCCTCGGGCTGCCAGGCCATCTATGACGGTTTCAAATCGTAAGAGAAAGGAGGAGGCACGCGCTGTCGCTAGTGGGGTTAGGGGTGGTAGGCACGCGCTTCATTAATGGCCTTTTGGTCATTTCGCAGGGGTAAGGAGTGTGGGAAAAGCATGAGCCTAATTTAAATTGCAGGCCATTATGTAACAAAAAAATGCAGGCCCATTATTCCTTATAATAAAACAACTCATTGTGCCGAAGTAATAAAACAGCTCATTGAGCGCATGGATTAATGTCCAAGCACATTGCTCCTTTCAGCCTTTGGCATTAGTTTATTTTGGTCAAAAATAAATAAATGTTTATCTAAAATGGAAAAGATTTAAAAACTTTAAATTTTATAGACACGTGATAGAACCCACTTTGGTGGTTGTAAAAACAACAATTTGATCCAAACAAATTATCTAAACAAATTACGAATTGATCAAAACTAGTTTCCTCACCCTTCAAGCTTCTTCCTTCTCTCTCGACCTCTCTCTTTTGCGTTGTACCTCACTTCTATTTTTATCACTTATGTTTGTTTGCAACTCCATGAAAACCACCAACAGTGGTTCAGATGATACACTACCAAACAGGTTCGGTGGCACTACGTCCGAACCGATTCAGATAATCGTGAGCCGAACCAGTTAAAATGTAGCGTAAGGGGTTTTTTCAAGTGAGGGTATTTTGGGAATATTTAAAGATTGGGGTGTCCAATGAGTAGCTGGGGGTTGTACGAAGTCGTGGCTTAAGTTTATTTTGGTCAAAAATAAATAATGTTTGCGCTCAATGGCCCATTGGTTGGACCTAAATAAATGCTTGGACCAACTAGTAATAATGTTTGTTACTAATAAATAAAGGAGCAATGTATTGTAACTACGAGCTAGCATAGAGTATTGATGCCCATTACTTCTTGAGGTTTCAGGACTCCTACAAACCACGCGGTCTTTGCTTCCGTAAAGTTGTCATTTTCATCTCTTATGCATCGACATTACATTTATTTTATTATTTATAATTGGAGACTATCTAATTTCTTGTTAAACTATTAAATTTAAGATAGCTATATTATAATAATTTTTATTTTTTCATCATTTATTAAAAATACTATTTTATTTATTTATTTAAAGAAAATACTCTTTAATTGTATGGAATTTCTTTTTCATTTGTCTCCATCCTTCAAGTTGTCATCATCTCGCCTGGCTCTAGTGAGACCATGGTCAGTTTAGTATAAAATAAGAGAGTTAATGTTAGTTTTTTTTTTTACCCCCACCACCTTCCCATATACCCCCACAAAACTTTTTTGGACAAAAATACCCCTAAAAAATTTGACCAAAAATCGTATATACCTCACCATACATATATACGACTTTGAAAAATTCAAATCGTATATATGTGAACTTTTTTTAAACAAGTCGTATATACATAGGGGGTGTATATACGACTTTGTAAAATACAAGTCGTATATACCCCCACACCTACATATATACGACTTTGTAAAATACAAGTCGTATATACGTAGGTGTGGGGGTATATACGACTTGTATTTTACAAAGTCGTATATACACCCCCCTTATGTATATACGACTTGTTATTAAAAAAATTGTTTTAATTTTAAAAAAAAGAGGTTAAAAATGCTACTAAAAATCCGTTAAAGAGTCAAAACTAATCCAAAAATTATAAAAACACCACTAAAAATCTAATAAAACCAAAATAAGGCTATGCAAATTTTTTTAGATTTTTTGGAGACTATGAAAAATTAAAAAAATTAATAAAAAATAGTAAACGATGGAATTTGGGATTTTGAGCCCCCTGTCCTGAAAGAAGTCATTTTTTAGTAAGTAATGATCCTTGATTTTTTCGGATTTAATGGCTGTGGTTTCATTACAATCGGAGTAGGTTGCCCGAAAACCGATTTTTTAGCCTAAATTATTTGCTCGACGTATAACAACGTCACGTGTTAACGAACTACACACTAAACAGAACCAAAAGACGGTCAATATTCATATCTAATATATTTTTCTAAAAAAAAAATAATTTAAATTTTTTAAATGATTTATTTATTTATTTTTTGGGTTACAAAGTCGTATATACCTAGGTGTGGGGGTACATACGGTTTTGTAATTTAACAAATCGTATATACCCCCACCTTAGGTATATACGACTTTATTTTTTAAAATTTTTAGGGAAAATCGTATATACCTATATACGATTTTCATATTTTTGGGAAATTTCGTATATAGGTATATACGAAATTTCAAATTTTTTTTGAGCTGGGGATATGTTGGGGTTTTTAAATTTTGTGAAGGGTATTTTGGTCTTTTCGCATGGGACGTGGGGGTAGATGGGAAGGTGGTGGGAGTAAAAAAAAAAACCCTTAATGTTATGTTCATTTCTTGCTACACTATCTTGATAATTGTTTGGCCCATTGCACATCCCAAGGATTAAGGTCCAAGCACATCCCAAACATCAAGCCCCAAGTTATTATAAGCTTGCAAACAAGAACTAAAAAAGGAAGAAAGACCATCTGATTATAGAGTTATAAAATTACCATAAAAATTTCAAAAAAATAAAATAAAAAATATCATCATACTAGACTACTAGTAGATTAGGACAATTTTTTTTACCTGAGATTAGGACATTTTATGATTGGAACAAGGTTAAGATTAATTACCAAGTAAATCTTTAACACATATCCTAGAGTAATCGAAATCACACAAAAATACGTTAAGGATATAAGTCACCAAAAAAAGTGAAGGATATGGAACATATGTTATTATTAAAAAATAACATTAGCTTCGATAATTAGGAGAAAAATTGGTAAAAAGAAAAGAGAAAGATATGCTTGACCGAGTGTGAAGAAGAAGAGAAGGTGAAAAAAATAATAAAATAGGGGGTACATTTGTAATTTAACAGTTTAAAAAACAAAATAGTAGGTCCTTCCATCCCCAGGGCCGTGTAAGCTGCAAGGCCATCAAAGCCATCGCCTTAGGCCCCAAAAAAATTGTAGTCCATAATAATGCTGATAGGTGGTGGATATTATCTCATATTTTTCGGCTTTTGTTTTGTTTAGAAATTAATAAAAACCATAATGCCATATAC
Organism: Astragalus glycyphyllos; assembly: GCA_963573325.1. Lineage (NCBI taxonomy): Eukaryota > Viridiplantae > Streptophyta > Magnoliopsida > Fabales > Fabaceae > Astragalus > Astragalus glycyphyllos. Next base: position 77,433,856 of record OY754307.1, read on the forward strand.
ATAAATTAGCCTCTAAAAGCGTTATATATAGTACAATTAGTAATTAATGTTAATCATTACAAATATGACTGTTGCAAGATTTGTGGAGCAATTATAGGAAGTCCAATGAATGCTTGTCTCCATTTATGGATAGGCCGAGCCGATGTAGGTGGCCGAACCCGAACGATGTAAGTTGACGAACAGATAGGCCGAACCAATGATTGAATGGTTGCAGGAGTCGGCCGAATGAGGAATGTTAGTCGACCGTCCGAGGAATGTGGAAGCTCCGGCTGTGTTCTTCTTTCATTGAGTGCAGTGTGTTCAGCCGAACCTTCTAGATACCGGTCAGTCCGCTTGTGAACACCAACCATTATGGTCCTACCCGACTCGAGGAATTAGTCTCTGCAGTTGCGCGCAGAGGATACTCAGTTTATAACAAAAAAATATACATAAATGATTCTGAAAAACTGCGCCATATATAAATTGAAATATCAATGAATTATCCATTATTTAGTTTTATGATAAATTTATATTTCCAAAATTTAAGTTTTAATATATTTTGCAACTGTTAGTATTTTTCATGCCTATCTAAATATATAAATACTATATATGTTGTATAACCTTATTGTTCTCTCATTGCTTCTTCTCTAAAAACAGTTTTTTTTATTGTTTCTATGTTGAAGTGAATTGCTTAAATCATATTTGAGATCATCAATAAAAAAAATATTTGAGATCAACAATATTACAGGATTGGCTAAATAGTTTAGCTATTTTATCTGTGAAATGTTAGAATTACTTGATTATAAAACTTTGGCAAATTTATGTCAAAAAAAAACTTTGACAAATGATTTTGCAGCTCAAAAAAACTAGAAGATTAATATAAGAAACTAAGAACTTATATTATACATCTTCGCCTTAGGCCCCAAAATGTATGTACATGGCCCTGTCGATTCCATGCTCCCCAATTTGAAGGGGAACTAAAATGATGGTAAGTAATAGAATGGAAACTAGTGCAATGGAATGCATTCCATTAGTTACCGCTCCATTCAATCTAAACAATGGAACCCGAACATATTCCATTTCATCCCATACCACCAATCTAAGCATACCCTAAATACAACCCATCTTTCATTTCTCATTGCATATTTTTCTAGATATTTATTAATCTCACGACTTTAACCTCACTTAATAGTTGAAACCCCATTTCAATCTAACATTCTCAAAACCCAAAATGCAAAATAAACTGTCAACAATGTTCACCTAACTTGATTGAGCGTTGTAAGTACCGTCAATTTTCAAAAACAACATTTTAGTTCAATAAAATAAATAAACAATATTAACACACAAATATTTTTTTAGCAGCCTTTGATTTTCTACCCGAAAATACGTAGGAGCGGGAGGGGCACATCTGTCAAGTACGAAAATAAAAAATCTTTTCTAAGTTTTTTCTAAATCATTTTTTCTTAATTCTCAATAAAATCGCAAAAATGAATACCTTTTTATTAAATTTTTATCTCTCATTTGCATTGTCTTAATTTGTATTAAAAGGGTAAAATACATATTTTCTAAAATTAACATTTCTTTGCACATTTAAATTTAAAGGTAGAGTTTCTAAGAAATGATGTTTTTGGGTGTTAGTACATTCTTCATACATAATCGACTCCCGAACCTAAATTTGGTTTACAAAGAATCTTATCAAAACCAAAAGAATTTATCAACGTTTGCCCTTAAAATCAAACTTTGGTGGCAGCTCCATTTTGAAATCTAAAGAATTTATCCTCCAGGTTTTTTGGCCGCTAAACCAGGAGTATTCCTAAATAGATCCAATCAAATGTAAGTCGTCACAACCAAATTATATCCTGTGTTTGGTACACACCAAATCATGATGGGATATGATATACCATTTTTAAAGGGTAAAATTGTTCTTGTGAGTAAATTGCATATAACTTCTTTTAACAAATACATATTAACTTTTTTAAAAAATTCACTTGACATATTCATTTGTCAAACAAACTAGTAATATTTATAAATTACTAATAAATGCTAATAAAATAATTTTATACAATTTTTTAAAAAAATCATTGGCACTATCAAATAAACGATTTCAAATTATAAAAAATTGTACAAGTAACTAAATAATTCTATTACATATAATTTAAATAAGCTAATAAATAATTATATGAAGTATATTAGATGTAAATAACAAAACTACAATGTGACGATTATTTTTCATTTGTTGAATAATTAAATTAATTATTTATTATTATAATTTTTTTAATAATAAAATTATTTTTCATTACATGTTTTAATTTTTAAAATTTCAATAGATTTATAATTTTTAGATTATAGAAAATGAAAAATTCTATTACATGTAATTTAAATAAGCTAATAAATAATGATATAAAGTATATTATATGTTTAAAACAAAACTACTCATGTGACAATGAAATTTTATTTGTTGAAAAATTAAATTAATTATTTATTATTATAAATTTTTTAATAATAAATGTATTTTTCATCACATGTTTTATTTTTTTTAAATTTCAATAGATTTATAATTTTTAGATTATAGAAAATGAAAAATTACCCTTATCACAAAATTATACTTTATTTTTTAAATTAAGAATTAATATTTTTACTTTTTAATTTTAAATAAAAATTTATTTATATTTTTGGCATTTAGTCTATATTTATTTTTTATTAGATTTTTTATATATTAAAATATTTTTTAGAAGGGTAAACAAATAAATTATTTGCTTATCCTATCTTGATGGCTTCTAACTCAGCTCAAAGTCGGGATAAAATTTTAACTAGAGCAACAGGATAAGATAAGTCCCATGATTAAGTTATTCTATCCTGCTGACTAAATAAACACCAGACTGACAGAGGATATAGGCCCTAAATGTTTCCTTATCTTGACCACCAAACGGGTCCTAAATGTTTTCACTTGAGTCATGTAATCAAAGAGCAAATTTAGTCAAAAGGTAAATATAGGGTCTGTTTGGCAATGCAAATCCGCTAGCTTATAGTGAATAAGCCTTTGGTAAGTGTTTGACATGTGTAGCTTCTAGATTTTTTTAGCTTATAGCTTATAGCGTTTCATTTTTTCTCTTATATTTCTCACTACTACTTTAATTATATTCCCAATTTATACTCCATTAAATAAATATTCCCTCTCATATTTAAACATTAATTAAAAATGTCTATTTATGTCATTTTATCTTTATAAGCTAGTTCAACCACTAATTTTATCAAACACTTTTAATTCAATACGCTAGCTTATCCGCTATCCGCTATAAGCTAGCTAATCCACTACTCCCTCCGTTCCTAAACTTTGGTCATTTTGGAGTGTTTTACACAAATTAAGAAATCATAAATTTGCAATACCTAATTACTAAAGTACCCATTTGTAACATTAATACCCAATTTGTATTTTACTTTTTTGGAATTATTGGAAAGAGAAAAGAAAACAATAAATCAATAAAGTCGCACTCTAATTGGCTTCAAGAAGTCCACTAACTTGAGAATCCAAATGAGTTAATTTTGTGAATAGTGACAATTAATTAAAGATAACGGTAAACTTGAAAAAATTAAGTAAATTGTACATTTGTATCTCAAAAGTACCAAAGTTTTGGAACAAAAAAGAGAGGCCAAAAGGAATAAAGTTTAGAAACGGATGGAGTAGCATAAGTATGCTTATTCACTATTAGCTAGTTTATCCGCTATCTTTTGCCAAGTAGTGTGATAATCAATCTGAACCATTGATTATTAATTTATTACTGTAATATATATTTACTTTAATGGGCAACACCGACGAAAGGACTTGATTAAACACATTGGATATGGAGTTACTAGATTCCCAACTTTGCTACAATGATGTTAACATTTTGGTTGGCCAATTAGAGTCGCACAAAGTGACTTTTCTTTTAGACAACACCCCAAAGAATCCGAAGCCCGGATTCCAATCCAATTGGTAGTACTAATTTATTTTTAATAATGTATCTGGAATAATAATAATTGAAATTAAAAAGATGATGATACCTACAGTAATTGAAAAGGAAGGGTTGACGTGAGATTTGAATTCTCGTTAATGTTGATCAGCATCACTATCATCATCATCTTATAATCAACGGTTAAGATTAACTCCTCGGTTTTAGGCTCTTGTTTTATCTCCCCATAACCTTCCCTCTTTTCTTCTCTTCTCTCACCCTTCCTCTCACTCTCACACCCTTCTTCTTCTTCTTCTTCTTCTTCTTCTTCTTCTTCTTCTTCTTCATGAGTAGTAGCAAGTAAGCAGAGACCGACAGAAGAAGTACAAGAAAAGATGTTGTTGGGTAAGAGACCTCGTCCTCCAATGAAGAGAACCACAAGCTTGTCAGAAATAACCTTCGATCTGAACACGGTCGCTGATGATGTCCTTCAAGGACCTGCTGGCGTTTTCAACGGTTCAGATCAAAGCAGGGTTTTATCAACAGTTTCACCAAGAAACCATAGAAGGAATTCAGCTGATTTCACAAACCCACCTGATTTTCTTCGCTCTTGCTTTCTCTGCAAACGACCTTTAGTTCCAGGCCGTGACATCTACATGTACAGGTATTATAATTATATTATACTCTCCCAGATGAATTAACCTTATGCTATTACTAACTCTCTTAATTAATTTAATTGTTGATATATTAATTACTAACCTTAAATTAATTTAATTGCAGAGGTGATAGTGGTTTCTGCAGTCTAGAGTGTCGTCAAAAACAGATGAACAGGGATGAGAAAAAGGATAAGAGTTGTGTGGCAGTGACATCATCAAAGAAACAACAACCTGTGCCTCCGATTTCACCTTCAGGTTCTCAATCTCGTCATGTTACCGCGAAACCTGAAACCGTGGTTCTCATGAAGTCGTAGCATCATGCCAATTACAAAGAATGATTTGATGATGCTATTATTAATATTAATTCCTACTATATATTTTGTCTACCCATGTCCGTGCTCTTATGCACCTTAAATTATTGATCGTGTTAAATATTTTTACTCCTATGATGTCTTCGATTCTGCCTTTGTAATTTTCATCGTCGCGCTTTTTTGGATAGTGGGTCTTTGCTTGTTTATTAGCAGGGACAGTATTTTTTAAGTCACTCTAGGAAAAGAAAAAAAAAAGTTCGTTCCTTCTTAATTTCTGGCTATACTGACTAGTCACTGGGAACACTGCATTCATAATTTCACTTCCTTACTAAAGAGCATGTTTCAGTTGTGACATGTAAACCTTATGTTTCTTCTATGTTTTTTTATGAGCAAAAGATATTAATGTTTGTAGTAGTAAAAGGGGCCGAATGAGATTAAAAAAAGTCTATCGAGTGGCTTGGAGACACCATAATGAGTTATTACAACATCAGTCTCAATACTAATAAGTACTTAGGGTATATTTGGGAGGGGGGGTTTTACGAGGGGAAGACTTGAAAAAGATTTGTCTATATTTTAATATCTGTTTGAGATTTTAAAAAATTAAAAGAACAAGTTGATAGAGATATCAATATAACATTTTTAATCACATTTGATTTATGTTTAGAGACATTTTATAGCTTCCTCAATTTAGAATTGAAAAATACGCCCTCCCTTCCCCTCCCAAACATACCCTTAAATTTCTATCCGCCCTATAGATGAATCAACCCCATGAGAGGAACAGATTCCTAGCAAGTTGCAATGTAAATTTTCTGCAACGGCGTCCTAGCTTACTAAACAATATTAGTGTGAAGGTTTTAAAAGCCAAACAAAACGAAGAGAAAGTGTATTTAAGAGTAGGATTAGTTTTCTGAGTTTGAACTCTCAACTCCGGATCTTATGCTTATTTTCACAATTGGAAATGCCATGGAAGTGAGAGAGAAATGACCCTTCTGATCTCAGATGCAGAAAGAAGAAGATAGAATAAATTCCGTTTTCTCATTAACTACAAATCTCTGTTACATTGAATGAAGCTTATATACATTGTTAATGCTATGGTAATCAGTTGGAACTATGGTTAAGTCTAAACTAGACTAAGCTAACTCTATTCTAAATCAGAGTTATTAAATATAATAGATGGAATGAATACAAGTATGCAGTTGCTGATAGTATGTGTGGTAGCTTGAGTGAAACTGACTTGAGAATTACTTTCCTTTGTGTTCAATACCCCCTCTTGAGCTGGAATAGATGTTGATCATTCCAAGCTTACCATGGAGATTCTGAAAAATTGTTGGACTGAGAGACTTTGTAAGGATATCAGCAACCTGCTCTTTAGATGAAACGGGCATTAAGTGCAAAATTCCATTCTGAATCTTGTCTCTTACAACATGACAATCAATTTCTATATGTTTTGTGCGTTCATGGAAGACAGGATTGGCTGCAATATGAAGAGCAGACTGGTTGTCACAGTAGATGATCACAGGTGAAGGATGATGAATATGCAAATCTTTGAGAAGATATAATAGCCATTGTGCCTCACATGTGGCTTGAGCAAGAGACCTATACTCAGCTTCAGAGGATGAACGAGATACAATGGACTGTTTCTTGCTTTTCCATGAAACCAAAGATGATCCAAGGAAGAAGCAAAAGCCTGATGTAGATCTTCTCGTGTCAGGACATGCTGCCCAATCAGAGTCACAAAACCCCTTCAACTCAGCAGTAGTATTGGTGCTGAAAAATAAACCTTGTCCTGGATTACCTTTGATGTATCTTATCACATGTAGGGCAGCCAGCATGTGATTCTCAGTTGGTTTCTCAAGGAATTGGCTCAACTTTCCCACAGCATATGAAATTTCTGGCCTAGAGTGAGTCAGATACAATAGTTTTCCTATCATTCTCCTGTAAACAGTCACATCTTCAATCAGTTTTCCTGAATCTTTGCATAATTGGAGATGTGGTTCCATTGGTGTGGAGTATGGCTTAGCACTGGTCAGACCTGTGACTTCTAGTAGATCTAGAGCATATTTTCTCTGACATAGAGAAATTCCTTGCTTATTTCTGGCTACTTCAAAGCCCAGAAAGTACTTCAGATCACCCAGGTCTTTAATACTAAATTTTTCATCTAATAGAGCTTTCACTCTATCAATTTCTTGCCTGCCAGTACCTGCTAGGATTAAATCATCAACATACACCAAAATGGCAGTGAAACCAGATGTAGTGGAATTAGTGAACAGAGAATAATCTGATTTGGATTGGATGTACCCTGTATTCAATAGAGTCTCAGTCAATTTTGCATTCCACTGTCTACTTGCCTGCTTGAGTCCATACAATGATCTCTCCAATTTGCACACTAGGTTAGATTCACCAACATTAAGACCAGGGGGAAGTTTCATGTAAACATCTTCATTTAAATCACCATGTAGGAAAGCTGTGTTCACATCTAGTTGACACAAGTGCCAATTTTGAACTGCAGCAACAGCCAGTATGACTCTCACTGTTGTCATCTTGACAACAGGACTAAAGGTCTCTGTGTAATCAATTCCCTCTGTCTGAGTAAACCCCTTTGCTACTAACCTAGCTTTGTATCTCTCAATGCTTCCATCAGCATGCAATTTCAACTTGAAAACCCACTTACATCCAATTGCTTTCTTATTTTGAGGAAGAGGCATTAATTTCCAGGTATTTGTCTTCTCCAAAGCACTCAACTCAGCATTAATGGCTCTTTTCCAGTTATCATCACACACTGCCTCTTCATAGGTGTTTGGTTCAATTATAGTGGACAACTTCAAGGCATACTGTTTATGACTTGATGATAAATTATCATATGAAATAACATTAGAAATGGGATAAAGTTTACCTCGAGAGTCTGAAGAGGATGGAGATGACTCAGAATTATGAATTGTATCATTCAACAAAGAACAATGGTATTCCTGTAAATAGGCTGGTTCTTTTCTGACTCTAGTGGATCTTCTCACATTCTCTATTAATGGTGGATTAGTTGCTGATGGTTGTTCAATAGGTGAATTATGATTTGTAGATGATGGTAGTGAGTGTTGCTCAGAAACTTCGTGATATATGGGTGATGATGGGTTTGTTGTGTCTTGTGTTTCTGTGGTTGTGTTCTGAGCATTGTTCTGACTAAGGTCAGAATTACTGGTAAGGTGAAAATCATCATCACAAAACTCAGAAGATATAGGATGCTTTGGCTCAAATTGATAGTTATATTTGGCATTTGAGATGGACTGATAAGGAAATATGCTTTCATAAAATTTTACATCTCTAGAAGCAAATATCTCTCTACTCTGCAAATCAAAGAGTAAATGTCCTTTCACCCCTGCCCTGTATCCCAAATAAATGCACTTCCTAGCTCTAGGATCTAATTTCTTTCTATTTGCTTTAAGAGTGCTAGCAAAACACAGTGAGCCAAAAATTTTCAATGAGTCTAATACAGGTTTCTGTCCAAACAGAACTTCAAAAGGAGTTAATTGAGACAAAAATTTGGTTGGTAGTCTGTTTATGATGTATGCAGCTTGGTTAACTGCATGAGCCCAGAAATTTTTTGGAAGTTTTGATTGGAAAATAAGGGCTCTTGCTATATTGAGAAGATGTTGGTGTTTTCTTTCAACAACCCCATTTTGTTGAGGAGTCTCAACACATGAGGTTTGATGGATAATTCCTTTTTCATTATAAAATTCTTTAAGCAAAAATTCGCATCCATTGTCAGATCTTATGCACTTCAACTTGGTGTTGAATTGAGTTTCAACTAAGTTTACAAAAGACTTGACAATGTCTGCAGTTTCAGATTTCAATCTCATAGGATAAATCCATGTAAATCTACTTTTATCTTCCACAATAGTGAGAAAATATTTGTATCCAAGAATAGATGGAATTGAAAAAGGTCCCCAAATGTCCATGTGGACTAAATCAAAACATTTTTCTGAAATTGTTTTACTATTAGGAAAAGGTAACCTTCTATGTTTTGCATAGTGACACACATCACAAGGAAGATCAGACTTGATGCATTTGATTAAAGGAAAAAACTTGTTTATTTCATTCAATTTTTCATAGGAAGGATGTCCAAATCTCATATGCCACATATGACTATCATCATTAGCATCTAACCTATATTGATTGTTATGCTGTAAGGTAGTTTGAGGAATGTTTACAGTATGAATGTTAGCCAGAATGGCAGAAGTGTCTGTGGTCTGGTCTTTGATGGTTGGAGATGTCAAATGATACAATCCATGCCTCCGTTCAGCTATCCCAATCAGTTTCTCCCTTTGGCTGTCCTGTATCATGCATTTCATTCTGTTAAAATTCACATCACAATCAATATCATCAGTAAGTTTAGGAATTGACAAAAGATTGAATGAAAACTTAGGGATGTATAAGACATCACTAAGTACTAGATTTTCATCCAAGTATATGGTTCCTGCAAGGTCACAAATAACTTGGGTTCCATTTGGTAGGCTTACTCTAACAGGTTTTATTTTCCTAATGCATTTGAATAGGGATTTTGAATAACATACATGGATAGTAGCACCTGTATCAATGATCCAGGCCTTTTCTTTCTTAGAATTATGTAAGGCACAAATGATACCTGACTTTATGGTGGTAAAATGGTTGACAGGCAGTGTGTTGTTTGATCCTTGAAGTAGAGCCAAGATTGCTTTGTGCTGCTCTGGCGTGAAGGTCAAATTCCCTGTGTTGGTATTCTGCTTTGCAGTGTCAACTTGTTCTTCATCATAAGAAGACTCTTCTTCTTCATTGGTTGCACCTTCAGTGCTGTAATTGTTCACAGAATTCTGCTGGAAGTGTGGAGGATATCCGTGTTTCTTATAACACACATCAACAGTGTGGCCAGTCCTGCCACAATATGAACAAACTTTGGTGCCTCTGCCACCTCTTCCAGTGTTACTCCTTCCTCTATCTCCTCTACCTCTAGAACTCCCTCCTCTGCCTTGATATCCAACAGCAGCAAATACCTTTGGTTCTTCAATTGGAGTTCCATTCTGTCTTTCTTGCTGAATCAACATAGAGTACACCTTACTAATTGTTGGTAAGGGTTCCATGAGCATGATCTGAGCCCTAACAGGTGAGTATTGTTCATTCAGCCCTTTCAAGAAACGCAAAACTTTGCTGCGTTCACGATAATCCTTAAATTTTGTTACAGACTTGCATTTAACACCACAATTGCAATCGCATTCAGGAATTGGAAGAAAATTTTCAAGTTCTTGCCACATTTTCTTCAATCGAGTATAGTAATTAGAGATAGAACTATCACCTTGTTTAGTTTTGTAGATCTCTTCTTGTAGATCAGAAATTCGAAACATATCACCTTGATAGAATCGGTCCCTCAAGTCCTTCCACAGATCTGCAGCTGTGTCCATCCATAGGATACTCTGTGAAATTTCAGCAACAATTGAACTATTAATCCACGACATCACCATCGTGTTACATCTATCCCACGCGAGAGAGTCTCGATCTTCATCATCGGGACGAGGTAAGGATCCATCGATGAAGTGGAGCTTGTTCTTAGATCGCAACGCCATAGTCATCGCTCTAGACCACGTGTGGTAGTTGTCACCGTTCAACGCCGGCGTGACAATCGCAGTCCCAGGGTTATCACTAGGGTGCATGAAGTAAGGATTCAACATATCACTTTGATATCCTTGTTTTGACGAACCTCCATTTCCGGAGTTGCCAGAGCTTTCTTCGATTGAATTCGCCATGACAGAAGATGACGAAAGATGAAAGGAATCGAGAGAAGAATCGTTAATGAGAGATGAAGAACAACAGAATCAGAGTGGAGCAATTCCGAGCGCAACGATGGCAGCAGAGCCCTAGATTAGGAGCTCTGATACCATTTCACAATTGGAAATGCCATGGAAGTGAGAGAGAAATGACCCTTCTGATCTCAGATGCAGAAAGAAGAAGATAGAATAAATTCTGTTTTCTCATTAACTAAAAATCTCTGTTACATTGAATGAAGCTTATATACATTGTTAATGCTATGGTAATCAGTTGGAACTATGGTTAAGTCTAAACTAGACTAAACTAACTCTATTCTAAATCAGAGTTATTAAATACAATAGATGGAATGAATACAAGTATGCAGTTGCTGATAGTATGTGTGGTAGCTTGAGTGAAACTGACTTGAGAATTACTTTCCTTTGTGTTCAATACTTATACTCCTTACACTCCTTCAGTATTCTTTATCTCATCAACTGAGCTATTTAATTGAAATATATTAAAATAGTCTTAATCTGAGTTATAATTTAAGTTGTTGCGAGTCAGCCCACTAGTCTAATTTGACCTTTTGGCTTGTTTTCCTATCAGCCACACTAGTATATCATGATGCAGAAAATGGGAAACTCCATTAAAACACCAAACTCAATTATGTTTCTTCTATGAGTGGAAAACTTTAAAATAATAATATGATGGTGTTGAGAAATCTCTATGGCGTCACTACTCCACTGATTTTATTTTCTCCCTTTTCTTACGAGTTCTGATGTTAAACTATACTATACTAGTATATAATTAGCAGGTAAGTTGCGTAATCTGACCCCAAACCCCAATTTTAATATTGAAATTTTGTCTTTTTTAATTATTCTTGTTCAATCAATAATGAATCCACATGACATAGTAATCCCACCGAATCTTTCTAGTGTTAATAATTTAGATCGGTATATGTAATGTGTGGCAACAGTGATGTGGATCTATTCTTATTTCGTGGCTATATAGAAACCACTGTAACCTTTTTCCTTTAAACGGATGCAACTTACAAGCAACTCAATTTATGCAAAGTTGTGCATAATCTAAAGGAGAATTATATCCCACTTCAAAGATTTTATACTTTTATCCACTTGATCATGATGATGCTTGCAGAATTGTTAAAAATAATTCTATTTCGTCGAAAATAATTTGTTGAGATACCAAACTTTGCCTGCCTAAAAGTACTTTTTAAAAATTAAGAAAATGTTGCTGTTTTGAAAATGAAAATTAAAAAGGGTTTGATGAAAAAAAGGTAGTTATTAAATGAAAATATAAAACTTGTTTAATAATGTACTGGTCAAGAGCAAGTCTCCTACACACTTAGCATGAGTAAGCCGCCCTCCTGCATACTCGACATGAGTAAGTCACTCGTGGTAGGCCTAACAGTCCAGATACATCAAACTCAACACTACGAATTGAGGTGGATGGAAGTCGCCCATAATGTTCGACTCCGCATCTCGCCCTTATGGGTCAAGACCCATTACGCAAAGTCCCAAACACAACTAGCCTGACCTAGTTGAGAATCAACTCTCCCTAGCGAAGTAGAAGCCCTAACCCTAGGCGGTCTGAAGAGACATGGAGGAGTCTATCACTTCGAGACATGCACTCCTACCCGTTGGAGGTCTAACCCTACTTAAGCGACTCGCAGACACGGAAGGGCGAGACTCATACACAGGTATGCCTAAAACCCTTCTAAAATATTAGAGGGAGACCTAATTTGGGGGTCAGAGTGGCTTTGCAGTACCCCCACACAGCGCCTCACCTCCGATCAGCAGAGTCCTCTCCATCAACACTCAACCGAGGTATATATCCCAGAGTTCCAGACCGGAAAAAATAATTTTATAAATATATACTAGTAACAAATTTAGTAAAATATATCATATACTTTTAAGAGTTCAAGATAGTGCAGTAGGAAGGACCTCACTGTCCTAGGAAGGTAGCTCAGTTGGCGGGTTAAGGGATATGAAGGAGTTGCAAAGTTGCAAGAATGAAGTTTAGGGTTCAAACCCCGGAAACTAACATTCCCCCACCCCTAATATTTGCTTATAAAAAAAATAAAAAAAGGAAGGACCTCACTGGTTAATTGGAGCAAATAACCGTAGTCTGGGAAATAAAACTGACATGTTTTAGGTGGCTAATAAATTGGCGTGAAAAGGGGGTCATATATAGACTCATAGATTAACATGCAAATAAAGCAGCCTAGCTAGGTATTTCTCCCTCTTTACCTGTGAACAAAAGAAAGCATTATTGAGAACATGATACATTAGATAATACAGAAGAGTTATTGGCTTATTGCAATTTAATTAGTGGTTTAATTATGGTTATTGGGAGGGAATCTGTGGCTTAGTCAGCATTGCATAAAGTTGGTCCCACTTTGCACAAATACTAATAGCGATGGGAAACAGATTCATTTTGGGGGAGAACAAATATGAAAGAAGAGACAAGAGACCCCAATTTGGCAACACAAAAACAAGGGCAACCACTCCTTGTAGGGACTGGAAGGGGAGCCTAATAGATGCCGTGGGAGACCACTATATATGAACTATCACTTCAAATAAGTATTATTTTGTTTATTTTCTTTAGAGCTAAATTCTTTTCTCAGGCATTGAGTCCTGTTTTTCTTTTCTTTTTCTTTTTTACTCTATGTAATCAAAAAAGTATTCATATCATCATTTCTGATGATATTTTATCTTCACAAATCTGTTTACTTTTTAAAATTGTCAAAGCAAATTCATTGCTGAAAATTTTTATCTGCACTTTAAATGTTTTTTATTTTATCTGAAATTTATCATAGTACTTTCTACTTTTTTTCCTTCCAATAGCACTTTTACTTATATTTTTCTAGTATACATCTTGTTGGATCTTAAAGAGAGACTAAGAGTTTACCAAAAAAAAAATAAAGAGACTAATATGACTAGCGGGTCGATGTCATGCACCCTATTGAATCTTTTCTCTCCACTTTATCCTTTAAGCTTGTGAAGGGAGGGGTAAAATGGAGATTAATTAAACTGGTGGGGGTATAAGGGCAACATGTGAGGGTAGAAAAATCAATATCCTACATTAAGACATTAGATGTATGAGTCTCTTCACTTATATGTTGTCCAACATCTCTATTTTCATGATATTGTGAGACTTATTATTCACACTTGATACTCCAACAAGGGGTGGCGTAACCTCTTTTGCTTCTAAGAACCCTGACATTGTCCCATATAGAGATCGAGATATTGTTGGGGAAACGCCTTGAGGCTTTGTTCGCATATGAATTTTATTATCGCTCATATCTTTAGAGAATGAAATAGCTATGCAGAGAAATTAACTGCTTTTGATCTTGTTAGTAGAACTTATACTTGGTTGAGTTTGCCTTCAAGATTCATCTTAGATGACTTTAGCCGTAATAGGCATGGTCTTCATTTTTTCAGATTTAGATGATTTATCTTTGGGATTTGGTCTCATTGTTTTAATTTTGATTTTGCAATCTAGTGCTTCTACATATGCTTGATTTTTGTTTTCCTGACAAGGGTCTTAACCCAGCCCCCTTAGCCTTTCTTGTATTTTAGTTTTTGTGTAAAACTATTTCACACCCACATTGTGTGCTCATTAAATTAATGGGAAATGATATTCACCTCCCTAAATGACACAGAGACCCATCTATTTTTAAACTAAACACTCACTTACCTATGTTTTGCTTAAAAGACACAAACACCTCTTTTATCCTTACATATAAAGGAAATGTTGTGTAACCTAAGGGAGGTCAATGTCTTGTTCACAAGGCCCGCCCAAGGCCCAAAATACTAATTTAAGGGCTTTGGGCCTCAAATTTTCAGTATAAAAGGGGCTTCAAAATATTGCTGTTAAGTAATATGAGGACCAAATTTCGTTAGCTTACAACAAGTTCTGTGCAGCTCAACTGGCCAGTAGTCGGATTAACATCCTCAAGTGCTTGAGTTTTTTTTGATCAGTCAAGTGCTTGAGTTTGATTCTTGATGGAAGGCCCTTTGTATTATTTTTTTAATCAATTTATTTGTGAGTACCGAGTACATAAATCTCTTTGTAAATAAGGAAAGCCCAATAATGTGCTGGAAAAAAAAAAAGAAAGTCCAATTAATAAAAAAAAAGACTACTTAGAGGTTCACGGCACAAATGTAAATTAATAAAATAAAACGTTATAAATTATTGATGAATTTATTTTTACCCAACTTAAATGATTCATTCAAGCTATCCAAATAGTCTATTGAGTTCTTGTAAAAAAATTGTATATTTAACGTTTTATTATTTTATTGCTATTATGATGTCCAATAATTGTATATATTCATTAAATTGTACGAAAATAAAGTTAAAGTTATATTAAATAGGTATTAACCCTATGTTATTTGGATAAAATATTTTTTGGGAGTAGTATAGTTTTTTTTGGGGGAATTGAATTTTCCCCCCGAAAACTCTATCTACAAACACACCATAAGAGTTTGCATTATTTTATTATCTCATGGGCCTCATTTAAGAGTTCGCTTTAGACCTTTTTAAGTGTTGGGTCGACCTTCTTATTTAAAATAGAGGTAGTGTATGTGTTATTTAACTAAAAGTGAGGGGAGGTGAATGTAGTTTCCTCTTAAGTCTTTTTGACAAGGGTTTGCTCTTAAGTTAAAAATATATTAATTGATTTAAAAATTGCAAAATAAAAAAACCCTCCAGTATTTAATAAATAAGTAGATAAAATTTAATTCATTAATTTTTTTTGACTGAGAAATTTAATTCATTAATCTTTCCCGTTTGTTGTTGCCCCAGTTATTGTCACTTTGGGGGACAAACCTAACGTGACCAAATAATGTTTAGATACTTCTGCCAAACTTTTTTTATTCTTTCTTCCTTTTCTTAGTCACAGTCGTAATCGACTTAATTAGTCTCTACTAACGCAAGTATACGTCCTTGAGCCCTGTACAGTATGCATGTCATGTCTTTGCAATGATCATTTGTCATCTAATACACCCGTACCTGTTACTAGGGTGTTCGTAGTGCGGTTTGGTTCAGTTTTGTGACAAAAAATGAATCGAATCACAATGTAAAACTACATACGGTTTAGTTTAGTTCGGTTGGATTCGTAAAAAAATCAAACCATTTTATAAGTTGTTTTGGAACAAAAAAGAAAGGCCAAAAGGCCAAAAGTTTTGGAACAAAAAAGAAAGGCCAAAAGGCCAAAAGTTTAGGAACGGAGGGAGTACTACCTCCGTCCCATTTTATAAGTTGTTTTAGCAAAATCAATTTGTCTGAAATTGATTGTTGTTTTACATTTTTAAGAAATCATCTAGCATGTTTTTTCACTATTGCCCTTATTAATCATGACAACTTTTTACATTTAAGAAATGATTCACGTTTATCTATCTAGAGAGATAAATGGTTAAATTGTAATTTAGATAACAATTTTTATAAAATCTATACTACTAATCATTTTCTTAATATGTGTGCAACAACCTTAAACTGCATATAAAATGAGACGGAGCCACGGAGGTAGTATTACTCAAGTAACTAATCAAAAGAAGGAATCATTTTAAAAAAAAAAATCAAAAGCACGAATTTGTCTAATATTTAATATTACCAATAATTAGTACATGTTTATTTATTAGGCTTAAATATTTGATCCCCTGTAAATATCCCAATTTTCTATTTACCCACCTGTAAAAAAAAAGTTTTAAAATCAACCTTGCAAATAATAAGTGTTCTAGTTACCCCCTGGAGGGGGGATGAACCGTACCTAGAATTGATCTGCGGAGACGGATGATCTGCGGAGACGGTCAAGGGACGGATCGTCTGATACTGTAGGCTAAGGAGGACCTGAACGCGCGGGGGGGTGTACCTGCAAGAACACTCCGACGCCCAAGTCAGCTATATCGAGCTACAGTAATATCTAGTGAATGAATTGCGTACCTGACACCTGGTGACTGGAGGTATTTATAGTGAATAGTCTGGATCGTTGGCGTCGGATAGCCCATTTGCGATGGGGGCCCAAGTATCAGTGGAACTGACCACTTTGTTATTGGGCCGGTTGATTAGCTGTTGGATCTAGCCCATTGAAGCTGGCCCTTCCCTTGCTGGGTTGGATCGTTGCTACTGGATTGGGCCTGACGACTGGCCCAGTCCAGAACAGGGGGTAACCGTAAATTTTTTATATTTTGCAGGGGTAACCGTACATAGTTTATACCCATTATACACTACATAATCTAACAGCAGGGGGGTGACCGTAAACTGTTTATATTTGCAGGGGGTAACCGTAAAATTTATTTTTACAGGGTGGTAAATGAAAAATGGGTGTATTTGCGGGGGATCAAATATTTAAACCATTTTTTATGCATTTGCTCTGATTTTAAATATGATGTTGGTGACTTTCTGTGCTGGGATGAAAGCAGGAGGCCCATGTCTACAATAACTGTGCTTTGCTGGGAATTAATGAGATGCACGTAAATTAAAATGGGTAAGTAAAGCCTAGCTTAACTAGCAAATACCGAAATTGTTAGACTGGATATCATGTCTTGGATTTGAACCCGAACTTTACAATGGTGTGCGTGAGTTTCTAGTGGCAATTATCACTCCGTCTACAAACCAAAAAAAAGATTCCCTATAATTTGACATGTTACGGTTTTTTTAAGGTTCATTGGAGGAGTACAAACTCGAAAAACATCAGCATTAACACTTTTTGCAATCAAACCCCCTTTCGTGTCGCAAGCCAAACTCACCAAACCATCTACACATGAGATAAGCAAATTTTCCAACTGTCTTTCAATAATTAAGCGTCGGATTCGGACAACCAAACCTCAATCATCAACACTCATGCTATATATCTTCCCTGCAAACGTTGGACCACCACCTTTGAATTTGTAAGTTCAACTTGATGAAATCCCATAACCCTGGCTAAGTTGAGACCCCCGAGAAGGTTGGCTTGTTGCTAGTATATCTGTGTACTTGAGAGATGATTACTCATGAAGGCTGATTAGACCTATTACTGGCTTCACCGCGCTCTTGCTTGTTGCGCCAAAACCAAAAATAATAGCAAGTGGTTGCCCAAACATTCTTTTGAGTTGTGTTATGGTAACTATTTTTTTTATAAGCAAAATTTTATTATTAGCCCCGAGTACAAGGTGTACTCGGAGACAAAATGGGGGGCCTCATTAAAACCTCCAAGGGCCAAAACCCAGTGGGAAAAAGACCCAATGAGGAAAAAGAGTGCCCCAAAAGTCGATACAAGTGTTGTTATCAATACAATCGGATACAACCAAATACAATGAAGCACCAATCCCTCGATCAACGCCCGCTAATGCTTCCATTATTCTGGATGCCCTCCTTTTAACTAGTTTCTTTTTATCCCCTTCTTGCTGCCACCATCTCTACAACCATCCATCATAACATAATTCATTAGACTCTCCTATGTGCTAGCCATACTATTTCTTCCTATGCTCACAAATCTGCACCAACTAGCATGTTTTGTACACGGCATCACAGCCACGCCTTCTATTTACCACATCAACAAAACCAGCAACCACTGTGGCAGTCACAATACCAGTATCCAAACCAGCAACAGATCCAGTTTATGTCTGATTGAGAAGATGCACCGGTGAAGCGCTCCAATTTGCAAAAGTCAATCTTAAATTTCTTCCCGCCCTTTCCTTAAACCATTGCCATGATATAACAACTACCCGATTAAACATAGATTCCACATCCGGGAGAAGTCCTTTGAACAACACGTCATTCCTTATTCCCCAAATTATCCAAGTCACAGCCAACCAAATGATGTACCTTATTTTTTTCCTCTTTTTTCCAGCAAAGAATCCTCCATACCATAAGAAGTGGTCCAAGGGCACTCTATGAGTAGTTTCGCTTACGCCAAGCCAAGAAAATACCTTTTTCCATAACTGAATAGCAAATTTACATTCAAAAAATAAATGAGTCACTGATTCCTCTCCTTCGATGCACAATGGGCAGCAGCTGTTAAATTCGGATACACCCATCTCCCACCCTTCGTCTCAGTTGATTGCGGAATCATGAATCTTCACTAGTAAACTCTGCTCCTAAAGAACATAAATCTCTCCACCATAAGGAGTGTTTTTTAATTTGACTCGCCCCATATTCCTCCGCATATGAACTCCAAATGCAAATATTATCATACCGAAACCGTAGCAAATCAGCCCAGGTGGCCTCTCGTTCAATGAGAAATCTCCATTTCCATTTTGCTAGAAGTGCTATGTTGAATGCTTCTAAATTTTTGATTCCAAATCCACCATCCCGTTTTGGTTTGCACACCACTGACCACTTTACCCATGATACCGACCTTCTTTCTACACCTCCTGCCCACAGGAATTGTCTCTGAAGTTTAATCATTTCATCTAGAACCTTTCTTGGTGCTTTGTAAAACGAAAAGAAGTACAACGGCAAAGATGATAGCACCGAGTTAATCAAAGTCACCCTTCCACCAATGGATAACATCCTTCCCTTCCAAGTTGAGAGTCTTAATTTGATTTTGTCGATCACCGGCTTCCATGTTGAAGCCCTCCTAGGATTGGCTCCTACAGGAACTCCAAGAAACTTGAAAGGTGTGGCACCAATACTACATGACAGAAAATGAGAGGCCGCAGCCAAAAAATTACCGGGAGGATTAATACCGAATAGGTTACTTTTTGCAAAATTGACCCTTAGGCTAGACACCAACTCAAATCCCCTAAGTATCGCCTTAATGCTCCAAAGGTTTTCCCAACTATTTTCACCCACCATGATGGTGTCATCAGCAAATTGTAGGAGAGAGAAGGAAATTGAGGTTGTCACCCGAAGGGGCTTGTATACCCCAAGTTCAATAGCACTTCTCACTAATCCGGCAAGCCCTTATGCGGCAATTAGAAATAGAAAAGGCGCTATTGGGTCCCCTTGCTTCAATCCTCTTTTAGCTTGAAATTCATCCATTGGGCTACCGTTAACCAATACCGAAATATTCCCTGCTAGAATACACGAACGCATCCACATGCGCCATTTCCCATCAAATCCCAACCTTCCTAGCATATATTCTAGATAGCTCCAGTTCACTGAGTCATATGCTTTTTCGAAATCCACTTTTAATAATAAACAGCTCTCTTTATTTCTTTTGGCCCAATCCACCAGTTCATTCACTACCACTACTACATCCAAAATTTGTCGTTTAGGAAGAAAAGCACTCTGCATATTAGATATTACACTGCTAAGAACCCTTTTTAGTCTTCCTGCAAGCACCTTCGAAAGAATTTTGTATAGGCTTCCAACCAAAGAGATGGGACGATATTCCCCGAGTGACTGTGGGCTCTCATTTTTAGGGATAAGAGCAATAAAAGATGATGTGATAGCTTTTGGTAACACTCCGTTTTCATGGAATTCATTTAGAAATCTTACTATATCGCTTTCAACAACCTCCCAACTAGACTTAAAGAAAGTAAAGTTAAAACCATCCGGACCCGGGCTCTTATTTCCATCGCAAGACCATACAGCTTCTTTGATCTCTCCAATTGAAAACGGTGCAATCAAGGACTGATTTTCTTCAAATGACAGGCTTTGAAACGATACTCCATCAAGCACTGGACATATACCTTCGGTTTGAGAATAACTCCTCTCAAAATGACTCTTGACTAATCTCTTTACTTCTATAACATCATCTACCCATTCCTCATTAACCTTTAATGCCGTAATCTGATTCCTTCTTCTATTTGCGTTCACACTAGCATGGAAGAAACGTGAATTCGAATCACCCTCCCTTAGCCATTTTGATCTTGATTTCTGATAAAGAATGCTCTCCTTGGCCTTCAATTGCTCCCAAAACTCCTCGTTTAGATGCTTGATGCGTTCGAGATTGTCCGAACTATTATCTGATTCAAGCAAATTCAACTCAGCCACTATATTATCAATCTTCAAATCAACTATGCCAAAAACCTCCTTATTCCATTTCTTTAGATAGTCCTTGAGTTCTTTCAATTTCTCCTTTGCAACAAAGGCTCCCCTACCTGAAATCTTACTGCCATCCCACACTGATTTAATTACATGATGGAAATTTTCATGTTCAAGCCAACAATTCATGAACCGGAAGGGTTTGGGCCCCCAATTCTTTTCCGGGCATAGCAACCAAACCGGGCAGTGATCCGAAATGTCCCTGTTGCCAATCCACTGAGCCGACACCTTCCATCTACTAATAAGGCTCTCAGAGAGAAGGAATCTATCTAGTCTACTCCTTGAAATCCCGTCTGCCCCAAAGCAAGTAAATTTTTTCCCCAATACTGGAGTATCCACCACCTCCAATTTAGAAACAAGGTCATTGAAATCATTTATTTCTACATGGTAGTCATGAGCAGTTGTCCCTTTTCTCTTTGAACGAACAAGCACAGCATTAAAATCTCCTCCTAAACATAGTTCCCCCTCCACAAGTCTATCTTTCAGCTGTATTAATTCGATCCATAGTTGTCTTTTCCCCGTCGAGGAACATGGAGCATACACGTTAATAATATGGAAGACCTCATCCTCTTGTTTTAGTGATACACATAAGTAGCCTACACCAGCGTTCACAGCCTCCAATTTGAACAAATCTTCTTTCCATAGGCTTATCAGTCCCCCCGCTTGTCCAATAGCCGGAATTGTTTCCCAGCCCCAGTTAGAATTTCCAACCAAGCTTGTAATAAGACTTTGATCAACATGCTGACATTTTGTTTCCTGTAGTAAACACATCTGAACCCTTCTGAATGGATAAGAGAACGGATATGCCTTCGTTTACCCCTCTCCCCCAACCCTCGCACATTGTAAGTCATGATCTTCATGATGGATTTTTTGGATTCTCCCTCTTTGCCTTTGCAGCTTGATCCCTTTCCTCCATACTTCTGATTTTATTCACCATCTCTGTGTCTTCTACTTCCCCTGTGACGCCAATTTTCTTCGCCAAGTCCCAAACTTTCTCTGCGACCGACTTGTCGTAATTTTCGATTGCTTTCATGTTGCATCTTTTAATATCAGAGTCATTAATTGAGCTACAACATAGAACAGAGCCTCCAGAGAATCGAGTACTGGATGATGAACTGCTAGCTGAGTTGCTCCTACCAGAACCTGTACGTCTTTGAATAGCAGGAAAAGAAGACCCAAGTATTAACTTCGACCCCAACGTTGCTCCAGATATTGAATTAGATAGTGATTCCAAGCACAGCACTCCTTTTTTACGTTTTTCATGCATTTGCTTAGCTCCTCTTGTTGCTGGTAAATTGATCTTAGACGAGACCTCACTCCTTGTACACCCCCTGTTCTTCCATTTAACTACACCATATCCATTCTTGTTTGCTCTTATGGGCCTACTTCTTTTTGAGACTCCTCCTGCGGCTACTATTGCTAGTTTCATTTTTTGTTTATTTGACTTTCTCTTTTTATTTTTTGTTGCAAATCTATGGGCACAAGTCATTCCATCAATATTTCCATCCAAACCAACAATTGCTTTGTTAGAGGGCCCAGTTTCACAGCCCAAGTCATTACAAGATCCATCACTCTCTCTTTTTCGGCTTAACTCATTGCCAGCCTGGCCTTCATCAATTGACTCAATCCTTTCTTCAAAATCCAACGGTGGGCATTGAATCTTGGTATGATCCAGTAATTTAAGATCTGCCGAATCCTCCACTACTTCACGCGTGTCTGCCTCGTTATTTGCCTGCTGTGCCTCTTCGTTGCCAAATTCAATTGGATCCTCATTAGCCACCTTTGCATTTACAATCCCCAAGCAACAATTGGTATCATTGGGTTCTATTTTCAAATTCTCTTTATCCTTTCCCATATAACCAGCAACTTCATCATTGGGATTTTCTTGGGACTCCACCTCCAAATTAATACGTTCTCTCTCAACAATGGACTCCTCGATTACCAACAAGTCATCATCCTCTTCCCCTATCCCTGGCCTTTCAACTTCCGAATCGTCCTCCGTTTCGTCTTCTGAAACCGAGTTCTCTGGCGGCATGTTGGTCGACGCCGGCCACCGCGTCGGACCATACCAGTCTTCAAGAATCTTAAAAGCATACACTTCTCCATTAATCTTTGCATGAATTACTCTATGAAACAAATCCAGATGTTTTGTTCTGATGAGTATGCGAGCTACATCAAGGGAAGTCTGATTTCTTGTCTTATCATCCAAACAAACATACTTTCCCATAGTGATTACAAGTCTTTCAAAAAACTCCGGGTTCCAAACATGCAACGGTACACCATAAACCCTCAGCCATGTCAATCTTTCGTTGTCTACATCATCCGTTGTCCATGGTCTCACTTCATCAAACCATTCGCTCAACCAGTCCTTAGCATCCTTGACAAGAGCTTCAACCTCATCTTCTGGATCGGAGGATAATAAAACTAGGTTTGCACCCATAGGAGTCACCTTCACATTGAACACCCCTTGCATATAAAATCTTTCTTGAATGTTATAGGTATTTCCTGGATGAGCCACTCTACCTACATACATTTTTCTACATTTTGCCAAAGTCTCTTCTTCCACTTCAAATTCTCTATGACCCCACCAATTAGCTGGTCTCCAAGTATTGTTATTTTCTATGCGTCTTCTATACCATTTATGATTTCTTCTGCCGTTATTTTCCATTTTCACGCCTCTAGTTTCAGTGTTCCGCCTTTTTTCATTGTTGAATTGCACTTCTCGCCTTTCGTTGTCTCTCTTTTCCCTCCATTCGCCCTTACCCGAATTCACAACGTCTCTGGCCTGATAGTTATTTTCTACATGTTGAGTTTCCACCTTCTTCCCTTCTACTACAGCTTCCTTCAAGGTAGGCACTATATTTCGCGGTGCCTCCTCAACTCCCTCTCGCTTCTTCTCTTGCCACCGATATTGTTGATGATCTCCGTGATATTTCCTTGCATAATCTTTGGTCTTCATGGGTTGCTGCTGCTGATAATTTCTTCTAGTTGTGAGTTCCCTTTCAAAACGGGGTGCATTTACGAAAATCTTTGTTGCTCCGATGACAATGTTGTCTAACTTAATCCCGAACAGTTTAGGATCTGGGACATCAATAAACCTTGCAAAGCCAAATTGTCTTCCCAGTTTATCTCGTTTGGCTGGAATGACGACGTCCACCACCTTCCCATATTTCTCAAAAGCTCTAAACATCTCCCTGGCACTGAAGTTCTCTGGAAACTCTGAGAAAAAATAGGTTACTTCTTCATTCTGGTTCTTCCTCCAGTATTTGTCGCTAAAAACATCTGCTCTTCGCTTCGTGACACTCCTTCTTCTTTGGACTGTGCTCCAGCCTTCATTGTCTTCCCCACTCATAGTTTTCTCAACACTATTTGTTGTTTCGGTATAATTGCCACAAGACTTATGGTAACTATATTAGTGCTATTGGCACCCCTAAAGGCCCATTATCTCAACAGCCCATCTCATTAGGTAAGCCCATGTTTCAACGATTCAGATACATCCAACAAATCCAACGGTTCATAATCATTAGGTCAAACACTATTCAAAGCCTATAAATACCATATTCAATGCTCATTAATGGTAAGCTATTCTACTCACTTAATACTCTGCTTGACTACCTCACTGACTTGATCGTCGGAGTGTCATCGCAGGTACAACACCCCAACCTCGACTTGAACATTGAAGATCAATGATCTCATCTACCAACTACCTCGGGCCGACCTCTACGGTCAGAAGAAGACCGATAAATTTGGACGCGAGCATGTGAGTCTTCGATCCCGGCGAGGTTCGAAGATCTTCCGGGCTTATACTGATTCCTTGCGAGGTGATTGGAAAAAAAAATTCTATTGGGTGGAACCCGTCAATGGCAAAGCTGTCGACTGTGTGGGGAAGTTTGGCGCCGATGGTCGGTCGTTGGAATCCACTAAATTTCCCATTGGTTGGAGTAATGGGCATTTTAACTGATCCACTCACTCTTACGCGATTGGTGAGAAAAAACTGGATGCTGAAGACCGCCTGACTAAAAAGATCCTGACCTATATTTCGGACCAAATCCCTTACAAAAATGCAAAGTATAGGGGTATTCCTACCGATGTTATTGTTAAGGCCGCTAAGAAACACAAGGTGCAAAAAGTTCTAGGTAGGGGGTGCGATCTCATTTCGCCTTTTATATTCTGTCTTTATTTTGCAAGTTGATTAACTCGTCTTCGTCTACTTTTGCAGATACTATGGCTTCTAAGAGACTCGCAAAACTGAAGGAGTTGGCAATGAGGCAAGTTGATGCCGTCGTCGATGTTGACGTGGATGACTCTCATAACTCTCCCCAAGCCGACCTCAACTACATTGTTCCCGAAGCTATTCCCCTCCACATCGTTAAGCAGATCGATCTGGATGCCGCTCCTAACGTCGATCAGGGTAAAAATGTGCAGACCTCTGCCAATACCTCCCCTCGGAAGAAAGCTGCTGATGCGAGCACATCGGAGAAGAGGAAGCGATCTGATCCCGTTGATGCTGGGAAGGATTCCTAAAAACTTAAAGAGTCCAGGAGGTCGAAGCACTCTGTTAAAGCCATTCCTTTGAGTGAAAAGTTTTTGGAACAAAATTTCGAGGAATGGCGTGTCGATCCTATTGCAGCCTCTACTCAGATCTTCTTAAATTTAGCTGATGTCCATAAAATCCAGAAGGAGAAGTATGAAAAACGTGCTAAAGGTAGGCTCGCAGCTTTGTCGAATTTACTGGCTCGTGATTTCTTTCAAACTAAGTCGTTTTCGTGGGTTTCCTTTTTTCAGAGTTGGTGGATGCTGAGAAGGGAAAGACCTTTGAGGCTTTGCAGGAGCTGACTGCAAAGACTACTGCTTTGGCCCAAGCCAACTTCGACCTGGAGTCTTTGAGAAAATGTAAGAATAGTCTTGAAGAGTCTAGGAAATCCGCCCTTACTCGAGCTGAAAATGCCGAGGCTAGGGTCGAAGAGCTAGAGGGTCAAATCAAAGTGTGGAGACGTCCGAAGCTGAGGCTAAAGAGAGAGTGACGGTTCTCGAAGGTCAGGTGGTCGAGCTCCAGAACAAGTTGTTCGCAAGGGAGGGAAAAACGGAGTTGTGTTCCGATCCTAATGCTCAAATCGCTGCCTTACGAACTCAACTCGTGAAAACTCAAGTCGCCTTAAAAGAAAGTCAGAAAGAGGCGCAAGAAGCTGCCGAAGAGGCCATTGGGCTTTATGCAGATGGTTTTAAGGAAGCCTTCAAGCAGGCTGCTCTGGTCCACCCTTCTCTTCGTTTTGATGACCAAATCATCAATGCCGATCATGAGGTGGAGGAAGATCGGATCGTTAAGACCGATGTGAAGACGAAGGTGAAGACCGTGATCTTTCCTCTTTCCGATGCTTGATGCTTGGTGTAGTAAATTTTGCAGAAGTTCTGAGCTTATACATCGCCGTACGATCTTGCATAGACTCAGAACTTTGCTTAGTTTTCTTTTTTGAGAATAGGAGTATGCTATTTTGAACTTGAGGACTCGGTCGTATCCGAGATGGTCTGTAATGAATTTTAACTTTGTATTTTGTCTTAAGTTTTTATCGTCGTATGCTAGCTTGATATCCAACATCGTATTTATCGTCCTAAGAGCAGTTTACCGAGACTCGGCCCAGATTTAACTCGCCCTTTTGGGATCTTGGCAACTGTGGCCAATGGTCGTTTTAGGAACCTTGGTTCTTGAAAACCAACTCTCGTTAAAACGGTTTACCAAGACTCGGCTCGGATTTAACTCGTTTTAAAGAGTCGCGACCTACAATGATTGGGGGGAGATCGTAAGATCGGTCCCTATTCGATTTATCTTATTTGAATAAAAATAAAGATGTTATGAACGTCGGCATGGATGCCACTTTAATTGATGAGTGAATCATTACAGCAGGTTGGCACGCCTAGAGGTGGCGTCCTTAAGGAGAAAATTGCCTTTCGAGAAAAGGACATTTAAACAGAGGCAACGAAGTTCTTAAACATAGTACTTCTTCAGCTTGGTTGCATTCCAAGTTCGCTCAATTGACTTTCCACTGAGGGTCTCAAGTGAGAAAGCTCAGTTTCCGGTCTTGGATTTGACAGGTAAGGTATTTCCCAGTTCTGCGCGAGTTTTCCTTGACCAGCGTTCTTCAGTCCGACGTCAGCCCTTCGAAGCACTAAATCCGCAGCCTCAAAATCTTTTGGGACGACCTTAGCATTATATCGAGTTGCTACTCCTTGCTTGACAGCGGCCTCCCTAAGAGAGGCCCGTCCCCGGACTTCGTCGATTAGAACAAGTTCCTCCAAAAGGGCTTGGGTGTTCTCATCCCGAGGCTTGGGGTGTGACGTCCTCCAACTCAGTTCCCCAATCTCGATAGGGATGACTGCCTCGCTGCCATAAGAGAGCTTGAAAGGTGTTTCTCCTGTTGAGCTCTGAGGGGTCGTCCTATATCCCCAGAGGACGTATGGTAATTCTTCGACCCAATTGCCTTTGGCGTCTTCAAGGCGTTTCCTCAAGCCGTTGAGGAGGACCTTGTTTGCTGCTTCGACCTGACCGTTAGTTTGGGGGTGTTCTACCGACGTGAACCGGTGCTTGATTTTAAGATCGGCCATTAACTTTCTAAAACCAGCATCGGTAAATTGAGTTCCATTATCTGTTATCACAACTTCGAGGATCCCGAACCTACTCATGATGTTTTTTTTAAAAAACTTGATGCAGTTTTTAGCCGTGATGGTGGCCAAAGGCTCTGCTTTTATCCATTTGCTCATATAGTCGATTGCCACTATAAGGTATTTCACCTACCCAGGGGCTGCCGAGATCAATCCCCCACCACGCAAACGGCCATGCGGAGGACAAGGTCGTAAGATCGTTGGGGGGAGCGACGTGGACATGGGCATGGATCTGGCATTTTTTGCATACCTTCACATAGTTCTTAGCATCGGCATCCATGGTCGGCCAGTAGTAGCCGGACCGAAGTGCTTTCCGCGCAAGAGAACGAGCTTCGAGGTGTTGGCCGCAGATTCCCTCATGAATTTCCTTCAAGATGTAATCAGCTTCTTCTCCTTCAACACATTTCAGCAAAGGGGAGGAAAGGCTCCTTCTATACAAAGTTCCGTCAATTATTGAGAACGTTGAGGCCCTCCTTTTGACGACCTTAGCCTCTTTTTCGTTTGTTGGTTCTAGTCTGGAGATGATGTATTCTTGGATTGGCCGAATCCAACTCTGGCTTTCCTCGAGCACGCAAATAGTAAAGGCAGATTCAGAATCGAGATGCACACTGGCTTGACGAAGTGTTTCTTGAAGGATGGTTCTGTGATTTCTGGGGGCTTTTGTGCTTGCGAGCTTGGAGAGAATGTCTGCTCTTTGATTTTCCAACCTCAGCACGTGTTTGACCTCAGATTTCTGAAACTTAGATAGCAATTCCCGAACTCTAGCCAAGTATTTTTGTAAGGTCGGATCCTTGGTTTCGTACTTGTCCCCGATTTGAGAAACTACTAAGAGGGAATCAGTATGGAGGCCTACCCGAGGGACTCGGAGATCGATCGCTAAACGGAGACCTGCTATGCAGGCTTCATACTCCGCTTGGTTGTTTGAAGTTTGAAAATTGAAGGTAAGAGATACTTCGATGATGACACCCTCCGGGCTTTCCAACATGATGCCTGCGCCACTCCTTTTTGGGTTTGAGGAACCATCAACGTGTAGAATCCAGACTTCATTCTCAGGATCGGGAGGTGTCATCTCTGCGACGAAATCCGCCAGGACTTGATCCTTCATTGCCGCCCTGGTTTCGTACTTGATTCCGAATTCCGAGAGTTCTACCGCCCACTTTATCATGCGACCCGCAAGATCGGGCCTGTGCAAGATTTGCCTGATTGGGTAGTTGGTTCGCACAATTACTTGATGTGCCACGAAATAAGGTCGGAGACGACGAGCTGCGATGATCAAAGCCAAAGCCATCTTCTCTATCTTTTGGTAGCGAGCTTCTGCACCGTGCAGGGCTTTACTTGCCAAGTAAATCGGGCTTTGGCCGGCCTTCGTCTCTCTCACAAGAACTGCACCAAGGCTTCTTCTGAGATCGACAGGTACAGGTACAGTGTTTCTCCTTCATCGGGTCAGGTTAAAATCGGAGGCTCGGACAAAACTTTCTGGAGTTGCTTAAGCGCTTGGTCCTGCTCGTCAGTCCAGTTGAATTCCTTCTCTTCTTTCTTCAATAACTTGAAGAGGGGAAGCGATTTGAATGCTGCGTTTGAAATAAAACGGGACAGGGCGGCGATCATGCCACTAAGTTTCTGGACTTCCTTTTTTGTGGTTGGAGTGCGCATCTCTGTGACTGCTTTGCATTTATTAGGGTTAGCTTCAATTCCTCTTTCGGTTAAATAGAATTCGAGGAATTTTCCAGCTCGGACTCCGAAGGTGCATTTTTCTGGGTTCAGCCTCATGCTATTTCTCCTTACTTCGGTGAAGATCTCCTTTAGGTCGGAAACACGAAGGCTCTCTTCAGTACTTTTTGCGATCATGTCGTCAAGGTAGACCTCCACGTTCTTCCCGATTTGATCTCGGAAGACCTTGTTCATCATCCTTTGGTATGTGGCTCCGGCATTTTTTAACCCGAAAGGCATGACACGGTAAGCGAAGTTACCAAGGTCGGTCATAAAGGCCGTCTTCTCTTGGTCAGGAGGATGCATAGCGATTTGGTTGTAGCCGGAGTATGCGTCCATGAAAGACAAAAGTTGAAAACCTGATGCATTGTCAACCAGCCAATCTATGCTGGGGACCGGGAAAGCATCTTTTGGGCATGCCTTGTTCAAACCGGTATAGTCTATGCACATGCGCTATTTTCCATTGCTCTTTTTTACTAGAACTGGGTTGGACAACCATGTTGTGTACTTAACCTCGGTGATGAGTTCGCCTTGATGAGGTCATCGATGGCTTTGGCGGCTGCAGCTGCTTTCTCGTTGCCTTGAGCTCTCTTCCTCTGGGCGACCCATTTGGCCTCGGGGTTGACGGCGAGCTGGTGACATGGACTTCCGGTGGAATTCCGGGCATGACTTCGACCGTCCAAGCGAATAGATCAGCATGGTCTTTAAGACTTCGGCCGCAGAATGGATTGAAGATCGACTACTCTCTGGAGGATGGACAGTTTGCCGTTCTTGCTCGACGATTTCATCACCAGAATCATCGTCGGAATCATCGTCGGTCTCAGTGTTAGCATCATCCGAGTCACGAGTTTTAGAGCTCCCTTGGTCTTCGCCCGTTTGAACGGGCTCCTTGGACATGTTATCCTCCTGCTCCGACCCATCCTCGTCTCCATCAGATTTTTCTCTTTCGTCCTCTCCTTCTCCGTCAACCTCCTCACCATCTTCCTTATCATCATCCTCGACATCGTCGTCACTACCATCTCCGGAAGCTTCGTCGTTTGCCTGGTCAATTCTGATATCCGCTGTATGATTTTCAACATCCAAATCGTCATCGGTCTGCTCGCTCGTCGGAGCAGAATCCAGATGATCTTGTTCGCCGGGGGTAGTTGATTCGATTCGATCTTGAACCTCGGGTGCTTCGACACGATTTTCTGGATGGACCCCATCAGGGACTCCACCGCCTGAGGCCATTTTTTTTGCTAGCTCGGGGGGTTTGGCGGTGATTTGTCTCGGAGTTTGTTTAGTGACCGCCAGATCGGACCTGCAGAAATGGGGACGAGGTGTCAGGGTTAAACGCCGCAAATGGGTTCGCGAACAAGTCGAAACCCAACCTGACGGCCCCCATTCTGAGGGAGTCTAGCGAGTTCGAGGAAACTCGACCCTATTCTAAAGAAAATAACAAGAAAATGTTAAAGGGACTAACCTCGTAAAAGACGCACAAAAGGGTTAGGATCGAGAGGCAATCTGGCTTTACGAGCCCGAACGATTGAAATCCACTGGAAAGTCCGGACCCTCGCCACTTTCTGCTTGCTCGATCAAGGTCGCTAACAAAGGTCATCAACCAGAGCAATTGGGTTATGAAAACGGATGAAATGAGGAAACTAACTCCCTATTTATAGTGGGCCGAAGAATCTGGTCCTCAAAATTGAATCGACAGGTCCAATCAGTAGACCTCTAGACTACGCACGTACGTAGAACGAAGCGTCACCATCATTAACAATCATCAAAAGGCGCGCCCTTTCAGAAGCATTTAATGCGCTGCACATAACCCAAGGTTTTTCCCATGCGCACCTCTTTGGTTTCCTTTGAGAGTCGGGAAACTCGGAAGTTCGTGCAGCAAAGCTCGGTCCCGACCATAGTCTCGGACAATGAAGTTCGGACACACCCACGTCGGCAACTCCAAGACCGGAAGGCAGCAATATCGGAAAACAAGTCAAGATCGCCTATCAGACGACCAGACTTGGGGGGCAACTGTTATGGTAATTATATTAGTGCTATTGGCACCCCTAAAGGCCCATTATCTCAACAGCCCATCTCATTAGGTAAGCCCATGTTTCAACGATTCAGATACATCTAACAAATCCAACGGTTCATAATCATTAGGTCAAACACTATTCAAAGCCTATAAATACCATATTCAATGCTCATTAATGGTAAGCTATTCTACTCACTTAATACTCTGCTTGACTACCTCACTGACTTGATCGTCGGAGTGTCATCGCAGGTACAACACCCCAACCTCGACTTGAACATTGAAGATCAAGGATCTCATCTACCAACTACCTCGGGCCGACCTCTACGGTCAGAAGTACGGTACAGAACAAGTTGTATCATATGTGATTCTGATTTCCCAAATAAGGTTAAGATTGATGATACACTTATGTAGGATCCCGACATAGAAGTTCCGTCTAATTATATTAGTGCAAGTGATATGTCTTCCGGCATAAAAATTGGAATTTCCGGCGGATTTTTTCCCTCGATATCGTTTCGACAGAAAAATTGGAACTTCTGGCGAAATTTTTCTTTTAAAAATCCACCAATAAAGCGTCAAAATCCGCTGGTAATTTTACCGGCTGATTTTTTTTTAAAAAAAAGTTCTCTTCTACATATATCCCTCCAATCTCCATACACCTCTCTTCTATATTTTCCTCTTTCTTCTTCCTTTTCACTCCTTCATTCTTATTCCTTCTTACTTCTTCATTTTCATTCATCATTCATTCTTATTCCCTCTTATTCCTTCACTCTTATTATTTCTTCTCATACCCTCCTTCATTCTTACTTCTTCATTCTCATTCTCTCCTATATAATTTCTTCTCATATTCTACTTTATTCTTATTCCTTCTTACTTCTTCATTCTTATTCCTTCTCATTCTCTCACAATTATTTTTTATTAAATTAAATATTAAATTAAAAAATTCTATTTTTCTTTAAATTAAAAAACTCAAAATAAATTGGCAAACTAAAAGTTAAATATTGATATATAAATGTAGCTATGTCTTTGTATCTCGGTTGCGTTGTATGGTGGACCATCACAAATCGAGAAATGGAATCAGAGCAGACCTCTTCCAATATGGCGTCGGTGCCCAAAAGTTGGCATAGACAAAGTGCGGCTCCTGACAACTTATAGGGAATGAGCGCGTAAATGAACTGAATATGCACCGGAATAAGAGAGATCCTGAAGCTGTACAGGTATTAGACTGTACAGTTGAAGGAAGACATATAAAAGAATTGATTTTGACTACATATACCAACAAATGCATTATCTTTTTGGGAGTCCTCAACATAAGAACTCTATATAGTTAAGTGTACATGACTGAGAGTAGTAGTGGGATGAGTTGTGTTGGTTTATAAGGACAGTCGACAATTCAAAAAGGAGTCTGGGATCGGTTGCATTGTATGGTGTACCATCACATATGACTCTTTAGTCTCGGTTGGACGGTGCCAAAGTTATATAGTGATGTGAGTATCCCAAATACTTACAGTTTATGATGTAGAATATACTATTGGCCGTTAAAAACATCTATGGTTACCTTTTATGGTTATTGATATTTTGTGGTATGAATAAATAATAAATGATCAATATACAGTTGATTAAATCATTAAATATTGTATGATATGTTTTTCTAAACAACAATGCTATTTGGTACGAATATCATTGCACAAATATTAGAAAAAAATTGTTAGAAGAAGGGATTTATAAAAATACAAGCATTCCCGTGACTGAGAAGAGTCAATTTACACTTTCTATAGTTTTCGCCTCGTACTAAACAATATTTCCCTTTTCTAAATTAAGTTATTTTCATTATTTTGTTTAAATTTGTCGTCAAAAAATAATAAATTTGTTTAAATTTGAATATTATGCTAGCTAGAAAATATAAAAGTATAAAACTATGATTTTTTTTGTAACATGTTTTTTTGGCCAAAGCTTGTGAATTGAATATGGGCCAAACTATACGACCATCTCGATCCAATAATGAAGTCATGATTATAGCCCACTATTTGAGATGATGGTTGATACCCATATAATTTTCGATATTAGATTAATGAGTTATTCCATAATAGGTGATTCGATATATATAAAACGAGATTTTAGGTTAAAATAATGTAACATGTTTTGAAGTTGCCCTAGAAACCAGGTGGTTTGTCCTCACGGCAAAAGCTACAACCTGTAGCTTCAAACACACCGTGAGTTCACAACCTTGGTTCCAAACTTGCACTTAATCTTCACTCATATCCTCTCATTCACTTCATATATTTGCTTTCCATCATCATCTGCTACATCTATGAACTTTTGGTTTGAAAAATAATTAAGTGACTCTATATTGAACATTCGTACGTGTAATGATGACATCAATGTTCTCCTTCAAAATTGGTCGGCTAGATCCAAAGCTTCATTGGAAATCACAGCATTTGCATCATCAACGACTTGGCCAATCTTTTCAACGACGAGGAGGACAATGTTTGGATATTCCTGGAGAAAAGATTGCAGTCTCCAGTGTTTTCTACTATTCTAATCCCTCTCACTCTGGCAAATTCCAACCTATCAGGTTCCACATTCCTACCACTATTTTTTTTGATTTATTGTTTTGAGACAGATTGTTGTTTTGATCTAGTGCAATTTTGTGAAATTTATACGATATGATTTGCTACATCATATTTACTGATCATTAGAAAAGAAAAACACATTTCATGAATATACATATTTTTCATACTTCTTAACCTTTAGAATCTTTTCTTTACAATTTTTTTATTGATTGTATTTGTTGATTGAGTAGCTAACCCATTCATCATAATCAGTTTGGAAACTTTTAATTAATTCATAAATATCATTTTATTTCGTATAAATGTCATAATCATTCATTGATTTTGTAAATTTAATTCCTTTAAGGGAATAATTTGTTCTAATTTAGAATTTATTTTAGACATTTTAAGAGCGTAAAATAAAACATCTCTATTGATCATATGATACAAAAATTCTGTAAAAAAATTATGATAAATAAACCAATGGTTGATGTTACGTATGAATTATTGTTGTTGATTTCCTGCCAACAATTAATTAAAATATAAAAATTTATAAAGTGAGTTTTCACCTGGAAGACAAATTCATTTTGGCCATACATATATAATTAATTAATTATATAATTATGCACATTTTTTAACAGCAAAATTATGTATTATATATAATTAATGTTTTCAAGGAACACAAAAACCTATGTACACATACGTATATAAATATACGTATTATTTGTAAGTTGATTTCGCTAAGTTATTTGCTTGTAAGAGAGAAAAACATTCCAAACAATACAGAATTGCTTTATAGTAGTACAATTTTTTTTGACATCATTCATATGGATGGACTGTTTGAAATACGAACTTATTACAAATTTTGGTAATTCATGGGCTATATTTATTTGACAGTTACCCTAGTAACTGATTATAATTAATTCTGCGACTATTTCAGTCAAAATAAGAACAATTCAGGACAGTCATTACCTAGAAAACGGACTTATAAAAAAAACCACCTACAAAATGGAAATCGCAACCAATTAAGTAAGAGACTCTGTAGTTATGTGAAAGAATACCCGATTTACGTGCAAAAAGAATATAGTCGTTAATTTCCTATAAGAAGGTAAGGGCATAATGTGCGTCGATTCAAAAAAATTAAAAATAATAATATCATAAACATAAATAATTTTAATTATGGTTTATTTAATATTATCCTTACATTGTTTGCTAAAACTTGTGCATTGTGCTGAATTAATAGTCTTAAAAATGCATTTAACATGAAATGTCTTCTTTTAGTCAAGTGTACATGAAATGACGAATAAACATCACACACACATGCAAATTCAAATTTTATAATCGACGTCCCCATATTGCTAAAGTTGTTAATATAATTAGTTGGGAACACACAAAACACAATTTAAATGAAGAGAAGAGAAAAGAGTGATAATTGAAGAGAAAATGAAAGAGAATAAATTAAAAAAGAGAGTTAAAGAGACAAAAAAATGACTTTTCCACGACTAACCTTTTGGAACAAAAGGGTATTTGTGCACTACCAACTATCAATCATCCACTCAAGTTAATAGCCAAAAATAATCTAATACATTAAAAATCTCATATCTCCATTTAACTAACAAATTTTTAATTTATTAATTTTCATTCGCAGAAGATTGAGTATGGAGTACCCCATTTCTAACTTATCTAGGGTTATGTTAATTATGACAAGCATTTGGCTAATTATTTGAGTAACTTTATAAAAGTAACTATAAGGACATTTGTAAAAGCTCTACTTTTTTATTTTTATTTTATAAGTCAATACGTCTATACAATTTATGAAAATGTCTTACATTTGTCATTGATACGTGTTTGGTAGTGAGAAGAAATAGAGAATAGAGAACGATATGAGAAAGAGGAAGAAAAGAGAGAAGATGTCAGAAATAAAGTAGAGACGGGGTTTTGGTTTAAGAGAAAGATGGAAGAATAGGAAAAGAGAGAAATAAATCACTTTGTTTGGTTGGAGAAAAAGAAAGAAGAGAGACGATATATTTTTGAAACGACAAAAACACCCTTAAGCTAAAAAATAATATATAATTTATTCATTAATTTAATTAGTTAGTATTTACTTTTTATTGATTTAATTTAATTATCTAAATATTTATTTTAACTATTTAGTCGGATAATATCATTAAAAGCAAATTAAAGTGACAAATAGTCTATTAAGCACAATATAGAAGTTCTAAACAATTTAATAAAAAACAGTTGAATATATTTAGGTAATAATTTGAATAAATTTAAATGAAAATGAATCCCGCAAATTTACATGAATGATAAGAAATTAGAGTGAGTAAAATAAGGGTAAAATTGTAAATATATCGTTAATGAATTGTTTCTCCTCTCTTTTTTGCTCAACCTTGAAGAGATTCAAGAAAAATGCAAGATTAGTCACCTCTCTCTCTCTCTCTCTCATTTATCTTTTCAACCAAGTAAGAGAAATTTACCTTCTCTTCTCTATTTCTCTATTTTCTACCTCTCTCTTCGCTATTTCTACGAAAACAAGCACAACACAAGAGTAAAAATATTTGAGGTTGGTTATATAGTCAAAGATTACGCTAGACTTTTATTTTTCTCTTCAAATTGTAAGGTCAAGTTTATCCTTAGGAAAAAAAATAGAGCAGGTTATTCTTGGGTCATGAGGAGAGCTTAAAACATTTTAAAGATCTTAATATTTAGCCAAGAGCAAACATATAAGTGGATTTGATACCACTTCTTTCATCCAAAACCTCAAGACATTGGGTGTGTATATTTCTTCCCTTATATATTATTCAACATAAATTAATTCTAAAGTTAAAGATTAAAAAATAATAAAGAAATTATTATTTTATTCACATATAAACTACCAAACTTAAAATGAAGTAACATTAAAACTAAAAGCTGGACGAAAAACTTATTATGCAACAGCCTTAGAAAAACAAATTACAACATTATATGTAGTGGTAACATTGAATTGAAAACAAAAATAAGCTGCAGTTTTAGTTTGTAATTTCAATATTTGGCGTGTGTTCGCCTTAGTATCTATGGGTGACTAGGTAAGCCATAAGTGTGTATGACTAGATTAAGTTTTTTTTAATAATGTACTCCCTCCGGTCCTTATTATAAGAGAAAAATACAAAAATCACAAAGACCAATGAAGTTATTAAATGTGATGCAATTTAAACCTTATTCCAAATATATCCTTAGTATTAAATTTTTATTCTCACTATGTGACTTTTTAGTAAACCTATATATCACATTAAATAGGGGTATAAAAGAGTTTTTAGCAATTAATGTGTTTTGAAAAGTGTATCTTTTTCTTATAATAAGGACAAAAAAATGTACCAAATTTTTTCTTATATTAAGAACCGGAGGGAGTATAATGATATTTACGGTTTGGTGTGGTTTGGTTAATTTGGTACAATTATGGAAAAAAGCTGCCATCTGAACATAACTGATTGGTTGATTAGAAAAGTGACCCGGATCAAATCAATGCATTTTTTTTTTTACAATTTTCGATTTAGTTTGTATTAGTCTACAGTTTTTGTTTGGGTTTGTTTGGATATTCTTTATTTAAACAAAAACGCAAGAGCAGTAGGCATTGAGGGACGTAAGGATGCCATGAATAAACCTAACTCCCAACCATAACCCAAACACATGCTATAATTAATATTAAAATCAAATCTATCACCTACATAAATAAATGAAATGCCACCCCTGCTTATCATCTGCATCTTTTCTTTACCATTACAAAAACAGATTCTTGCTTTCATCTCCACAACCTTTTCAACAGGGGGTGACAATCAATTACATCAACACCAAAAAATTGAAATAAGAGTAATTACTTATTACACCCATATACAGAAATGACAACGACGGAGTGTTATGTAAGTGCAAGAATTCTTCTTGTGTCACTATTTCTCATCGAACCTACCTTAGTTTATTATTTTACATCATTATATAGTTCAATATTTAACATTAATAATGGTTATTTAAAATATGATTTTTTTTTTGGTAGAAAAAATCAGATGATTGTCTTATTTTAAAAAAAACAGATGTAACAGACCATCACGAAAGTTTAGAATATTGTGACATTATTTGGGTATAAGTGTAAGGCATGTTTTCTTTTAATATTCTATCAAGTAATTAAAAAAGGTACTAATAATTCTGAAATAAAAACAATGTTTATCAATTAGAAGGAATAATAATGTATAATATTATGGGCACTGACCTACTTGAGTGGCCTGGAAAATAAAAAAATACTTATTTTTCTATATGATTTTTATTTTGATATTGAGTTTAAAATTATGCACATAAAGTCTCTAAAATTTTATAGTATTATTCTTCGCAAGAGATTATTTCAAAATTTTATAGTATTATTCAAATAATTGTATGAATTAATCAACTTTAGTCTGTAAAATATATGAAATTAATATTTGAAAATCCTATTTGAGTCTCTAAACTTACATCATTTCTCTAATTTATAAAGTATACGAAGTGGTTAACATTTTTGACCATGTAATATTTTTTAGAATGTAAGTAAATATTAAAATTGTGTACAGCATCAATTATGGTATGAGTAACTTTGAATGTAGTGGAAATAAAACAAATAAAATTTTCTGACATTTTGTTTCGTAAAAAATCTTGTGGAAGGAGCTTCTAAATTTGAATGCAAAGTAAAAGATGTAATGATGTAAAAGAAAGAAAAGGGTTGAAGTGGTGGGTATGGATGGATTTTGATAAAATCGCAGCTTCCATGTTTGACTCATCCAGTCAGTGGTGAAGGAAGAAGGGTTGGTGGGAAACGCAACGCCATCAAAGAAACAAACAAACAACCAACCCATATAGTCTAGTCAAGGGAGGCGCCCATCCCATATTCTCATCTTCCCATCTTAGAAATAGAAAACAAACATTAATCAATCAACTAACTAACTTTGCCAATAATAATTAATCACTCGGAGTCGGAATTATTATTATTATTATTGTGTGACGTGTCTTTGTTCTTCTTTTTTTTACCGGGCTGCGTTATCCGTAATTGAACGAGTTACAGCAAATTAAGTCTTCATTCAATAATCACTCACACACCAGCCACAGTGAGAGAGAGAGAGAGGGGGTAGGTAGCTGAGAACAACTACTAGTAGAAGAGAGAGGTGTGGGAAAAACAGGTACCACGTGCAGCTTTGAATTTTGATTGATTGAAGAGAAGAGAGACCCACACACACGTAATACCATTACAATTACCAAACCTACCTCTGCATCTAACTCTGCAATCTGCATGATCACCGTCTCATTAACATACACACACTAAACTAACTAACCCCTCCTCCTAACTACTTTTCACTCATATTTCACCTTCTTTCTAACCTCTCTACTCAACTCAACTCAACTCAACTCAATCTTCCTTCCCACCAATTAAAACTAATTTACTCATTTCCAAGGTCTGTCTATCTCTCCTTTTTATGCTAATTCCATCTCTTTCATTCTCCTGCCTATCTTTCTGTTTAATTTTCTGTTATCATCATTTCCCCCTTTCTACTTTTTTGTTCTTCATAAAGGTACCATAATTGCTCTTTTACTTCGGTCGGTTAGTTGACACTTTCTATGCTATTATACCAAATCGCAAGGTTGAGGGATTAATTGCTTCAAAAACATTGGATACTGCTTTTTACTTTTTCGTTGCAATTGATTGATGTTATTTTCATGCTGCATCTGAGACTCAGACTGATTGAGAGAGGAATTTGTGCTGAACTACTAGGCTGTGTTTGCCTCTTTATATGTTGCAGTGAAAGCTCCGAGTTTGGGAGCAATGGATTTGTAGTAGAATTTTACGGTTTCAACTCTGATTTGCCGAAATCAGTTCGCCGGATCAGCTACACTTCTCAGTGCTTTCATAATCGGACTTTCTAACTCAGTCCATATATCGTTGACCAAACACTACCTAACCTTTTTTCTTATTTGACCATTTTCTTTTACTTTCTGTAAAGCTTGTCAGATAAGTCAAGGATTAAAATTGATTTTCTAGTTTTCTTCTATAAAAGAAGCTACATGGGTAGTTCTCATGAAAATTTTCTGGAATTCTATTCTATTAGTCACGAGGCATTCTATATTAGAGCAAGAAAAACTAATTTATAGTTGAGTTTGATATGCCTTGAGCTGCTAGTAACCTATTTTTCGTTATGCAGTACATCGGAGACAACTAGAAGGAGAATAATAATGGCTAGCACTGGCCATGGGAATGGATACATAAATGGTGTGCTGCCAAATAGACACCCTGCTACAATATCTGAAGTAGATGATTTCTGCAACGCCCTTGGGGGAAACAGGCCAATTCATAGCATATTGATTGCAAACAATGGAATGGCAGCAGTCAAGTTTATACGTAGTGTTCGCAGCTGGGCCTATGAGACATTTGGCACAGAAAAGGCTATTTTGCTTGTTGCCATGGCTACTCCAGAGGATATGAGAATCAATGCAGAACATATCAGAATAGCAGATCAGTTTGTGGAAGTACCTGGTGGGACCAATAACAATAACTATGCCAATGTGCAGCTTATTCTAGAGGTGTGTTTTTTTTTTCTTCAAAATTTATGAGATTTTGTACTGCCAAGTTATTGTCAACGTAGATGTTGTTAAGGAGAGTAATAAGCAGCAAGTCCGAATCAAAATTTATAATCGGAGGTATGTATAACTTGTAAAGTTTGCTGACTGTCATGCAATGTACTTCCCAGATTGCTGAGATAACTCATGTTGATGCGGTGTGGCCTGGTTGGGGTCATGCATCAGAGAACCCTGAGCTTCCAGATGCATTAAAAGCAAAAGGAATTGTATTTCTTGGACCTCCTGCTATATCTATGGCAGCATTGGGAGATAAAATTGGTTCATCGTTGATTGCTCAGGCAGCAGAAGTGCCAACCCTTCCATGGAGTGGATCTCATGTAAACTTAAATACCCCTATTGTAGTGCATTTCTATTATAAGGCTTGCCCAACTTATGCTTTTGAAACTTTTTCACACAGGTGAGAATTCCTCCAGAAAGTTCCTTGATTACTATTCCTGATGAAATTTATCGTGAAGCGTGTGTTTATACAACAGAGGAAGCAATTGCAAGTTGCCAAGTTGTTGGATACCCTGCAATGATCAAGGCATCTTGGGGTGGTGGTGGTAAAGGCATAAGAAAGGTTTGCTTCTGGTGTAGTCAATATTGTAGCATTTGTAAAATCTTATAGTATCCACACTGATAGTCCTCTAAATTAATTTTGTCATCCAGGTGTAAGTAAATACTTTCCATAGGAAAAATGTATAAGTACCCATAATAAGACTGATAAACTTTGTGCCAATCATGTTTTTGATGATTTTTTTGGTAAGCTTTAAAACTGACTGGCATGTGGATATTTTAGGTTCATAATGCTGATGAAGTAAGGGCGTTGTTCAAGCAAGTTCAAGGTGAAGTCCCAGGCTCGCCTATATTTATAATGAAGGTTGCATCTCAGGTTAGATAACCCGCCGAACTTTGATCTCAATGAGCAATATTCTTGGAGTCTTGATTATCTTCTGATGATCTCTCTTGTTTTTACATAGAGCCGACATCTAGAAGTCCAGTTACTTTGTGATCAGTATGGAAACGTAGCAGCTTTGCACAGTCGTGATTGCAGTGTTCAAAGGAGGCATCAAAAGGTATGAAAATATTTTGTTACCCATCAAATTATCATGGTGAAATGAATCTCACAAATAGCGCAATCAATCATCTGTAACAGATTATTGAGGAGGGTCCCATTAC
This sequence comes from Astragalus glycyphyllos, assembly GCA_963573325.1. Taxonomy (NCBI): domain Eukaryota; kingdom Viridiplantae; phylum Streptophyta; class Magnoliopsida; order Fabales; family Fabaceae; genus Astragalus; species Astragalus glycyphyllos. Next base: position 77,475,205 of record OY754307.1, read on the forward strand.
TGTAGCACCTCCAGAAACGGTGAAACAACTTGAACAGGCAGCTAGAAGATTGGCTAAATCTGTAAATTATGTTGGGGCAGCTACTGTTGAATATCTTTATAGTATGGAAACTGGCGAGTACTACTTTTTAGAGTTGAACCCTCGACTACAGGTGTTGTACTATAACCTTGATTTTGGGCCACACAATCATAATTTTCTTTATCTATCATTACTTTGATTCTCCAACTGATTATGCTATTATGTTAGGATTTTTTCTAAAATGGACATATAAGCATTGTGTTCTTCATGATGATGCTTAGAATTATGCGGTGACATAGGCATTTGAGCTTTAGTATTTACTCTTGGAAAATTCCTGTGTATATTCGGAGATGTTGCATGGATGCTTGTAATGCTTAAAGTCATTTGTTCCTATTTTCCATACCCTATTTTATTTATTTATAACTTTTCGTGAATCCTGATATTGTTTTCACCATCATGGGCAATTGTTTTGCAATATAGGTTGAGCATCCTGTTACTGAATGGATAGCAGAGATAAATCTGCCTGCAGCACAAGTTGCCGTTGGGATGGGTATCCCTCTCTGGCAAATTCCTGGTAAAGTTTCAGATATACTTTTCACGATTATTATTTTCTTCTTGTTTGCTTGATGATTTGATTTCTTACAATTATTTTATGTGTCTCGCTTAACAGAGATAAGGCGTTTTTATGGGGTGGAACATGGTGGGGGGTATGATGCTTGGAGGAAAACATCAGTTTTAGCGACCCCTTTTGATTTTGACAAAGCAGAATCTGTAAGGCCAAAAGGTCATTGTGTGGCTGTGCGAGTAACAAGCGAGGACCCCGATGATGGTTTTAAGCCTACAAGTGGGAAAGTGCAGGTTAACTACTAAGTCCAACAGCAATCTCTTCTGTTACTTCATTCATCCCACAGCTTGTATTGATCTAAAGTATTTGTGCAGGAGCTCAGCTTTAAAAGTAAGCCAAATGTGTGGGCATACTTCTCTGTTAAGGTAAGTCATCCGTTCCTTCATATTTTGGTTTAACTTGAATGTTGAGGTGCTAAAATTTGGCTATTAACTGTTCGCAGTCTGGAGGAGGAATCCATGAATTCTCAGATTCTCAGTTTGGTAAGTAGTAACTGTTGCTTAATTAATTAAATAAATAACAGTAAACAAATAAGCCATGATTGATCTTCAAATGCTCAGAACATCATTGTGAACTTCGCTTTTTCAGGATATAATGTTGATATTCTAATGCATAGATAGTTTTTGTTCATTTTCCCGTTACCCGTTTTCCTTTGGAACATCATGTGAAACATAATAATAACCTTTGGAATGCATGACCTTAGTTAGCAATGCAAGAGCTAGGATGTAAAACTGGGTTTGGTGGAACGTTGAAAAAACAAAAATTGAAATACATAAGTCATTTGGTAAAAATTAAATACTACGGGAAATATTAAATACAGGTGCTTTACGTCCCCATGAAAAGCTGAATTTCACATACCGTTTGTGGGTGTGCATTTGCTTGTGTGTAATTTTTTTATAATAGGTCTTGATGTTTGAAGTGGTTGCTTTGCTAATAATACTGATCAGTATTTTTTTCCTTTTATGCCATCCATATTTCTTAACATCACCTGAATCATAATTGTGAGCAGAGATGCATTAATATCATATCCATTGAAGGACTTCTCATAACTAATGAGAACTGCATCATTTGTGAATTTTGAACTGTAGGGTATCAATTTTCCATAATATGCTTTTTTCCCTTCTTGTTCTTACATTCATGTATTTACACAGTTCTTGTACTATGACTTATCTTCTATTAGCTTCTAATATCCCATCTTCTACCTCAGGGCATGTTTTTGCTTTTGGAGAATCTAGGGCTTTAGCAATTGCAAATATGGTTCTGGGGTTGAAGGAGATTCAAATTCGGGGAGAAATTCGTACCAACGTTGATTACACCATTGACCTTCTGAATGTAAAACACTCGCATGATGACAAATTAATTTACAAGTGTTTATAATGCAGAAGTGACATCATTGCAATATTTATTCTCAGGCTTCGGACTACAGAGACAACAAAATTCACACAGGATGGCTGGACAGTAGAATTGCAATGCGAGTTAGAGCAGAGAGGCCCCCCTGGTATCTTTCTGTTGTTGGAGGGGCACTCTATGTAAGCAGACTTTTTTTGTATATTTTTCTCCTTGAGTTTTTGTTAGTTTTCTATCCTGGAATTCATGATATGCGCTTCTTCTAATTAATACAGAAAGCTTCTGCTAGCAGTGCAGCATTGGTTTCAGATTATGTTGGCTATCTTGAAAAGGGGCAAATTCCTCCTAAGGTATTATGTTTAAATGGGAGGAACATCTAATTCTTAGTGCATTTAACTCCTATCTTATTTCCTAGTGATACTAATTTCAATTAATTATGCCAGCACATATCTCTTGTCCATTCTCAAGTGTCCTTGAACATTGAAGGAAGCAAATATACAGTACGTATTCTTATAAATTTCAATTTGATGGAAAATTTCTGTAGTTCCCTCACCTTTTTTTGGGACTTATGCCATCGTAGGCAATGCTCAATATGCACAACTCATATCTTTCTAAAACAATTTCTAGATTAACATGATACGAGGAGGACCTGGAAGTTATAGACTGAAATTGAATCAATCAGATATTGAGGCAGAGATACATACTTTACGTGATGGTGGTTTGCTGATGCAGGCAAGTATTTTTCTCTGAACTATCTATGTTGGTGTGCTTGTGTAGTTTCTCCATTACAGTTTTACTTATCATAGTCAACTTTATAAGATAATTTTTTTGATATGGACATGATTCGTCGCTGACATAGTTTTTAAAATTTTTATAGTGTCCTACCTAAATTTTATATTATCTTTTAAAAAGCACTTCATGTTTCTAGAGATGTTCAATCTTTTAATGTTGAAAACTTAAATAATGGATGTGGCTATAGCTGGATAACTGTTTTTTGGGTTATTTAACGATTTCATCATTGTCTCAGAGTTTAGAATAGACCATATAGGGAAAGAGGTTAATTGAAGCATCAGATAGTTCTTTAGTATGGATAGTGAATACCAGGCCTATCTGGATAGACGCGCTGTGTGTTTGTAAAGTGTAGCTTTTCAGTTGATTCTATTCATAAACTAGAATTTATTATTGTTGAAATAAGAGACAGGACATTGGTTACGCAGTTCGGCCAATCTTTGCCTACGTCTGCGACTACAGAGCAGCTGTAGTTCCGTATTATTGATTGTATATTTCTATGTAATGAGTACAAGCACTAATGAGTTTAAATAGAGAAAACCTAACGGGCCTGGGCCGAATACATATAAAACTACTATTTACAACATATCTTAACACTCCCCCTCAAGCTGGAGCGTATAGATTGTAGGCATCCAGCTTGTCACATATGTAAGTTATCCTTGGTCCCCGAAGAGCTTTTGTGAAGATGTCTGCCAATTTATCATTAGAACCAACAAATGAAGTAGCAATGTCACCGGACACAATCTTCTCACGAACAAAGTGACAATCAATTTCAATGTGTTTGGTTCGCTCATGAAAGACTGGATTGGACGCAATATGTAGGGCTGCTTGATTATCACAGATGAGACTCATAGTGCCTATTTTACAAAAGCGCAACTCTTGGAGAAGATGTTTCAGCCATATAAGCTCCTGAGTGGTAAGTGCCATAGCTCGATATTTAGCCTCAGCGCTGGATCTGGCAACATTTTTCTTTTTACCTTTCCATGAAATTAGATTTCCACCAATAAGAACACAGTACCCAGATGTGGACCTTCTATCAAAGGGACAACCAACCCAATCAGCATCTGTGTAAGCGACGACATTTGAATCAGCATCTGAGCTACCTCAATGCCATTGCCAAGAAAGTATCGTAACTTCCCAAGATCTTTGACCTGAAAGTGGTGAACTAGATGTTGTTTAAGTCCTGCAATCCCATCATGATCATCACCTGTAATAACAATATCATCGACATAGACAACCAGATAAATACATTTGTGAGAGGAAAACTTATAAAAGACAGAGTGATCAGCTTCACTCCGAATCATGCCATAGTCTTGAACGACACACCTGAATCTCCCAAACCATGCCCGCGGGGATTGTTTAAGACCATACAAGGCTTTGTGAAGTCGACAGACATACCCACGACACTCCCCCTGAGCAACGAAACCAGGTGGTTGCTCTAGATAAACTTCTTCTTCAAGATCGCCGTGGAGAAAGTATCACTGTAATCAAAACCAAAAACCTGAGTATAGCCCTTAGCCACGAGGCGGGCTTTCAGACGATCAATACTTCCGTCTGGACCAACTTTGACAGTATATATCCATCGACACCAAACAATAGATTTACCAGGAGGAGGTGGCACAAGAGTCCATGTCTGGTTAGATTCTAAGGCTGTCATCTCATCAATCATAGCCTGTCGCCAACCTGAATGAGAAAGGGCTTCCTGCGTGGACTTAGGAATGGTGATGGAAGAAATAGCAGACACAAATGTATAGTGTAAAGGTGATAAGCGGTGATAACTGAGGAAATTATAAATAGGATGAGGGTTATGTGTGGAACGTGTACCTTTACGCAGGGCAACAGGAGGGTTGTCTGAATCGGCAGACAAATCCGGAGTAGGAGAGGAAATCGGGGCAGGAGATGAGTCACTAAGATCTTCTGTAGGAGGTGGGTCGACAAGAGGGAGACGAGCACGACGCTGATAAGTTTGCAAGGGAGGAGGACTAGGAGGACTAGGAAGTTCCGTAGGAGAAGGAGGATCTATCTGATCAATGATGGGTGTGAGTGGAACTACCGGGACAAGGTCAGGAATAGGTAATACTTGAGAGACAGACTCAGACGCAACGGGAGATGCAAAGAAGGGCGCGTCTTCAAAGAAGCTGACATCAGCAGACATGTAGAAGCGATGTGTGGAGGGACAGTAGCATCGATACCCTTTTTGAACTCTGGAATAGCCAAAGAAGGCACATTTAACTGCACGAGCAGACAATTTATCAAGTCCCGGGGTGAGATCATGAATAAAACAAGTTGATCCGAAGACTCGAGGAGAGATACGGAACAAGGGTTCATCGGGGAACAATATGGAATGAGGAACCCTATTCTGGATAGCAGAGGATGGCATTCTATTAATCAAGTGCCCTGCAGTGAGGACAACATCCCCCCAAAACTTCAAAGGAACATTAGCATTAATAAGCAAAGTGCGTGCTGTTTCAATTATATGACGGTTCTTACGTTCAGCAATTCCATTTTGTTGTGGGGTATGGGGACAAGATGATTGATGTATGACACCATTTTCAACCATAAAAGAATTAAATGATGCAGAAAAATACTCTTTCGCATTATCAGTACGTAAAGTACAAATAAAACAACCAAATTTATTTTTGATTTCCTTGAAGAAATTTTGAAAAACACTGAGAAGTTCAGATCTATCCTTAAGTAGGTAGATCCACGTACATCTAGAAAACTCATCAATAAAAGTGACAAAATATCTATGTCCTACAACTGAAGTGACTCGACTTGGTCCCCATACATCTGAGTGAACAACATCAAAAGGAGAACGAACTTGTGACTGAGTACTGCTAGGGAAGGAAGAACGAACGTGTTTCCCAAGCTGACAAGACTCACAATCTAATGACTGCAGGTGGGACAAATGAGGAACCATGACTTTGAACTTCTTGAGACTTGGATGACCTAACCGACGATGAAGAAGACTTGGAGACTCTGTAGTAGAAGTGGAGGCAAGTGTAGATGAAGGCTGGATGGGCTGGAGGTAGTAAAGTCCATGTGACTCATATCCTGTACCAATCGTCCGCTTTGTACTCCGGTCCTGTATAACAAAATAATCATCATCAAAAATTACAGAACATTTTAGACTTCGAGTCAGACGACTAACTGAAATTAAATTAAATGAGCAATTGGAAACAAGAAGAACATTGTCAAGGGGTAAGGATGGAAGAGGAGTGGCTTCACCAATGCCACTAGCTTTAACTTTTGATCCGTTCGCAACAGTAATATAATGTGGGGTGTTAGGTTGGGATATTTTGGATAAAAGAGATGGGTTACCAGCCACGCAATCGGAAGCTCCAGTGTCCATAACCAAGGAGTCAACAGGTGATGATTGAGAGAAACAGACTCTAGAATTACCAGAATGAGCAACCGTTGCCGATGATGATGAAGCCTGGGAAGCTTTGTACTGCAGGAATGCCTTATACTCCTCATCAGACAGAAGATTTTGTTTAGTGTTTCTCTGTTCAGAATCATTAATCTGAGTCACATTTACTGGTTTCTCTGGAAAGCCATGAAGGGAATAACACCTGTCTTCAGTATGACCAAGTCTCTTACAATAAGTGCACTGAGGACGTCCTCCAACACGACCTCCTCGACCACCCCCACGACCTGCAAAATTAGAAACAAGAGCAGAAGATTCTATGTTAGTCTGAGATCCATTCCCTCCAGTTCCTTCCAATCCAGGAAGACGTATGAGACGCCTGAAAAGATCCTCTGTTGAGGGAATGTCTGATGCAGAAAGAATGTTGCTCCGTACTGACTCATACTTTTGATAGAGACCATGAAGAACATAGATCATACACACATTATCTAGTTTCTCAAGCATCTTCTTCGGGTCATTGTCGGTCACAAGGAGCTTGAACTCATTTACTGCTGACTGAGCTTTATTAGCATATGTCATGATGTTGTCTTCTGTCATCTGAAGGGTGGCTAAATTATGAATAACACCATAAAGACGCTGGATATCATTAGAATAAACATTTTTAGCCTTCTGCCAAATGTCATAACAAGTGGTGTATGAGCGATAATGGACCAGCAAGGAGGGTTCAATAGATTGCCACAAAAGAGAGACCAACTGACAATCTGCTTGTTCCCAATCTTCACCCAAATCTTTACCAATATCTGTAGAATTCTTAGTGAGGTGATCTAAAAGCCTTTGCCCCATAAATCACATTTTTACTGATGCAGACCAATTCAAATAATTATCACCATTGAGTTTTTCTGTTGTAATAGAGGGATTACCGGAGAAAACATAAGACACAATGCTCTTACTTGAAGATCCAGACTTATTGTTGTCCGTAGACTTACTTTTGTCCCTATCCAATTGTTCTGAATTTGAACTCATCTTTGACAAAGACAAAAATACCAACGTATGGAGTGAACAGTACCGATGAACAGTACCTATGAGCAGCACCGATGAACAGTAATCGCGCAACGATGGCGGCTAGGGTTTTTTTTTTTTGGAACCAACGAGACGGCTAGGGTTTTTTTTTTGTTGAGAACTTTGCTAAGACCTATTGACTGTAGGCTCTAGATACCATGTTGAAATAAGAGACAGGACATTGGTTACGCAGTTTGGGCAATCTTTGCCTACGTCTGCGACTACAGAGCAGCTGTAGTTCCGTATTATTGATTGTATATTTCTATGTAATGAGTACAAGCACTAATGAGTTTAAATAGAGAAAACCTAACGGGCCTGGGCCGAATACATATAAAACTACTATTTACAACATATCTTAACAATTTTACTGCATCTGCAATTTATATCTGGCATTTGACATTAAGCTCAAGGAAAGTTTTTATCTCTGATTTAGCTAATACTGTGGTGTTTTATCCTTGGCAAACACTATGACTGGTCTTTGTTTTGTATTTGTTTCTTGATTTTTTAACTGGTAGTTGCCACTTGTTACAGTTGGACGGAAACAGTCATGTTATTTATGCAGAGGAAGAAGCTGCAGGAACTCGCCTTCTAATTGATGGAAGGACTTGCTTGCTTCAGGTGAAATTAGTTTATTTTTACCTTAGAAGTTCTATCTTTTTTATTGTGGCTGACGTGAGTTTCTAAACCCATTTTATATGCAGAATGATCATGATCCATCAAAGTTAATTGCTGAGACCCCATGCAAGCTTACGAGATATTTAGTTGCGGATGCCAGTCACATTGATGCAGACACACCATATGCTGAAGTTGAGGTCATGAAGATGTGCATGCCTCTTCTTTCACCTGCTTCTGGGATTATTCATTTCAGAATGGCGGAAGGTCAAGCCATGCAGGTATATAATGTTAATAGCATGTATAAGTGCTCAAAATGAAAGAGAGGATAAGAGCAAACTTTCTTTTGCAGGCTGGTCAACTTGTAGCAACGCTTGATCTAGATGACCCTTCAGCTGTAAGAAAGGCAGAACCCTTCAATGGTAGTTTCCCAATCCTGGGCTCTCCTACCCCAATTTCAGGTAAAGTTCATCAGAAATGCGCCGCAAGCTTAAATGCTGCACGGATGATTCTTGCTGGCTATGAGCACAATATTGATGAAGTGAGTAATTCCTTCACCTTGATTGTTTAGCAATGTATTTTGACAGGATTTTTCGGTGTTTATATTCTACGATCATTGAATGGGTGATTTTTGGATTCTATTACTATTTAGAAATTTGCAAATGATTAACAAGCTAGACATCTGTCTCAGGTTGTGCAAAGTTTGCTCAATTGCCTTGACAGCCCTGAATTGCCTTTTCTTCAATGGCAAGAGTGCTTGGCAGTTCTGGCAACCCGTCTTCCCAAAGATCTAAAAAATGAGGTAACGGGACACCCTGCTGTTTTCCCCTCTGGTTTAACATTTTCAAAGTGATCTGAGCTGGCCTTGAAATGTGTTTTTTGGCAGTTGGAATCCAAATGTAAGGAGTTTGAGATGATTTCAAGCTCCCAAAATATTGATTTCCCCGCAAAGTTATTGAAAGGAATTCTTGAAGTGAGTTGTTATCCCTGATTTGCTCTTTATGATGTTTTCACTTTTAATATGAATAAATTCATGGGGTGTGATTTATGCTGTAGGCTCATCTTTCCTCCTGTCCTGACAAAGAAAAAGGAGCCCTAGAAAGACTAGTTGAACCTCTGATGAGTCTTGTAAAGTCTTATGAGGGTGGAAGAGAGAGCCATGCACATAAAATTGTTCAGTCGCTTTTTGAAGAGTATCTTTCAGTTGAAGAACTATTTAGTGATAATATACAGGTTAGTATGGTTATTGCTTTTGCTAATATTATGTGTGTACCTGTTGACTTCTACCCACTAAAAATAGTTTTTGTAAATGATGTTTAAAGAATCCTCGACTCGCTTTTCTGGCGTAAATAGTTTTTACAAGCCACTGATTAATCATTTTTAATTTTATAGTTATCTGAATTAAACTATTTATTGTATGCCTCGGGGTGCTTATATAAAAACTGGTCAACTCATTTTTTCCTTCGTTTTCCTTGTTCATTTCATCATACTAACAATTGGTTTATCATGCAACTAGTTAGGAACTAGGTAACTATTATTTAATGTAAAAGATGTTTTCTTAATCATTTGGTTTGATAGAATATTCGTAACATTTTGCCATTCCCCTAACATCTAGGCTGATGTAATTGAACGACTTCGTCTTCAATACAAGAAAGATTTATTGAAGATTGTAGATATAGTGCTCTCTCATCAGGTATGAACTTTTAGAACATGCTCATCTTTAGTGATTTGCTTCCTTGATGTCTTGATGGCATGATACTGCAATTATATTAAATTATTAACCGCATCTCTTGGGTTTCAGGGTGTCAAGAGTAAAAATAAGCTGATACTGCGACTAATGGATAAACTGGTTTACCCTAACCCTGCTGCCTATAGGGATCAATTAATCCGATTCTCCGCACTCAACCATACAATTTATTCTGAGGTTTGACATTCCTCCTCTGACATATTCCAGTCATGCTGAAAATAGAGGGTTCTATGTTCTTCATGTTAAATACTTGGGAATCATAGTGTCTCTTCTACTTAAGAGCATTGTGAATACCTATCCTTCAATTATCTGCTTTTGATTTTTTTCTCGTGGATGATACTTTGAATTTCTTTAGAGTGTTTTGATTGGAATTCTGATTTGTGATTATCTTGATGCAGTTGGCTCTTAAGGCAAGTCAACTTCTGGAACAAACTAAATTGAGTGAACTTCGATCCAGCATTGCTAGAAGTCTTTCTGAACTAGAAATGTTCACTGAGGATGGTGAGAGTATTGATACTCCCAAGAGGAAGAGTGCCATTAATGACCGAATGGAGGACCTTGTGAGTGCTTCTTTGGCAGTTGAAGATGCCCTTGTGGGATTATTTGATCACAGTGATCACACCCTTCAAAGGAGGGTTGTGGAAACTTATATACGCAGGCTCTACCAGGTACCGGATTTACTACTATAATTTTGGAACACCTTGATCTTCTTTAGGGAAGGGGTGGAAGGAATGATCATATGCTTTTTCTAACTTTTAGTATTTTTTTCAGCCATATCTTGTCAAGGGGAGCATCAGGATGCAGTGGCACAGATCTGGTCTTATTGCTACATGGGAGTTCTTAGAAGAGCACATTGAACGAAAGAATTGGGTTGAAGATGAGATGTTAGATAAAACACTGGTGGAGAAACACAGTGAGAAGAAATGGGGAGTGATGGTTATAATTAAATCTCTTCAATTTTTGCCAGCAATTATCAGTGCTGCATTAAAGGAAGCAACCAATAACCTTCCCGGAGCACTTCCAAGTGGTTCTGGTAACTCAACTAATTATGGTAATATGATGCATATTGGATTAGTGGGCATCAACAACCAAATGAGTTTACTTCAAGACAGGTACTGTTTCGGAAACTACTTATGTTATTTTGAACCCTTTCTTTTTTGAATTGTCATAGCATCATTGATTTAAATGCTTCTTAAATCCTATTGGTTTGATGAACGGGATTGGTATCAATATTAAGTTCTCAGATTTCCTCAATAAATCAAGTTCCAGATGGACTAGTATTCTTTTTGTTGTTGAACTACTGATCAGAACATCCTTTGTCTTCTTGACAAGCAACTTTATGGTCTTTTGCAGTGGTGATGAGGATCAGGCTCAAGAAAGAATCGATAAGTTGGCCAAAATACTGAGAGAGCAGGAAGTAGGCTCCACAATACGTGATGCAGGTGTTGGAGTAATTAGCTGTATCATACAGAGGGATGAAGGGCGTGCCCCAATGAGGCACTCATTTCATTGGTCAGCAGAAAAGCTCTATTTTGAAGAGGAACCTCTGTTGCGTCACCTGGAACCACCTCTATCCATTTATCTTGAATTGGTTAGTTTTTTCATGTTTCAAGTTCCTCATTTTATTTTAGGTGATGGAAAGAAGCATCTTCCCCTTGTATGCTTGATCTTAAACTCATTAATGTTTCGTTGATTATAGGACAAGCTAAAATGCTATGAGAATATACGGTATACGCCATCCCGAGATCGTCAATGGCACCTGTACACAGTTGTGGATCACAAGCCACAACCAATTCAAAGAATGTTTCTTCGAACACTTCTTAGACAGCCAACCACAAATGAAGGATTCTCTTCTTATCAAAGGATGGATGCAGAAACATCTCGTACCCAATTGGCTATGTCCTTTACTTCAAGAAGCATCTTCAGATCCTTGATGGCTGCAATGGAGGAGTTGGAACTAAATGCACACAATGCCACCATCAAATCTGAACATGCTCATATGTATCTCTATATCATACGGGAGCAACAAATAGATGATGTTCTGCCTTATCCCAAGTAATTATGGCTTCAAACTTCTCCGTGTATATTCTTTTATTAGCATGTGGTCAAAAAGCTTTAATTTGTTTCTTACATTTTGAATTTTGAATATCAATACCAGGAAAATTAACATAGATGATGGCCAAGAAGAAGCAACAGTTGAGGCAATCTTGGAAGAACTGGCACGGGAAATTCATTCCTCTGTTGGCGTAAGAATGCACAGATTAGGGGTTTTTGTATGGGAAGTCAAGCTCTGGATTGCAGCTTGTGGACAGGCAAATGGTGCCTGGAGGGTCCTTGTAAACAATGTCACTGGTCATACATGCACTGTACATGTAAGTCATTATTTACTTAAAGGTTTCAAGAAAAGCTTCCTACAAGCCACAACTTTTCTACTCAGATTGTTAAAGGTTACTTTTGGCAAGCAAAGTAGTTTTTGGTCCACTTATCGGCATCAGCAATTAACATTTAGCATATAAACTAGAATGAATAAGTAGCGTTTTTGTATGTATTTGTTAGAGAAATGCATTTATTATCAAGTGGTAATTTGATAGCCCATGCACTTTAAGTATTTACAATTATTAAGCTTTTAGTAAATACAACTAACGTTAGCAACTCATCTATTTGGGTTTCTTTATAAGGCTAGTGGTTAAACCTTTTGATTGACAAGGCTCTTTAGGTGGGTAAAAATTCAAGCATATTTTTTTAATAAAAAAACGGGTAATTCTCCCATTTAAGAAATTTTACTAGCTAACTATTAGACTCTTGTCTTTCCAAGTTCCAACATGGATTATTTGGTGAATTTGACAAGGGTTTCACTAAAGAAAAGTGAGCCTAGGTTTACTGGGTATCCTGAAATTCACTCAAAATATTAAAAAGAGTATGTCAATAGCATTGTTTGTATTTTTTTGATGTCCTTAAAAAGTTAAGTATTCACTTAGAAAGTATCTTCATTAGAAAATTAAACTATATGGCGGGAGAGTTGGAATCTTCTGCTTGTGCTGGTGACCAATATATTCTCATTGTTATTAAATAAATCTTGCCTTCTATACTAAAAGGATTTCTGATGGAAATTATTTGTAGATATTGATTTGATTCTTAATTTAAAAAATTCAGGTATATCGCGAAACGGAGGATGCCACCACTCATAAAGTGGTATACAGTTCAGTGAGTGTAAAGGGTCCGTTGCATGGTGTACCAGTAAATGACAACTATCAACCTTTGGGAGTTATTGACAGAAAACGTCTTTCTGCAAGAAAGAACAGCACCACATACTGCTACGATTTTCCCCTGGTAAGTGATATTTAATGAATTTAGTTGATAGGTTTCTTTTGTATGTGTATTCGTGTGCGGGGACCGTTTCCTTTTAATGAGTAGATGACAAGAGAAGTCAAAACTATGTTTCCTGAGGAGAAATTCTTTTTGCAGGCATTTGAAACATCCTTGGAACAGTCATGGGCAACCCAACAGCCAGGAATTCAAAGAGACAAAAATATGAATCTCCTAAAAGTAACGGAACTTAAATTTGCTGAGAAAGAAGGTAGCTGGGGTACTCCTCTTGTTCCTGTGGTACGTCCTCCTGGACTCAATGATGTTGGCATGGTAGCATGGTTCATGGAAATGTGTACCCCAGAGTTCCCATCTGGAAGGACAATATTGGTTGTTGCAAATGATGTGACCTTCAAGGCTGGTTCTTTTGGCCCTAGAGAGGATGCATTCTTTCGAGCAGTAACTGATCTTGCCTGTGCAAAAAAGTTACCTTTGATTTATTTAGCAGCAAATTCTGGTGCCCGATTAGGTGTTGCCGAGGAAGTCAAAGCTTGCTTCAGAGTTGGTTGGTCCGAAGAATCTAGCCCTCAGCATGGATTTCAGTATGTATATTTAACACCTGAGGATTATGCTCGAATTGGTTCATCAGTGATAGCACACGAAGTAAAGCTTGAAAGTGGAGAAACCAGATGGATTATAGATACCATTGTTGGCAAGGAGGATGGTCTGGGGGTTGAAAACTTGAGTGGCAGTGGGGCCATTGCTGGTGCATATTCAAAGGCATACAAAGAAACTTTTACATTGACATATGTGACTGGTAGGACTGTTGGAATTGGTGCTTATCTTGCAAGGCTTGGGATGAGATGCATACAGAGGCTTGATCAGCCTATAATTCTTACTGGTTTTTCAGCATTAAACAAACTTCTTGGCCGGGAGGTATACAGCTCTCACATGCAACTTGGTGGACCTAAAATCATGGCAACTAATGGAGTTGTTCATCTTACAGTTTCGGACGACCTTGAAGGTGTTTCTTCTATTTTGAAGTGGCTAAGCTACATTCCTTCCCACGTAGGTGGTCCACTTCCCATTGTAAAGTCCCTTGATCCTCCCGAGAGACCGGTGGAGTATTGCCCAGAAAATTCATGTGATCCTCGTGCTGCCATTAGCGGAACTTTGGATGGTAATGGAAGATGGCTAGGTGGCATTTTTGACAAGGACAGCTTTGTGGAGACACTAGATGGATGGGCAAGAACAGTTGTTACAGGAAGGGCAAAGCTTGGAGGAATCCCTGTGGGAATTGTTGCTGTAGAAACACAGACAGTTATGCAAATAATACCTGCTGATCCAGGCCAGCTTGATTCTCACGAGAGGGTTGTTCCTCAAGCAGGGCAAGTATGGTTTCCTGATTCTGCAAGCAAGACAGCCCAAGCAATATTGGATTTCAACAGAGAAGAGCTCCCACTTTTCATTCTTGCAAACTGGAGAGGCTTTTCAGGTGGGCAAAGGGACCTTTTTGAAGGAATTCTTCAGGCTGGTTCAACTATTGTGGAGAACCTCAGAACATACAAGCAGCCCATATTTGTATACATCCCAATGCTGGGTGAACTACGTGGTGGTGCTTGGGTTGTTGTTGACAGTCGAATCAATTCAGACCACATTGAAATGTATGCCGACCGAACAGCTAAAGGTAACGTCCTTGAGCCAGAAGGAATGATTGAGATCAAATTCAGAACAAAAGAATTGTTGGAGTGTATGGGAAGACTTGATCAACAACTGATAACTCTGAAGGCAAACTTTCAGGAAGCCAAGAGTAACGGAGACTATGGCACAGTTGAGTCCCTTCGGCAGCAGATCAGATCCCGTGAGAAACAACTTTTGCCTTTGTATACACAGATTGCTACCAAGTTTGCTGAACTACATGATACTTCCTTGAGAATGGCAGCAAAGGGTGTAATAAGAGAAGTTCTGGACTGGGGTAACACCCGTACTGCCTTCTACCGGAGACTGCACAGGAGAGTTGGTGAGCACTCACTGATCAACAGTGTAAGAGATGCTGCTGGTGACCATTTGTCACATGTAGCTGCCATGAACCTGCTCAAAAACTGGTATTTGAATTCTGATATTGCCAAAGGTAGAGAAGATGCTTGGTTGGATGATGAAGCCTTCTTCAGGTGGAAGGATAATCCTGAAAATTATGACGATAAATTGAAGGAATTGCGTGTCCAGAGACTGTTGCTTCAATTGACAAATATTGGTGACTCGGTTTTAGATTTGCAAGCTCTACCTCAAGGTCTTGCTGCCCTTTTAAGCAAGGTAGAACACTTGTTATTTATTATTATCTAGTTACATTTACTGTTTTATGTTTATCGATTGCTTAATCTTATCTCGAAACCTGGAGATGATTATTTGAATTCTTATGCAGTTGGAAGCATCAAGTTGCGAGAAGTTGGTTGATGAACTTCGCAAGGTACTTGGTTAGAAGATAACAAGTGCTCCGCTTTGGGCGCCGTTGATGCATGGCCATATTAAAATGTATCCATTTTATTTGTACAATCGAGTGTTGAACCTCTTCCCTTGGCTTAGCCGTTGTCACCAAGGGCAAGCAAGTAGCAGCATCCCTCCAAAAATGGACTGTCACTTGAGGGATGACAATGTAAATGGCTTCAGTGTTGGACAGATATTTAATTTATGCAGTTAGAGGATCACAACCAGCATCACCATGTCCCGTCTATTTGTTTGCTGGTTGGCTGATTCTTCTCCTGTATTTGAATAAATATGTAATAATTTGTAACATTGATTATTTATGCACAACAAAATTTTGGCCCGTCGACACATGCTTCCAACCAAGTTTATAGTCACTCTTGAGTTGTCCATTATGAAAAAATTTAACCAAAATATCAATCTTGGTATCAATTTTCATCAACCATATTTGTATAGAATTCCCAAAAAAATAAATCTGTGAAAACGTCGATTGGTATTTTTTAAAGATACATTATTCTTGACACACGGCATGATAGGCTTGTTTCTTAAAAATTCCTTTTCTAAAGTAATGAGTAAATTAGTATTTTTGAAGATAAATCAATAATAATGTATCAAAAAGAGTGTTAGCATTATTATACTGTTTTCATAGAAGACGTTCTCCATTTGATTTTAAACTTTCAAGAAGGGTAGCCTAGTGCGCCTGGTTACAAATGACAATCACAAAGTACATATTTTACAAAACACGAGCATTTTTTTACGAGGAACACTCGTTGTTCCTGGAAACGGAACAGATGTGAAGTTTGAGTCTTTGAGGAATGCCTGTCCCCGCAATTCTATTAAATTTAAAAGTATTCCTCAGTTATGTTTGGTTTCACGGTTGGCAACACAAAGCGCAATAGCCCTAGCTATTTTATCCCATCGGAAAAGGCCATGTTGAACTCAAACGTTGAGTATCAACCAAAAAATAATGAGATGTGAGCTACTAGCTTGAAAATAACATCATGTTGAGGTGTAAAACTTGGTCATTAGAGAATAATAGTGAGTGTTTGTTTCCACATTACAAATCTAAAAAACGGATGTCTGCATAGAAGCTAAAGACACAAGCTTCGACATCCAATCATGAGTCACCGTGATTTTGCTCGAAATCCCAACATATGCATAGTTACATTCTGTATTGAAATATACATGCATAATAGTTGTTTTAACAGGTCCAAAGAAATAACATATTTAAGTAAATACTTAGTTGTATAAATATGTTGTTTTTTGTGTCAAAAATAAATAAATATGTTGTTTTAGAACATTTGAAAGATCTAATATGACACTAGTATACAACAAAACTGATCTCCACGGTTTAAAAGATTAAATCCATGAGAGATGTGTACTGGCGAGTTAACGTTGTACACATGAATGAAAAGATGGAAAGAAGCTGAAAATCACCAACCACGTAGCTTTATATTTATTTACCAATACAGAACTTGCCAAATATATTTGTTAAAACTTCCTCTGATATATCTTCTCCACTTATCTGTCCAAGGGATATTGCAGCATCCCTCAAATCAATTGTCCAAAAATCCAGAGGTAGTTCATCCTTTATCGATGATTGTAACCTCGAAAGTGCTTCCTTGGTCCTTACAAGTTGCTCGCATTGTCTCTGCAACATCGATATATATTAGACAACAATAACAGTCCCTGCACCCCAAACCCCCAAAAAAGTTAACTTCTCTACTTTCACTTGTGTAACATGCAAGTCTTTTCCTATCGTGCAAAAGTCACACAGTAAAAGATCAATACCATGCTTGGTTGAAGTGAAAATGGAGTCACAACAGAAATGTAACTAGACTTTGAGTTCAAAAGGTTAAAAACTTGAAACTAGATTCCGCGAGAGAAATGTAAAGCGAATATGTTATCTTACCTGATTGACAGTCCATCTGCGACCCCCAGCAGCAATGCCATCCATACCCACAATTTCTAAAACTGCCCTCTCTAAGTCTTGTAATCCTTGACCGGTTACAGCACATGTAAACACTTGTTTACTGAAAATTTTGTCACTGTGACATCCTTTGTCCCATTCAATCTTGGCACACGGTTCACAATCTATCTTGTTGACCACAAGGATTACCGGGGTGGAAGATCCAGTTGATCCCTGTTGTTACAGAAAGATTATATAAAGATTGCAATCTAATATGCAATTATGTATCTTTTATTGTCTGACAACATGGTAGAAAATAATACCAGGGACCAGCTTAATATCAAAAAAAATATCCGGTGGAATATCTAAATGGCTTTTTTGAGGTACTTGGCTTTGTTTGATCCTTGTAGTTGATCTCATATATCCGGAAAAAACTTCGGCTCTTGTAGTGACTAGGGGATGGCAATAATTAGCACTGTTTGATCCTTGTAGTTAATCTCATATATCCGGGTAAAACTTTTGCTCTTGTAGTGACTAGGGGATGGCAATAATTCTATTAGCACCGACACTTCGGATTGCAGACATGCCTATTGTCCAACACGACACATGTCGGACATTGAAACTTCAATTATTTCTATTTCTCAAATTAGTATTGGTGTGTCGGTGTCGGTGTCAGTGTCATGTCCGGTGTCCATGTTTATCGATGATTAAGACAGCCAGGTTTTTGTGTGCCCATTTATCATCTAATAAGATATATTAAGAAATATATTTGCGGGAACCAGTCTAGTTCAATGCTACCTAGTCAGCAGCAATATCGTGAATAACAGGAGTAAAGAGAATAAAGAGAATCATGTGGTGAAACCTTAGCAGATTGAATCCTTTCAAGAAGTTTGGTGTCTTCAGAAGTCCACCCTTCAACAGCACTCACAGTCATGATAATTAAATCAGCACCTCTTGCAACTGCTTCAGATCGCTCCACACCTATTAAGAGGATACATACATGAGGAGGAATATGGTTAAAGTAGCAAAAAGCTGATGGAAATGTATGCAATCTGAATATTGCCAACTCGAATCAGGCAGACTTGCCAACCCTGTATCTAACTAAGTTTTACTTGATTTTTTACGAGTTCTGTTTCAGAAAAGTGAGAATTATTTGCAGGCCTATATAAAATTATTCTGCTGTTAGTGATAATTCCTTTTTTTTATTAGAACACATACAAACAAGTTGGAGACGTCATAAAAATACTGAATCACAACGAAGTCATTTTATTTCAGTTGCAGACATTCTAAAATTTTAATCACATTTGAAGGGACACAATAACCTGCAGCACACAATACAGAGATGCGTAGAAAAAAATTTGCGCATGTCTTGGTCTTAAAGGAGGAAGAGAAAAGCCTCACCAATCTTTTCCACGATGTCATCAGTGTCTCTGATGCCTGCAGTATCAAGAAGGACTATGGGGATGCCATTGACGCTGATATTTGCTTCAATCACATCACGAGTGGTTCCAGCAATTTCAGTAACTATCGCTCTCTCACTCTGTATGCTACAAGAATATCATGCTAAGTACGTTAAATAATCATAAAATTAAATAGACAAGACGATCACAAACTTTGGACTCCCCTTTAACCAAACACACACATGAAATGAAACATATATCAGTTCCTATCCTTAAATTAATTATGGACTTCAGAAGCCAATTAAGTATAAAAATAATGGGGTGAATGTTTTCAATCTTCAAATATCAAAGCTAATAATATCTTCACAAAAGATTTCTTAGAATTTTGGGTTGGGCCTAACCCAATCCTACAACCTTACAAGCCAGTATTGTAGGATTGAGTTTGATTCAACTCAAATTTTACGAAGATTCAACAAATGAATAAAATATTAAATTATAGTGGTCAATTAGTAAAGTAACTTGGACATACTTTGCTCCATGCATTAAGAAGGCTGGACTTGCCAACATTAGGACGGCCAACAATTGCTATCTGCAAGAATTTTATATTAAGACTATTAATACGAAATCAAACAACAGAGACCGCAGAATACATATAAAAACAGACCCACGTAAAAATTGATTGAGCTAAATGAGCAAAGTTCTAGGTGTATTACAGCTTAAGGGCACTTTGTAAAAAATAAGCAATTGTTACAAAGCCAAAAGTGATCTTCTGGATCATACCTGTAACCCAGATTGCAGAAGTTTGTCATAATTTGCTGTTGCCAATGCATTGTCAACATCTTGTGACATGTACTGTATTTTATCCATAATCCCATTCAAATCTATAGGCGGCATCTCATCATCAAAGTCTAGACGAGCTTCAATCTCAGTGAGCAACTCAATGCACTGATTTCTCAATGATTTGACAAGAGAGGAGAAGCCACCCTGTCCATAAACATAATCTTTTCAGCATTGCTAATCCGGACTGGACATCACGCACACAGCACGACCAAACACAAGACATGATGATGCAGCAAAAAACATAAACAAAATTGAGTTACACATGCCTGGATTCCTTCCAGCGCTGCATCAGCTGCAGCCACAGATTTGGACGCAATCAATCTTGCGACATTTTCAGCTTGAGAGAGATCCAAACGACCATTTAAAAAAGCACGAAGAGTAAACTCTCCTGGAAAAAAGAACAAAAACACCAATCACCAATGCAATACACTTCATTCCACACATACATAAATATCCATCACTACAAAGCAGCCATTTATTAGAATCTTCTAATTAAGCTTTCATTGAACAACCTCTTTGGATAAGCACCTTAATAAAACATATAGGGCCCGTTTGGATCGGCTTATTTACTGGCATAAGCACTTGTGAAACTGTTTGGGAGAGCTTATGGAAACGGCTTATGACATGTTCATAAGCTGTTTTAAGCTAATTTTCATAAGCTCCAAAAGATAGCTAGTTTTAACGTTATCTCATCCTTTATTTTATAAATAGCTTATGCATAAGCACTTATATGATAATTGATAAGCGCTTATGCCATAAGCACTTAATTAAGCTGTTTATCCAAATGGGCCCATAAGTGTTCATATATAAGCTATTTCAATAATAAAATGTAAAACAAAGTTAAACTGTTTTTATATAAACTAAAAGCTTATCATATAAGTGCTTATATATAAAGTTATTTTTTTTGTAAAATTAGAGCATACCTGGCTGCGCAAGTGTTGCTCCAGCTTCCAAACAAGTTCTGAGAACACGACGCAGACACACTTCATTCCCATGACATTGAAGTTCAACCACATCTTCACGAGTATACGACCTTGGTGCTAGCATCGGAACTGCCAAAACCTCATCGACGACATTCCCATCAGAATCCAAAACGACGCCGTATTCCACAACATGGCTGGTAGGCTGCCACGTATTCCTAGCAGGTCGAAACACTCGACCCACAATAGACACCGCTTGAGGACCCGAAAGCCGAACGATTCCGACGGCAGCAGGTGGACCCCCCAATGATGTTACGATGGCTGCTATTGTTGTGGAATTTCCAATATCGCCATTGTTTACTCTCTCGTCTTTCTTTACAACGACTTTGTAACTGTAATTAGTTGAACATGCGCGAGAAGAAAGAAGACGGTTACGCCACGTGGCGCGACGATTTAAGAGCAGTGCCATGGGTTGGGGTGGTGGAGTGAAGAAAAAATTGAAGGGGTTTATGTGTATGTGGCGAAGCATAACGCGGAAAGCAGTCATCGCCATTCCTCTCTCTCACTCTGCTTTCTGTTCCTCAGGCAGTTTGCCTATCTATCGTCTTCGCTATTCACCCAAGCCATGGCCGATAAGGCCCAACACACCTCTTCCACCCAAGCCCAAACCCAAGATACTTCTTAAAGGGCTTCTACACTATCATTTCCAAACGAATTGGCCTATACTTCGTCCAAGCCCCTAGCTACTCAGTAGACACCCCTAACACGTGTGAAAAGACATAAATATCATTAATGAGTCCTGTGATCCAACGATGGTTCAGCGCACAGTCGTCCGAACCAGTTCGGACGTGGTGCCACCGAACCAAAAACAAACATAGAGACACCCCCCTTTATTACTGGTTCGGTGGCACCACGTCCGAACTGGTTCGGCCAACCGTGCGCCGAACCAGTTAAAATGCAGTGTGGGGGTTTTTCTCCGTGAGGATATTTTGGGAATATTTAAGGTTTGGGGTGTCCACCGAGCAGAGGGGGCCCAACGAATTTACTATCAACACCCACTTTTTTCTAAATCACGCCCTTCAGAGTTTTTCTTATTGTTTTCTTTTGCTCAAAATGCCCTATCTGGAAGGGGGAGTGGATTCTCTAACTTTAGCGCAGAAAAAGCACTTACCTTTGTCTCTATTTCTCTCTCTATCATATTTTGGCTCCATATGTTTTTACATTCTGCCTCCTCTTTAAGCCTAAAATCACCTAAAGTTACGTGCATTCTCGCATCTTAAAGTTAAAGAATCCATTTCTGGAGAAGAAAATCGTAAGTGGACACCAATATAACATCTCATATTTGGACACGTCAAATTAAAAGATGACAACACATCATTAAATATAAAAGATAGAATAATAATAATAATAATAATAATAATAATAATAATTTATTTCTCTCTCAAAAAAAATTCCACTACTATTTAATTTTTTTTTTGCTTACTTATTGTTGTTTCCTAAGCTTTGGATATCATGCTATTCCTACTTAGGTACTTAGGATGGAATGTAAGGTCTTTTGTTGCCTATGTCACTAAAAAAACTAAGTTAAATTAGAATTTTTAGATCGAGTTAGTGTGTGTTTCGATTTAAAAGAAACCACAATGAAGAGTCACAGTTGTGTTGAAGCTACTATTAGAAGCTTCACAAGCTTCACCTTAAATACACGTCTGCCTTATCTCACCGCATTTCCAAAGAGATGGTACATGTCGATGTCATATTAATTTGAAGTAGTTGAATGCATTTGGGAGTTGGATTACACATTGTTATGACTACTCGTGGTTGGTCGTGATGATTGTGAAAACAATAATTGCATTCGAGTGGTTGAGTCACGGTTGGTGTTGGTGCACCTTAACAAGGTGGGGGTACTAAGGCCATCTTAGAATTAGATTCAATAGATGTTTTTTCTTAGGGAATAAATGTTTTATTTGATTGACCATGTTGGTGTAAAGTGGTTCATTGTGATTAGAAACAATAAAATAATTGATCAAGAAAATAAAAATCACAAAGATACAAACATTGTGAATCATTCTTACTTTAAAACCATACAATTGCTTCAAAGTGATCCAACCCTAGATGACCTTATGTCTATGCAGTACAATTCATTGTCAATAAGATACAAAACTTGAAATCTTACAAAGAAGAAGAACAGTAATATAGACTTGTTCTCTTATCCTTCTATTGACATTAATTTAATTAAAGTAAAAACAAACTGAGGAGTTAGAGTTAGTGCTTGTTGTTGAAGTGCACAACTTTGTGCACCATTTATGCTTCTTTTCTTTTGATTCGATATTAATAATTTCCCACTATAGTACAGGATATATCCCGGAGCACTAAGTCAGTAGGCCCCTTCTACTTACTTTTTGTTAGTGATCATCACCTCTCATCCTTCCCATCTTCATGCTTTTGACTTACTACTTAGCTTAAAGCCTCTGTATATATGTATACATTGTCAATAAGTTACATTTTATGCCTAATATAAAAATTTCAAGGCTCCTCATCCAGCTTTGGAGAGCAATATGCAACAGCCTCTGCAACAGTGAGGAAGATCTTGTCCTCACCAATTATGTTAGCAAAATTTGATGTGTAAAGCTTGTCTGTTACAGCTGACCCAGGATTTGCCAGCACAAGCTGCACAAACAAAGAAAAGAGCAACTCTTGGTAAGTAACATACTTCTCCTTTTTTCCTATGATATGTATGATATATAATTTGGTTACTTACCTGAACACCTCTTTTCTCAAGACTTCTGTGTAACTCTTCAAAGGCTTGGATGCCACTCGTATCGATGTCAGTAACAGCTGTAATAAAATCACAAAATTTATTAATTATACATAAAACATCGCAAAAATGATGTTTTTGCTCGAGGAATACGAGGTTAAAACATAGACTCACGTGACATTTCAACTATCAAAAACTGGATTTTTGTGTGCTGGTCTCCTTTCACTTCTTCTTCATCTATCAGCCATCTTAATATCCTGCAAAAGAGAAAATACCTTCAGCGTCAATTCGAAAGAATTTTTGAACAGAAACAATCACTTAACCGTCAAGGTAGGATAGGAGCATATATTTACCTTTCTTTAACATAATTGGAGTTGGAAAAGTATATTGCTGAATCAACTCTTACAATAAGTACACCAGAAACCTTGCTAGCTTCTGGGTATTGTTGGGTGTTTCTATAAACAGATGTCCCAGGAATCTTCCCTAAAATAGCAGTTCTAGGCCTTGTGACTTGTAATAGGATCTTTGCAAAGGATATGCAAACCTGCCACAGAGAGTACCAATTACCAAGTCAACTTACAAGACTAATAATAAGATCATAATAAGGTCTCGTAAGAGTTTAAGAGTTAACTCGAGAGCATAAGATAGCTAAGCTTTTGTACTCACAGCAATAACAAGTCCGATCTCAACTGAGACGAAAACAACACCAAAGAATGCTCCCATGCAAGCAATAAAATCAAATTTATCAATCTTCCAAATCAAAATTGCTGCTTGATAGTCCACAAGGCTGATGACAGCATTAATGATGATAGCAGCAAGAATGGCATTTGGAGTGTACTTAAAAAGAGGTGTCAAGAATTGTAGGGTTAAAAACACAACTATTGACATCACAATATTTGAGACTGCAGTTTGACAGCCAGCCATGTAATTTACCGCAGACCGAGAGAAAGAACCTGCAGGGTAACAAGAACATAGATCAGATGCCAAAAGTATATATATTAGTCTAACACGTGTCTCGTGTCCCGACACTTTCAGTTGAACACGTGTCTCGTGTCCGACACGTAACCGACACCAACACTTCAATTACTTGTATTTTTCAGATTAAAAGTGGTGTCTGCCTGTCATTGTCGGTGCTTCATAGCATCTGATTACTGATTAGGAAGGAATTCTTCAAGCTTACCAGTTGCTACATAACAGGAGGTCATGGAGCCAACAACATTCATTGCTCCTAATGCAACCATTTCTTTGTTTCCATCAAGTTGATAGTCCTTCATAGATGCAAATGTTCTTCCTATAGCTATGGCTTCCTGATAACCAAAATATAATGGTTTAATGACAAAACTGTACTAGTAAATGGCGAAATATTCATCAAAAGAGTTAACAGTATTAATTTTACTTACAGTCAATGCTATCATGCCTGCCATGACTCCAATTTTAAAACCTTTCCCAAGGTAATCTCCGCTGAAGTAAATTTCTTTAACAGATGAAGGGTTGATCCCTTTCTCTATATGATTTACCTTCACAAATCAATGAACAAAAGCTTTAATTCTGTGACAAATAATACTATTATGTCACCTTGCCATCACTAAACCAGATATCTATCATATATGTACTTACAATTTCAACTCCATCCTTATCTGCGCGGGTTAAGAATACAAAAAGAGTGGACAGTATAACAGATATCAGTGGAGCAATTGCTGGCACCCAGAAGAATTTATTGTTCTTCTTTCCCTATTCCACCCAGAATAATTAGAAAACAGTTTATAGTCCTGATAGTTAGTTAGGAAATTATAATAGCATTATGAATTAGGCAAGGTTGTAATGTCATACGATAAATTTGGCGACCAGAAGAAAACCCAAAAAGCTAGCTCCAATTAATATAGTATGCCAGTTCCACTGCAAGATGTTAGATATCATCAGATCATGAAATGCATTATCTTGGTTCATTAAATAACTGATGTATCTTATATATAATATAGACCAGATACATAACCTAAAAAGTGAATTTTTGCTTATAAATGAGACCAGAGGTAGTAGTTAATTATATATTGAGAGAGAGAAGGAGAGAGAGCATACTCCATGATGGGCTGATGAGAATACTGAATGCAAGACAGAGACAATATCAGATTTGGTTGTGAACATTTTACTTTTAATGCCAAGGAAACCCTTAAGCTGTTGAAGGGCAATTGTAATTGCAGCACCCCCCATAAAACCAACAATAGCAGCATGGGATAGGAAGTCAATCAAGAATCCCAACCTAAAGATCCCAAGAGTTGCTTGAGTAATCCCAGCAAAAAAAGTGGCTGTAAAAGCAAGTCTTTGATATTCTTCTGGATGTGCAACAGGATCAATCTCATTACTAAGCAAAGTCCCCAACAAGAGAGAAACCACTGCCACCGGTCCTATCGCAATATCACGAGAACTACCCATGAAAGCATAAATCAGTGGTGGAACAAAGCTAGAATCTGTAAAAAGGGATAGAACAAAGGTAACAAGGTTTCAGTTCAACATTCAAGAAACTAAAAACCACTCAAGTAATGTTGATGGAAACAAGACTAGAGTCTTACACAGTCCATATTGTGGAGCCAAATGTGCAAGCTTAGCGTATCCAATATCCTGTTTATCATGCCAAGTAATATGAGTTATAGTTATGTATATCAGTATTATATTACTGTTGTTTAAAATCTCAAAATCAACATCATAAGGCAAATTAAACTTGCCTGAGGAATGCAAAGACTTGCAATAGTGAGACCAGCTATAATATCTCCCCTTAATTTTTTAAGGTTATAAGTTCTTCCCCAACTAAGTATTGGGAATATGGCCTCAGCACCGAGGATTAACTTTCGCGATTTAGATTGATCTTTGAAGCCTCGCAGAGGATCATCAGCAAAGAATGTTTCTTTCACAGTTTCTTGGAATTCCTTGAAGAGGTTCTGTTTGGGAGGAATTGCCACCTTGTAGGCGTTCGGTGTCGCGCTTCTTGCATCCCCGTTGTTTTTATCAAGATCATCATTAGTTGGAGTAGCCATTGAAGAATTAAAAATGATCTTCAATCTGTAATAATACAAGGAAAAGTCATAACCAGTGATGGCAGAAAAGTCTGGCTAGTGCTTTAAATCACCAAAATATGGTTCATAATTGCATGCAAAGTCTACTATGTCTAGTTAAGTAATATATAGAATTTGAGATGTAGATTGATGATGAAATGAATTCTATTATTTGAAATAGTTATGAAAAGTTTAGCCAACCTGAACAGAAGATTTGAATAGTCACTGGTTCAAGCTGCAATGCCTTCTTTAGCAAGAGAAGCTATTGGATTATATAACTCCAATGACTTCAGCTTTGAGTCAATGTTATCAAGCTGAAACTGAAAACTTAACAAAATTAATGTGTGAACCGGATCCCCATACATGTCACAGTCATGCATTTCAATGCATAATTTTCAATCTTGACCAAACAACCATTAATGTTTGCTACAGTCACATTGTTCTCTAGCAATTTAGTAACTATTAATACAAGAAAAGGATCGGGAAATATATTCATAAGAGTGAAAAATGTTGTCTAGGGAGCAAAGTTAATAAGTAACTTTTAGAAATTATTAAAGTCACATGAAAATCTGCTATTTTTATGTTGCTTAAAAAGCCAGAGTCAATAAAGTTTTAAGAATAAGAGAGAGAGATAAGTCAAATTTGGGGCAGTCACAATCATTCGTTAGAAATTAGAAATATTATAGTATTAAGTTTCCTTGTCAAATCTTAAGACTAAATTGATCATAAGAAATATCTAGGAGGAAGACAAATATGTCTATGTAAACAAAAGAAAATATGTTAATCTAATTGATATTATAGGAAATCAGTTGCCAAAATTTCTGCCCAATGAAAACTAAAAGTAATGGTATGTGTGGGTATGTGAGAATCATGCAAAAGTCCCACTCTCGTATGAAAGCGTTGATACAAAATTCTCAATTGTCACACTTTCTAACACAAAAATGAATTCAAACTGTGGTATAAAACATGTCATTGTTAGAAGAATAAAAAAAATCAGAAAGGAATCAAACTCTTAAACCTCAAAAAAATTCAAAAGACCAAAACTCCATATAATGTTTGACTCACAGAAAGACAAACAGTTTAGTTTAGCTTACTAATGTGAAGATTAATAGTTAATCCATAATGCTATCTAATAATTCTAATATATCAGCATGAGGTCTCATCTCATCAACATGTATAAATACTACATTTATCAGAAACAAACATAAATTTGGACTTTTTCTACCCCTTGCAAGAGATTATAAGTTAGGGAATAAAGTATAAAATAGACTATTGACTCACCCAACGATCCTAAGCTTCTCATGCAAGCCAAAAGTATTCTTTTCAGGAATGCACTTTAACTCTTTCTTTCCCTGTCAGAATTGGTGCAAAAGGCACAAAATTATAAAATGTTCACCAATCCATCACACGTAAAAGTGATTGAAAAAACCTTGTAAGAAAGTGTACCCAGAAATCAAAATAACAGCTTGGTTTGCTTTCCACTCTCCAAAATCACGTGTGATTGTGAAAAGATTCGATATTCACTATGAACGTGACACCCATAAATATATATGGAGGAAACACAGCAAGGATTGGAAAGTGGGTAGTTAAATTAAGGAAAAGAAGAAAGAAAGTCGATTAAGATTATGGTCTAGGTTCGATGAATCCTTAATTAACAGCAATACTGAAATGGGTTTTTTCTTCTCTGTAATATTAACTATCAATATGATGATGTCATTGCTTGAATCAGGAGCGGATAAAAGGTTTTGTTCACAATCGTAAACCTCGGAGGACAAGGGCTTGTTTGGCTATAGTTGCCGAGAAAATCCTTAAAGCCGACGATGCCGTCTCCAGGCTGCCTTTACGAGGAGACTGCACTGTGTTGGTAGTTTTTTATTTTTTACTATTTTTTTTATATTATAGTATTTATTTATTTATGATGGTAGAAACAAGAAAGAAGGTTAACGATTTTCACGGGCAATTATAAGGAGTACCGAGTGTTGTCAAAGGTTGTAACGCGGGGACAGTGAGTGGCAATGCAATGAAACTAATAAAGTGACTCGGATAGAGAGAGAGAGAACATTGACCACCTTGCTATTCTTTGGTTTGTCGTTGCCGTTTGCTTTGACCTTTTTGTGTTGGGTTTGCGGGCGACCCCACACGTGTAAGACAATGGCACAATGCAATGCGATTTGAACCAGGTCGCCATTGCGTCCATGTTCACCTTCACTTCACCATGTGCGGATGCCATAATGTTCCAGCCTTTGATGTTCAAAATTGTTTTTTTTTATAAGTAAAAAATTATATTAAAAGGGTGTAAACGAACACCCTTCTCTGGGCCAAAACCCCATGAGAAAGACTTAAGGAGGAAAGAGTACCTCAGGAAGAATGAGGTTAAAACCAATCAAACCGAGTTCATACAGTGAATAGGATTACACCACCAATCAGAGATCGAAAAATTAGAATTACGACCCTCTATACTTATGAACCAAGTCCATGATATAGACTTGACATGGTTAACAACCACTTGTAGATTACAAATACGACATCTGAACAGAATATGATTCTGATGTAACCAAAGACACCAAGTAACAGCCATCCATATCAAATACTTCAATCTACACGCCATCTTCGAGTCCATATGCAATATCCATGAGCCCGGAAATGCTCGACACCTACAGGAGAATCAGAAATCACCAACCCCTACCAGTTTTGAATATCAAACCAAACTAACCTCAAACACCTACACAAGAAAAAAAGATGGGAAATCGACTCATCTTGCTCAAAACAGAAAGGGCAACATACCCCATGAGGGTCATTGATAATGCCCTTAGAAATAAGATTATTACGAGTAGGGAGCTTCCCCAAAAACAATCTCCATCCAAAAACTCCCACCTTAGTGGGAATAGAAAGCTGCCACATATCAACAAGGGCTTTTTGGATATCACTATCTAACCTATCCTGCTCCAACAGATGGACGTAGCAGGATTTAACAGAAAAAGAATGATTGTTTTCGAGCCTCCACCGCCAACAGTCTTGATCAGATATGACCGGATGAAACGACTGAATAGTGTCCAAAAGCAAATCCTGCTCAACCTTCTCCACCACAGACAAGTCACGACTCCACTGAAGGTTCCAATACCAAATGTTATCAAGCCAATACCCGTGCTCCAGAACACTACCTTGTTTATATTTAGCCATGCACTTCAAAGAGACTAGGAAAAAGTTCCTTAAAAGTCTCATTACTAACCCACTTATGTTTCCAAAATGAGATCAGATTCCCCCTCCCCATCATAGGCCATGAGCACAGTTTCGAAGGCTCGCTGCCACGAAGGATTCCCTTCTTCCAGAAGTAATAAGTCCCTCCACCAAATAAAGTCCTTAGTTCCACTCCTGCATAACTGAGTTCCTGTAAAAATTTGTCTCAAATCACCATACCGATGTGAAAGGAGCTGCCACCAATTTGCACTATTGTCATTGATGCATCTCCACTTCCACTTGTTCAAAAGAGCTAAGTTGAAAGCTTCCAAGTTCTTCACCCCAAACCACCATCCTTCTTAGGTCTGCAGACCTTGTCCCAAGATTCCCAATAAACAGGGCGACCCTCATTAGATCCCCCCCTAAGAAAATCTCTCTGAATCTTTATAAGCTCATGAATACTATTGAGGACAGAGTTAATGAGAGTCACTCTACCCCCAATAGACAAAAAATGACCACTCCAAGATGAAAGCTTCTTTCTCACCTTATCGATAATCGGAACCCAAGTATATCTTCTTCTAGGATTAGCCCCCACCGGAATACCCAAAAACTTGAAAGGAATTACAGTCGTGCTGTAAAAGACAGGAAAGTTGCCGCAGCCTCCAAAAAATCATCTTTTGTATTAATACCATACAGACAACTCTTATGAAAGTTCACCTTTAACCCCGAGACCAATTTAAAAATTCTGAATATAGACTTTATATACCATAAATTATCCAAATTAGAGTAGTACTACTACTATAGTTGAAAACTCCTTATTTTATAGTAGTACTACTACTATATGATATCTGTCCAAATTAGAGTACAAAGCTGGTGTCTAACTTCACAAGTAATTTATTTATTTAACCTCCATTTAGAAAAAAGAAAAAAAATAGCGGATTAACTAGTGGATAGCGGATAAGTTATCTTATAGCGGATGAGCTAATAGCGAATAATTGATAGCGGACGAGTTAATAGCGGATAGTTGATAACAAATAAGCTAGCGGATTGAATTTAAAATATTTGGTAAAATTAGTAGTTAAACTAGCTTATAAATATTGTATAAAAGACTAAAGCGCACTTTTGATCTTTTATTTTTGACCAAAATTTTAGTTTGGTCATTTATCTTTTTTTCCCACTTTAGTTATTTATCTTTTATATCCGTGTCATTTTTTTATTTTTCTCACTTTGGTTTTTTTCCATATTTGTTTCTGTTTGGTTCTTTAAAACAAAAACTCAAAAAAATGAAGAACTGTGAATGCATTCAACTCATGTTGAGTGCAGAAATTGAACTCTAATAAAAGGTTTCAACAAAAATGATGCAAACTCGAGAACGATGTGAAAAACAAAAACTTTCATTCGCATTTCTATTTTTCACATCGTTCTCGAATTTGCATCGTTTTCGTTGAAACCTATTATTATAGTTCAGTTTCGCATTCAATACGAGTTGAACGCATTTTGGCGCAAATTTGTTGAGAAATGAGCAAATAAGAGCCAAAATACATTTTATAGACGTGAATTGCTTCTTCACGGTATTTTGCATTTTAGCGCATTTCTTAACAAAATGCTTGCCATATTCTAATTCCTTGTTGAATTTCGAGCATTTTAGGCTCAGGAATCGTTCAATTTGTTGTTCTATAGCAAAATCACCATTGTTGATATTGAAGCCTTTTTAACTTCAGATTCAATTTTCAGTTCCATAAGTGATTTTGCGCATAAGCACTTTTCCGAGCTTAATTTATGTTCCATTGAATTCCTTGCGCAATTTTATTCAAGTTAGACTTTAGTTTCATTCAATTTAGTCGCGTATTGCACAAGTTATTAAATAAACAAGAAATCAAAGAGATCTTTGGTATGCTTGAAGGACAAAACCGAAACATATATGTAAGATAAAAGGCCAAAGTGAGAAAAATAAAAGATAAATGACCAAACTGATACGAATATGAAAGATAAAGAGCAAAAGTGGGAAAAAATATATAAATGACCACACTATAACTTTTTGTCAAAGATAAAGGAATAAAAGTGCAATTTAGCAAATATAAAATGACATAAATAGACATTTGTAATTAATACTTTAAAATGAGATAAAAGATTCATTTAGGGGTGGATAAATGAAGAATTTAATTAAAATAATAAGGATAAAAATGGAAGAAAATGAAACGTCATAAGCTACAAAACTCAAATGCTACTTCAAGTAGTGTTTCAAACAATGCTATAAGCTAGTGAAAAAAATGATATAAGCTAGTCATCCCAAACACCTACAACAAGCTTATCCGCTATAAGTTATCCACTATAAGCTAGTCGTTCGGCTTTGCCTAACATAATATTTATTTAAAATTTATGTTTAATTAAAGACAAAATAGAAAACAAATCTCATCAAATTTTATACTTAAAAAACATTGTCCACGTATAAAAGTTGTTATTATTCTTATTTTTATTCTCATTCTCAACTTTACCCCTATTTAAGTGGTATTATATTAAAGTGATTTCTTAAATTAGGAATATAAATAATCATTTAATGATAATGACAATTTCGAAAATATGTTAGTAATCTTTTAGCTTTATTAAATAAATGTAAGGTCTTAAAGAAATGCGTGTTTGGAAACACGACAACTCTTAAATAAATGTGCATCCATATGGATTCTCCAGTACTCCACTCAGCTCCCCCACCCCAGCCCCATTAATACTACATATGAGCCATACCCAACAATTCCTATTGAAGAAAAAACTTGGGGTTAGATTTTACTTACCTCTCAATCAAATTCTAAATTAGTCAGGACCCATTTCCCTGAGACATTGAAGCAAGGTCGAAGACCTCTTGACAAAAAAGTGAATCCAAAGTTTGGGAATAGTATCTGGACGAGTGTGTTTAAATTTGAACCAATCAAATTTAAATAACAAATTGATCCAAACCAAATCGAAAACAGCAAGCATCGCGTCTTTATGAATCTATTTAAGCATTTTCTCTATCAATCGATTGTATTTGCGGTTTTATTACCTAAGACCAAACGAAACCGCAAATATTAAATAAGAAAACAGTCTAGTAGTACTCTAGTAATCACACGTGAGACACAATATTATTATCCTCATAACACATTTTTCAAAGCTCTAATTTTATTGTCTTTTCATTTATCGCTTGGAGAAAGTAGAGTCACCGCGCACACATTTGTCCATGCAAGGAGTATATAATATATTTTTCAAAATATATTTATAGACAAGATATCTTTAGGATATAATCATAATAATATTCAGAATGACTCAAATTCAAATATATTTTTTAATATTAATAACCGTGTTGTAGAATATAAACTATTTTTATCTAAATATGATTTGTTTGGGCTAATTTTTAATAAACCATTCAAACGAAGCTGCACGTTTCTCATCGAATCAAATAACTTTTACTTCAAAATCAACCAAATCGTACTATAGATTAGTTAGGCTTCCTTTCCTCTAAACATTGAATGGGGTGGAAGACCTCTAAACCTAAAAATGAGTTCAAAAATTGTGGGTTAGGATCTAGGCTTCAAATTCGAACTAATCTAAATTAATATCACAAATTGATCCAACCAAAATTGAAAGCAGTAAAAAACCGCTTGTTTTTTTCAAATCTGTTTGAGCCATTTTTTTTTGTCAATTGGTCGTTTTGGTTTGTGATTTTATTACCGACAACCAAACAAAGCCGTATATATATATATATATATATATATATATATATATATATTAAATAAGAAAATTTCTAGTAAGTAGTCACACATGTGACACAATTATTATCCCCCAACAACCTAAAAAAACACGTTTTTCCTAACCTAATTTTAATGCCTTAATTTCCACTTGATTGGGTGTTTTTTAGTTTTAAACCGTTTGATTGGGTTGCAATGATTGATTTTGTAAATTTCCATTATTAATTATATAATAGAAGACTATGTCATGGGCTAAGGGAGCTTTTGGATGGTGCTTGGGAGATCAAAATTCAACATGTGTTTCGTGAAGTAAATTTTTGTGCAGATTTATTGGCGAAACTTGGTACCACGGTCTTGTCTCCTTTCGTTTTGTTGGATGCTCTGCTGCCTGATATGCGGTAGTTGCTTGAAGCCGATGCTCTAGGGATTTCCTTTATTAGGCCTTATTCTTTTTGCTTTTTCTCTCTTGTAACCAAAAAAAGAAGACTATGTCATGGATAAATATAATTTTTTATTGATTAACTTTAGGGAACTAATTGTTGAAAAAAACTTTAGGGAACCAATCAAGAGATGACATAAATATGCATATTTGAATATGATATTAGGAGAAATGTTGGGTATCATACCTAACAAAACTCTAGAGTATGAGAGTGTTCGGCATTATATTATGCAATTGAGTGTGAGTTAATTAATAGTTATATGTTTGGAAAAAATAATTTTTTTGTAAGGTTTGACGAATTAACAAATAAAGACAACACACGCAGCATCCCCAAATAGCTGAAATTGTGGGACCTCTTGTGCATATGTTGCATCACACATACCGACTTTGTTTTTCTGTCCAAACAAGGGTTGAAGAGTCAATAACAAATAATGGGTCCGTTTGGATTAGCTTATTTTTGAGCTTATGAGAAATAACTTATAGAGATAAATAAGTTTTTATGTTGATTCACAAGTTCTCACTAACAAAAATTATATATCTATAAGTTGTTTTTCCATAAACTACCTTAACATGCTTATGAGTAATACATAAAAGCTTATTTATTTGCATAAGTTGTTTTGCATAAGCTCAAAATAAGTCCTATCCAAACGGGCCCAAAATCAAATCCATCCACAAGACGAGAACAAGACCTAACCACAAACAAGAATATTTATACAAAGCTACTTGTTGATTACTAAATTTGAAGCTGACTACCACTAAAGTTGCAATCATTTATAATGCAAGGAATCTTTGAATTTTATTGCATGTTTACATCCCCGTAAACTACACGATCATCCTATATCACTTGTTTGAAATCTGGCAGAATTTTCTGGCTTTTTGCTATATGAAGTTGAATTATATCTAGGTTGAAAATAGGAGAATAACTTTAAAGTAATGGTGAAATGACAAGGAAGAAATCATGAGTAGCTAGCGACAATATATCGATATCAAATTCATTCCAAACAATAAACGAGGGTTCTTTGAATTCGCAACAATGAAGGAAGTAGGGCTATAAAGAGAATGTATATATATGTGGAGTGTGTCAAATTAAAGAGTTGCTGATATATATGCTAGGAATAATAGTTAGTGGGCCGGTTTAAAAAGTGAGTTTATATAGTAGGGCTGTGAAACTTGCACTCACATGTGTCTTTTCAATTAACCAGAAGAACCAAGGACCAGGGGTATAGGTAGAGGGGACCATGGCATGGCATATGCTAAGATGCATTATCACCTTGAAATATCTCTTTCCTCAAATCATTCTGGAAAGAGAATACTTTGGAAGGGGACACTGGGATTTTTTATTTATTTTTCTTACAAATTCGATACTAATTTCTGGCTTCCTAAGAGTTTGTAAGAAATGGTTCCATATTTTTTTTGACATGGGATTCTGGTATGTGTTTATGATGTGGGTGTTGTCTTAAGTTAGCAAGGCAACGATATTGCATTCTTTCAAAAAATGGCTGCAGAAGTACAATCAGTCTATAGGTAATTCTTTACAAGTTACAACAACTCATGCTTTGACTAAGTTTTTGATCAAAATTCATCATTAGAGCTGAACAAAAGAGCCGTAAAAGCTTCATGCATGGTTGCATAAATTTATTGGGTATGATTTCATGAGTTAATTCAAACCTTTTTAGTACACACTCTCACTATCTTCTATAAAGGGTTTGAGCTAGGAGATACTATAAAGCTAAATGAAAGAAAAAGTACTACACCAATGTATGATATAGCAGCACAAAAAGGGCGCCACACTATCAAATATTTGATAGAATAAATGCCTAATTTTACTATGTGAATAGCAAAAACTGTATTGAAAAAGTTAAATTTGTGTGCAAGATTATTTTTTGTTCATAGAAAATCATTTATAGGTAAATTTAGTAAATAAATGTCGGTATTCTTAAGTACCGGACTTGGTTTAGGTTACTAAGCTTTTTCCTTAGTATCCTATACTAAGTTAATATCAGCCGTTTGATCCATATTTTTTTAATTAAATCCGATCCAAAGGTTGTGAATTAAAGAGGGTACTAATGTAATTTTATACATACCAACCATCCATTAATAAAAAACATTTTTATTTATTAATTATATATATATACATATAAATATATTATATATAATATAAATATATATGTGGTGGTTGCAAGTAGCGGCCGACGGCGGAGCTCCGGCGACCGACACGGCGGCTGACGGTGGAGCTCCGGTGATCGGTGGCGGAGCTCCGGCGACCGACAGCGGTTGGTGGCGGCGGCCATGGTGGTGCCATTAACCATAAATATGAGTCTGTGGTTAGTGGCCACTAACCACAGACTTCATATTTGTGGTTAATGGCATCCAACTAGTGTTTTGGATTCCACTAACCACAAATATGAAGTCTGCGGTTAGTGGCCACTGGTTACCGATTCCACTAACCACAAATATGAAGTCTGTGATTAGTGGCCACTAACCACAGACTTCATATTTGTGGTTACCGAATTTTTTAAATTATTGTGGAAATGACTCATATACCCATTTAGTATTTGTTACTAAACTTTTGACTTAGTAACCTAAGTCACTCTCCTTAAGTACCCAAGAATATACGTTATTTGCAAAAATTTGTACCTGTGAATGTGTGGGTATATATGAGGTCGGTGTAGGGGCTAGCTTTTTACCCAACGGGACGAATAATGCGACTATTACTCATGCCTACCCACCCCGTTGACATCTCTACCACAGTACCTGCACGATTGCACCCGCACCCAATACTCACACAATTGGGTAACATGCCAGTTAGTTGAGTTCAATCACCAAACCAAATTTGATTTACCTAACCAAATTTGAAATTAGTCAGAACTTCTATTCCTTAGACACTGAAGTGGGGTCAAGAAAAACAAATGGAGAAAAAAATTAAGATATTGACATCTAATATGAATCCCCCAGTAGACCTGGGGCATCAATCAATTTTTTCTCTAAATCTATTTTAAGTACTCATATATTCTACTCATGTATGGACATGAGTTAAGCAGATGCACTTGCACCTCTTGAAAAATAAAAATGTTCATTTAGTTCTCTATGTATTTTTTATTTTGATCTTCCTGGGTCAAAAATTTTGCACCTATACCCGTCAAAAATTCTAACTTTAACGATTAAATAAAGACGGACTCTCAACTTAGTTCCAAAAACTTACACCCTCCATTCTTCTTGATCCTAAAGTATTCAAAAATAATAAGTAGTCCTTATAGCTTGTGAAATCTAGGGAACAGTTTCTAAAATTTTAAGAATTTGTCTCATAAGTCTCTTTAGGGTGTTTTAGTCCTACCACATTTATAAAATTTTAGGAAATTAATTTGACTGACATCACAAAACTTAGGAACTACTTGTTACTTTCATATACTATATGAGATGACGTATAAACTTGAAAACTAAATTGAGGATTTATTCTTACAAAATTTGGAGTTAAATAATTTAATTTCTTACTTTTGGATATCAAGTGAAAATATTTAAACACTAAAATTACAAAAAATCTTGATGAAGTTTTTTTATAACCTCACATGGTCATGGGTCCGCCACTCTTGTATTCTAACAATAATGATAAGCTTAATGCAATAATTTGCAGTATATAATTTTGTTTATTTAGCAGTCCTTGCATTCTTGACCACAAACATGCATGTACACATGGCAGGCCACAGATACAAATACTCACAGATGATATAGAAGTTTTTTAGGTATTGTTTGTTTTAGGTGAAAGTGGGAGGAAAGAAACTTAGGGGAAGGAAAGCACCAATTCCAATATACTTTCTTTTGTTTGGTTGCAACATGAAAGTGGAAGGAAAGAAAGTTTTGTGGTGGGGCCCATGTCAACTCTTATGAGCATTTTTTTTCCAATTCCTTAATTGCCCCCTTCTTGATTCTATTATTTTATTCAAAAACACCACATTTTATAAGGGTATTTTTGTAATTTGTAAAATATACCTCTTTCTTTCCTCTCATTTTCTACTCTATTTCACTTCAACCAAACAACCACAAAATCATCTCACTTTCTACTCACATTCTTTCCTTCAACTTTCTTTCCCTTCACTATCCAAACAAACCATTAATTTTGATTATAATTTCTTCATCCATTTTCCAGTTTCACACATTTTTAGAATCCTGTCCATTTAACTGTTGTTTTTCTCACAAAATAAATATAACTATAAATAATGTGTGAATAATTTTAAGAAAGTATAGTTATATTTAATGAATTTATTCTTTCTTACTAATATTTTCTTCCACTTTATTATTTACTAAAAAAATACTACTCCCTCGTCTCATATTAAGTGTCCTCTTTGCCATTTTTCTTTGTCTCAAATTATCTGTCACTTTAGAATCCCAATACAATATTTATTATTACTTTCCAACAATACCCTTACTTTAAAATATCAATAACCGTGTCTTTGCACCAACTAAGAAAAATGTAAGGGTGTTTTAGTCCTACCAAATTTTTTTACCATAAAATTTAGCATATCCAATTATTTTCTTAATACCCGCGCATAACATTAAACGACACTTAATATGAGACGGAAGGAGTAAGAAATAAACATCATACTTCAAAAACAAGTTACATGGGCAATGTTTGAAAATGGAAAAAGCAAGAAAGCGATATATATAGAGGGGGATTTATACTCATTGTCAGACATTCCCAACTTTTGAGATTAGCCAATTCCAGACGGTGCCACTGACTACCTCTCAGTCAATCACACACTTCTCAAACAAAGCTTTCTGCAGTGCAAATAATGCAGTGGAGCACCTTTCAAATGAATTGACCAGTTGATATGAATGTAATGTAACATTATTAAGTACCACCTCTTGAAGAATTCACCCAAACACTTCCAAAAAACAAGAACCATGACTTCATTGCCTATGAGAGCTAGAGATGAGGAGGGAAACTTTCATCTAGAAGATACTAATCCAAATGAGAGGTCTTTGTGGTTGCTTAACCCTCCTAATCCACCTCCTCTAGGGAAGAAGCTAATTAGTTCACTCAAGAACAAAAAGTTCTTTTTTTCATCCAAAAATAAAACTTGCCATCAACATCTTGCCTCTTTCTTGAGGAGTTTATTCCCTATCCTTAGCTTGTTTGGAAATTATGATGCCTTCAAATTTAAAGATGATTTGTTAGCTGGTTTAACTCTTGCCAGCCTCAGCATACCTCAGGTATATTATAATTATAATTATATACTCAGAAACATCACTTTTTCTTTTCATAGCAATGCAACAGATTTCCCTTCATTCTTCTAATTGATATTTGATGTTGCAGAGTATAGGATATGCTATTTTAGCAAAACTTGATCCTCAATATGGCTTATGTAAATATCTAACCTCAATTATATTTAGAACTTGTAAATTTTTATTGTATTAATTAACTAATTAACATTTTCTGGATTTTTTATTGGTGTTCATATGTTGCATTCAGACACTAGTGTGGTTCCTCCATTAATCTATGCTGTGATGGGAAGCTCAAGAGAAATTGCAATTGGACCTGTAGCTGTAGTTTCACTGCTACTATCCTCTCTGGTTCAGAAAGTGGTTGATCCTAATGTAAATCATGATGGCTACAGAAATGTGGTCTTCACAGTTACCTTATTTGCTGGAATATTTCAAGTTGCATTTGGAGTTTTCAGGTAGTTTATTGTAAAAATTTCTTGTAAATGTATATATAAATTTATTTCCATGTAAAGCCAAGTAATTTATTCTCCAAAATATTCTGCAGGTTGGGTTTTCTTGTGGATTTTCTTTCACATGCTGCCCTTGTTGGGTTCATGGCAGGTGCAGCCATCATGATTGGTCTTCAGCAGCTCAAAGGGTTGCTAGGAATTAGTCACTTCACAAATAAAACTGATGTTGTGTCTGTTTTAGAATCTGTTTATAAGTCACTTCATCAGCAAATTACTTCTGGAGAAGTGAGTAACTTTAGATAAATACTACTTCATTTTCTTGAAGTAAATGCCCTTATTTTGTTGATATTTGACATTATTCCATTGTTTACTTAATTGACAGTGGTACCCTCTGAATTTTGTTATTGGATCTTCATTCCTGATTTTCCTATTGAGTGCAAGATTTATCGTAAGTAATGAAATTTATGGCAACCAAATTCCACTACTACAATACCTCTTTCAGCTTAATTCTGATAATAATGTATATGTGGTTAATTAATTTCAGGGAAAAAGGAACAAAAAACTGTTCTGGTTGCCAGCAATTGCTCCTCTTGTATCAGTTATATTATCAACTTTTATAGTGTATATATCCAAAGCAGATAAGAATGGAGTTAATATAGTAAAACATGTCAAACGAGGCTTGAATCCAAACTCAGTTCACCAGTTACAACTCAGTGGAGAACATGTTGGAGAAGCTGCTAAAATTGGATTGATTTCTGCAGTTATTGCACTCACTGTATGTTAATTAATTTCCCTTTTTTTTTTTCTTCTTTTTAAAAGTTGTGTTCCTAATAATGAATATATGAACTTTAATTCTGGTTTAGGAAGCAATGGCTGTTGGTCGATCTTTTGCTTCTATTAAGGGATACCATCTTGATGGCAACAAAGAAATGTTAGCATTGGGTTGTATGAACATTGCAGGATCTTTCAGTTCATGCTATGTGGCAACAGGTTAGTGCTGACATTTTTATTTTTTAGCGAAAAAACGTGCCGTAAATTCTAAGATACTCATAAAAAAAATGTACCGATACTCACAGAGTAAAAGATATGCAGTTCGATTCGGTTCAGT
The DNA here is from genome assembly GCA_963573325.1 of Astragalus glycyphyllos. NCBI lineage: Eukaryota > Viridiplantae > Streptophyta > Magnoliopsida > Fabales > Fabaceae > Astragalus > Astragalus glycyphyllos. The sequence goes on from OY754307.1 coordinate 77,515,539, forward strand.
TCGACAGTTCGTTTGAGAGGCCTAATAGTGTGATGTGAGTGAAATTTGTCACATTCATTTGTTTCATTCTTAAAAATTTGCAGGTTCATTTTCAAGGACAGCAGTAAATTTCAGTGCAGGATGTAAAACATCAGTGTCAAATATTGTGATGGCAATAACAGTAATTCTGTGTTTGGAATTGTTTACAAGACTGTTATACTACACACCTATGGCCATACTAGCTTCTATAATCCTCTCTGCACTTCCAGGATTAATTGACATAAGAGAAGCTTGTTATATATGGAAAGTTGACAAATTTGACTTTCTTGCTTGCATTGGTGCTTTCTTTGGTGTCTTGTTTAAATCCGTAGAAGTTGGTCTTCTTGTAGCAGTAAGTTGTTCTTCACCATTTTCAACACATTTAATTTAATTATTATTACATGTGTGACAAATAATATTTGGGATCAGCGTTTGGATGAGATGGTTTGTGTCTCTTCTAGCTTAACCAATGTTTTGGGTTTGAATTCAGTCATGAGAATGCAGTAGTGTTAAATCTCTTGAGTGAGAGCTTTACTGCTCATTGTAGTCCTACGCGGTTCGAGAGATTAGTATCTTCAATTGCGCATAGAGGATCCCGATTAGACAAAAAAAATATCCTCAATTATTTTATTCTAATATCCTCAAATATTACTCCCACAGGGTTAGTCCACAGTAACTACAAAATTGTCGGTTAAAAAGACAAAAATGAAAAGACTGAATAGGCTATTGAGGTCCATCCATATCTAAAACTTGACTTGGATAATTGTATTGTTTTTCTTGGTACTGTCTTACTTGTCGGGCCTCTAGAGTAGATTATGGCCCACTAATTTGGCCTGGCATTCATAGTTGTGTCATGTGTGTATTATTCAAGTTAGATTTTATATTGGCATTGGCATCAATTCTAAGAATCATAGTTTTTCTTTTGTGAAGTATGATAATGTCCAATCAACTACCAACTTGTGATAGGCCAAATATAATTTAGGTGTTTACTAAACGGGTTAGAACACAAAATAGTTGTCATTCACCCTATCACAAATTTTGATTGGCTTAATTATATATGAATTGTCATTCATCATATAGATTAATTTAAAAAAAAAAAACAATTCATATAGTCTCTTGGTGATCCAGTTCAATGGTTAGCTCGTTGTTGCCCCCGATGCTCCCTCGGACTCCCCAATATCATATTCATTAAAGAGTAGGTATACAATGAAGTAAATATTAAATGTTTGTAATTCATGTTTAATATTGTGCGAGATGTATAGCATCAGGTGCTGTTAGCACTGCTATAGCACCATATACAGTAACAGTTAGTTTGTCAGTTATTATTGTTAGCTCTATTATGTTAGAGCAGTTATATTTGGTTGCTTAAGCCATTGGGCATTGAATGAAATAAGATTTTTCAGAAAAATTCCTTCTCACTTGTGAATACATTCTAATTCCATTTTCATAGTTCAATTACACAATTAATCAATTCTTGCTCCTACAGTAAAAGTATAATTGAGATGGTTTTTTTTGTAGGTATCAATCTCATTTGCAAAAATAGTAATACAATCAATTCGTCCAGGGATAGAAATTTTAGGAAGAATTCCAAGAACAGAAGCCTTCTGCAATGTAAGTCAATATCCCATGGCCACAAGCACGCCAGGCATCTTGGTCATTCGCATAAGCTCTGGTTCACTCTGCTTTGCAAATGCAAATGTTGTCAGAGAAAGGCAAGCACCAACATATTCACTTACAAGATAGCTTATTTTTGATGACCAAACTTTGAAATTAAAAATATTCAATTGTTCCAGAATACTAAAATGGGTAACTGAAGAGGATGGTGAGTTTAAAGAAAGGAGTAATTTTCAAGAAGAAACTACCAAGGGAAGTGTCCAAGCAGTAATCTTAGACATGACAAGTAAGTCTCTAACACTAAACAAAATTCATATAGATTTTTTTAGCAAAAGAAATAGATATGAAGTCTCGTTAAAATCTTCTATTGCAATTCTCTTTCATAGACATGATGAATGTTGATACTTCCGGAATTTTAGCACTTGAGGAACTACACAAGAGGTTAATTTCGCGCGGTGTACAAGTGAGACTACATGATAATGTTGTTTGATTTAATGTGGTTTTTTCAAACCTTAATAATGATTTGCTAATCACTTAATTTGTGTAATTTGCAGTTTGCTATGGTAAACCCAAGGTGGCTAGTAATTCACAAGCTTAAATTGGCACACTTTGTGGATAAAATGGGAAAAGAATGGATTTTCCTTACCGTTGCCGAAGCTGTTGATGCATGTATGTCTTATAAATTGCCTATCTAGGGTCCATAAAGTTGTGTATTATATAATAGTCTTATAAAATGTCACGATATCCGTGGGAACTCCATGTTCTGTTCACTAAAGTATCATACCATCGGATTATGTTACAGAAAATCTCATTGCTTGCACACACTAATTTTTCTCTGCGGGACTCACATGAATAATCGAATAAATAAATAAACTAAAGCTCGAGTGTAAGTGGTTAATGCACTAAATCTAAAGGGGAAGATTTGGCTAGCATCTTGGTTTGAACACCGACTTTACTTACCTCCCAACCGAATTTCAGATTATTCAGACTCATATTTTCTGGACACTGGAGTGGGGTCAAATACCTCTAAACCAAAAAATAAATAAATAAGACTTTTGTTTGGCATTCTCAAGTCAAATGGAAAAGAAAAAATAGGAAGGAGGAAATGCAAAGAAAATGACACATTGCCTCTTTTTACTATTTATATTTATTTAATAGCAAAGGGCGATATTTTCCATTTTAATATTTTCAATTTTTTGTTTGGTTTTATTATAGTTTTTTAAAATAAGAAATGTTTCATTGATTAGAGCATTAGGGATGCAAAAAAAACAAAAAAAAAATTGAAAAAGTAAATAAGTTGTCAAGTTTTTGTCATTTTGCGGTAATTTTACAAAATTAACCCAAGTTTTGTAGACATGGCATTAGTTTGGACAATTTGCTAGCACTTCATTTGCTAAAAAGTTTTACAACCTCTCACCTTACTCTCATCACCCCCTCGACCATTCATTTTTCCTTCTTCTTTCACTCTCTATCTTCCTCTTCTTTCACATTTTTTCTTCATCTCCCTCAACATTTTTTATCTGTAAAAAGTAAAAAAGCTCTAAAGTTGAAAAAACAAAATAGTTATGATTTTTGATCATCTTGCGATAACTTTACGAATTTACCCTAAGTTTTGTATGGCATGCTGTTAAGACGTGTAGTTTAGACAATTTGCTAGCACTTCATTGTAGGGTATTATATCGAAAATAGAAAATCTATATAATAGAAAGTTAAAGTAAATTAAAGTAAACAAAAAAGAAGAAAATTAAAGTATGTTGAGGTTGAAAAAGTTTCTTTTGTGTCATTGACCTCACTTTTGCTGAAAAAGTTTACAACCGCTCACCTCACTCTGATCAGCGCCTCGACCATTCATTTTTCCCTCATATCTCTCTCTCTCTCCCTCTTCCTCTTCTTTTATTTTTCTTTCTTCAACATCTCCCTCAACATTCTTTATTTAAGCAAAAAAGCTGAAAAGTTGAAAAACCAAAAAAGTTGTCAAGTTTTTGTCATTTTACGGTAATTTTATAAAATTACCCTAAGTTTTGTACACATGACATGTCGGTAAGATGTCGAGTTCTGACAATTTGCTAGCACTTTATTTGCTAAAAAAATTTACAACCTCTCACCTCACTCATATCACTCCCTCGACCATTCATTTTTCCCTCTTCTTTCTCTCTCTATCTTCCTCTTCTTTCACTTTTTTTCTTCATCTCCCTCAAAATTCTTTATATCTATATGATAAGTCTGCATTGCATATAGTTTTGATGGTCTAAAACTAAGTGTTTTTATATTGAATTTATGAAACTACATTGATTTTGGACCACAAATTGCCACATTTGTCATAACCATGATTTTCAGGTGCAAATTGATGTGTTGGATCTTGTTGAAGCTTGAAAGAATGAGTTGAGTTGCTAAGAGTTCCACCGTGCACCTAAGGATGCGTCTGCCGAGCATTTGGAGCGCCTACTACTTCAAAGATCTGCTACAAAGCGCCCAAGCGCTTCTGCACGCGTTTGGGGCGCTTCTGTATCTGCTGCTTCTGTTGCCTGTGCGCCCAAGCGCTCCTGTCATGCGCTTGGGGCGTTTTCCTGTCTGATGCTTCTGCTTGTCGTGCGCCCAAGCGCTTCTTCACGCGTCTGGGGCGCTTTTACATCTGATGTTGCTATTTGTCATGCGCCCAAGCGCTTCTGTCATGGGCTTGGGGCGCTTTCTTATCTGGTGTTTCTGTCTGCCATGCGCCCAAGCGCTTCTGTCGTGCGCTTGGGCGCGTTTCCTCTGCGAATTGGTTTAAGTTGCGAGTTTCATCCAACTTAGAGGATCTTTTGCCATATTCTTAACCTACCTTTAAGAAAGAGGCAGGAGTTGCGACCAAGGATCATCACCCTGTTTGCTGGTGTTTTTAGCAAACAATCACTAGTTTTATTAGAAGGTTTGTGAGATCAAACTAGAAAAATCTCAAAGCAATGCCTCTGAATTGCGCATGGTTTTTGTTGAAGAAAACGTAGAAAAAGGGGACGATTTGCAAATGATTAACAGAATTGAAAAGAAAAGAAGCAGTAAATGGTGCGTGAATTGTAAAGAAAAGAAAAACAAATTGCACTGAACCATAAAAATGGTACACGATCACGTACAGCGATTCTTCCACTCGTTTTTCGCTCTGGCTTGGAAGTTAGAGTTTCAGGAATCGGGTGTGTATTGTGATTTTGCGACCGCTGTTTCTTCTCAGAAACAGTTATTTATACAAAGGAAAAGAGGGGGAAATTTGAACTAAGTAACTGCCTAAATATTTGAAAATAAGTAACTGCTCCTACTTTCGACCAAAACCGCTCTATCACGCTTCGACCAACTGCTAGTCTTCAGCGCATAACTGCTCTGTTTTCTGTCTGTCGAAAGCCTGTGTCGATTTTCCTCTCTCTTGCTTTTGCTTCCCTGGAAACTTGTCGAGTTTACCTTGCGCATGACCATTTTCTTTGTCGAAATAGCATGGTCTTTGTGAAATAAATATAAGTCAGGCCATGTTGACCATCTTTAATGAAGCCTGTCGAAATTACAGGCTAACACACCCTTCATCATCATTGAAGATTCAAGGCTTGGGAACAAGATTTTGGAGCTTCAATGTGATCACTCTATCTATTAAGTTCCGTTTTATGTTTGATTTCCTCTTTCTCTATGTCTAGCTAAATACCTTTTGGTTAGGGATGAATGAATATTGATGAAACACTATTGTAGTTGATTTTGATCTATTTAAATGTTATATTCCCTCTTCCTTTGTGTATTCAATCTTTGTTCTTAATGCTTTTTATGAATTGATCATCCATGAAATGATGTATGGTTTATGTATGAGATGGAAGTTTTGTGCATGAATGCTTAAGATTGGGCACCTTCAATTCTTAGTCTAGGAATAGTTTGGAGTTGTTGTATCTTGAAAACCCTTGATTGTAATGCTTGTTCTGAATTAGAATCACCTAAGGAATTAAGGTTTTTAGATGTTTACAAAGGATTAGTTGCCTAAGGAATTAGGAATTGATTAATGTTGTGGGTTTGATAACAAAGGTAAAGAGGGAGTAATTTTCTATAACAAATCATTTTGCAATAGTGTGGAATCAATAGGAATTCATCCCTAACTTCTTTTATCATCTAGTAATTTCAAAAGCGTTCTTCGGTTTATTTTCTAAAACTCTGAAAAACATTTTACTGTTATTCTTTATGTTATTGTCAACGCAACAAAATTCAGTCCCTTGTTCAATTTAGTAACTAGACTTTTAATTTGATAAGTACGTGCAATCCTTGAGTTCGACATCCGGTTCTTACCGTTTTATTATTACTTGCGACGATTTGGTACACTTGCCAATATCGCCATCACTATAAAAAGTAAATAAGCTATAAAGTTGAAAAAGTAAAAAAGTTTATAATTTTTTTTGTCATTTTGCACTAATTTTACGAAATTACTCCAAGTTTTGTACACATGGCTTGCTAGTAAGATGTCTAACTTGGACAGTTTGCTAGCACTTTATTGTAGTGTATTATATAGATATAGATATAGAAAATAGAAAATTCAAAATCTATAATAGAAAATTAAAGTAAATTAAAGTAGACAAAAAAAAAGAAGAAAATTAAAGTACGTTGAGATTGAAAAAGTTACTTTTGTGTCATTGACCTCACTTTTGCTGAAAAAACTTTACAACCTCTCGCCTCACTCTCATCACCACCTTGACCATTCATTTTTCCCACCTCTCTCTCTCTCTCTCTCTCTCTCTCTCTCTCTCTCTCTCTCTTCCTCTTCTTTTACTTTTCTTTCTTCATCTCCCTCAACATTCTTTATCATTTTGCAATAAATTAACCTAAGGTTTGTACGCATGACATGTTCGTAAGATGTCTACTTTGGACAATTTGCTAATACTTCATTTGCTGAAAAAAATTACAACCTCTCACCTTACTCTCATCACCCCCTCGACCATTCATTCATTCTCTCTCTCTCTCTCTCTCTCTCTCATTTTTCTTTCTTCATCTCCCTAACATTCTTTATCTATAAAAAGCGAAAAAGTTGTCAAGTTTTTTGTCATTTTGCAGTAATTTTACGAAATTACTTTAAATTTTGACCACAAGTCATATTGGAATTAATAATTAAATAAATTATTTAATTATTTAATTTTAATTAATTTAATTTGATATTAGTATTTGATTTAATTTGATTGATAATTGATATTTGAAGTCCAGTGCAGTATTGGTGGTATATTGTCGCTCTTACATTGGACCCTAAACAATAAGCATGAGAAATTGGGAAAGGTGAGGAGTTGAAATGAGGCTATGACTACACGTGGACCTCTTTCGAAGTACTTTGTTGGAAGGTTGCGTTGTTATGAAGGAGAAATAGCTTTGTAAAATAAAATATTTCTAGAAGAATTTCACTTTATTTAGGCTCTTCGAATTTGAGTTTGGCCTAACTCAATTCTATAAAATCGGTTTGTAAGTTGAGAGATGTCTCTCATTTATAAGCTTTTTTTTCACGCCATATCATATTCGATGTGAAACTCTTAACATAGGCTACTCTTATGGGTGTGGATATGGTGCTGCTCGTGGAGGTGAAGAAAGTGACATAAAGCGTTTGGTCACGAGCAACTTTGAAAGGTTTAACATTTAGTTTGTCGGGGTTCGTAGTTGGAATACGACATTTTTTTGGAGGGAATAGTTTGTGGCTTAACTTCTTTGATATAACTCTTCAAAGAAGCCTTTCAGGTTCAATAACCTTTGGCTGAGCCATAGGGACTTTCAAGAGTTGGTGTAGAGGAAATGGAGTTCTTCTTCCTTAATTTTGTGGGTGAAAAAAGTTGAAACTAGGCGGTCTTGGGGCCAATATTGATTTGAAATTATAGCTTTTGGTATAGAGGATATAAAATTTTTAGATTGAAGAGCTAGGACTTAGGAGTCTGACTCATCGTATGAGGATGTGGTCCTTAGGAAGGAGTGCAAATACTAGTTTTTCCCACTAGAAGACTATGCTTTGCTTTCAGCTCTCTTTTTGTTGAGAAGACTTTTGAGAAGAGTTCCTCAAACAAAGTATACCAACATCCGACGACCTAAGTAAAAACCAAAAGGATTTGATAAATGTGAGAATTCACATATCGAGTCTCAGAATCTTACCCCCATTACATGAGGCCACCATTATGAAAATAACATTACAGAAAACAAAAGACTAATGTAAAGTCTACAGAGAATTTGTCTGAACAATAATGATTTCTTAAAGATGCTAACTGTAACTGGCATCATCTAGTTCAACTCCTCTTGTGAATGTTGGACCGTTGGCACTTCCTCTTTCTCTTTCTCTTTCTCTTCCTCTTCAAGAGGATTTGGCAAAATCAATCCCTACATAGAGAAAATCACCACTTTTAACAAAATCTGACTAATATTAGTTGAAATGTAAATCTTGTTGTTTAAAACTATCACACTAATATTATAATCTAAATGAACTAATTAGACTATTAATATTGCTGAGTAGTAAGATAATTTATGAGTACTTTAGCAAAAAGTTCCTTAAAAGGTATGGCGAATTTTAATTACCTGAGCGATCATTGCTCTAACATATGGGTCAGGATGAACATTAACTCCATCAACATTTCGAAGATAAACGCCATTACTGAATTTCCAAAAAAATTCCCAAACAACAAATTTTGAATTATTTATGCACTAGAGTTGTAATAGTTACAACTGAAAAAGATGGTAAAAAAGAGTAGTGAGAAATAGAGTTGATTCGACCTCATTGGAGCTAGGGTGGTGGGAAGGATGCTCTGAACCTCTTTCTCAACATCTCCAGACATTGTTCCCCTTTTTTCTGGTTCTGTATAAACCTTTCGCATCTACACAAAACAAAACAAAACATAAGAACCTACTTCTATCTTGCCGCAGAAGAACAAAACATAAGAACAAAATGAGATTGAGGTTTACTCACCTTATTGGCACGATCATCAGCAGAATTAGAGCGAATAATCTTTCGATTAGATCCCATGTTCAGTATTTTTTGAATTGCCGCAGAAGGTTTCCTGTATATTTATGCATTTCAATATTTTAAGAAAACAATCAGTACCATAGGCACTTAATTAACTCATAACTGATCACTTGTTCACTACATATTTATGGAACGGTTCTTTAAAAAAATTATATACCATTTGATATGTGCGTATCATATATGTTCTTAATTAGGTCAATGCATCAATAAATCAATCATAATGCATTCAATTTTTCACTAACTCGACCATTGTGTATTCTATAAAGTGCAAGAAAATAATTGATATATAACTCTAGGTAGATTATTACCTCGATGAAGATGCAGCTGGAGATTTTCCTTTGTCTTGAACTCCCTTTGTTGGAGTTGGAGGCACTGGCTGCTGGCGTTTCTCTGTTTCTCTAACCAGGCTGAAGAATAATTGAATGAGTTTTCCTTTATTTTTACAGAGACACTAAAAAAATATGAAGTCCATGTAATATTAAAATTGTACAATTTCATTTGTACTGCCTATATATAATTTTTTTCATCGACTTTTAGTTTCCACAATATTTTTAGTCAGCACATATAATCCCTATAAAATCATAATACATTTGAGTATTATCGGAATAGATACACACTATGTGTTATGGTAGAAGTCTCTAAAAACTAAGCTCGAAATTTGATTTCTACGCCCATATTTCTTTTATTTTGTTTCTTGAGTTATTGACTCTTAAACCATTCTTACTTAACTCATCCAGTGATACAAAATTCTAAGTTTTCCCGAGGGTAGAGTTTGTAATATTCTTAACGTGTATATTAAACATCACTAAAAAGTCTGAAAGGAATACATGAGGTGACATTTTATAGCAACTAAACTACTCTCATAAAATATTGTGAGGACTAAAAAACGATAAGAATTTTTACAAGAGCTAAAATCGAAGTTGTGAAATTTTATAGGACTAAAAAGATATTTGACCCTATAAAATTTTTAGTGAGAAAAATATACTAAAATAGGTTTATTATAAAATTTTAGAAAAAAGATATGATCTAAAGTGGTGTATGAATTTTAATTATCATTACTCTATAATTAGTTCACTGAACAACTTTTGGTATTATATTATTTTTAATGTTACTTTGAATAATTTTATGCCTATTTTTATATTTATTTTAATTTAAAATAACATTAACTAGTAGTTTACTAATTATATATTTTCTTTTATATATTTAATTAAAATATTAAATTTGAAAAATAAAATATATGCATATATATATATATATATATATATATTAGAAACTAAGATAGAGTAACACATATGTTAGTTATATTTACTTATTTATAGATTATATGTTATAATATTAAAAGACATTAACAAACCCTAAGCTAGCTTTTTTTTTTTGATAAGTAAACCTAAGCTAGCTTGTGACATTTTCACAATCATGGAGTCAAAATAAAAAACTTAAAATTTAAAACCCGATACCTTAAAAGTTGTGCCACCTCATCAGCCGCCTTCTTGGAGTTCTCTGAAGGTGCTCCTTCAGTCAGCCCAGAACCTGGAAGGTTTTGAATCTGTGAACCCTGTGCTTGAGAACTAGGCAAACTAAAAGACCCACGTAATGTGGCATTCTGCGATTCTGAATTAAGAGCAAGGTTCCTTTCATTGTTTGCCTGTAATGGCATGCTCTGAGACCTTTTATTTGAAAATTAATTAATTATTAATTGCATGACACGTATAAACTGTTACAAATAATTAATAAGGAGAACCTCAAATTTAAATGCATGCATAGTAATTAACTGATAAGGTTACTTACCTGAAGAGTTGTTGCACAGAGGTAACATCTCGTTGTCCATGGCCTAGAGGCATCATGGCTTGCTGATATCTACTGGGTTGGGAAAATCCAAAGCTATTAGGCAAGCTGGCTTGGGAATAACTGTTAACAGTTGGATCATCACGCAGCCTACAACAAGAAAACATGTTTAGTCCAAAGAAGATGGAGTACGTTGCTATGTTCGAAAAAAGGATTATACTACCTCCGGTTCGCTTTATAAGAGAAAAATATATTTATAATATAGATCAGATCATATATCAGTTATTCAATAAACTTAAAACTGCATTTTTCTCTTATAAAAGTAGACCAAATGTAGTATGTAATAATTAATAATAATATGTACTAATATTTCTAACGTAAAAGGCTTAATTTTTAATAATTAAGACATTGATCGATATATATTAAGCACCAAACAGAAATGTGATAGAGTTGGATCATTCATACGAAGGAATTGCTGGAGATACTACTGAGCTAAAGGAGTTGTTTCCTGTTCCAAATACGCTTGCTTGTACACCATAGTTAGAGTACATTGGATTTGGAAGCCTAAATCCATAAAATTAAATTGCACCATTAATTAAGTCTCAATAGATAATCAATAAAAGAAGCAAGTAAAATTTCCAATTTAATTATTTAAGTTGAACGAGTACGCTGAAGGAGCTGCTGGGGCAGGCAGCAAGGATCCATAACCATGATGATGAACATTTGGATTGGTTAGCACTGGTGCAGAAGTGTGCTGAAGATGTGGGTATGATTCCAGCCTAAAACGAAAAAATTATAAAAATTATGATTGGTAGTTGGTACTACTTAAGTGGAAATTTTGATTAAAAAATCAATTAGAGAGAGAAAGAATTAGAATACCTAGAAATGGGATTCATAGGGTGTTGAATAGAATTTTGAGAATATAAATCAAAAATTCTAAGTGGATTTTCAGAGGTATAATTTGTTTGATGTGGCATTGTAGGGAATGTCTGAGTCTGGGGCAGCAGTGTAGAAAAAGCTTGACTTTGATTCTGAGGCAACATTGTAGAGAATGTTTCAGTCCGGGGCAGCAATGTAGAGAATGCTCTAGTCTGAGTATGGGGCAGCATTGTAGAGAATGCTTGAGTTTGGGGCAACAATGTAGAGAATGTTGAGGGCTGATTCTGGGGCAGCATTGTAGAGAATGTTTGAGTCTGGGGCAGTCTGTATAAAAAATAAATAGTTCATGCATTTGCTTATTAACATGTGAATCGAGTAATTACTATAAAAAAGGTAAAGGAGTGCAAGAGGTACCTTAAACAAAATATATACAAGATAGTTTAAGTATATTGTGCACTAATAATGGGCATAAATAATCCCCTAGGAGAAACTATCTACTCAAACTGCTAATAGGGTTGGAAAAATCACTCAGAGAAGGGGGAATATTTGAGAAGACAACGTTGTTTGGCATCTCCCAAATCGCCCACAACACAAAATGACATCTCAAAGTCAAACCTAGAGTAGACCTACCTCGACGACCAAAAGAAAAGAGGGGGAGATATAAGTGGCCTAGGTCAAGGGGAAAATCAAAATCAAGTCCACACCCCCATAACTATTTTGACATAACACGTGAGAAAGAGATGGGGAGGACTTTGTGTACCCCATACAGTGACACATGGTCCCAAAGACATCAAGCATAACCTATCTCCAAGGAAGAGTTAGTCGAGTTGGTATCCTATCCAAGAGTATCTTTCGTAAGAAAGCTATCACCTTAGAGCGTGCCAATGTGACAGTTGGTCAATGGAACAATGTATCCAACATGACTTAGAAACTTAAAAAAAGGTTGGTTGTGGTGGTTGGGCATAGAGGGGCTTGTCTCAACCTGTCGGCTTTGGTGGACTACTTGGGGGACTTTTTCCCAAGACATCAAACAGTCAACTCAAAACTAACACAAACAGGGGGCATTCAACCATTTTATTAAAACAAAATAATGCAATGATTTCGGCAAATGTTGACACAACATGGTTTGTGCTAAGTGCTATATATGTAAAAGTAAAAAAATCATATTGCATCTCGAAGTTGTAAGATATTCTAGGAATAGACAAAATCGTGATTTACATAGAGTCAGCAAGACTCGTCCCAACCCTAAGACGTGTGTCGTCTTCGTCCCATTTAACCTGTAAAATATCGGGTTTGCTTTGGGATAAGGGTGGGTTAGGTTCTAAAGAATTGGTCCGACCAAAATTTAGGGACGGGTTAGGGTTTGGTATAACCCGTCCCTTAGTCACTTATCACCACTAATTGTATACTCTATTAGATTGTTAATGAGACTTTTATAAATAAAATACTCAATTTGAAATCTATTTTAGTTTAAGTAGAAACCTTTTTGTAAAAGTCATGTTTTGAGTTTGAATACATGGTAATACTAAAAAAAATCAAATTTTCACTTCTAACTTTTAGTTATATTTGAGTGATCACTTTATAATTTTATTTCAATTAGCCAACTCGATCTTGTCCTAAGTAGACCCGGTCCTAATTTGTCCCAAAAAATATCGGATTTGTTCGGGTCTAAGGATTTATATATGTTAGGGTCTAAAAAATGACCGTGTAAAAATTTAGGGCTGGGTTAAGGACGTGTATAACTAATCCCAACCCAATTTTTGCTCACCCCTAGTTGAAGATCTATGTATGACTAAGACACTAAGTTTGATTTTTGAGTAAAAAATTCAACTCCCATATTATTTTAGGGTTAACCATATATGAAATAATTAAGTACTATTTGTAAAAAGTCGTAGAGCACCTAGAATTCCATGTAGTTTGAGAGTTGATGATGGGATCTTGAAGTGAGAAGTCAGATCTTTGATTCGTAATAAATTGCCCACTTGATTGTCCTGTTGTAATTCCCGGCATTGCCCCCACCTATACACAAAACAAACAACTTTGGTTTATAAAACATGGTACCACTTTTGCATGGTAATTCTGTACGTAGTACAACTTTAGTCGTCGAACATGTTTTTCTTGGATTGTACTTACAAGATTTGGTTGGCTTAGTGATGGATAAGGGAATTGATGATTGATTCCGTTGTAATTATTGTTTTCTATTATATTTGGACCCAACAATGGATTGCCCATTCTAGGCTCGACCTGCATACCATTAATTTGAAGCCTGTGTAACATATAAAGGAAATTAGGAATGTTGAAGAACATATACGTTCTCAATAAACAAGAAGAAACAGTTGACCAAAACTCAATAAGACAAAGAGATTTTTTTTTTATAAGCAAAACATTCATAGGGGTGCACCAACCCGTTAAAAAGTATGACAAAAAGGACCTTATTAAAACCTATCAAGACCAAAACCCATTGAAAATGCATATGGAAATAACAGCAAAAACTCACTGATTTAAATTCTCATTTGGGGCATATGGAAATGCATTCCATGAACTCATTTCTGAATTAAATGATGCTTCTCCAATGAATTCCACCTAATCAAATAATTAAGAAAAATAAAGAGAATCAATTAATTGAAAAAAAGAAAGAGAATGATGATTTCTTATCTTCAAGAGTTTTGGTGGCATAATACCGAGAGGAACCACATTATTCTAGGAGCAACTCTGAGTAGTGTTATTCCACTTAATAACCGGTCATTATATAGATATTGATTTTCACCAACCTTGAACGTCAAATTAAAAGCTTTTATTAAATAGATAGATTTCACAAATTTTCATAAATTTTTAAAAATATTTGATAATCTTGCGAATTAACTTTAAATGAAATGAAAGAGAGGTGAATTGTGAATAGAAAGTGTGGTTTTTTTTATCTCTTTCTCTTTTCTGTTCCTTTTTAATTTAAGGTTGTTTTATACAAGCTAATGAAATAAATAAATTTGTGCTTTAGATGAAATTATTTATGATACTTTTTATGAAACCTTTGATTGTTTACTACACATCATACTTATTTCTCACCATACAATAAATAATTGACGATATAATTAATAAAAAATAATTAATGCAATATTAAGTTATCAAAATATGAATAAAAAATCTTAAAAAATCTTTTTATTCAAAAACAAATCTTAAAATGGAACCAAATGAGTAACAAAATAAATTTTGTAGAAATGAGTAGAATAAAGGTAGTGTTGAGATCCTCACCATTTCTGTAAAAATAAAAGACTCAATTATTATATAAAATCTAAAAATATCTTCAATTTAAAATAAAAATCGTATTCATTAGTACACTAAAAATATAAGACTAACAAAATCTCTTAAGAAATATAGAAGTGCACTAGCAACGTTGTTCTAATTAAAACAAAAGTAGAGAACATTAAATGGCAATTAATTTTACTAATTACAATAGTCAAAAAAATTATTATGAATAATTAATAATTAATTTACCATGGATGCTGTATCTGGGTAGCCACGTTGTGGTCCCTGTAGGGACTGGGGCAGCGGAGCTAAAGTTGCAGAGGTTGCTGAGTTAAATGTTTCGAATTGGGTTGAAGGATTTGTTGACAATGACACCCCATTATTGTGGGTTGGCAAAGTTCCATTAGCAACAGATTGGTAATTTACCCGTTGTTCGCCTAGTTGCTGCTAAAACAAACATGTTTTATTAGCACACAAAAAAAGGTAGCGGATATGGTAGGAATAATAGATCAATTAGGCAGTCAATAGGAGTAAAAGGGTTTTTCCACCCACAATAAACCCAACCCAAACCTCATACATTAGCGAACAAGATGTCTCAGAGATCCATGTTCTGATCTCTTTTTTCTAATCTCGTTATATCACCCAAATTTAGCGTTTTAAAAAGTTTTGGTAAGAGAAAGAGTTTAACTAAGTGGCGAACTCAGAACCCAGAATTAGAGGGTTCAATATTGTGTTTTGGATGCAATTTGGTGTAAACTTAGGGATATTAGTGCAAATTTAAAATTTCAAGGGTTGAAAAAAACTTATATAGGGAGAAAAATAGAAGAAAAAAAACTTAGGGGGTTCAAGTGAATCCCCTTAGACCAAAATATATAGGTCTGCCCATGTGCACTATTGGTCGATAGCGAACACATGACCCTGGATCAGGGGGTGCAAACAAATCAGTTCGTAAAGTATGCAGTGTTCGTCAAAAACTTTAAATTTAGTTGAGGATCGGGTAAGAGTTTGAACTCTTGATTTCTTTCTTCAAATGATTTCACTAAGGAAGGAACTTTGTTCCTATGTTATGGGTTCCCTAACTACTCCAAAGAGTGTTAGGTTAGATGTATATGAACGAGTCGCATATGAATGCAAGTTCAATGAAATCTGCCAAGTCACAAATGAAAGATAACCTACAATCTCCATCGTTTGTCCAAGTAATCCTTTGTCAAAATTTTATAAGTAGTCAATTTCAGAAACTAATGAGAAAATTTCTTAAATTTAAGAAACTAATTTCACACACTATTGAGACTACTTATTATTATTACTTTATACAATTCAAGAATCAAATAGAAAGAAATGGTGTGAGTTCATCATGAACTAAAATAAGAGTTTAGTTTTTATTTAACTAACAAAATTGAAAGAACAGAAGGTGCCAATAATGTAAAGGTATAAACCTAATTTTTTTAGGGGTTCAAGTGAAACCCCTGAACCACAAACAACAGGTCTGCCAATAATGTCGGTGTAATCTTTTTACAAACAACTAATAACTATTTCTTTTTAATGACATGACGATTTCTAATTGGTTGATGTTATCAAACTACGCACAGACAATATAAGTTAAATAAAACAAAGAATCAAATAAAAAGTTAACTGGAAAAAGTTAATCGTGTAATAATATCATTATCATTTAGTAATAATTTAGTAAAATGAAACGGAAAAAGTATTAAATATATTAAATATTTTTTGTCAATTCTTTTGTTTTGAAAAAGAAGTAACCGTTGAGTGGAAAATATCCTTGGAAATGCTGCAGTTTACCCCACAACACCAAGTTTGAATAATACTATGTTAGTACTCACATTAGTTTTGGTCTATAAGGAACCAACTTAACATCATCATCAATATTTATATAGTAATTATCCTTAGTTATTTTATAATATATCAATGATGAATACGAGTTGTCCATCATGAACCAACATTTTTGTGGACTTTGTTATCCTCATCTAAAGTCTGCATTGTTGGGGTAAGGGAGTGTGTGTGCATAAGGAGAAGAGAATGAAACAAGGTTTAGGTATTGTTTGAAATAAGAGAAAGAGAATAGAAAATATTTTTGAAAATACAAAAAGTATTCTTTAACTAAATTTTTTTAAAAAATCAAGGGTACTAAAGAAAAACAATATGGGTACCCTATCATTTTCTCTCTTTCTTCACAACTTAGGAGAGAGAGTATTTTATGTGAGACTGAAACTCTTTTTAACTTTCTATTCTGTATTTCTGATATTTCATTTAAAGTGGTTTTGTCTTTTTTTCCCCACCTTTAACTCCTGCTTTAATTTTTTCATTAATTCTTGTCTTTTTTGGCTACAAAATTTTTAGGATGAGGGGATGACGTCTTAGTTTAAGGAGAGAAGACTTTCAAGCTCTTTAAGAGCTTACAAAGTAAATTACATTTACATCATCCCAATGAGACTAGTGGGGATTTGAACCCGATTCTAGTAGGCCAACCCATTGGGGTTTCATTAATTCTCGTCTTCAATCACACTCTAAAACTCATCGATCTAATCTGTCCCCGTTTTGAAAATATCAGGGACTTTTTTGTCCCTAAAAAAATTCTGGGACCAATTTGTCCAATTAAGAAATTGTCAGGGACTCAAACGACTCTTAATATTATTTAGAAATTTTGTATAAAATCACTTTCATATACTACCATAAACCTATGTAGGGATACAAAAATCATGAGATAAGAACAATCAATACATCATTGATGCAAAGATACAACATGAAGGAGTGGATCTAGTATATATCCATGACATAACTTATACTTGATTGGTCACAAATTCAAGTTTTTATTGATCTTCTTAAAGTGAGATAAACATTTTTTTAAATGCACCAAAAGGTTGTAACTTTTATCAACATCGAATCGAACCCAAAAATATTGATGCAAGAAAAGTACTCAATTTTGTAAATAAAACAACAACAACAACAACATGCAATTTTTCCGTGCAGTCTCGGTTGAGTATAAGTACCTCAAAGATATCCATTTCTTGCCTAAAAATGGATCTGCCGATTTTAACCCTGTAAACGACCCAAGAGGAAATAAATTAGTGGCTAAATAGAAATATACCCATAACTATATATCAATCAAATCGAGTAAATAATGAAATAGAGTCGTGCAATCTTTTTTGGGGGCAAACCAAATATATCTCCCAAAACTAAAAAAGAATACCATGAATTTGACAACATTCCAACAAAATCTGGGAAGCTTATCTTTCAAAATCCACAAAAAAATAAGCATAACTTAAAAGATAGCACGACTCTTGGGAAGATATCCATTTTAAAAAATTGGATGTGAAAATAAACAGGACTTGATCGGAAGAGGAGAAAAGTAGAGAAAACAAATCAGAAAAATAACCTAAGAATTATGGGAGCTAAGCCAAAAGCATACACACAAAATGCTGACCAAAGAAAATGTTGCCTGAGTACCTCCTAAACCCCCCTTGTTTTATAACACAAAATGCCTAAAGGGACCTAGTGCCACCAAGCTTAATTAAATTATAATTTTTATTAATGAATTTTGTAGGTAAAAAATTAAAGAAAATTTTAGTAATATTTAGTAACTTATAAATGCATCCTTTTTTTGGGGTAAACTTATAAACGTAACCTACCAGTATACAGTTGTATTGACTAAGATAAAACAAAATATTTTTTCTTTTCCAAAAGACTAAGACAAACACGTATGACGACCTCCGGAATAAGCGGATAAGCTTATTTGCACTACTCGCTTATAACATTTTTTCACCAACTTACCGTGCAAATGCTACTGCTACTTGAAGTAACGTTTTAGCTTATAACTTATAATGTTTCATATTTTTTCTCGTTTTTACCCCTATTATTACTTAAATTGAATTTGTCCTTATCCTCCATTAAATGTGCACTCGCTCTCATCATACTCCATTATGGGACTCGAGGGTTGACTTGATGCTCTGTGGTTCGATTCTCTCAATGGCAAACTCACAGTGTTGGCCAATGCGCAATTTTATCCTAAGCACGAGCAGAGATTAGTCTTTTGTTGAAAGCGTTGGGACACTGTGTGGATAACCAGCAATGACTCGAACCAAAAAAGTATCATCTAATTAAAATTTTAATTTATCTTTTTTTCAAGTTAGTCTTTTAAGAATTAAAACGCTAGTATGAAAAACACTTATTACAAGCTCCACAATAAGCGGATAAGCTTATTTGGCACTATTCGCTTATAACATTTTTCACTAACTTACCGTGCAGATGCTACTGCTACTTGAAGTAGCGTTTTAGCTTATAACTTATAATTTTTCATCTTCTTTCTCGTTTTTACCCCTATTACTTAAATTGAATTTGTCCTTATCCTTCATAATATGTGCATTCTCTCTCATCATAAGCTATTATGAGACACGAGGGTTGACTTGATGCTCTATGGTTCGATTCTCTCAGTGACAAACTCGGTGTTGTCCAGTGCGTAATTTTATCCTAAGCACGAGCAGAGATTAGTATTTTGTTGTAAGCGTTGGGACATCTTTTGGATAACCAGCAATGGCTCGAACCAAAAAAATATCATCTAATTAAAATTTAAATGTATATTTTTTTTCAAGTTAGTCTTTTAAGAATCAAAACGCTAGCAATTTTATATATTTCCTTTGTTAAGTTGGTCTCTTTGGTAGTATTAAAACGTGTACACTAAAATAGATAAAAATGTCTTAAAAATCTAGTGGTGTTAACATTCTAATATCCAAAATAAATGACTATATGTTGCGGGCTTCAAATTAATGGTATGTTGGTCGAGCCCATATCACCAAAAGGTAGTGGACCACCCAAAGACTGATCGATACGTGACATTTCACAATCACAGAGATAAAACAAAGATCTCCAATTTTAAATTAACCTAAATCCTTATAAGGTTTTCGTTCTCGGTCTCTCGGGAGTTATGTAAACTTGTTCCTTCAATCGGCAGAGTACTTGGAAGGTCAGATTATATGAGTTATATACCGTTCTTAAGAACTTGTTAGACCATCTTTAATTATAGACAATTAAATGAGTCGTTTAAGTTGTTTCTTTTTCCAAACTATCATATAAGTTTTAAGTAATTTACAAGCAATATCCAAGTAGTTTTTTATTCTAATGGTCATTGCATATAAACAATTAATTCATACTTGACTCCACATATTTATATTTTTTTTTTGCCTTGTTGAACAATTATATTTTAATGTTTAATTGCTGAAACCTAAATAGTGAATGTTTCTTAGTTTTTTGCAAATATAAAGTACCACTTAGACCAACTTTAATGGAGAGAAAGTATAAGAGGGGTATAACTTAAAATAAAGTACCCTATATGCAAGGCCGACCCTTGAGCTGTACATGCTGTGTTGTAGCAGAGGGCCTCAGCCCAATCCAAATTTTTTATGGCCTAAAAAAATTTATGAACTAAGGTATATATGTTTTGTTTGCAATTACTTGATTTTGCATGGTTTCATCATATCCCTTGTAGTCCACATATTTATATTTTTTTTGCCTTTTTGAACAATTATATTTTAATGTTTAATTGTTGAAACCTTAATAGTGAATGTTTCTTAATTTTTTGCAATATAAAGTTCCACTTAGACAAAAGTTAATGGAGAGAAAGTATAAGAGGGGCAAACTTAAAAAAAGGTACCCTATAGCAGGGCCGACCCTTGGGCTGTCAGGTAGCTGTAGCACATTGGGCCCCAAAATAATTATGAAATAAGGTAGGTTTTTTTTTGTACCCCCACCACTTTCTCATATACCCCCACGCCCCATGTGAAAAGACTAAAATACCCTTCACAAAATTTAAAAACCCCAACATATTCCCAGCTCAAAAAAAATAAAAAAAAATTGGAAATCGTATATACCTATATACGAATTTCCCCAAAAAAATTTTAAAAATTGGAAATCGTATATACCTAGATACGATTTTCCCTAAAAATTTAAAAAAACCAAATCGTATATACCTAAGGTGGGGTATATACGATTTGTTAAATTACAAAATCGTATGTACTCCCACACTTAGGTATTTACAATTTTGTAACCCAAATAATAAATAAATAAATCATTTAAAAAATTAAAATTATATTTTTTTTTAGAAAATTAAATTAGATATGAATATTGACCGTCTTTTGGTTCTGTTTAGTGTGTAGTTCGTTAACATGTGACGATGTTATACGTCGAGCGAATAATTTAGGCTAAAAAATCTGTTTTCGAGCAACCTATCCGATTGTAATGAAACCACAACCATTAAATCCGAAAAAAATCAAGGATCAATACTCCTTAAGAAGAAACTTTTTTTAGGATAGGGAGGCTCAAAATCCCAACTTCGATCGTTTACTATTTTTTAGGAATTTTTTTAATTTTTCATAGTCTCCAAAAAATCTAAAAAAATTTGCATAGCCTTATTTTGGTTTTATTAGATTTTTAGTGGTGTTTTTATAATTTTTGGATTAGTTTTGACTCTTTAACGGATTTTTAGTAGCGTTTTTAACCTTTTTTAACCTTTTTTTAAAAATTAAAACAATTTTTTTTTAATATGAAGTCGTATATACATAACGGGGGTGTATATACGACTTTGTAAAATACAAGTCGTATGTACCCCCACACCTACTTATATACGACTTGTATTTCACCAAATCGTATATATGTAGGTGTGGGGGTATATACGACTTGTATTTTACAAAGTCATATATACACCCCTTATGTATATACGACCTATTTAAAAAAATTTCACATATATACGATTTGAATTTTTCAAAGTCGTATATATGTAGGGTGAGGTATATACGATTTTTTGTCAAATTTTTTAGGGGTATTTTCGTCCAAAAAAGTCTTGTGGAGGTATATGGGAAGATGGTGGTGGTAAAAAAAACCCAATAAAGTATATATGTTTTGTTTACAATTACTTGACTAAACTCGTAGTTGAAACCTGTAAATGTTGTATAAGTTCTATTTCATAGTGTATTATCGTTTATATACATTGTATACCGGACTGTTGTAACAATTAAGGGTTCTGTTATGGTTTGTTTTGCTTGGTTGTTAGAACAAAAAAAAGACTATAAGAGTCAAAGACAGTAAGAAATCTTTATTAGATAACCTAAAATAATGACAGTAATTTGTAGACCTATTTAAATTTTCGTCTCTAAATTTCCTTGATATTTCAGTATTTTTAGTAGTCATAATAAAATAAAATAAAAGAGTGTTTGAATTTATAGCTTCGTAAAAAAATATCAAGCTAGCGTATAGCGTTTGAGAGAAAATGAAACACTATAAGCTAATGAAAAATGTTAAAAGCTAGTATAAAAAAAAACTATTACAAACTCCACTATAAGCGGATAAGCTTATTTGGCACTATTCGCTTATAACATTTTTTTCACTAACTTACTGTGCAAATGCTACTGCTACTTGAAGTAGCGTTTTAGCTTATAACTTATAATCTTTCATCTTCTTTCTCGTTTTCAATTGAATTTGTCCTTATCCTCCATTGAATGTGCATTCTCTTTCATCATAAGCTATTATGAGACACAATGGTTGACTTGATGCTCTATGGTTCGATTCTCTCAGTGACAAACTCGGTGTTGGCCAGTGCGTAATTTTATCCTAAGCACTAATAGAGACTAGTCTTTTTGTTGAAAGTGTTGGGACATCTTGTTGATAACCAGCAATGGCTCGAACCAAAAAAATATCATCTAACTAAAATTTGAATTTATCTTTTTTTTTCAAGTTAGTCTTTTAAGAATTAAACTATATATATTTCGTTTGTTAAGATGGCCTCTTTGGTAGTATTAAAATGTGCAAATAGATAAAAGTGTCTTAAAAGTGTAGTGGTGTTAACATTTTAATATTCAAAAAAATGACTATATGTTGTGGGCTTCAAATTAATGATATATGTCGGTCGAGTCCATACCACCAAAAGGTAGTGGACCACCCAAAGACTGATCGACACTTGGCTTTTCACAATCACAGAGACAAAATAAAGATCTCCAATTTTAAATTAACCTAAAGCCATATAAGGTTTTCGTTCTCGGTCTCTCGGGAGTTATGTGAACTTGTTCCTTCAATCGGCAAAGTACTTGGAAGGCTCAAACTATATGAGTTCAATATCGTGCTTAAGAACTTGTTAGAGCATCTTTAATTATAGACAATTAAAATGAGTCGTTTAAGTTGTTTCTTTTTTCAAACTATCACATAAGATTTAAGTAATTTACAAGTAATATCCAAGTAATTTTTTTTTCTAATGGTCATTGCATATAGACAATTCATACTGGACTCCACATATTTATATATTTTTTTGCCTTGTTGGACGATTATATTTTAATGTTTAATTGTTGAAACCTAAATGCTGAATGTTTCTTAATTTTCTGCATTATAAAGTACCACTTAGACCAACATTAATTGAGCGAAAGTATAAAAGGGGGAAAATTTAAAATTAAGGTACTCTCTATGCAGGGTAGAACCTTGGGCTGTAGCAGAGGACTTCGGCCCAATCCAAAAATTTTTGGGGCCACAAAAAAAATTATGAACCGAGGTATATATGTTTTGTTTGCATTATAATCCACGTATTTATATATTTTTTTCCTTTTTGAACAATTATATTTTAATGTTTAATTGTTGAAACCTAAATAGTGAATGTTTCCTAATTTTTTGCAATATAAAATTCCACTTAGACAACCATTAATGGAGAGAAATCATAAGAGGTGTAAATTTAAAAAAAGTATCCTATATGCAGGGTCCCTGGGCTGTCCATATTTTGCCGTAGCACAGGGCTTAGCCCAATCCAAATTTTTTGGGGACCCAAAAAAATTAGAAATAAGGTATATATGTTTTGTTTGCAATTACTTGACTAAACTAGTAGTTGAAACCCACAAATGCTGTGTAAATTCATAGTATACTGTTTATATACATTGTATATATACTGGACTGTTGTAACAGTTAATAAGTTCTGTTATAATTTGTTTTGCTTGGTTGTTAGAACAAAAAAAAAGATTATACGAGTCAAAGACGGTAAGAAATCTTTATTAGAAAAACAAAAATAATGGCGGTAATTTGACCTATTTAAATTAAATTTACGTCTTTAAATTTCGTTGATATTTCAATTTATTTAGTAGTCGTAATAAAATAAAATAAAAGAGTGTTTGAATTCATATCTTCGTAAAAAAACATCAAGCTAGCGTATAGCATTTGAGAGAAAATTAAACACTATAAGCTAATGAAAAACGTTAAAAGCTAGTATGAAAAAGGCTTATTACAAGCTCCACAATAAATTGGTAAGCTTATTTGACACTATTCACTTATAAAAAAAATTCACTAACTTACCGTGCAGATGCTACTGCTACTTGAAGTAGTGTTTTAGCTTATAAGCTATAATCTTTCATATTCTTTCTCGCTTTTACCCCTATTACTTAAATTGAATTTGTCCTTATCCTGCATTAAATGTGCACTCTCTCTCATCATAAGCTATTATGAAACACGAGGGTTGACTTGATGCTCCATGGTTCGATTCTCTCAGTGACAAACTCGGTGTTGTCCAGTGCGTAATTTCATCTTAAGCACGAGCAGAGATTAGTTTTTTGTTGAAAGCGTTGGGACATCATGTGGATAACCAGCAATGGCTCAAACCAAAAAAATATCATCTAATTAAAATTTGAGTTTATATAGCAATTTTATATCTTTCCTTTGTTAAGTTGGTCTCTTTGGTAGTATTAAAATGTGTACACCAAAATAGATAAAAATGTCTTAAAAGTCTAGTGGTGTTAACATTTTAATATCCAAAATAAATGACTATATGTTCCAGGCTTCAAATTAATGGTATGTTGGTCGAGCCGATATCACCAAAAGGTAGTGGACCACCCAAAGACTGATCGATACGTGACATTTCACAATCACAAAGACAAAACAAAGATCTCCAATTTTAAATTAACCTAAATCCTTATAAGGTTTTCGTTCTTGGTCTCTCGGGAGTTATGTCAACTTGTTCCTTCAATCGACAGAGTACTTTGAAAGGCTCAGATTATATGAGTTCAATATCGTGCTTAAGAACATGTTAGATCATCTTTAATTATAGACAATTAAATGAGTCGTTTAAGTTGTTTCTTTTTTCAAACCTTCACATAAGATTTAAGTAATTTACAAGCAATATCCAAGTAGTTTTTATTCTAATGGTCATTGCATATAGACAATTCATACTTGACTTCAATTTTTTTTTTTTTTTTTTTTTGCCTTTACAATTATATTTTAATGTTTAATTGTTGAAACCTAAGTAGTGAATGTTTCTTAGTTTTTTGCAATACAAAGTACCACTTAGACCAACTTTAATGGAGAGAAAGTACCATATGAGGGGTAACTAAAAATAAGGTACCTTATATGCAGGGCCGACCCTTGGTCTCTTTGGTAGTATTAAGATGTGTAGGGTTTTTTGCTTTTGTACCCCCACACTTTGACCATATACCCTCACATAATTTGATAAACCGAAAATATCTCCCATGAAATTGACTCAAATGGATTTATCTCCCATGGAGGTAAATCCGCTTCGTACTTTACAAAGCGGATTTACCTCCATAGGAGATAAATCCGATTTGCATTTTTTACAAAGAGAATTTACCTCCATAGGAGATAAATCTGATTTGCATTTTTTCAAAGTGGATTTATCTCCCATGAGGTAAATCCTCTTTGAAAAAATGCAAAGCAGATTTACCTCATGGGAAGATAAATCCGGTTTGGAAAAAATGCAAATCGGATTTATCTCCGATGGAGGTAAATTCGCTTTATAAAATACGAAGCCGATTTACCTCCATGGGAGATAAATCCGATTGGAACTTTTTCATGGGGGGTATTTTTGGTTTATCAAATTACGTGGGGTTTACAAAAAAAACCAAATGTGTACCATACTGGTACCTAACTCAAAACATATAACGCGTATTTTTGATTAAAATCACCAGAGAAAAGAGTTAAAGAATCACAGCGTACTTTTGCGCCGTATTTTCCTCCAGACAACCCGCAAAAGTTCCAATACGTCCATAGGGTTTTTGGAGCCAGCAACGTTGCCAAGCTTCTCAACGAAACGTTGCCAAGCTTCTTAACGAGGCTAACAAATCACAGCGTGAAGACGCCGTTAGGGATCCAGTTTGCGGTTGTGTGGGTCACATCTCTCTCTTTCAACATAACCTTAAAAACCTACACAATTTGAACTCAATCATACTTCCACCACTTCCTTCTTACACCATTACTTTTCATCAACCACCCCGAAATCCTTGTGTTTTTCCGGTTACCGCTACTTTGCAATCTCAACAAGTTTTTACTAATAATCTTGATGCTCTTTCCGCTTCCACCTCTTCCCATGTTTCACTTCCTCTTCGGATTCAAGATCAGTCTTATAATCAGATTCAAATGAACTATTTTCATAACCTATTGCTTTCACCTTCACCACAACAACAACAACAACAACAACAACAAACCCACCACTCATTTCCTACACCTTCACGCTTTGCGACCTAGGTATATGTCTCTTTTTCTTAATTTTTTTGTTTCTTTGTTTTTGAATTGTTTTGGTAGCATTAATGATGTTCTTTGAATTGTTTTGTATTGGTTGCTTGTACTAGTTAATAAGAAAGCTTTAATGGTAGCTTTAATGATGTTCTATTTGTGAATTTGCTTTACATAAAATTATGACCTTGAAGAAAATTAGAATGGTCGACTAGGGTTTTTGTTTCATTAGGACTTGGAAGAAGAAAAACTATCAATTTAGAATCTTGATAATCAAACACGATTGCTCTCATAATTCTTTTTTCTTTTTATAGTCTTATTTTCATGATTTTTCTTTAAATAATCAAGCGTTGTTTGTTGCCTTGTTGGGATCCTCTGGTCTGATCTTTCTCTTAATCACAACAATATAGACGTATTGGAAATCAATTTCTATATACTTTCTGCTTCTGAACTTCAAATGATTTATCAATTATGTTAAAATTACAAGAGATACTCAACCCCTATACATGTGAGAAATCAAACTCCACAATGGAGAAAATACAGTAAACAAAAAACAGCTACCTCCTGGAAATACAATCAATGGAACCACTCATAGAATAAGCATGAAAGTGGTGTGACTAGGATGGATAGACATAGCTACAAACAACTAACTTAGCATTTCTCTTTATCTTCTCCAATTCAAATCCACAGTTCCTTCCAAATATATGACTCATTACCTTTATTACCTTTATTAGAATCCTTCCAAATATATGATGCATTGCATTTATTGCATTTATTAATTAGAATCCAAATTTTTCCTTAAATCACTGCCATCTAGTTATGTTTTGTTATGTTTACCAATGCACTGCATTTATTAGAATCCAAAATTTTCCTTAAATTGATGCATTCTAGTTATGTTTTGTTATGTTACCAATGCAATCATGATATTCTCCTTTTAATTCTTTTAAGGATAATCACTGGCCAGCTCATGTGGAACCAACCACCTGGCAGGGCATAAAAAGAAGCAAAATACTACTACCATTTTTGTCCCTTCCACCTCAAATTATGGATATGTTGAGCGGTTATTTATCAGACAAAATAGAGCACATTACATCATCTCTTTACAGCCACATTTTGTTATGGGCAGACAAACTAGCACACTTTCCCAATAATCCAAAACAGATGAAGTGTAATGGATATTGTCATTGTCGTAATACTTACTATGGTGTCGAAACCCTAGTTCATTCAGAAGATGAAAAACTACCCCGACGAATTGTACATTGCTACAACAAGGCTTCAACAACAACAACAACAAAATCAGAACCGTATTATTTGCCGCCATTATCGAAGTTGATGTGGTCATCATCACCGCCTGCGGTGAAGTCAACTGTGTTGGGCGATTTGATCGGAACAGAGAGTGGGGATTATTACATGAGTAGCGATTTAGCAGAGGAGCAGGTCGAAGTCGCCAAAATAGAGGTTCAAAGCCAAAGCAGGTTTGGTAGAAGAGAGATGAGGAGCGAAAGAAAGAGGGAGCTTCTGCCTCTTATAACTTTGATGAGACAAACAGGGCGAATGCCTTGGAGTTTCAAAAAGGAATACAACAAATATGGTAGGTTAATCATAAGTGCTGAGAGAGTGACGCGTAGAGAGTACGTGGAAGCTCATCAAGAAAATTGTAGGCTCACGATGAAACTCGTCGATGATGATGACGACATTGATGAGATTGAGAACAACACTGATTGTTGTGAAGAGTGTGGATGGCCCATTGACGAGGATGAATGTCTTGATGGTGATGAAGAGGAGAGTGATTTTGAGTTTGAGCAAGAATTCGAGAAGGAATCGAATTTGGAGAATGAGAGTAGGCGTTGTATGGATTTACGTGAGTGTGTTTCGTATACCAATAGTGATGACTTAGTTAGCAATTCTGACTCCTTTTGGATTGGAGACGCAACTGCTTACTTGGGCCAGCCTAGCTCCACCCCTGTTCAGCCTATAACTCCTGTCATGTGATTGTCACACCCAACTACACCTTCAACTATTGTGCAACGAAGAAATATCAAGTAGTCCATAAAGGGAGAAATCGAATATCCTTTAGTAGTGTTTTTCTTCTTCAACATTTTATCTGCAATATTTCATGACCTTCTACATTTGCTGATCACTTATTAATTTGAAGATAAAAAAAAATTATTTTCTTACTTCAATTTTTATAGATAGGGTATTTATATTGTAAAATTATGCATCCTTTAATACAA
Source organism: Astragalus glycyphyllos (assembly GCA_963573325.1). Classification (NCBI taxonomy): domain Eukaryota; kingdom Viridiplantae; phylum Streptophyta; class Magnoliopsida; order Fabales; family Fabaceae; genus Astragalus; species Astragalus glycyphyllos. The sequence continues at coordinate 77,543,790 of OY754307.1, forward strand.
GAACATTTTGATAAATTTACTCTCAATTTATAATATTTTTGTTATTTTTTGTATTATTTTGTTTTACGAAATACCCTTAATTACTTTATCATGTCATTTAGGTAAGCATCGGGGAAACAGGTAAAATAATGAATTCAGATTAATTATGTGGAAAGAATTTAGATCGAGACCCAACAATTTTAAAGATAACTTTAAACAATGCAAATTGTTGAGAAATTTAATATCACTGATGAAATTAGCAATTATATTAACGATAGTTAATTAGCGGGTTCATGGGATGTACGAGTAGCGAAGTAAGATTCGCGTGTGTACGTGCATGTGTTGCATGAAAGTTGAAACCGAAATTGACTAACTTGAAGTATATTGTCTTTTGATTAATAATATAATATAGGTGATTGCTCCCATACCCATTCTTTAATGGAGGGGTATCATACCTTCCTTACTTGTCCTAATTTAATTGGGTCATGTGTCAATTGTATTCCACATCACTTTTAAGATGTAATTTTAAAAATATACCCAAATCTTTAGAGTAATTATGTTAGACCCTAATTCTTCATACAAATCACACCAAAACCCTATTCGTTTCAAATCAAGTTTTGTGACCCATTAAAACAGACCCGTCTCTTTTAACGTCTATCTTCTTCTTTCTCTCCCTCTTTTCTCACTGCGTCTCTCTTCTTCTTTTCTGTTTCTCTCTTTTGAGAGTTATGTTGTGGCTGAAAACAGTCTTGCAAAAAACAATCTTTCATCATCTCTTTGAATAGGGTTCTCTGCCGCGCCGTCACGCTGCCATCACCGCCCTTTCGTTATCGGCCACTACTTCTTTTCAAGGTTAGATTTCGTTTTCGGAGTTGGTATTTGATTTTCATTTTGCACTGTGTGATTTGGGGGTTTCGTGATTGGGCACACCACAATCTCAGTTAAAAGGCCAAAAATGAACATAACTTTGATTCTTGGTCTGTTTCTATTTACCCAGTTGAGGGATTTGGCTTATATTGTGTGAAATCGAGTGTGCTCGATGAGTATGTAAGTTTCTGCTATATAATCTTAAATTTCAAGTTCAAATTAACTTCATAGTTTGGATACTCTGGTTGTTACATCTGCATCGACATTGAGTAATTCCCCTGCCCCTTTGATTGCATGTTTTCTATTGTCTTTTTAATAATGTGATGGTTTTGCATGTAAAATATGGTCTTTAAGGGTGATTTTATGACCAAGGTTAGATTTCATTTTCGAAGTTGGTATTTGATTTTCGTGCCTGTCTTCCGCTTTTGATTTCTGCGCTATAGTAGATATTTATGTAGCAGTGGTGTATTGTGATTTCCAGACTGGGTTAACACAGCCTAAATAGCCCTCTCTCAAAAGGCCATATAAGCACATTGCAGCAAGTCGTTGTGCATACCCTCTTGCTCTAAAGGCCAAGATCGGCTAGGCAAGGTCGAAAGGTCAAATCACACCTCATGTCTTCACGTGTGGTTCCAAGCGCCTTTCGACCTCGCCGAGCTGATATTGGCCTCTAGATCAAGTGTGTGTGCATAGCAACTTGCGGCGGCGGCGTTACAGCGCGGCAGAGAACCCTATTCAAAGAGATGATGAAAGATTGTTTTTTGCAAGACTGTTTTCAGCCACAACACAACTCTCAAAAGAGAGAAACAGAAAAGAAGAAGAGAGACGCAGTGAGAAAAGAGGGAGAGAAAGAAGAAGATAGACGTTGAAAGAGACGGTTCTGGTTTAATGGGTCACAAAACTTGATTTTGAAACAAATTGGGTTTTGGTGTGATCTGTATGAAGAATTAGAGTCTAACATAATTACTCTAAAGATTTGGGTATATTTTAAAAATTACATCTTAAAAATACAACTGACACATGGCCCAATTAAATTAGGACAAGTAAGGAAGGTATGATACCCCTCCATTATAGAATGGGTATGGAAGAATTTACCTATAATATAATATATCTCTTCTCACTATTTCTTCAACCAAACAAGAGAGAGAGAGAGAGAGAGGGAGGGAGAAACTCTCTTCTTTCTCTCCTACCAAACAACAAATTTATTCTACTTTATTTCTCACTCATTTCTCTTTTCTCTCACTCTCTTTCTTTTCTCTCTCTTAAAACAAATACAGTATTAAGAATTTTTAAATATTTTTCCATGCTCACAGAGTGACACAAGAATCTTAAGCGTGCCTATGCATTTATCATATTTTTTAAAAATGGTTTTTTTGTGGAAAGATTGTAAAGACTACTGTTCTAAAAGCCTAACTTGTGGTAAAACATTGGTGATGAGAGTGGACATTGAAAGCAGAGAGGTTCAAACTCGTAACACTCAATTTTCCCCATTTCAATTTCTCAACCTGGTCGTATTTTTTACAAGTTAAAAAACAAAAACAACCTTATAACGACTAGAGTGTGAAAACAACATTAGATAATTATTCTTGTTAAGTTTTTTCATGAGATATTCTCTCCCTCTCTCTTCTACTTATTATCTAATTATTATCTACTTAAAAAAGTAGTAGTCTATTAAATTAATTTTTCACATCCTTCATATGATTGACATATATTAATTTTCAGGATCAAAATAGGGTTAGCCCCAATGAGAGATGAGATCTGATGTGGGACTTTTAACACACTCACTTATACCCTAGAATGGATTACTGGAGTGTAACCCCGAGTGGCTTGATAGCGGGTGGCCCCAACGAGTCTTGGATTGGCTTTAATACCATTTTAGAATTAGGGTTGGCCCTAACTCAACCAAACAGACTTATAGAATTAGGGATGTCACTCACTTATAAACTCTTTTTTCAGACCTAACTCAAGCCTATAAATTATGCAGTGTGTGCAAGGTTTTGTGGTGATGAATATTTTTTTTAACATAATTGATTTTTGTTAAAAGTGAGCAAAACGTAACGTGATTTGTATTTAGATGTGTTCAGAAAAAGATTTGTATCAATTCATGATATTTAGAGCCCATTTGTTATGACTTATTTTTAAAAAAAAATCACTTTTTTTTTAAAAAAATAATCACTTATGACGACATGCTATCTGTTTGTTATAGATTCTTAAAAAAAATGAAAAACTGAAAATAATCTAAAAACTGCTTCATATGAGAAGCAGTTTTGAGTAGCTTCTCAAAAAATCAGTTTTTTAAGAATGATTTTTTTTTATTTAAAATAAGCGTTTTTCAGTATGTTACACAAACACAAATCAACATCTCATTTTCTTAAAAGTCTCTAATTATTTAACAAAAAAATCACTTATTTTTAATCAGTAACAAACAGGCCCTTAGATACTTCAGATCAAAATTGCTTTTGATTGTGCAATTACTAAAATAGGCTTTAACACAAAATAATATTATAAAATAAAACTTAATAAAATAGGCAATAAAAATACTAAAATTGATCAAAAAAGACCGCTATTTGTTTGTTCCTTATAAGATAAGATAAGAAACAAGTAGTTCCTTATAAAAAGCAGCAAGTAGTACAATAGTAAGAAGTATCTTTTTGACAAATAATAATAATAAGTATCGAAGATTGTTTTTCCAAAAATAAAAACAAAAATCATGATATAAACGTTATATGAGGATCCGATTAGCCGATAAAAGAGTAGTAATTTTGAAAATCATAAAAATATTTTGAAAAGGGAAAAAGAAGATCAAGAAATGCATTTCAATTAATCTCATTCCAAATCTGTTAGCGAGAGAATCGGCGTAGTGGGTGGGTTGCACTACTTAATCACTGTTACATTGCAACAGAAACAACGCGTATTTTTGATTAAAATCTGCAGAGAAAAGAGGTAAAGAAAATTATAACAATAATAATGTCGTCGTCATCATCATCATCTTTTTCGTCGAATACTCCGTGTGCAGCGTGCAAGATTCAGCGAAGGAAATGCACTCAAGAATGTATCTTTGCGCCGTATTTTCCTCCAGATAACCCTCAAAAGTTCGCATACGTTCATAAGGTTTTTGGAGCCAGTAACGTTTCCAAGCTTCTCAACGACGTTAACGAATCACAGCGTGAAGACACCGTTAAATCTCTCGCTTTCGAGGCTGAAGCACGTCTTAGGGATCCAGTTTATGGTTGTGTTGGTCATATTTCTCTCCTTCAACAGAAGCTGAAAAACTTGCAATCTGAACTTAATTACGCTAAGAAGGAACTTGCTTCTGTTATTGGTCCACAAGCTATACTTGCACCACTTCCTTCTTACACCCCCACTTTTCATCAACCACCCCGAAACTCTTTTCTTGTTGCCGCTCCTTCACAATCTCAAGAAGTTTTTATTAATAATCTTGAAGGTCTTTCCGCTTCCACTTCCACTTCTTCACATGTTTCCCTTCCTCTTCGCATTCAAGATCAGTCTTATAATCAGATTCAAATGAACCATTTTCATAACCTAATGATTTCACCTTCACCACCACAACAACCCTACCACTCTTTTTTCTCCCAGAAATTTGTCAAGTATGAAAGTGAAAACCATGGGCAGGGTACCAACTTTACTCCTTCTGATTGATTCACGCTTTTCGACCTAGGTTAGTATATGTCTCTTTTTCTTAATTCTTTTGTTTCTTTGTTTTTGAATTGTTTTCGTAGCTTTAATGATTTTCTTTTTGAATTGTTTTGTATTGGTAGCTAGTAGTAATTAAAAAGAAAGCTTTAATGGTAGTTTTAATGATGTTCTATTTGTGAGTTTGTTTTACATAAAATTATGACCTTGAAGAAAATTAGAATGATCGACTAGGGTTTTTTGTTTCATTAGCATCTGGAAAAAGAAAAACTACCAATTCAGAATCTTGATTTGTGTATTCAAATTCGATCGCTCTCATGTTTCTTGTTTCTTTTTATGGTCTTATTTTGATGGTTTTTCTTAAAATAATCAAGGGTGGTTTGGGATCCTCTGATCTTTCTCTTTTTCACAATTTACACACTGAAATATATCGCAAAACCTAAGGGAATCAATTTCTATATACTTTCTGCTTCTGGTGTTAGTCAAGGTTGATTAGAAATCGCTCATCAATTGTTAAAATAACAATACTTGCCACTTCATTCTAAAATGAAATTGCCTCTTTTAATGACATTATTAATTTTATTCTCTTTGCAGCTTAGTTGGTGCATGCAAACGGGTGTAAAGAAGCAGAAAGACACAAACTCACAATGAGAGAAAGGAAGACGGGGCAGGAGTATATGAGGCTGACTAATAATCCTGCATTGTTTTTAAATTTTCTGGAGATGATTTTCAAGTACTTTTAGATGCATTTTACAAAGTGGATCTGCATTGATGTTCGGGAACGGTTTTTCTAGCATAATAATTATACTTCTTTTTATCACTTTCAAACTCTTCTTTCATTCCCATGCTATTATATTCGCTTTACACTATACTGCATTAGACGACCATAGTTAGTTATTTTTCAGCTGTGGTTAATAACCTTCCTAGGATAGCAATCAATCATCCTATAATGACACACGTATATATTAATTGGAGTATTTACATTTGTGTATCGCATGGAAACAAGATGGAAGAAACTCAATATGATCGGAAATTGCTTGTAACACTGATTTTATCAATACTTCCAAAGCTCTAGAAGGAGCCCTTCTACACCAAGAGGATATTCGTTTCCAAATTATCTCTTTAACAAAAATAAAAGTTTTCTTTTACTTCTTCCCACTATAGATGGCAAACCAATATGCATGTATGTTCCCTAAGTAAGTCTAACACCAAGGAACTGCATGCAATTCTATCTTTAACCGTACTCCTTCGCATTCCTACTAAAGAAAGTTTCTGCCTTTAGAGAGGATAGATAGCATGTAGAGAATGAGTGAAGGAGAGGATTCAAATTCATGAAAAACTCTAGATGTGGGAAAGGGGGTGCGCTGTAGAGGGAAAAGAGAGGAGTGTGAGAGAGATTATTCTGGAGAGGGGTTATACCTGATTTTAGCTCAACCACTTGTGTTTTTTGTAATTCTCATTAGGAGTCGGAGAGACAATTATTTATCAGCCGTGAATCTTCCATTCGTCTATGGTAAATGGTGTTTAAGTGGATAGGTTTAGTGGTTGTTCTCCCTCCCGATCTTCCTACTCTATTCTCAATTCTGTTTTACGGAGATCATCCTACTAGGAATAGGAAGGGCCTGATCATGATTTGGCATGATGTTCCTTGGGCAATTTGGGAAACCTGCAATGGGATCATCTTCTCCGGAAAATCCCTAGATCTCTCAGAGACCTTCTTTGCAATCAAGCACCTCTCTTGGAAGTGGCTATTGCCGAAGGTTAAGTACGGACATAGTTTGTTTTATGAATGGTGTGTGGACCATTTGGAATATATCTCTAGGATTTAGGAGCAATTGGCCATTGATCTTTCTTATCTGTTAGGTGTGGTTTCAGTTCCTACTTGGAGTATAATTTTTGGTTTCTCTTCTTTTCTTTTGTTTTGGATCCCGAAGACATATTATTCGCTATTGTATGAGGTTGTAGTTGGATGTATTGGGGTGAAATAACCCTTTTACTACTTTTTTATATATAAATATATTTTGCTTGCTCAAAATAAAAATGGGTAGTGATATTCGGTATAAAGGAATTTTAAAGAAATGTAAGAAAACCACAAACTTAATAACAATTCATCCCGATACTAGTGATAAAAGTTAAAGTTAAAACTACTACGACGTGTTTCTTATCTTTTGTATCGTGCTTTTCAACATTTCTCTAAGAAAATATTATAACAGAAGGTATTTCTCTAAAAGACTATAGAATGAAAGTGTGAATGGAAATGGGTGCGGATACACTCGCCCTAAGTTTACTATAGGGGTGTCCTAACCCCAATACAGGGTGCTAAAGAGCACAAGAAGCTATTTCCGACTAATACACATTAAAGGGAGAACACGCCGCTCATAATAAAGTCAACTTGGGCCTTTCTACCTAGCTAGAAACCAACTCTAGTAGAGGGATTTTACCCTACACACCACAAGCGCACGATCCAGGATTTGGGCGGAGAAGATACACCCATGACGCATCTTCTAAAGAAGCCATAAGACAAAATGCCAAATCAGATTCAATCCTCGCTTAGCCCTAGTTCCCCGATCGAAAGCACAAAAAGCTGACAAAAGTGAGAACAAATCTAGTGGCAATGGAAGTTGCCACCCCAACCAATGGAAGACATCACACCAAGCATCATGGGCAAAGGGGCATCGCAAGAACAAATGTATAGTCGATTCCTCGTGGCCTACACAGAGTGCACAGGAAGCCAAGAAAGGACCCGGGATAACTCATTTTTAATCGGACACTTTATATAAGAGAAATGATTATGGTTTTTGAACACTTCAACATCTCCAACACTTATTCAACACCTCATTTTTTTCTCTATCTCTCTCTCTTCTTATTACACCTCACCTATCATATATATCATACGACACTCCCTATTTCTATTTCTCTCAAAGTGTTGTAAAAAATCATTTTTGTAAATATAATAGTTTTCATAATAACCATGATTTACACCTTCAAATTTCTAACTCGTATCGAATTAACATCCCACTTTTTCTCTATCATTTTTTTCGATAATTGAAAAGATTTCATTAATATGACCTAGCACAAGCAACACGCAAGACTCGGATGATATGACCAAGGCCAAGATACTCCTATACATCTAAGAAACACCCGCAATTGTTACTAAAACACCCGATGGCCAAAGTCAAGATAACTGAAACAATTAACACCTAAAAAAGATAGAAACACCCAAGGTAAGAAAGATAGACACTCCTAGACTTCCACCAAGATAACCTTAACAAATAACAAAAGTTGACACCAAAAAGATCACAAAACACCTTAGGATAACCACTCCAACGCCACAAAAAAGAAAATCTAAACCACTAGAGATTAGAGAGAAGAAAAACTCCTAGAAAAAGAACACCAAGCCGCAAAAGGAAAACGGCCTCCGACACGAACACACTGAAGAGAGCAGAACTGCGAGAAAGCAAGGATCCAAGCTCGAGCTCATGATCTGCACACAGCAGCAACACTAGATCGGCAAAAGGGAAAGACGAAGGGTGAAGATTGTTGGAGGGAAGGAGGGTGGAGACAAGAGGGGTGCTTTGGGACGAGGGAGACGCCTAACGGAGAGCAGCGGTGAAAAGAGGGAAACCGCCAGGCCATGCCAGCAATCGAGAAGCAGGTAACAAAGGACGAAGATGATGGTTTGAGAGAAGGAATGAGGCGGGGTAGGTGGGTTGGATATGGGCGAAGGAAATAGGCGAGAAGGCAGGGAGGATGGGGCAACCCCAAGGCGGTGAGAGGGGGAGCCCCTCGACGACGCTTCAAAAGCTCGTGGAAACTCTATTCCATCACCCACATATCACATTTACTCCCTTCGTCTCATATTAAGTGTCGTTTAAGGTTATGCGCAGGTATTAAGAAAATGATTGGATATACTAAATTTTATGGTAAAAAAATGTGGTAGGACTAAAACACCCTTACACTTTTCTTGATTGGTGTAAAGGCACAGTTATTGATATTCTAAAGTAAGGGTATTGTTGGAAAGTAATAATAAATGTTGTATTGGGATTCTAAAGTGACAGATAATTTGAGAAAAGAAAAATGGCAAACATGACACTTAATATGAGACGGATGGAGTATTATTTTACTCTCTTTATTTTTTCTTTTACTATGTGTATATTGAGTTTTGGTGTCCACAAATTATTTTTGTTTCCAGAAATTTGAAGTAGTTTTTTTTTATAGGCAAAATTGTTAGAAATTAGTGTATTAATAGTTAGAGGAGAGGGGGAGGGGGGTTCGAACCCCGTACGCCTACATTTTCATCAACGATGTCCCTTTCAACTAAAGACAAGTTTTTTTTGTTGGTTATACTAAATACAAGACAAGAGCGGTAAATGACAAGAAGGTCGCTTCCCTTGGCACCCCAAGTGTGCTCCATTTTTCAACTACCCCAACAATAATTATGATTTAGATAATGAAAGTACCACACATAACAATCAATCATCAAAAGTCGTAGCTGTATTCAAAAGCCATGCAAAAAGTGATGTATTATTTTTCACATATAATACTAATTTCCACACTCCTGGCTCTAACACGTCTCCCTCTATGTCTAATTTTTTAGCTACACAATTCATTTTCTCTCTTCTTCCTTCTCTGCTTTTATGTTCTCCTCAAAGTATAAGGATGTGAAATTGCATCAACTTGTGATCATATAATATAAACACAAGCACAAAACCATATATTAATGCCCCCATTTGATTTTATATATATATATATCTAATTACATATTTATACGTTTTTGGATTTGTCATGAAATACACACAAATAACTAATATTAATGAATTACATGATAGAGCAGGCATTTGGGTTTTCATCACTGAACATTTGTACATAGCTATCATCCACGGTGGTCTCAGATACTTTGGAGGGGTCAGCAACCTTCCTAACCATATTAGGAGGTGCCTTCTTATCATAGGCCTGAGAAATATAAGGGTGAGCCACCGTATTATATGGAACATAGGGCCACAGCTCAACTTTTTTCTTTGTAGATTGAGCAGCCTTCAGAACTTTCTTTGCTTCAACATATCCAGTCACCGTTGCTTTCTGCTGCTTCAAGTCCACATCCACTGACTTAGCTCCTGTAGTTCACATATATTCAAATTTTAAAAGTAATGTTTAACACCGTGTTTTAAAAACTAAACCAAACGACTCAACTAGTAAAACCATGATGTGATACCTATTCCGGTTTAATTATTTGAGCAGTTCAACTACAGTTTCCTTCAAATTTGAGTCTTTTAAAGCGGTTCAACTATGATCTAGAAATCTTGCTAGTTTGGTTTTTAAAACATTGGTTTAAGAAATTAATTAAGAAGATAAGTAGTACCTTTAATTCCAGAAAGGACGTGTTTAACCTTACGTGCACAGCCTTCACAGTCCATTCTGATTTTAAGAGCTACAGTTTGGGTTTGCTTCTTCTTCTTTTTCTTTTTGGTGCTGCTTAGTAAATCAGACAAGTATTCCAAAGTTCCTTGTACTCCCATCTTCTGTTTCTTTAGCTAGGTCTTTGTGTTTGTGTGTATATATAGTGAGAGTGAGAGAGAGGGAGAAAGAGACACACAACCGACCACTGTTCAAATAAGAAGAAAATCTATGGCTTAACTTAATGTATGAAAATATAGAAAAAGACTAGTCGTTTTTCTTTTTGTTTCAAATATGGGGGCGTTGGATGAGAAACAAATTTTGGTGGTGAAGAGTAATATAAGGAAGGAAATAGGAATAGGACAGCAAATAATTAATTGACAACTGATATGTGAGGAGGATGCCTTAAAATCCTTGCCTTCTAGCTTTATATAGTAAAATACATATATGTGTGTGTTATTTTACAAGTCCGGAATACCCTACAGGCTATACAGGTGGACAAATGTTATACATACACATATATAATTTATACAAATATTTTGTTTTATGTGTGTTTTATTGAATGATTCATGTAATAGATCACTTGGGCTGTCGGCTTTGTCTGCTAAAGCCTAGAATATTCTTATAGACTTTTTTTGTATTCAACAAATTCAATTATCACCTTGGCAAAAAAACAAAAAAGATTCCACGCCAAAACTGAAGAACAACATAAAATTAAAAGAGAAGGGACAGTAACAGTAATACAACTGACGAGTCTATCAGTAATCCGTGTATATTTGGACATTGAATTAGTGATAGATCTCTTAATTATGGTTCAATCCCTTTGAACCGCTCAAATCCAAGAGATTGGGATTGAACCGCTCAAATATATGAACTGTATACAGCGTCAGTTCATGGTTTAACTGGTTGAACTGTTTCGTTAGTATGGTTTTTAAAACACTACTTTGAAGCATTTTCACTCAAAACGCGGATTTGCCTCCATAATCCAAGATTCAATTGTATATATTAGGATATTATTTTGGAGAAAAAAGAGTTTAATGCTTGAAGTACACGAAATACATCGTCATCATCAGTAAATTAAGGAGGAGATTTGTATTGTGGGAAAAGAGTCCCGGGTCAAAAGTTATGAAAAAAGAGCACCTCATATTTTTGTACCAATGCATGGATTAATCAATAATGTTATTCTAACAAAAAAAAATTAGACAAAACCAACCAAAAATACTAAATACGTACACCTACCTGAACAAATACGGTGGTGGGACCCGCTGTGATTTAAATGAAATTAAAAAACAATTCACCAGGTTTTACAATAATTAATCACTCCCACGCTTCACGCAAAACAGAACGCATCACTACCACGCTTCACGCAAAACAGAACGCAACACACTCTCACGCAAAACGCAAAACCTTCAGCTCTCTTCAACCTCTAAGCTCACGACCAGCGTATCGCACCATCGTCTCCTTCATCTCGCGCAGCCACTGTATCGCACCACCGTCAATCACGCAAAGTAGTTGTCAATTTCGTTTTCTCGCCGTCACTGTCTCCTCCATCGACCACCACTCTACTCCGACGACCTCCGCCCTTTTCTCCACCGCGAACACTAGCTTCTTCTACACTGGTAACTTATATTTTGTTTCCTCAATTTATCCCTAATTTTGCTAATTGTAGAAACCCTAAATGTCCCTAGCTTGTTTGGGGAAGATTAAGTTGGTTTTTCTTGATAATCTGGTAACCACATTGTGATGTTGTCTATCTTTCTTGCGGTACTCCTATTCCCAACTGTTTATCAGTTACAAGAATATTGGTTAAAAACCAACCTAAGATGATGATGATATAATAGTATCAGAAATTATAAGATTAGTGTGTAGAAGTTGTAGTATTTGAGATGCAATGAGCATATATACCAGCTTTCCCATGTGTTTAGAATTGAAGTCCTTCTATTTGGGGTGGTAGTATGTGATATCTGTGGTTTTTCTTGGTTTTTATTTGTTTTAAAGTAAGTACAGAGTAAGTACAAGAGAGAAATTTAGCTTGTATAACATGATTTACGATTTGCACATAAAATATTAACGAGTACTTGATTGCTTCATTTGTCGTGCAAATCACCAAACTTTGATGTTTGATGCATGATTCAGAGAAGCGAAGCTACATCATGGGAAGGAAGAATAAGGGTGATAATACAAATGTAATGGAAGTAAGTCCGTTTTACCATATTTGCGAATTTTGTTGAATTCCCCATAGTTAGTGAAAGTGTTATACTATTCTTCATGTGTTGTTATTGAATATTAATTGATTTATTTACAGAAACGACTGAGGCACGTTGTCAACACTGAACATTTAGTGAAGATTAATGCATCTTTGACTCCGACACAAAAGAAATGTCTTAAAATGACACCTTTCAAATCATTGATTGATCTTGAGAAAAAAAACAAAATTTCTCGTGTGTTACTTAGAGAGTTAGTGCGTACACTACAAGAAATAGTTGATTTACTGTCCAAAACTTTCCGGCGGATATAAATCCGTCGGAAACTTTCCGGCGGAATTGAGGGATTTCCGGCGGATTTGATCTCACGGTAGTTTCCGGCGGATTTTTTGGACTTTCCGGCGGATTTTTATCACACAGAAATTTTCCGGCAGATTTTTTGGACTTTCTGGCGGAATTTTTTTTTTTTTGCAAAAATCCGCCGGAAATGTTACCGGAAATTTCCGGGGGATTTTTGGTAATTTCCAGCGGATTTTCCAAAAAAGAAAAAATATATTTTCGAAAATCCGCCGGAAATTTGAAAAAGTCCGCCGGAAAATTTTGGAGGGAAAAAAATCCGCCGGAAATTTCAAAAATCCGCCAGAAAAATTTAGAGGGAAAAAAATTCGTCTATAAATACAACTTTCTCCTACACTCATCTCATTCTCTCATTTATCTCTTTCTTTCCTTCTCATTCTCTTCTACATTTTCTCTATCTTATCTTTCTTCTTCTTTCTCATACTCTCTAATCTTCAAAAATTTCTCTACATATCCCTCTTCTATAATTCTCCTTTCTTCTTCATTCTCACTTCTTTATTCTTATTCCTTCTTCATCTCACTATTTTATTCTTATTTCTTCATAATTCCTCATTCTTGTTCTCTCATATATTATTTCTTCTCATATTCTCTTTTATTCTTTCCTATTTCAACAATACCATTCAACATTTGATTTTACTTTTGTTTTTTGACTTTTATTTAAAACACATATTAAGTTATAAAATTCACAATTTTTTTAAAAATATTCGGATTTCTTTTTGTGTCAATTTTTTTTTTTTTTTTTGGAAAATCTGCCGGAAATTTAAAAAAAAAAAATTCCGGCGGATTTTCCAAAAAAAAAAATTGACAAAAAAAAAAGACTAAAATCCGCCGGAAACTGTTTGCGACGAGGGTTTTTCCGGCGCCAAAAATTCGCCGGAAAGTCCACATTTTCGGCGGATTTTGGTCGTCGGAAAATCCAATTTTTCTTGTAGTGGTAGGTGGGATATACATAGTCAAGGTATTCAGGTTGGGAATAGGATTATTTTCTTCACGACCTTAGATGTTTGTTTTGGGTTGGGGCTTAGGATTGTTGGAGAGCCCGTTTATGTTGATGATGAGAATGAATCTAGAGTCAAAGATTTGTTCAATGGGGGGTGATTACAGTGTCAACTATAGTTGAGAAAATGGGAGAGATGACCCATGATGATGATGTAGAGGATTTTGTAGGTTGTACATTCTTCTTTCTTTCAAAACCTTATACTTTCCTAAAACTACCACAGATGCCCATACCCTACCATTTAGGCTATTAAATGATTTAGGTAGCCTTTGTAAATACAATTGGGGTGGTGAGGTTTATAGGGTGTTAGTTGCTAGTCTAAACCGTGTCGCTCCTCGCTTAAATGAAGGGAAGAACAATGATTCGTTGTATATTGCAGGCTGTGCATCATTACTACAGGTACAACCATAAAGTTAAGTGTTTAGAGTTTTGATTATTGAGTATTGAATTTTGACTATTGAACTATACAGTTTATCGATGATGATGTAGATTTGGACGGTTGACCACCTATCATTGCGGCCTAGTTCAAAAAAGACGTGTTTTCCCCGTATTTTAGATTGGATTGATGTAGGGTCGGGCAAGTGTTTAGTTGCAAAAATATTCGATCCCGAAAAGGTTAGAAAAGCTTATTTAATAAATGATTTCCTAATTGATTAGATTTGATTAATGTTTGGTTTCATTTTTAATTTTAGAAATTGTAAAAGCTGGTGATTTATAATGATTTATATTGTATTTTTGTTATTAGGTTGTTGAGGATTTATCTTTAAAACATGAAGACTATAGAAATGATCAGTTGTCAATGAAGTGATTCAAAAAGGGACTGCTCATCTCAAAAGAAAAGCTTATTAGACAAAACAAAAGAAGTTTGGGATGAGGCTGTCATTAATTGAGGATGAAATGGAAATACATATAAAAGGTGATGATAAAAGGGCATCGACAAGCAATGATATTGTTGGAAGTCAGAAGGTCGCAGAAGCATCGATGGACCTAATGTAGTACGTGTGACAACAACGACATATCAGAATGAATTGAACAAATCATTGGTTGCTTTGTATAGATTTTGCACCCGCCGAATCACAAAGTCAATGCCGGACGAGTACGTGTTAATCCTTTTGATAATTTGAAATGCTATACAGTACATTTATTGACACTGATTAGTCTAATTTATGCAGTACTTTGGTTAGGTTGAAAGGTCATATTCACCAACTTTTTTAACACAATAGCCAATCCGTAAAAGTCCAAAAACACTAGGGAATATTACTATATCTTCGCATGGGACACAAAATAAAGGCACTCTGAACCCTAATAGATCAGATATTTGCATAGGGGTTAGCTCATGTCCTTTCATTTGAGTAGCCAACACCTTTGACCAAGTTTGCTCATCAATTCACCAACTTTTTTAACACAATAGCCAATTCGTAAAAGTCCAAAAACAGTAGGGAATATTACTATATCTTCACATTTGACACAAAAATAAAGGTACTCTGAACCCTAATAGATCAGATATTCGCATAGGGGTTAGCTCACGTCCTTTCATTTGAGTAGCCAACACCTTTGACCAGGTTTGCTCATCAATTCACCAACTTTTTTAACACAATAGCCAATCCGTAGAAGTCCAAAAACAGTAGGGAATATTACTATATCTTCACATGGGACACAAAATAAAGGCACTCTGAACGCTCATAGATCATATATTCGCATAGGGGTTAGCTTATATCATTTCATTTGAGTAGCCAGGCCTGCTAAGCAATTCACCAACTTTTTTAACACAATAGTCAATCCGTAAAAGTCCATTCTCCCAAATAAGTGCATTATGTGGTTAACTTTCTGTAGTCAGTGCATTCCCAAAGTAGTATAAATAATAAATGTCTAGTGTTATACTTGGTTTCATCTCCAAGGTAAGGGTAGTTGATAAACTTCTAGCAAATTATTCATTTCATAACTTGTCTCGTTTTTTTTTTTGACAGTAACTTCTCTTGTTATTCTTATATCTACTTGTTGTGTAGGATAAACCGCACCAGCTGAGATGGATTACTTTGAATTTTCCTTCTATTCAAATTTAACTGGAACGAGATATAGACTACACGAAATACTAGAAAGTATGGGTCGATGTTGGGTATTAGAGCGAGACATGTTTAATATAGTTTGTGCCCCCAAAGCCGGTACTCGATATCAAACATGAATGAGTATCGTAGAGAGTGGGAATATCGTCTCGAGGAGTCGACAAGGATGAGACATTCGCTAAGGCAGTGCGGCATTAAGGCTCCAAAGCAAAAATCACTTGAAGTGGTTTTAGACAACGACGAGTCTATAGAAAAGGCAGTTAATATGGTTAGGCACGAAAATAACCAGATGCAAATTCGAATTAACAGGCACCAACTTGTACACGTTGCATGCAGAAGACAAGATTATTCACGAACCATTCCCGACGAAATGGACTTACAAAATTACTCGAAGTATTGTACTGATGGGGACTTATCTGACGAATAATAAGCCTATTTTAGGGAGTATAGGTTGTATTCCTAACGAACGGTGTTTTAGTTTTTTCTGTATGTAGTAACTATGAAATAAGTATAACATTTAAGACCAGTATGTGAAACTTCAATGGGATTGGGGTACTCAAGAGTTCATACCACATTACAGACATTTAATAAAATTAATCTAGATATGACTAGGATCTAATGTCTTTGAATAATATATCATGGTAAAAAGATATTATCAACAACAATAAAGTAATTGACTCCATCTTTTTGAATCAAGAAACACATCCATAGATATCAAACATATGATGGCATAAAGGTTTCAAAAAAACTGATTTTCCTAGTCATATAAAATATGCCGTGTCCTCTACACTTCCTCCTTCTTTTTCACACCATAAGCCTGATATGGTGTTCGCACTGCTGCACTATCTTTTAACTTTCTTGGATTCTTCCTTCGTCGTGTCTGCATATTTGACTCATCATGGTCATGATGAAGTACTTGTGTCTGACTGTTTACATGATCAACATGTGGTGGTTCAAAAGCCGGTTCAGATGACTGTTCTTGAATATGCTCTGAATGGTTAGCTTCTTTTGCTTGTTTTAGTTCATCTAATTCTCGTTGAAGTTCATGTATTTTACGTTGAAGTAATTCCCTTTCTGATTGAGGTAAGCTTTTGAGGTCACTTAAAATGCGTTCAACTTTAGTTAGTCTTTCTTCAAGTAGTTTCTGCTCAGCCTCCAACTGTTCAAATCTCTCTTGTCGCAAAGTCTGAATCCGTTCGGCGCATGATTTAATGCTTGTCTCACAACATCAATTTCAATCTCTTCTTTTGTTGCAGTCAACTCGTGAAAAACTTAGCAACAATATACCAAAAAGAAAAGAAAAAATTGTCAAGCCACAATTTATTGTTTAGCCATGTAAATATATAAAAAAATTGTCTGACATATATTTAATCTATGGTTACCTGATTTTTATTAAGTGAGGCCACAACTTGTTTTCGATCAAGCCAAACATCAAACCACTTCAAACAACGCGGAAACAAAGTTTGAACTTTGGGACTAATCTTGTGGTTTGGCCAGACATGTTCAATTCCCCACACCTATAGAGTAATATATATCTTGGTAAAAGATTTGACAAAAACATAAAAGAAATTATATACTCAATCACAACACAATAAAATACTTGTAGCACAACAACACACCCCATAAGGTACAAACTTGTAGAGCTATTTGATTGTACCAAAGTATCCGAAACTTTGCTCAACTTCTGCACCAAATTACCATACACTGCAAGGCCCCAATTAAATGTCCCAAGGGAATCTAAGTTGTCTAATAGCTTAATACATCTACAACTAATACCAGTGGATGCGTTGGGGAAGTAAAACTCTTCCATTGCAAGCAGTATATATAGTCTACAAAAATCATCGACATTCTCATCACCGGAAAGCATCATGAGTTTTTCATAAATTGCCGATGAAGTCATATTTGTTCCTTCAATTAGAGTATATAAAATAATGTCATCCTCAAAATGGACTTCTTCTCCAACTATCCCAACTCCTACGGCATAACACACATCTAAAGGACTAAAATCAACTATCCTATTATGTATTCTAAACCCCCCTCTTTTTTCATCCCAACATCTACATAATTCTTCCAACAAAATTCCAGATATGTTTATTTTTTTCGGTAAAAACATTAACCATTTAAAAGGCGTAGCATCAATCCTTTCCTTTTGAGCTTTTGTAAGATTTTGATTAACTTTGCCAATATATTTTGTTGTGCACTTATGTCGCAAACGCACCTAGAAAAACATCACCGAAGACAAATTATATAAGTGGGATATATATTATGGTAAATGCGAACAACTACACAAGTTGATAAACCCAAAACCATACTACTATTACTCACCGTTCCGAATTTTGAAGAACTAGTGCCCGATATTATACTTGTCTTCTAGTATGAAAATATAGAAAAAGACTAGTCGTTTTTCTTTTTGTTTCAAATATGGGGCGTTGAATGAGAAACAAATTTTGGTGGTGAAGAGTAATATAAGGAAGGAAATAGGAATAGGACAGCAAATAATTAATTGACAACTGATATGTGAGGAGGATGCCTTAAAATCCTTGCCTTCTAGCTTTATATAGTAAAATACATATATGTGTGTGTTATTTTACAAGTCCGGAATACCCTACAGGCTATACAGGTGGACAAATGTTATACATATACATATATAATTTATACAAATATTTTGTTTTATGTGTGTTCTATTGAATGATTCATGTAATAGATCACCTGGGCTGTCGGCTTAGTCTGCTAAAGCCTAGAATATTCTTATAGACTTTTTTTGTATTCAACAAATTCAATTATCACCTTGGCAAAAAAACAAAAAAGATTCCACGCCAAAACTGAAGAACATAAAATTAAAAGAGAAGGGACAGTAACAGTAATACAACTGACGAGTCTATCAGTAATCCGTGTATATTTGGACATTGAATTAGTGATAGATCTCTTAATTATGGTTCAATCCCTTTGAACCGCTCAAATCCACATGAGATTGGAATTGAACCGCTCAAATATATGAACCGTATACAGCATCTGTTCATGGTATAACTGGTTGAACTGTTCCGTTAGTATGGTTTTTAAATCACTACACTTTGAAGTTTTTTCACTCAAAACGCGGATTTGCCTCCACAATCCAAGATTCAATTGTATGTATTAGGATATTATTTTGGAGGAAAAAAAGTTTAATGCTTGAAGCACACGAAATAAATCATCATCATCAGTAAATTAAGGAGGAGATTTGTATTGTGGGAAAAGAGTCCCGGGTCAAAAGTTATGAAAAAAGACCACCTAATATTTTTGTACCAATGCATGGATTAATTGATTGCGCATTTGGAATTAAGGAATCAGCAGAAGACACGCTCTAGAAAGATCTAGCTAGCTCACTTGCTTATGGAGATACTTTAATGGTAGATTTGCAAGCCACGTGGCAGCATGATGACAACAGACTTCATGAAGTTCATAGCCGTCTGTCCAGTAGCAACTATCCATGTATGAATTACATAAATTTTTATATTACTATATTTTAATATGCATCTTCATGTTTGGTAACATTAAATATATGACTTTTCATCTAAAATTTTGTTGAATTGAATATCTAGAATTAACAATGTGTATAAGTTTTATGATGAGCTCAGATGAACACAATGGGAAATTTATGACATATTCCGCATCGAGGAAACCAAGAAACCCATTGTGATGGAAGATAACGTGGTTGGGCTCCTTCATGAAACTCTTGATGTAATGTACTTATTCTAGCGCCGAGCTCTCTTGGAGACACAGGCGGATCTTGACGGAAATTCTTGGGCGGGCCAAGTTTAAAACTAATATTAATATTTGTTTAAAAATGCACAAATGTTTCACTAGTCTAAGTGTTAAAATTTGTGCACGCTTGTGTCAAAGTTATGGGGTTCAACACCTGCAAATCCCTTTATTCGTGATTTTTTTGAAAAAATAGGCACGCACCGCTGGAATTTTTTATTTATAGATAGAGTGACAAATATCATTCGTAAACTTATACTTGTAAAATGAATCGATTTTGTTAATTGTGTCGGGCCTTAGAGATTTACACATTTTAATTTGTCAAAAACAAAGTCTTTGGACATTTTAATATTGATACGCGTAAGTGCTGTATATCTATGAAAATGAAGGACTCCTTGTTTGTTTTCACCGTTTTCATCGTTTGCTATTTTTAAAATTTTCTTCGTAATCTAATGCTGATAAGGGAAATCTATATTGATCAATAAGACAAAATTGTGTTTATATACTATGAAAGCCATATCAATTAGGCAGGCAAGTGTATCCTTTTCAATTAGGAGGATGTCACTTTTGAGTGTTTTATTACAAAAACTTAAAATAAATGTAAGTTTGTTCAGGGGCCACTCACTCCTATAATAGACTATTCTCCAATTATGAATCGACAGAATCAGGGTATGTTTGTATCCAAAAAGAATCAGGGTACGTAGGTAAAAAAATTGAATTTAATTGGTGTTCTGGACTGGGCCACGAGGCCCATTCAGCAATTGAACATGGATTGGCTCAATCACTTTGGTCCATATCCACAATATACAAGCCCAATTATGACTCTCATATTTGGAGGGCTCAGATCAACTCGTTCAATCCAACGGCTCACAATGGGCACGCTTTCCTATAAATATTGACTCACATTGCCATAATGAGTACACTCTCATTCCTTGCTAAATGACTCACCTACTCTCAATACTAACTTGGGCGTCGGAGTGGCTTCGCAGGTCCCCCTCCCGGACGCTCGTTGACATCAAGCCATACCGCAAGAGTCCACCGACGCAGTCCGCACAACACTGCTAGGTACTGAACATTGGCGACCACAGTGGGAGGTCACTACCTTTCACACCATTCCTACTCTTAGAAACTTTTCTCTTGCACTTCCATGGCTCCAAGAGGCAGACCCCGAGTTAAGAGTGTTGTTGTGCCTGCACCCCAGCTTGAAGGCACTCCTGAGGGCGACATCGCCACCCACGAAGACGCCCCTGTTCAAGCTGCGCAAGAAGTCCCCCCGTCGGGAGGGGTTCATCCTCCAGATGTGAATCAACTGTTGGATCTTCTGGCCAACCATACTCAGACTATGCTGCTACAAGAAGCACGCCTTAGGCAAATTAAGAGGCGTGTGGCCTCCATGCCCGAACAACCTCCTCCTTACTGGGGAACTCCTTCTCAAACAACTGTGGTATCAAGGCACCACCAATCTCCCCCTCGAAGGCATCACGCCCATCGTTCCCCACCAAGGCGGAGGCACGCGCATCGTTCTCCCCCTCGGCGTCAGAAACATCGTGGATCAGACTCATCACCAAGGGCACCACCATCCTCTCCGGATGGGACCTATTGGCCTGATGATTCCTACTCCAGGGCCTCTTCACGTGACTCCTCTGATTCGCGCGACAGGTCAAGGAGCAGGACTAAGATTCACAAGAGGCGTCGTCGAAGATCGCCATCGAGGAGATCTCCGGACAAGCGTGGATACCAAGACCTTGATTTCCAGGATGTTTCACCTTGCAACTCAATGAGGTTTGCGGATGAAGGACTTTGGAAAAATTTCCAACTCTTAAGATGTATGATGGGACTGGAGATCCAAATCGTCACTTAGCACATTTCTCACTGATGATGCGCTACAGAGGCGCTCGAGAACCTGTGCATTGCAAGATCTTCCCTCTCACCCTCGAGGACACCGCATTAGAGTGGTTCCAAGAGCTGAAGCCAAACTCCATCTCTTTATGGGGGCAACTGGCAAGATTGTTCACGGCCCGTTTCACCGCCTCCCGACTGAAGCCAAAATCTGAGGAAGTGTTAAGGGCTGTCAGGCAGCGGGACGGTGAGACATTGAGGGAATACATTGAGCGTTTCAATAAGGAAGCTTCATGCGTTCGGAATTTGGAAGACAAGCAAAGACTGTTTTGGTGAAAGACGACCTCAAAAAGGGAAGTCTTTTTGAAATTGATGTGGGGGTCAACAAACCCAGAGATTTGGATGAGTTCCTCCAAAAGTCACAAAAGTACATGGACTACGAAGAGAATAAGTTGGCTTACCAATAGGAAGCCAAGGTTGGCAGCAAAGAGGACGAGCAGGCCTATAAGGCCACCGAAGAGCTGTGGCAGAAGCGAGGCCAAGCTGAGAGAGCTCCCTTTGAATCTTGACCCCGACAAGGTCATTTCTCAAAGTACACCCTGCTGAATACATCTCAGGCTGAGATCCTTGCTAAATGCGCTGATGCGGAGTTTTGAGATATCAAACAGCCTGAACCTCTCGTACAAAGGAAAGGCCGAACCTCTAAGAAGTATTGTCATTATCACAAAAGTTATGGGCACAGTACCAACAAATGCTACACCCTCAGGGGATGACATTGAATAGCTGATCCGCGAAGGGAAGCTCACCCAGTACGAGAACGAAGAAAAGGATGAGACCCATGACTCTGAATAAGGAACAGAGCATTAGAACCTGAACCTAGAGCTAGCACTAGTTAAGATTTTGTTGTTTGGGCACAAATGCATAATGTAAAAGCTCGATATGAATGATTAACAAAAGTTCATTTTGCAAGTACAATTTTTGCTCTAGCTCACCAGTATTAACACTGGTTCCAAAGAAAATCCATTAATATTAAGAAAGAAAAAGGTCCAACTCCATAGTTGGGGGCGGAACGAAACAAGTTTGAGACCCAACATACCTCGTAGGGAGCGACTACCTAGCTCACAGGGGAAACCTCATCATTAGCTCTAAGCCAAAACCATCTTCCCAAGACGTTCTTTTTAAATACACCCCTCGGAATCCTAGTAATGGAGTCAAGAGTGTCATGGGAGTGCAAGGGTCTTTTCCACTAAGTGACATTGGTGGTCACGACCCCTTGGACGAGTTATATCTGGGCCGAGTCCTGGTAAACTGTGCCAAGGGTATACTTCAAGTGACCTTGGTGGTCACAACCCCTTGGGCGAGTTATATCTGGGCCGAGTCCTGGTAAACTGTGCCAAGGGTATATTTCAAGTGACCTTGGTGGTCACAACCCCTTGGGCGAGTTATATTTGGGCCGAGTCTTAATAAACTGTGCCAAGGGTATACTTCAAGTGACTTTGGTGGTCACAACCCCTTGGACGAGTTCTATCTGGGCCGAATCCTGGTAAACTGTTCCACGGGCAAACTTCAAGTGACCTTGGTGGTCACAACCCCTTGGACGAGTTCTATCTGGGCCGAATCCTGGTAAACTGTGCCACGAGCAAACTTCAAGCTGACTTCGATGGTCACAACCCCTTGGGCGAATATACTTGACCATGAGATGCCTTGTGGAAACGAAGGCCAGCACCCTGCCGGGTTTGGGGTATGAAACCCTGCACCAACGAAGGCCGGCACCCTGCCGGGTTTGACATGTCGAACCCGGGCACTATGATTTGTATCCCGGCACCATGTAACCCGGCACCCTTGAGGGCTGTCTAGTCTGCAGACCATAACTTCGTCCATGTTTATCCGATGGAGGCGTGTGAGAATGTGTTGGAAAGCTAAGAAGCAGGGATACAATTCTTATGTTAAACTCAAAATCTAATTCTAACGTATCCAATCCCGGAACCATGATTTGTATCCCAGCACCTTGTAACCCGGCACCCTTGAGGGCTGTCTAGTCTGCAGACCATAACTTCGTCCATGTTTATCCGATGGAGGCATGTGAGCATGCGTTGGAAAGCTAAGAAGCAGTGCTACAATTCTTATGTTAAGCTTTAAATCCAATTCTGGGGTCTCCAACCCCAGTACCATGATTTGTACCCCGGCACCCAGCAGGTGTCCGGGGCGTGCGCAAGAGAAGAAGTTGAACCCCGACACCCTGCCGGTGTCCGGAGCGAGCACTGAAAAATTAAGGTGTCAAAGAGAAAGAAATTGATGACAATTTTTCTAAGTGTCAAAGACTAAAAAATTCATGAGAATTTTACTAAGTGTCAAAGACTAAGAAATTCATCAGAATTTTTCTAAGTGTCAAAGACTAAGAAATTCATGAGAATTTTACTAAGTGTCAAAGGCTAAGTGCCAACGATGGGGTAGCGAACCCCGGCACCCCGCCGGGGTTGGAAACAACACACGAAGGCAAAGGTCAAGCACGCGTGGAACAAGGCACCCTGCCGGTGTTCGCACTAAAAACCGGCGCACTGTCGACCTTGATTGAAGCATCACACGCGCGTATAATGGGCCATGGGAACCCGACACAGTGCCGGTTTACAGGCTGGACCACGGCACACTGCCGGTTTACGGCGTAGAACCCGGCAGGTGCGCATTTGGCAGGCGCCAACACCGGCACACTGCCGGTCTTCAAGGCAAATCCAGCATTTATTTTTTTTGTTGGCGCGCGCGAAGAGGAAGTGGAATGCCGGCACCCTGCCGGTCTTGAAGCCCAACACCGGCACCCTGTGGGGGGCGAAGCCCGGCACCTTGCTGGCTTCCAACGATTGGCCATGAGGCCTTGTTGGGTGAAAACAATATGTGCAAGTATACACAGTCGCAACAAGTAATAAAGAGTAAGTAGAGATTGTTCCCACGAGGATTGTTGAGTTCTTTTCTATGTTTAAATTAGCAAGTAAGCTAGTAAGTAAAAGCAAAGTAAAATTACAAGTTGTAGAACTTAGTTTTATCAACAAATAGTAATTAAGATAAAGGATCAGTAGAAATTCAGAAAGAGAGTAAGTTGGGAATGCTTTTACTATGCAAATTCATAATAATGATCTAATGCTGTATCTGATGCTGCAGCATTAGGTGCTGCAGCAATAGATATATTTTCTCAAATACTTCTCACTAGGGTTTCACGCCAAAAGTTTATCTCTAGACCTTAAAAAGCTACGCCCTAGGCTGCTTAGGCACCCGCAGTATTCACCTTATGGCTTATGCCCTCCCTATCTCTAGGGTTTAAGCAAGAAACACTTAAATCTCTTTAAATGCAACAAACCATATTATCCTTTGGGATCAATTTATAAACCATCTCTA
Organism: Astragalus glycyphyllos; assembly: GCA_963573325.1. Classification (NCBI taxonomy): domain Eukaryota; kingdom Viridiplantae; phylum Streptophyta; class Magnoliopsida; order Fabales; family Fabaceae; genus Astragalus; species Astragalus glycyphyllos. The sequence goes on from OY754307.1 coordinate 77,568,269, forward strand.
AATCTATAAATGGTACTTATATTTAGGTGATCAATTCTAAAATAAGTTTTGGAAATAGTATCACACAAAGGATAAAATGCTAAACATCAAATACATGCATTAAAAACATTAAGACTTCATTACATAGATCTAAACATCCCAACTAAGAGTATTTAGCTCATGATGAGCAACAAACACAAGAAATAAAGCATAAATGCAAAATCTAAAGCCATAAAACTGAAATTACAAGAAAGAAATATACTAAGAAGAGATAGACTGAAGATTGGCTCCAAGAACAGTAGCATGGAGGTTCAGATCAGCTCCCAAACCCACGAAATTCTCCAAGTAAATCTGCTCCTGTGTTGTTGCAGCATCAGGTGTCGCAGCATCAGAATTTCTACTTTTTATTGTAAAAATGGAGCTTGGAACGAAAATGGAGAGAAAGGCTATCTCTAAACCTAGCCTCCTTTCTGAACCAGCCTCTCAAATGAGGAAGATGAGCTCCCTTTTATAGAGCTAGGGTTTAGTGATCCAAGAAATGTCATTTGGAGGCTCTTTTTGTCATTATGTGTGCCTAGGAGTACAAGTGACCACATAGATGGAATATTCTTGGCATAATAGTACCCATTCACTGCTACAGGACGTGCTTGTCCTTTTTGACAGCTAGGAGGCGCTGAAATCCGTGTGACAAAATTTTCTCTCTCATTTGTCGCAGAAATGCAATGCTGCGGCACCTGATGCTGCAGCAATGAAATACACACATAAAAGCACAAAATGGGGCACCAAAGTGCCAAATGACTCCAAACCAGAATTAGTTCTTCTTTTATACACTAAACAACATATTTTAACTATCTAAACACAATATTACTTTAGAACTCACAACAATTTAAACTAAGAAAGCATAAATAACTCTATATAAAATAGAGGTATCACACCCCCAAACTTAAACCATTGCTTGTCCTCAAGCAATGACGCTTGACAAAGACAAACAAACACAAGCAAGGCAATATCCAGCTGCACAAATTGATTCAAACAGATTTTCAAAGATGTTCAAGTTGGGCATGAACTTTCAGATTCTCAATCACTCGTATACACCTTAAGTTCATCAAGATTCAAAGAATTGCATACTGCTCAAGGTGTGTGATCACTAGGCTCAGTTCAGTCCTTAGCAAGTTTCAAAAGTTCTCCTAGCCTTGGAAAGTATGGCTTTCTTTTGGTTATGCCAAAGATTTTTCAAAAAGTAGGGTAGACTAACAATTTCCACAAAAGAACAGGGGTATAAGCATGACAAAGGCCTTTGATGTAACAATCCAGAACTCTAGGTCAGTGCACTTATTACAAATGGACATAACAGTGCTGCAGCATTACAGACTAACAAAGACTCTTTGTACAGACATTTAACTGCTATTGTGCTGCATTGCCCTTATTCTTGAATTTCTTTTTGATAGCAATTTTTTTCTTTTTCAACTTTTTCCTTTTGTTTTCTCAATTTCTTTTTCTCTTATCTTTTTTTTTTTGCATTGATGATTGGGCAATTACAGCACATTACACTTATTTACAGACACTGGTGCTTTATAACATAGCACCTTACTTTCAGACTTCATTCACATTCCTAAAACTCTGTGCACATGACCTAATTCCATTCCTTCTTGCTTTGCCTTAGTATATCTTAAAGAACCCCCAAACTTAGTTTCATAAGCTAGTAGAAATTTGGCACAACCTTGGTCTACCAAAGTCTAACTTCAGCATCAGATTGTTTTTAGCTTACTAATTTCCTACCTAAACCTAGAGTATGAGTGTGTGAACAATAGCAATCTAATCATCAATCCAAACCAGGCTATCCTCACTCAAACTCACCATAATCATCATTAAGTCAGCCCAAAAAGAAGCATAATCTATTACTGATTTGAACAAAATATACAACTAAACATGCCTTTTAAAAATAAATAACACAAGGTTCTCCCCCCAACTTAAGACTCAGCAGTGTCCCCACTGCTCATGCAATTACTAATGGGAGAGGCCTTAGACACAAAAGACTGAATTGAAAACATTTAACACAAAACAGTTTTTAAATCCTAAACAACTGATGGATGCTATTACTGATGCTACAGCATCCAAAAGGATTATTGAAACAGAACTAAGTAGAAAACAACAATTAAAGACAACTAACATAACATAAACAACTAAACACAAAAGAGAAAGGGTTAACTAGAATGGACCCCTGGTTTGTTTCTCGTACTGGCTCTTTCAGCTTGGTGCACTCTTCAATAGTTGCATTGGGTGTTGCAGCATCTGGTGCTACCACATCTCAATTTAAGCTCACTTTTGCAAAACAACTTGATCCGTGGAATATTTAGCCAATGGAGGCTCTGGTGCAGGAGGAGGGACCTAATCATCTGGTAAAGCAGAGTCAGGTTTCTCCACAATAGAATCAGATACCTTTGGCCTCTTGTTGTCCACCAACTTGTTTCTTAGAACTTTCTTTGCTGCTGCAGCAGATGCTGCAACTTTGCCTTCTGACACTGTTGCTGTAGCACTACCTGTGACAGCATTCACACTCTGCATTTCAGCTTCCAATGGTCTTGGTGTTTTCTCTAGGAAGGTTGAGTTTTAGGTGGATTTTTCTTTGGTGAGGGAGGTTGTTTGGTTGATAGGGACTTGTGGAATGGATTGTTTTGGGTGGAGGGGATGGTTTTGGAATAAGGATTAATTATTTGGTTTGAAGTGGTTGTGGATGAAGGGTAAATAACGAAGGGTTGTAACCGTGAGAAGTAGGCTTTGTGGTGGAGAAGGTGTTTTGGGTGGAGGGATGGTTCTTTGGTTGGTGATTGTTTAGGTGAAGGTGTGGTGGAAAGGTTTTGAGTGGGTGGTGATTGGGGGAAAGATTTCTAACAAGGTTTAAATGGTGAGATAGAGAAAACACACTGCCAATTAACAGAGGTAACTGCCAAATATGTCACATTGGGACTTGAAACTTCATTTTGATCACGTGCTCAACACTTTAGCAATAGGTGCTGCAACACATGGTGCTGCAGCACCAAAATTCTGCATAATTGACAGGACAAACCACAGGACCACTTATTCATACTTGAAAAAGTAAAAACAAAAACACAAAACACAATTAGTCCTAAAAATCTGGGTTGCCTCCCAGTAGCGCTTAATTTATAGTCTTTAGCTAGACTTGACATTCAAAATCCAAGTTAGGGTGGATAATAGGACAAGAATAAAATATCAGCCTTCCGCTTTCTCCTTTTGGTCAGAAATTCCATGTATTTGGCATAAGGAAGCAAGTGTTCCCATGCCCCAATCAATAAGCATTTGGGATAGGAATTCCCCCTCTTTTGAAAAAATTGAAGCTCATTTTGCAGAGGACTCTTTCCTTCAATTACCAAGGGCTGAACCTTAATTGTCACATGACTCTTTTCATACCCCAACCTTGGCTTTTCTTCCTTGTCACTATTTTTGAATTTTTCTTGTTCTACAACTACACAATTTTTTTGTTTTTCTTCCACTACTTCCAAATGACCACATTCAAGTTCACACTCTACACTCATTTTTTCCTTTTGCTCAACCACATATTCAATACAACTTTCTTCTTGTAGATGCTCCATAATAGTCCTAATGTGAGCCTCTATATTCTTACATGAAGCTTCAAAGTTGTCATGATAACTATCTTCTTTTAGATCAATCACTTGTTCAATACAACTCTCCTCTTTTATATGCTCCATAATTGTCTTAAAGTGAGCCTCTATATTCTTACGTGATACTTGAAAGTTGTCACTATCCACTTTGATATCCTCAAGTGATTGAGCTACAAATTATTGGAAGTTGGAGATGGTCTCATGGAATCCTTCGGTTTGAGCTTGACAACTTGGATCTTGCTCACACACAAAGTTTTCCATGCCACAATCAATATTGTGGGCTGTCATAGGCATGAAATTGGTCTCATAACAGCCCCTTTCAAATTTTTCACGCTCCACCTTCATAGAATCAATGGATTGAGCTAAGAGTTCTTTTAAACTAGAGTTTCCCTCATGTAATCCTTTGGTTTGAGCTTGGGAACATGGGTTTGTCTCAAAACAGCCCCTTTCATGTTCACTACCATGGGAATTCAAATTGAAACATTGTTGAGCATTCAATTCTTGCATAAAGTAAAAACTCCAATGGTCCATGGCATAAACTGGAATTTTTTTCTTTCGTAAAACACAAACAGTGAAACTAAAAACAACAAAGAAAACACTACAAACACACAACACAATACGAAATAGAAAAAAAATTGCTCAAAACAAGAACACACCAAAAACTAACTAAACTTACTAACCAAATAATAGAAAATAACTATCACAATCTCCGGCAACTACGCCAAAAACTTGTTGGGTGAAAACAATATGTGCAAGTATACACAGTCGCAACAAGTAATAAAGAGTAAGTAGAGATTGTTCCCACGAGGATTGTTGAGTTCTTTTCTATGTTTAAATTAGCAAGTAAGCTAGTAAGTAAAAGCAAAGTAAAATTACAAGTTGTAGAACTTAGTTTTATCAACAAATAGTAATTAAGATAAAGGATCAGTAGAAATTCAGAAAGAGAGTAAGTTGGGAATGCTTTTACTATGCAAATTCATAATAATGATCTAATGCTGTATCTGATGCTGCAGCATTAGGTGCTGCAGCAATAGATATATTTTCTCAAATACTTCTCACTAGGGTTTCACGCCAAAAGTTTATCTCTAGACCTTAAAAAGCTACGCCCTAGGCTGCTTAGGCACCCGCAGTATTCACCTTATGGCTTATGCCCTCCCTATCTCTAGGGTTTAAGCAAGAAACACTTAAATCTCTTTAAATGCAACAAACCATATTATCCTTTGGGATCAATTTATAAACCATCTCTAAATCTATAAATGGTACTTATATTTAGGTGATCAATTCTAAAATAAGTTTTGGAAATAGTATCACACAAAGGATAAAATGCTAAACATCAAATACATGCATTAAAAACATTAAGACTTCATTACATAGATCTAAACATCCCAACTAAGAGTATTTAGCTCATGATGAGCAACAAACACAAGAAATAAAGCATAAATGCAAAATCTAAAGCCATAAAACTGAAATTACAAGAAAGAAATATACTAAGAAGAGATAGACTGAAGATTGGCTCCAAGAACAGTAGCATGGAGGTTCAGATCAGCTCCCAAACCCACGAAATTCTCCAAGTAAATCTGCTCCTGTGTTGTTGCAGCATCAGGTGTCGCAGCATCAGAATTTCTACTTTTTATTGTAAAAATGGAGCTTGGAACGAAAATGGAGAGAAAGGCTATCTCTAAACCTAGCCTCCTTTCTGAACCAGCCTCTCAAATGAGGAAGATGAGCTCCCTTTTATAGAGCTAGGGTTTAGTGATCCAAGAAATGTCATTTGGAGGCTCTTTTTGTCATTATGTGTGCCTAGGAGTACAAGTGACCACATAGATGGAATATTCTTGGCATAATAGTACCCATTCACTGCTACAGGACGTGCTTGTCCTTTTTGACAGCTAGGAGGCGCTGAAATCCGTGTGACAAAATTTTCTCTCTCATTTGTCGCAGAAATGCAATGCTGCGGCACCTGATGCTGCAGCAATGAAATACACACATAAAAGCACAAAATGGGGCACCAAAGTGCCAAATGACTCCAAACCAGAATTAGTTCTTCTTTTATACACTAAACAACATATTTTAACTATCTAAACACAATATTACTTTAGAACTCACAACAATTTAAACTAAGAAAGCATAAATAACTCTATATAAAATAGAGGTATCAGGCCTATATGCCAACATATAAATTTGAGAGGGCACAAGCAATAGGTGATGAAGAAAGAACATTGAAGAACCACTTACTAAGGGAGAGATGAGGGAAAGCTCCAATGGAAAAATTTGTGTGGTCCTAAAAGCCTTATCCACTCTTTCAAAATTCTATCTTCATCCACTCTGACCAGGTGCCACGAGGTGCCCACCAGCTATTTTATAAATTGCCTGAAAGGCAGCGTGTGGATGCAGCACAACTAGGCACCCTACCAGGATTGCCTTGCCCGTCAGGGTGTTCGATAAATTGCCTGAATGGTAGATGGAAGGGACACAACCCGGCATTCGACCGGTCGTGTGCAGACGCATTGTGGACCCGGCGCAATGCCTATGCACCAAAGAAAAGAGAATGAAAATGCTTACCAAGGAGAGAAGTAAAAGAGGATGGATCCAAGTTGAAAATGAAGTGTGTGGTCACCAAGAGTCTTATTCTCCATCATGCACAAGATCATGCCCATAAAACCATGGGGTGGCCAAAGCCTAGACACGACACCATAGAGGGCGCCTAGCACACGGCACCATGGAGGTGCCAAGACACAATCACACAGCACCATGAGGATGCTTAGTCCCACGACACCATAGAGGTGCCAAGACATCATCACACGACACCTTGGAGGGCCAAGCTCCCGACACGTTGGACGAACCGACAAAAATGCTTCAAGCCAAGACCATCCTTCGGAATAATCTCGGCTTGGGGGGCAACTGTTCTGGACTGGGCCAAGAGGCCCATTCAGCAATTGAACATGGATTGGCCCAATCACTTTGGTCCATATCCACAATCTACAAGCCCAATTATGACTCTCATATTTGGAGGGCTCAGATCAACTCGTTCAATCCAACGGCTCACAATGAGCACGCTTTCCTATAAATACTGGCTCACATTGCCATAATGAGGTACACTCTCATTCCTTGCTAAATTACTCACCTACTCTCAATACTAACTTGGGCGTCGGAGTGGCTTCGCAGGTCTCCCTCCCGGGCGCTCGTTGACATCAAGCCATACCGCAAGAGTCCACCGACGCAGTCCGCACAACACTGCTGGGTACAGAACAATTGGTATGAACAGTTTGTAATAAATAGGTCGCTATAGTAAATATGTCTCAACGAATAGAATTTCAACGGCCCAAATTTATCATCAATAAAAAGCGAGGCGTGTTACCTTCTTTGGGAAGAAAATGCACAAATAGAGCCATATGGATGCAAAAAGTTCTTAGTAGGTAGGAATGAGGCAAAATGATGCCAAGAAGTGGGGTGGATGAGGGTGGAGAAGATGGGGTGGGTAAAGAGAGATGGAAGTGGAATGAGGTGGGGAAGGAGGTGAGTTAGAGAAAATAGAAGAATGACATTTTTGTTTTTTCACATGAGGAGGGAGTGATGACAAAAGTCGTAGGGAAGGGGAGAGAAGAAAATCCCTAACATGCCTTTATGCTGACTAGTCGTATTAGAGCCCAATTATTAATAGTGTACTAATCCAATTAAAAATTCTAAAAGCTAAAATTAAATTGGGCTCGGGACTCAACTAGGAAGGACCAGAACAAGCTCATGAGGCTTAGATTTGTTAAGTATATTAGATTTTTTTGGTCAGTGATCCCAATAATATTTTATACAAATTTTTAATGTGTCAAATAAGCCAAATCATCAATCGGTAATTGGAAATCATCATGTGGCAATATGCAAAAGGATATTGCAAACGTGTCCCGATTTTTGGACATCCCTTAATTTTCTACACCGATCACACTATCCATAAAGATATTGTTGGACTCCCCTTAATTTTCTATGCCTATCAAACACTTCTCTTTCTCTCTCCTTTAGCTCACCCGCTCGGATATCACATGTGTCACTTTCCTCTCCCTCTATTTCTTTCACTCTTTATGTGTTACAACTTACAAGGGTGGATGACCCATCATTTTTTATTGCAGATTGGCAAGTACCAAGTACACTAATTACACATATTATAGATGACTATGGGATATGCATATATTATAGATGACTATGGGATATGCATGCAAGCTGGCAAAGAAATAAACTCAACTCAGAAACTGCCTAATTGATTAATCACTCTGTATAGCACTTTACTAAACACACCTGCTAATTTTCTAAACACAACCTATGCCTTAAAATGATTATTAGACTTCTAAAAAGGAAAACTCACCAAAGTACAATTATTACATTTTAATGAAACAAATGAAAATAACAACTAATACTTTTCTATAATCAATGGCTTGAAAAATTTATGAGACTATTTTAAGTAGAATAAATATGATTCTTATGTGTACAATGGTTAGTAGTTAGCGAAATGGGGAAATATTAGTTTCTCGGGTTTGAAGAGGACCTCGTGCTTCCACTCATTCGGTATCTCCATTTCGGAATTAAAATTAGTTTGATTGCTTAAAACATATGTGTTATGGTGGAGCTTACTTTAAGAACCCGTAATTAGTAGGTGGAGTTTACTTTAGAATTTTTACTTTTGGAATAAAAATTAGTTCGATTGCTTAAAACATGTGTTATGGTGGAGTTTACTTTAAGAACCCGTAATGAGTTCACCGTTGGATATGCTTAGAAAACATCAACGTTTTAGTCAAATTCCACTATAGAGTTTTTGTAAAAATATACCCTAATAAAGGCATATTCTTTGAAAAATAGAATAAGCATGAAGGTGGTGTGAGTGTGATGGATATACAGCTATCAACAGCTAACTTAGCTTTTCTCTTTATCTTCTCCAATTCAAATCCACATTTCCTTCCAAATTTATGATGCATTGCATTTATTACAATCCTTCCAAATATTTGATGCATTGCATTTATTAGAATCCAGTTTTTTCCTTAAATCACTCCCTTCTAGTTATGTTTTGTTATGTTTACCAATGCATTGCATTTATTAGAATTCAAATTTTCCTTAAATCACTGCCTTCTAGTTATGTTTTGTTTTGTTACCAATGCGAGTCGGATCTTATCCCTTTTAATTATTTTTAGGATAATCACTTGACAGCTCATGTGGAACCAACCACTTGCCAGGGCATAAAAGGAAACAAAATACTACTACCATTTTTTTCCTTTTCACCTCAAATTATGGATATGTTGAGCGGTTATTTATCAAACAAAATAGAGCACATTACATCATCTCTTTACAGCCACATTTTGTTATGGGTAGACAAACTAGCACACTCTCCCAATAATTCAAAACAGATGAAGTGTAATGGATATTGTCATTGTTGTAATACTTACTACGGTCTCGAAATCTTAGTTCATTCAGAAGATGAAAAACTACCCCGGCGAATTGTACATTGCTACAACAAGGCTTCAACGGCAGCAACAACAACAACAACAAAATCAGAACCGTATTTTTTGCCGTCATTATCGAAGTTGATGTGGTCATCATCACCGCTGGCGTTGAGGTCAACTATGTTGGGCGATTTGATTGGAACGGAGAGTGGGGATTACATGAGTAGCGATTTAGTGGAGGAGCAGGTGGAAGTCGCCAAAATGGAGGTTCAAAATCAAAGCAGATCCGGTAGAAGAGAGACGAGAAGCAAAAAAAAGAGGGAGCTTCCGCCTCTTATAACTTTGATGAGACAAACGGGACGAATGCCTTGGAGTTTCAAAAAGGAATACAACGAATATGGTAGGTGAATCATAAGTGTTGAGAGAGTGACATGGAGAGAGTACGTGGAAGCTCATCGAGAAAATTGTAGGCTCACGATGAAACTCGTACATGATGATGATGACATTGATGAGATTGAGAACAACACTGACTACTGTGAAGAGAGTGGATGGCCCATCGACGAGGAGGAATTTTTTTGATGATGACAAAGAGGAGAGTGATTTTGAATTTGAGTTTGAGTTTGAGCAAGAATTGGAGAATAAGAGTGGGCACTGTATGGATTTACGTGAGCGTTTTTCGTATACCAGTAGTAGTGAGTTGGTTAGGGATTCTGACTCCTGGATTGGAGATGCAACTACTTACTTGGGCCAGCCTAGTTCCGCCTCGCTTCAACCCATGACTCTTGTCATGTGATTGTCACTCTCAGCTACTCCTTCAATATTGTGCAACGAAGAAATATCCAGAAGCAGATCATAAAGGGAAAATCAAATACCCTTTAGTAGTGTTTTTCTTCTTCTTTAACATTTTATAGTCTGCAACATTTCTAGACCTTCTACATTTGCTGATCGTTTATTAGAAGATACAAAAAAACGTTATTTTCTTACTTAAATTTTTATAGATAGGGTATTTATGTTGTCAGATTATGCAGTCTTTAACTACAGATTTATCTATTTGGTGGGGGTATGTTGTATCGTGGTGGGGCTACAAAAAATAAAAGCCAAAATGAAATTGGGGGTTAGTGGTCCATTATATAATGCATAATTCTTGGGTGATACTTCATACAACCCCCTCCCTACTCAAGAGACACCCTATGAAAAAACCAAAATACCCCTACCAATATTTTGAAACCCCAACTTTATCCTTCTTCTTTCTTCTTCACCTCTCCGCCAACACACCCCCTCTCCTAAACCCATAAACCTCTCATCACTCTCACTCCACACCCTCTCATCTCTCTCACCTCTCTTGCTCAAATCATCCTCCCATTATCAACTATATTACGGTATGTATCATATCCTTTCAACCGTTTTGTTTATTTTAATGCACATAGCTTCCATTGCTGGTTTTTTTTCTTTCTAAAATCGCGCTCAGTTCGAACCTAAAAGTCTGAACTGGTTCGGAACTTTAAAACTGAACATGTTAGAGGGATGTATGTTTGGGGGTGGTTCGGTATTAAAGTTCTGAACTGGTTCGATTGCAAAGTTCTGAACCGTGTTGTTTGACAAATACTGCACTAATTATGTTTTTAACATCTATATTTAAATGGTGGAGTTACACTACTTTTGGTTACATGAGTTTTTGTCCAGAAACTTTACTTTTTGTCAAGTTACAGGTAGGTTCGGCCCTTATGGTCCGAACCGGATCGGTGATCAACTATCGTCCCCAATAGTAAGACTAGACACCCCATAAATGGTTCGGCTTGTAAGTATCGAACGGGTTCTGAAGTTCTGAACCGAACCAGGTTTCTTTTTGTTGACTCGGACTGAAAGTACCGAACGGGTTCGGACTCTAGCCTCCGAACCTGACATTGGACCAGCATCCACGTTTATTCCACGTGAGGACAATTTGAGAATTTTTAAAACTTGGGGGTGTCCCCTGAGTAGAGGGGTATGCGCCAAAATCTTCAGCCCCAATTCAGTGTTGATCCAGTCCATTGGGCCGATGAGTTGTTTCCGAGAAAAAGGAGAGGTACTGGACTTTAAGTGGTGTTGTTGGCACCTAACTTGTTTTATATACACCATACATAATAAGATTAACTGGTTTTGGCACCTAATTCCAGGTATCTCTAATTTTGGATTGTTCATGTCTTCATGATGCTTCACCTCAATCCACTCGAGACTATAGTGACATCTCGCTCAGATGTTAAGTTTAATATTTGGTGTAAAAAACGAGTTTTTTATTATTTTTAATCACAGCTAATAAAATGTAAACGACATACTAATAAACAGTAACAAAACGCTCATATATTTTTTTTTATAGGCAATCTTAGTGGGGGTGGGAGAAATGTTAGTTTCCGGCGATTGAACTCGGGACTTCCTTCTTGCACTCCTTTGGTGCACTCCTTCGATATCCCTTAGCTCGCCAACTGAGCTACTTACTTGGGATAACAAAACGCTCATATATAAAATGTGATGTGATGTTTTGGAATCACATATTTACGGAACCCACTTGGAATTGGAAGTTGGAACCCATCGACAATTTGTGTGTAGGGTAGGTGGTATTTAAAAAATTAACGGACCTTAAAAAATAAAATTATTGGACAAATGGATAAGGAGAGAAAGAGTCCCATTTTATCTAAAAGAAAAATGTTAAATTGTATTTTTAGTCTTTTATCTCTGACTAAAATTTCAGTTTCGCTTTTTATCTTTTTCTTTTTTTCACTTTGGTCATTTATGTTTTAAATATGTGCAAAAGTGATCCTTTATCTTTTTCCCCGCTTTGGTCCTCTATTGTTCTAATATGTTTCAAAGTGGTCCTCTTTTTTCTCATTTGGTTCTTTATGTTTCAAATATATTCCAAATTGGTCATTTTTTTTTCTCACTTTGGTCCTTTATGTTAAAAAAATGACCAATTTGACACAGATTTGAAACATAAATGACGAAAGTGAGAAAAAAAAAACACTGAACTGAAAATTTGGTAAAAGATAAAGGACTAAAAATACAATTTGGCAAAAGGAAAAAAAGGAAATGAGTCCTGTAGGCGGATATTCGTGGATAAAATCTGTGACAGGCAAAGGGCGAATAGCTTAATGGACATCTGAAAGTAGAATAAACATATATTTTAACTACCCTTTAATTAATAGATACGGAGACAGATGTAATGATATTGTGGATATCCACACCCATTACTAATTACTAAATTACAAAAATAGCTTATTACTTGATGCATTATTTTGTTTGTTATTAGAATAACAAACACTATCTTTTTTGTCGTTTTATGGAGATTATTTTGTTGTAAAAGACTTAAGAAATTCTATGTTTGATAAATGTGTGTATTTAGTTTATTAATTTAGTGGTTAAAAATTTTAACGTTAAAAGAATAGGAAGAAAGTCTATATAATAAAAATATTTTTTAATACAAATGTGTTCTTTAAAAATATTTATGGTATTCGTGGATATTTGCAATACCCATGGATGTTGGCAATCTATTAAATACCCACATAGCGGATACCCTACACAAATATGAGGAGGAGGAGGGTACGAGTATCATTTTAATCCCACAAAGCAGGTAACGGAAGAATAGTATTAGTATATGTGTCCGTGGATATCCATCAATATCTCTAAATTAAATATCAATAAATAGGAGCCATATCAAAATCAGATCGACTTGCAAGATGATAAAAAGAGTGGATGCTCTCTCTATTTAGGCACTGTTAGTTGATGGTAAATGATTTGTTTAGTAAAATTAATGGTTAAAATAGTTGATAAAAATAAAATGACATAAAAAGATATTTAATTAATGATTAAATTACTTAATGAGGGAAGAGAAGTAATTTAAGAAAAATAAAAAGGTAAAAATGTCAAAAAAAAAGTGAGACGTTATCCGCTATCCACTAGCGTTTGAAAAAGCGCTACTTAAAGCGGTGTCTGAAAAAAACACTAACCGCTACCCAAAAAATGTTAAACGCTAGTGTTTGCCAAAGAGAGCCTTAGTAAGTACTCCCTCCGTCTCACAATAAGTGACGTTTAAGGTTATGCGCTGGTATTAAGAAAATGATTTGATATACTAAATTTTATGGTGAAAAGATATATTTAGACGAAAATACCCCTAAGCATGATTACATTGTTTCTTGGTTAAAACAAAGCAAACCCACTTTTTTTATTGAATATTTTTTCCTCAATATGATTACCGTGGGATAGTACAACTGATGCTTCTTGTCACAAAAAAGGTACTGATGTGCTTTGTCAAAAAAGAAGTTCAACTTGACGTGCAACTTCTTTTTTTCATGATTTCTTTTTATAATATGGGAATAAAGTAAATATTGGAAAACTAATCATAGAAATCTTCTTTAGGAATAAAAATAATAGAAATCTTCTTTTTTGCAGAAAAACTAATCATAGAAAACTTTGGAAACTTAAGTAAAAGTACCGATGATGTTTTTGACAGCATAAAGTAAATATTGGATATATTCAATAGATATCACTTTTCAGTTTTACCCTAATTAATAGTATATATTCACATTTATAAGACTTTTATATAATAAATATGGATACATTTATAATAGTATATATTCACATTTATAAGACTTTTATATAATAAATATAAGACTTTTATATTAGATATCACTTTTCAGTTTTACCCTAATTAATAGTATATATTCACATTTGCCTCTTATAATATGGACCATAAGTAATACTACCAGTATGAAAGATTATAAAATATAAAAATAAATTAATATTTGTTGGGCTTTTAAAAATAAATATCTTTTGTCTCCCGTCATTAAATATCTTTTGAACCAAATTCACCGTAATTTACACATAGCAAAGGATTTAAGCATAGCAAAAAAATTAATAAATTTTATTATTTTTAATGGAAGTATTATCTTCTTGTCAAAAAAATGGAAGTATTATCTTTGTTTTATAATACCCTTAAGTATTTATTATTTCTCTTTACATATTTCTCTCTCTGCAATAAATAGTTAAAAGTATTATTGACAAATCAACAGTTAATGCTATATTGGACTTTGAAATCGATAAGTAAAATAAAACAAAATAATTCTTTAAAAACAACATGTATTGTGAAACACAGGAAGTATCATATTAATTCTTTGACTAATATAAAAAAGCTAATGGATTAAGAATATACTATTCCGGACTCAATTATAAACAAAAAGATCCTTGGTTGGTGGACATATAAGCAAACATCTACTAATCTACTCAAGTCTAATTAATACTAAAATCCCCTTAATTATTCTACAAAATGTTGTGCTTATCCAAAAAAAATCTACTAATGTTGTCAGATGATTTTTGGTTCGGACCATTGCTGGCTACCTACGGAGTGTCCCAACGCTTTCAACGAAAGACTAATTTCCGCTCGTGCTTAGGATCAATTTTCGCACAGGTTAACACTGAGTTTGTCCATTGCGGGAATCGAACTCGAGAACACCGGTCGACCCCTGTGTCCCAGGATAGATTAAGCTACTAGGCCATCAGTGTTGGTTACTGTTGTGAGATGGTGGTCATTATAATTAGAGGCGAATTAGTAAAAGTATTTCTTGTTAATATGAGATCGAGAGAATCAAATGCGATTAACTAGGTTTTTTTACAACAACTATTAATGTTGTACTTATCGAAAGAATGTTGTGAGATGATGATCATTATAATTAGATGAGGTTTAGTAAAAGTATTTCTTTTTTGTATGAGATCGAGAAAATCAGATGCGATTAACTAGGTTTTTTTTACAACAACTACTCCCAATGTCTCATTTTAAGTGTCATGTTTGCCATTTTTCTCTGTCTCAAATTATCTGTCACTTTAGAATCCCAATACAACATTTATTATTACTTTCCAACAATACTCTTACTTTAGAATATCAATAACAGTGTCTATGCTCCAATCGAGCAAAGTGAAGGGTGTTTTAGTCCTACTATATTTTTTTACCATAAAAGTTAGCATAACCAATCATTTTCTTAATACCCACGTATAACCTTAAACGGCAAAAATAAAATGAGACGGAAGGAGTATTATTTGTAATACATGACTACATGTGAAGATATGTATTTCTGTTTATAATTCCAGATTCAATTCTAATAGTTTTTATTACCTTTATTTCTTTTTTTCCATTTTTTATTTCTATTTATTTATCGTTTTAAAATTTCCAAGTCAAATTAACTAAAAAAATTCAAGGTAATTTCTATTATACCCATCCAGAGTTGGGTGAGTATGATACCTTCTAGGCAAAACCAGGCATGACACCTCTTTTTTCTATTTAAATATTTTAAAATATAAATATTGAACCAATGTTGTTTAGTTTTTTTTTTTGAGATTACAATTTTGTCTAGTTTTGCCTAGAAGGTATCATACCCAACCAACTTTAGATGGGTATGGGAGTAATCACCAATTTTCAAATATATTCTGAAATTTATAAAATAACTATTTTTAAAAGCTTTTCATCTGTTTGTTATAATTTTTGAGAAATAAGAATTTAAAAATAAATTAAAAGCTGTTTGAAATGAGAAGTTTTCTAATAATTTCTCATAAAAATCATTTTTTATAGAATATTTTTTGTTTTTTTCCCAGAATAAAATAATTCTTGTTGAAAAAGTAATTTTCATTATGCACAAAATAGCTTATATGTTTATTTGCCAGGTCAAATTGAGTGACACTAACTCTCCGAGGTAACCGTATCACGGTGGGGGTAAGATGTTTACTATTTGTTATTTATTCGGTCTAAGCTGTTGTGTTGTGTTTACTTACTTGCATTATATATATATATATATATATATATATCTTGGGTCTTCAGAGCACGCTGCCTAAAATTTTAATTGAGCGTTACAGCGATTATAGTAGTAGTCGATGCCGAAATTTCCAGGCTTCGCCTTCAAATTCAACTTGCTGAGTCGGAACATATGGATTTGACGAACTGTACCATGTACGTTAATGCACCACTCCCACTTTTCTTCATTCCAACCTGATTTTCATTCTTCAATCCATCTCATCATCACCACCAACTCCTCCAGGTATCGCTCTTTTTACTCCTCCTTCATTTTTTTCTTAACCATTTTTCTCATCATCTTAGTCTTCTAGGTGCCTTGATTTTATTTTATTTTTATTATTTTGTAGTATTTTAATAATTTTCGTAGTGGATTGTTCATATATATTCTGTCTCTGATTTAATCGTTCATTTTCAATGCGCACACTGTCAAATATTTCTGTCTGTGTTTGTGGAAGGAATATATATATATATATATATATATATATATATATATATATATATATATATATATATATAAGTGACTCTTGATAATTCTGATGCGTCTTTCCTATAACTTGTTTGAAAATTGAAGATATTGATCATGTTCTGAACTTCTGAAATTAATTAGTTCTGATACAGCTCTAAATGGTTTTGGATCTACAGGATTTCATGAGTAATGTGATCATTTTTATTTTATTTTTCTTTTTTCATGTCTATATATCACTTCCTTCTGGTAGACACTGTGAGGGAGATTTTGCGAGTTTTATTGTTGATTCATTGTCTCTGTTTTCTTCATTATGAGGAGGAATACATAAGTCATGTAGGAGTTTTTTTTTTCCTCAATTCTTTTTAAAAGTGAATTTATGCATTCTTGTAGAAAACTCCTGTGTCTAGAATTTCATTTTTCTCTCTCTTTTTTGTTAGTATAATTGATGATGGGTTTTGTTCCCTGTTTATACTGCTTTTCTATTTCTCGTTGATTTCCAATGGATGGGAAGTGTTCACTTCTTACCATTTCTTTAGTTTTGAGAAGAAAGAATTCCTCTATTGGTAATTTGGTTTTTGTGCAGATTTTGAGTTTTTCCAGATATGGGTTCGTTTTTTAGTAAGGCGAATACGAGATCCAATCGAACTGAATGGGATGGAGTCTCTCCAAATGAGACATGTAAGAGGCAAAGAATGTCACCTACTGTTGATGGAGAGAATCCAAGACTAATCCCTAATCTCCCTGATGAGGTATCAATCCAGATTATGGCTAGGATTCCTAGAATTTGTTACTACAATTTAAGGCTGGTGTCAAGGAAATGGAAGTCAGCTATTCTGAATTCGGAACTATATAAAGTACGAAAAGAACTCGGGACAACAGAAGAGTGGCTATATGTCTTGGTTAAGGTTGGAGAAAATAAGCTTATGTGGCATGCTGTAGATCCTCGTTCTCAGATATGGCAAAGATTGCCTACTATGCCTAATGTTGTTGAAGAAGAAGAATCCAAAAAGGGTTCTTCTAGGCTTTGGATGTGCATGGTGGAAGGTATCAGAATTGCTGAAGTTATTAGAGGCTTTCTTGGACACAAGGATGCATTTGATGAAATGCCCTTCTGTGGTTGTGCTATTGGAGCTGTTGGTGGATGTCTCTATGTTCTTGGTGGATTCTCTAAAACTTCAACTATGAAATGTGTATGGCGATTTGATCCGATTGAAAATTCATGGAGCAAAGTGACTTCTATGTCTACAGGTAGGGCATACTGTAAGACAGGCACCTTAAACAACAAGCTTTATGTTATTGGAGGTGTTAGTCAAGGACCAGCTGGATTGGTACCTCTTCAGTCTGCTGAAGTTTTTGATCCCTCTACAGGTACATGGTCAGATGTACCTAGTATGCCATTTTCCAGAGCTCAGGTTCTTCCCAGCGCGTTCTTGGCCGACATGTTAAAGCCTATTGCAACGGGATTGACACCGTACATGGGAAGGTTGTGTGTTCCACAGAGTTTGTATTCATGGCCCTTTTTTGTTGATGTTGGTGGAGAAATCTATGATCCTGAAACAAACTCATGGATAGAAATGCCAGTTGGAATGGGTGAGGGTTGGCCTGCGCGACAAGCAGGTACAAAATTGAGTGTTGTAGTGGATGGAGAATTATATGCTTTTGATCCCTCTAGTGCTATGGATAATGGAAAGATCAAGGTATATGATCAAGGAGAAGATGCTTGGAAAGTAATTATTGGAAGAGTTCCCATATATGGTTCTGATGATTCAGAGTCTCCTTATTTACTTGCTGGTTTTCATGGAAAGCTTCATGTCATTACAAAAGATGCCAATCAGAATATTGCTGTTCTTCAGGCTGACCTGCGCAATGATTTGGATTCTTCACTATCAACCTTACCTCTGTCACAAAGTACTTTGCATGAATTTCCGGAACCGGCTGCTGCTGCTGAATCAGATGCTGTTGTTTGGAAGATAGTTGCTAGTAGGTGTTTGGGACAGGCTGAACTAGTCAGTTGCCAAGTTATTGATATGTAGCTGGAAACCAAGCAGAAAATGTGACAGACAATCTTTTAAGGTATCAGGTTGTTGGGAGTTACATGAGTTAGCTTCCTGGGATTGAGTCTGTTTGGATTTTGAGTCAGGTGTAGGCAAAATGCCTTAGTGCTTTAATAGTTTGCTTGTACCTGATGATACTTTTACAAGGTAAATAAGTCTCTTAGGAACTGTCAGTTTCGTCACTGACATGCTAGTAGAATCATATCAGAACAAGCAATCCATAATATCCATATCATAGATACACTAAATATCACAAACTGAATATGAAGTGTATTTATCTTGGAACACGTAGTGTGAAATTCAGCCATTCATTGTAGCCTCCTTTCAGATTTATTATTATTGCTCATAATAATAATATTTATAAAATTAAAATATATAAAATGATATATATACTTAAGTGTAGTTTATATTAATTTTAAATATACTCCAGTTGGACCCAAAATTAGCATTTCGGAATAGATGGAATAGAAATATGAAATGTGCCCGCGAAATATGATTTTTTTTTGGTCAAGTCCGCGAAATATGGTTTAGTGGAGTAAATTCCCACTATTTCTTTTTGGGTGAGGTAAATGAAATTCCCTTTTTAAGTGCGAAACGATAGATATGAATTTGATTTACTACTTACCTTTTAGAGGAAAAGAAAGAACTCATTTCTACTAGGCAGCAGGTTTCTTTGACTTCTAACTTTCCATGAGCCTCATTAAGAAAGGAAAGTTGGCCCAATCTTATCCTCTCTTTACTTTTTAAAAAATATTTTCTGTTTTTATTTATAAAAATTTATATGTATTATATTACATACTGCTAACAAGAAAAAGAAAAAATTTATTGTGAATAATTGTGATAGAGATAAGATGAAAGATTGATTTTAACAAAATGAATAATTTAAAATTTTGCAAGGATTATTTATAAAAAACACTTGTAGGGATCAAAATGATATTTAAGTCTTTTTGAAAATATCAAAACTGTTTTCTATAATATTTCTTATTTTAATTAAAAATAAAAAATAGAAAATAATAGAATAACTATGGGTACAGGTTCTCTAACTTTAAGGCGAAAAATCACAATGTTTTTCTCTCTACCTCTCCTATATTACGCTTGTTTATCTTGACTTATCTGTCTCTCACTTTATTCTTTTTTTTTTGTCGAGATCAGGCTATCTACCACCGAACACCGGGGATTTAAAACTGCTCCATACTCAAGGCGAGGATCGAACCATTGACACTTGGTTAAGAGATGAAAAGTCCCAACCATTCAACCACATCCCGAGTTAAAATGACAAATGTCTCTCACTTTATTCTTTTATAAAGTCCCAATAACTTTCTCGCCCTAAATTTAAATATTATTTCCGAAATATATACTTGTCAGAAGACATGTTTTTACACAAAGAAACTTAATTTGTGATTCAAAATAAATAACATAATACATGAAGGAATATAATAAAAAGTTATCGATGTTAGCATAAGATCTAGATTTTTTTACAATAGCATAATATCTAGATGCTCTTAAACTTGTCTTAAAGTTTATATAGTGATAAAAAATTACCTTACAATTTGGTAAAGTTGAACCAAATTCATAATTTCATTATGAGGAAAATTTTAGACTAATATCCCATTAATAAGTGATTTAGGTAGCAGTTATCATATTTTCTACGAAGTTATCTGAGGGACGGAATAGACAGATTATTGATCTGACCACTTGATATATTTTCTATCAACAATCTCTAATAATCATATTATATTACAAGTGGGACAGAAGAGACCGACTATCAGTCTAGTAAGTTTGGGATATTTTAAAACCAACAACTTATATTAATAATTTAATATGGACAATTATAGTACGTGGAGCATAAGAGGCAGATTAATTATTAATCCAATGTGAAAGGGACTTGTATTTCTTAACGGATATCGCCTCTATTTTGTATGTTTCGCTGTTTTGGCTTTTTATGTTTTCTTTCAAAATTATGGATATTTTAGAAATTCACAAAACAACTGAATTTTTTCAACTATACTTAAAATATAATCAATAAATTCGATTTTCTACACATTATCATGGTGGGGTGTTGATACTTTCTACTTTTTTGTGTTTTTTATATTGAAAATTACAATCAGCATAGTAACTTCAAAAATATGGAATTGAGGGAGCACATATGGACGCACATATGAGTTATAATAATGTGATTTTAGGCACTGTTTGTTTTAGATTGTAGAAGTCAATATAACCACTATATGGCACTTTTCCTCATCATGAAACAATTTTTTTTTATCCTATCCAGTTTCTCATTTGTAAGCGAATCAAATGATTCAGTTGCTAATAGATGGGAAAGTAAGAAACAAGTTTTCACAAAACAAAAAATTAAAATAGAAATATATACTACTTTGATTCAAAGTGATAATACCAAGAATAAACACTATTTGTATTTACACATTATTATCTGCATCTTAAGTAACTTTGAAGATGATGAAATTACATACCAACCCTTGCAAGCAAAATTATAACTCTTGTCATAGCTGATGAAACCCCTTATATAGCATAATCTATATATCTATATCTATATATCAAATAAACAAAAGGGAAGATATAATGGGGCCACAAATATGTTAACCAAGCATGGATTATTGGCCTGTGCAAGGGGGGTAAAAAATGTTGCCCTAGTATGACTATAAGGAATGATCTCCAAAGTAGCTTTTGATCAATTTGAAGCCTTCTTAGGTACACGAGTATTCTTAAGAGTCATCATGAGTTTTTGTCTCTCACCTTCAACCTCAGCAAACTGAAGACTTAATTGAGAGTAACGGTCATGCATTTCTTTCAGTTCTGTCTCCATAGCAGAATGTGTTGCCTTTAGTTCTAACATCTCTTTTATTAGCTCATTGATATCCCTGAAACTTCTAAATACCGCTTCTTCGTCACTGTGTTGTTTCGAGAATGAGCTGAAAAATAGGATAAAATGTCTCAAAAAGGCAATACTATTTATCAGAACTCATTACTTTTGGGAATTGAATTTAATGCAGGCTAACTGCTTGTGCAATCAAGCAATCAGTTAGTTGGGAGTCGTCCAATTAAGATCCGACGGTTTAGATTTTAATAGCAGTTATTAATTTTTGTTTAATAAAAAACCGACTTTGAAATCTGGACCGTCCGATCTTAATCGGACGACTCCCAATTAACTGGCTGCTTGACTGCACCGAAACCGTATCCTTATTGTCGTGAAGAAGAGTGTACCTCTGAAATTGGATGCTTGACTTCTTCTTGGCCTGCAATGTTTCTGCAAGCTCAATTTCCAAAGCAAGCACTTTTTCTAATGCATTTCCACCGACAGAAATAGTATTGAATACAGGGAACATGTTTCCTAACTCTTGATTGGCCTAACCACAAGTACAGAATTAGTAAGAATCTAGACAATGGAATGTTTTTCAGTGACCAATGCAACAAAAAAAAATTACCTCATGTAGCCGCATCAGTTCTCTTTGCAGACCCGGAAAACTTGGCTCATGGTTATGACCATCTTCTCGAGGAAGCATATTCTCGTTTTTCATTCTTTCCAACTGCCAACAGAGACAGAACTTAGAGATCACATCGGCATCGGACACGACTATAAAAGTAGCAACTTAAAGGACCGGGAAAATGCAAAGGCTATCTATATTCCCTAGTATATGTTACTACCTACGGTCCAATATAGACCAGATACATCAGTTATTTAGTGAACCTAAAACTACACTATTTCTTATGAAGTGAACCAGAGGAAGTATTAGACAAGGAAAATACTGATTTTAAGAGTACATGTGAAACAAGGCTAAAAAAAGAGTAACGGATACTAGAATAGATGAGAAGGGGGAAATATTGAAACCCAATTTGTTTATGCATCTTAAAAAATTACCTCCTTATTCAGGTGGTCAATGCTAGATTTCAAACTTTCAGCTAAAGCCACGTGCTTCTTTTCTTCATTTTGTTGCAAGTCTTCTTCAGTTCCCAGAGTATGGCATCCATTTGTAACTCTAAATGCAAGAGGATCCTACCAAACAATTGTGCAAATAAACTGTTTAGGCTTGCTACTAAAGATTGCTGACAGAAGATGTATTTTTGATATTGCACCACGAGAAAGTACATAATCTTTTTCCTCGAGGAAAGGAAAAGAAAACAAAAAATAAATGATAACTGGTTCCAAAACTTTGACTTAGATTTCTTTTTCTTCTTTGTATATTCTCTAATGCATGAGTGACAAAATTTAACCATCCTAAAAAAACTGTTTTCTTTTATAAGTGACAGTAAGATAGTGATATAAAATAAATACACCAGGCGGTTACCTCGGATTGCATATTGAGGATTGAACTTGCACTCTCTGGTTCATGATTGCAAACTGCAGGGATTGATTTTTCTTGAGGATTTAATGAGGAAGAGAATGTGCCGTTGCCCTCATTCAGAACATTCACATTAGATTTCAACGTCTCAATTGATTCCTTTGCCAAGGTAAGCTCAACTTCGATTTCAGACTTCTCCTCACTGCACTTTAAAAGAGAAGCTTCAAGTTCTTGCTTTTCTTGCTTACAACATTCAAGGGATATCACTGAGCACTCTTTTTCAGCCTTTAACAGGTCATAGGCGTTTAACAAATTGCGCTTGTCAGAAAGTACAGCTTGTAACTCAGCCTCAAATTCTAAGATCTTGCTTCCAAGCTCGTCGTTGATTTTAATTTGAGTAGCTTCGGACTTTTTTCTGTTCTCAATTTCATCAATTGCATCTTGAAGTTTCCACAGCATTTCCTCATTATGCTTTTTTGACAAAGACAGTTGCTGTTTAAGATCTTGCAATTTAGTTTCATATTGTTCCTTGATAAATGCAATTCTCAATGACTCTTGCATAGCAACCGGTGGTCCTTCATGTCCTCTTCTGTCACGAGCATTAAGAGACTCAGCCTCGGCCTTGTCTTTCAGTTCCTTCAAATGAATAGACAAATTTTTGAACTCCTCTGCCTTAAGAACCTGTTCGGAAAGCCTCCTGGTAAGCTCGCTGCATTGGTTTTGTAGCCTTATCAGCTCATTATCTGATTGTTTCAGTGAAGTAACTGCAGTTTCTAGTTCTTCCAATTTGGCCTGGAGAACTATACATTTAACTTCAGCTTCTTCGTTGGACAAAAAGAGTTCTTCCCCATCTCTACTACAACTTGCCAGTAATTGCTCAAGCCTTACAACCTCAAGGACACAATCGCTTTCACGCATGTAAGAATTGCTGGCGTTTTCTGTCATACTCTTGTTTTCTGTAAGCTCTGATATTATTGCAGTATTTTGATCAATTGGTGCTTTACACTGAGCAGTATAGACCTCTAACTCTGATTTTAGGTAGTCAAGATTCGTCAACAATGTTATATTTTCTTCCATGCAAGTCGATTCTCTACAAAGACAGACATTCAATTCAGATTCTACACTAAGATTCTTCTCACGAAGCACGTCCAGTTGCCTGCAAGCCAGATGAAGTTTCTCAGAAAGTTCCTCTGAACGACCCTCAAACTGAGCTCTGGTATAGGTTGTAATAACATCTGTAGCTATTGAAAATTCATGCATTTCAGATAGGTGAGTTTCCAGACAACTAATAGAAGAAGAAGATTCCAGTAAAGCATCTTCAACATGTTTCTCAGATTTTTGTAGAAGATCCAAGATTCTTGAATTCTCAAACTCCAAATCTGTGACCTGTTGTTTTAGATAGACCAGTTCTTGTCTGTTCATATCAGAATCCTGCAGCTGGCGTTGCTTCTCATTCAATTCTGTGGTAAGATTTATAACCGTTTTCTCCAATTTTTCTCTAGAGAATTTTTCATCATGCAACTCATTGTGCAGTGAATTCAAGTTTTTGTTCAAAAAATCAACCTCGGCTGAAATCTTTGCAGATTCTTCTGCTTTGTCCTGTAAAGATAACTCCAAAGCCTTCTTTTCCTCTGTAATTGCTGCTAGGGTCTGCTTACACATTTCAAGGTCGCTAGCTGAAGTTCCAAGCTTTATAATTTCTCGAGAAAGATCCTGATTTCTGGAATTAAGTTGCTGTAGTTCAGCATCCAAATGATCAAGACCGGACAAAAATTCATTGTGATGCTGAGAGTATATTTCTTCAGCTGTAAAACCAGCATAGATCCTGTCAACAAACAGCTCAAAATCCGACTCAAGCTTCTGCAACAAGCCACCAGAGACACTTGTGTTACTTACAATCTTCTGTAAATCTCGCTCAAACTTCTTTGTCATGACCAGAGCATTTGATTCTGCTGTGTTTAAAGATACTTGAGCCATATGTTTCTCATTCACCAAAACTTTATTCTCTTTGATGAGTAGCCGGATCTTATTAAAAGCATTACATTGGAGCTCTTCTAGTCGCAATAAGAGACCCTCTAAGTCTTTACATTCTGAATCCAAGCAATCAGATCTATCAGAAAGAGAAAATTCACAATGCCTATCATCATATGATGCCACCAATTTCTGAAACTTATTAGACAAAAAGATGATTTTGTTCTGAAGATTATCCTTTGTAGAAACCAGTTCATCAAATTTAATTTTGGTAGATATTATCTGTTCCTGCAAAATGGATATTTCATCATGGAGGTGGTCATTTTCTAGGCTCTCTTTTTCCAATAAACTCTTCAACTCTGAGTTTTCTGCACTGCATGCTATGTATTTGCCCTCATAAATTCTATAATCTGTCAAAAGGACTTCCAATTCACTAATTTTCTGAGTCAGAAGATTGTTTTCATGAAAAAGTTCTTTTAAATTAGCCTCTAAAAGTTGATTCTGGTGAGCGATATCATTGCTCTTCGCTGTGCAAATCTCCTTGGACTCCTTTAATGAGAGGATATCATTCATAGCATTCTGTAACTTCAGCACCAGTAACTCATTAGATTGACTTGTAAGCTCCAGCTGCTGAGAGAGTTGAAAAGCTTCACCTTTCATGAGTTGAAGGTTATTACTGGCTTCAAGCAATGTTTCTTGCAGAGCCTTAGAAAACACATCTGTGTATATATTTACAAAATGCATCTGGCTGATTTCTTCTTCAACCTGTTTGTATAACCCCTCTTGTAACTGAAGTGATCTTTTCAAATCGCTCAGTAGAACGTCTTCACCCAAATGTTGTCTGTGTAAGGAAGAACTGCGAGTTTGACATAGCAATAGATTAGAAGTATGACCTTCTGAATGTTTAGCATATTTCACTGTTTCTGGGAAATCATCGCTGTTTGAGAGTGAAGACTCAGACAAGGTCTGCTTTATGAGATTCTCATTTGTCTCGTGCATAGAAACAACCTGGCAAGAAAGAAGTTCAAGATCTTTTTGCAATTGACCAACAGCAATAGAATAGTTCAATCTAGCCCTTTTAAGGGCTGCTTCTGCAGAAATAGCCCTTCTTTCAAACTCACTGTTGAGAGATTCCAAAATGCGCCTATCTTCAGAAAATTTTACTATCTGCTCATTCATATTTTGGTGCATTCTCTCCATCTCAGTCTTACCAGAAGAAATTGCATATATGCAAGTAGAATGTTCATTCCTGAGGTTCTGCAACTCAGCCATCATCTGCCTTTGATTCTGCTCAAGTTCCTGAATAAGAGCTTCATAGTAGCACTCCATCTGGTCCATTTTCCGCACAAAGCTTTCCCTTTCAGTTTTGGACTCGTCTAGCTCCCTTAGAAGTTCAAAAATTTTCTCTTTCATAGCAAGGGTAGGATCTACGGAATCAATCTCATGAGGCACAAGGCCAGGTACGGTGAGATAACGAGTTGTACTTTCAGGTTGAAATAAACCTGCATCAGACCCAATATCTGTTAAAAATTGCTCACCCATTTGTAAATCCATCTTCTTGTTCTCTGAAATTGGATCCCCAGATTCTTGTTTGAGATCCTGCAAAATCTCAACCACTCTTTCTAACTCCAAGGTAAAAAACCTGAAATCCCTTTCAGGAAATCCCATAGATACCTTCTGTATATCTCTTAACTTATCTTCCATGAGCAAAAGCCCCTTATGCCATTTAAGCTGTAAATTATGGAATAATTTATCCCTATCTGTCTCAGTAGGTTCATTGCGAGCAAATGCTAAGCTTAACTTGGAATATTTAAGCTGCTCAAGTTCATTTTTAAACTTTGAACATTCTGATTTTAGAACAACAACCTCTTTTGCTAGCTCTTCTCCTGATGATATCTCAGTTGCAATTTGCTCAGAAAATCTTTTTGTTTCAACACCTATTTCATGGGCATCATTTTGCAAACAGCTCACCTTCAGTTTTAGATCAAGAATAGATGACTCAACTGCTTCTAAATTTCCCTTAAGACTGCTACTGCTACTCTCTTCGAAAGCAGCAGCCAAACTATTTGTAGCTGAATAGTCTATGCTCCAACCATGGACCCGAGAATTGCCCTGCAACGGAAACTGATTATCAGGTGCCTCTCCTTTCTCTGGCTGAGGACTTAGACAGAGGGATGGTACACCTAAATCACCAGATTTAAGGCTGTCCACTTCATGCGTGCTGGAGATATCATGCTTCTCGGTGTATATACTTTCAGAAGTAGTAGAAGATCCATCAAATCCAGCAGCTGAGTCTGCATAATCTTCATTTACCTCTGATTCTCCTTCGAGTGAAGACATGCGGCGGAGATTTTTAGATTCCCTTTTTAACTTCACTCTTGAATTGACCTAATTCCAGGAAATAAATGGGAATCAGTCAAGAAAATGAAAGAAAAAAATCTTAAAAGTAGACCAAGCCAACAAACACGATTCTTGTGAATAATAGATAGTACATATTTTTTTGAAAAAAATTACATATGACGACACTGCCTTAAATTGCTAAGGAATCGAAATAAACACTTGAACAAGAAGTAAATCTGCTCTGTATGTAATTGTTGTAAAGAATGCATTGGGCTCTTATGTCAAGTATCAAAAAAATTGTCTATCTTTTCCCAACCAATGGAATGTATGAACTAACAAAAAGCACCAAAAGCGGGGAATACAATAGATATGTATGATGTGAACAGATGTGGTGAGAAGGATAAGAGGAGTACATCTATAAAGTAACACATGTAAATGAGAGAAGATAAGAACCTTATTTATGTGATTATTGACATTCTGGTCAGGAGATGAGTCTTTGCTATCAGCAGATTCATCATGACTACCTTGGTCGGAGGTTGTCTGTAGACCCCTCTCTCGGAGTTCCCTCTGCTGTTCAAATTCTCTAAAAGCAATAATAACATTATATAAGCATAACGTTCTCAGATAAAGCACATCCTTAAATGTCATAACTCATAACATAGTACCTAAAACCGGTCTTGGAAGTGAGAAGCTGCACTGTGACCTGGCTTCAAACAAGAAGAGAAATACGGCATTAAATATGATACTGATGATATCTCTAGTAACAGAAGAACTCTTAACAAATATGTAAGAGTGGTTACCAAGTAAACAGAAATGCATAAACTATTAGATTGTACAGCACCACATGGATGTAAGTGCATAAGGAATGAATGGATGTACACGAGAAAATTACTTCAGAGAGTATGAAGTTCAGAGATCCTCACATGTAGTGTGACTCCAGGCTCACTTCCACTAAGAGGTAAAGCAATGGCTGTAGGCTTCAATGCATCAACAAAATCAGCCAGGTTTATGTGGGCCTCACCAAGGAGGCTAGATCGTGAAGAACCCTGAAATAGTTGGGCCAAAAATAAAAGTTAGAAAAAGTTCCAACCTCTCGCAAGACCAATGGCCACGAGAATCTCTAATATTTCAAACAATTTTTAGATACTTCCGCTGGAGGCAAGCAACAATGAAGTTGTTATGAAACTCAACTTTTATAAATACTATGAAAATGTTTTGTTCTTTACATTTTTAATTAGATTTTAGAGATTATAATCAAGATCTCAGAGCATAGATAATGTACACGACCCAAAAATAGGCTTATTCAATATGCACCATGAATATGAGTGATATAATGAAGTGTTTTGCATTACCATTCCCACAACAAGTTTGTAAAGCTTCTCCTCATATTGTCTTGTTTTAATGTCTTGGAGAAGTCTCGTAGTTTCATAGATTGGATCTGCCCACTTGCAACTTCCGTTTCTCACATTTGCTTTCGTTGTCTTTGATGTAGCCTTCCCAGAGTCAGCAGGGAAGAAAGAGATAAACAGTTTATCCCAGCCCGATTGTGGAATCTAGACCATACAGAAACAAAGCTTACTGTCAGTCATTACATAAACAAATAGGCCTAGGACTATGGAAATGAGAGTGATAACATTAATTCAGTCACTGCCTTGATGTTATATAGACTCCTTTAAAAAATTAACTAATAATGGTGACTGCTGAAATAAAAAGTCTCTCTAAGATATCATCCAAATAGGGATGATAAGTTCAATGGTGAGTGCTGCTGACCATATCATGGGCCATGTAACTCTTTACCAGACATTGAACTCAAAGTAGTATTCATATTATATTCTCAAGATGGCATTTTACTATGGCCCGTAGTCAATATAGAGGTAGGAATATTTTAAATAACTAATACAGATGAGTTTCAAGTGAGCTGAGTTGCTAAAGAACTGAATAGTCGGGTTAAGAGATTCCAGATGCTTTCTAGAACTTTATTAATCTTTCAGTAAGACAGAGGGAAGTTGAACCTAATTAATCATTGCAGCCAATTGCAGGTGATAAACTTGGTCAAGAATTTTAAATCTTTTAACAATTGTAAACCTAGAAGTGTTGTAGAAAAACATTTTGGTTTTAATTATGTAACAGTCAAACATCCTCAACCCAATAAGCCAATCTTTCAATTTAGCTCAACTAGCTATGTCAAAAGGCGGGTTTGAAGGTGGGAGCCGCAAAAAACAGGCCACCAACAGGTCAAGAGGTCTTATTC
Organism: Astragalus glycyphyllos; assembly: GCA_963573325.1. Classification (NCBI taxonomy): domain Eukaryota; kingdom Viridiplantae; phylum Streptophyta; class Magnoliopsida; order Fabales; family Fabaceae; genus Astragalus; species Astragalus glycyphyllos. The sequence continues at coordinate 77,597,500 of OY754307.1, forward strand.
TCTCACTTTGCATTTCTTTCTCTACGTTGTCTTTCATCCAAAGTTCTTTACTGATAGAGACCAACTAGTGTTATTGCAGAAATGGGGAAGAATTCCCCTGGACTACAGAATGATACATAGTCTTTGAGGGTCTGCACCTCCCAAAATGCCTAAGGCGCCAATTACACAATTAACAAGATACCTCACTCTCTAACCTCTTCCTTTATTTATAGGCAACATGCCCACAACTAACTAACTAATTAGCCCACAACTAACTAACTAATCATTATTAACTAAAAATAATAGACCTCTGTAACAGTATAATCCTATCATTTAGTGTTTTAAAAACCGGCTCTGCCCGGCCGGTCGGACCGGGTACGGGAGGGTCACCAGATCGAGCCGCACTATGGATCAGAAATGCAGCGACTCGGTGGGAACCGCCATGACTCGACTAGTTTTGGTGAAAACCGGTGGCCCACCCAAATCTAAAGAGTCAAAGAGAGACTGAAAACCAAAACACCCACCCAAAGTTCAAAGTCGGATTATATGTATGTTCCAGGAATTATATGTATTTTGATGCCATTATGGGATAATTAAATTTGGGGGGGAATTTTTTTAGACTTTTTTAGGCATGACGTGTAATTTTAGCAAATTAAGTTTTACTGGTATGAAATTTAATGTCCTAAAAATTCGGGAATTTTTTAATTGGAACCGGTGCGGTTCAACTGTCGACCCCTCGGTCCGACCCTTGACCCAGTGACCCGATATCTTCCCTGAGTCGATCATCGGACCGAGTTTTAAAACATTGCATTTACTCTCTAATACCTCCTCATTTCTATGTCATTTTTACACATGCTTGGTCTTTATGGCCCATCTACCCTACCATAACGAACATCAGTTAAGACTTTTCATGTTTTGAGCATGATATGTTCTGAGACTGCTTTAGGAAGGACCAAATTTCATATAACTAAGACAACAGGTTGCCACTAATTAATCATGTCAAAAGACAAATTCAAATTACAGTTGAATTTACAGTAATTTAAGCTGCTTAATTACTTTGAGAAATAAAATGCCTCGCTAAATAATAGATGAGAAGACGGGGTCGGATTTTTTGCATGACTACATTAGATAACAACTAGTCAAATGTTCATTATGGCTACGTGACTAGAAACATAAGTATATTCTCATCTGTGTCAAATTAGCAGTCATCTATGACATGTTATCTACTCGTTCATTATCTTGATATAGCATTGTTTCACTAGTGAGATTCAAGAGAGGCTGATTGGATAAATTTTAGCAAAGCAAGGCAAAGACACGTGATTCAAAATTCAAATAACTAATGTCTTATCTAGGACAGGCTTCTTATTGAAACAACCATCTATGTATGAATTTGATGTTCTATCTGATCATGTTCCAAATTGGCTTAGATGGAGATTATCTCAAATGACAGTACATGAATAATTTTTTTTATCATGTTTAGTTCTATAATAATAATAATTTGCCAAATGCAAAAACGCCATATGAATGGAGGATAGGATTTAGTTTGGTGGCAAAGCTCGGATGTCCACGTTCAAGGATGGAATGGAGATGGAGGATTAGACGGAGAGAAATAAGCTGAACCTGACCATTTTAAAAGTAGTTACTACTCATTTAAACACTCCATAAGATTGACAAGTGACAACGCTTTATCATTTTAGTATGTTTGAATGAGACTTAACTGCGATGACAGAATCATAGGACAAAATACACAATTACTAACAACATTCACTCAGACACGAGTACCAGACAGAAGTCAAGATGACAAATGAGAGTCAATCATCACACTGACATACTGATTAAACATGCGAAGTATAAATAACACAATGCCAACTGAACTTTGAACAAATTCTGAGAACTGTAAGTTTAAATGCCAATTTGGACCAAATGTGTAGTGCACTCTGGTATTGTTTGAGTAGCAGATTGGAGTTCTCAAGCTCAAATAACAAGTTACAAGGATTATGTTTTCCACTCATCCAACAACCAAAGAACAAAATCTTTTGTCAATTGAAATTTAACATTTCCAACCCACAAAATAGAAGGAAAAATTGTTTAGGTGGGAGTGAAACTTACATGTGTGGCATGGAATTGGAGCCGGAAAACCACCTTAACTTTTGTTTTCTCAATCTTCCACTTAGTAATTCTCGACATGGTTCTAGAAAATTAATCAGCCCTCACATTCATCATTGCCAAAACCTAAAAGTTCCACTTCCATTTCCAGCTGCCACACAATTAACTGTTGTTTACTGAGATAGCCACAAAACCAAAAGCAGTAAATGTAGTGACCTGAATGCAAAAGAAGCAAAGAATCCACATTCACAAGTATCCTTACTTAAGTAATTATGTACCTATGACTTTAAACTCAATTAAGCAAACCTTAAAAGTAAATCAACTATTTTAAAAAGCTACTCAAACCAATTTAGGACCCACTAATCCATAATTACAAGCAAATATTCAAATAAAGAAGCTTTTTAACACGTCTTAATAATGGAATCAAAATTCTAGATCTCCAAGTTAAAACATCAGACAATGCATTTTGTTCCTGAGAAAGTTTTTCCCTTTTTAAGAAAGAAAAAGGGGAAAAAATCATCTTTCAATCTTACAACAGTCATTCCAACTGAACTAAAAACACTTTTCTTTCTGAACTCACATAGCTAAACATTTTCCACCAAATGGAGCACTAAATCCAACACTTCTTCTCCATTTCACAATAGAACAAAAGATAACAAAAAAAGGGGGTGCGGGAAGTAACTGAACCAGATTAGAAACAAAATTTTGAAAGAAAAAGAAGCATTTTTTCCATGGCATACCTTGCTAGTTGGAGACCAAAGGTGAAAAATTGAAGAAGGAAAATCCACAGATCGAGGAAAAAGAATTCGAATTTGAGGAGAGAAGTGGGAGATTGAAAAATGAGGGGGAAGAAGAAGAAAGAAAATATGCTGATTTAGAAAATTGGACTAAACTAAAAACTCAAACCCCAGAAAGAAAACTCAGAACCCAAGGACTGACAAAAGCAAAGAGTAAAAGAGAATCCTAAAAAACAAACCCAATGCTTCAATAAAGGGCTAGAAGGCTAGAAAAATGAACTAGCTAAAAAAAAACATTTTTTTTGTATTTTATTGATAATCAAATTCAACCCAACAAATTACAAGTGAGGAGTTACAATTAGCATAAGCATAAGGACAAAAAACAATCACCTAATGCCACTAAAAGATCGACACCTAATATTGGTCAAAGTTACCAGATGCAAATTAAGTATTATTATATTAATATAATTAAGAAATTAAGAAATTAAAAAAATATATGTGTAGTGTTGTGTATATGTATACCCTTGCCGCAAATCTGTGGAATGTGGGTGCTTCAGAAGCAAGAAAGATTGAATCTTTAAAGGCAAGAATGAAGATTGAACTAAGACCCACTTTTTGTGTGTGTTTTTGTTAAGATGAAGCGGTGATATGGAGTGGAGTGAATTAGCAGTAAATAATTGCCATTAATAAGTAAGGTAGAGTGGAGTTGTGAGAGATTAGCTCTTCTATCAACTTCATAAAACCAACAAAAGTCTTTCATTACTACTCATTAATCCAACAACTACTATTGTCTAATTAAAAGATTATCTATCTCATGTGACAACAAATTTCATTTGTAGCTATCTAATAATCAATAGCTGGTATATTAACTTACATTTTTAGGAAAAAAATTATATGTTTGTTATTTAAAGAAGTTACAAATATTTTAAAATTTTATACAAATTTGTGAAATTCATCTATTCAATAAATTTTTAAAATTTGACACTTGAATTAATAAAGTTCAATATATCCGTATTTATTACTTGATAGAATAGGATTCAATTTATTCAACACTCAAATTCTATTGCATATTAAGATTTCTGCATTACCAAGATTATGCGACACAAGTAGTAGATACTTGGGTTTTTTAACCATTTGGATTAGATTCCTGACCGGTGAATATGTAAAAATATTTGTTGAGAGAGACCAACCCTTTAAATGAATTTCTGATACCTCGAAGAAATAGTCTTCACAATCGCTATGAAGAAAAACTTAGTTAAAAAAAATTCTGAGTTGCCCCTATTCTTTCAGCAGTTATGACTAAATACTTGTCACTCCACCTTTAAAAAAAACTTGTCTCTATCTCCTTGATTTATGCCTCCATTTAGGGATTAAGACTTAAGAGCATAAATTCATTTTGGTGCTGCTTTTTGGTTGTAATATTTTTTTCTTGGGCTGGTTAGCTCTATTAGTTTATATTGTTTCTTTTCATTTAGGAAAATTTATAATGTTTTTAAATCAATAAATTAGCAATTTATATATTTATTTATTTTCTTTCTTCCATTAAAAAAATACTATGTTAGTAAAAATGTTATCTTGTCCAAAATGGTGTTTCTCTTATTTAAAAAATATTTCTTTGTACCGAAAGATGTTTACTAGTTTAAATTATTCCATGAAAATGACTCATTTGTGTATGATCACTTTTTGCTAAAGACTACGTACGATATTAAATTATTTCAATTCCATTGAAACCTAGCAAAAATTCCGAGTTTCACTGAGGCCAAATCCACCTTTCCCTTTCTTTCCAACTTCTTCTAATTCGAAAAGAAGGAATTAATCCCATATATTTGATTTGATCTCTAATCTTCGTCACATCTTCCAGTCCCAATTACCCAATTACAATAACTAGAAGGAAAAAAAGGGGAATATCAATGCATCCGAGAAGAAACGATTGATTTCTATCAAGAGACATGCTAAAGTTGCGAACCATAGAGTACTTGCCACTGGTGCCACACAGAGATATGTTTTTAGATCTCGCATTTCAAATCCTCCTTCGTTTTTTTTTCTTGTAATTTGTAATACATAATTACATATAGGAATATGATCAAATAGTTATTTTATTTTATTAATAATCACTTGCATTTGTCGGGGGAAGTCTGAATTCAATTTGAATCATATAACGATTCATGAGATTTTTTTTATTTCATTCTATAATATTATTAATTATTAATAATATTATTTTAACTATATTATTCTAGAATGAATTTTCTGAAATTATGAATTTTATTATTATAATATAGAAATAATAAGAATATTGTTTATTATTCTATATTCTATTTTTCATATTAAAAAAAAATTGATATTTAGATTCTTTATATATATATATATATTCTTTTTTTAGATTCTTTAGTTATTATTATTATACTCTATATCTATATATTTTCTTTAATTTAATTAAATATTTTTATTCTATAGAATATAGAAATAGAATAAATTGTAATACATAATTACATATAGTTCGATATTATTTTATAGGATATGAGAAAGTAAAAAAAATAAAATAGAAGGATAATATAGATATATAACGAAAAAAATGTGGAAAACAAGACAAAGATTCTTTAGAATGAAACTGGAAACCCATGGACATGGAAAGGGATGTAGCGCAGCTTGATAGCACGTTTGTTTTGGGTACAAAATGTCACAGGTTTAAATCCTGTCATCCCTATCCCATACTATTAGTTCTTTGTAGCATATATATAATATCTAATTACTTATTGATAGAATATGTTTTTGGCTTTATGACAAACATTAAAAATCACACCGACCTCAAAGGTATGACGCCAACCTTTCTTTCTCATGCTCCATGAATATGTTATGTTGGGACATCGTAATTGGTATGGAATTGCATAATCAAGGTAATTTGAAACCAACGAAATATGAGAGGCAAAGGCAGGTAATCGTAAGTCAACAGATAAACCAAAAAAAAATTGTATTCTATTGAATTGAAGGGTACATTGTTGGGAGAGATGCAGACAAATAGTAATGCATCAGAATTTTTTGTTAGTGGGGACAAAAATTTGATCCATTATATTTTTACGTAAGAAAAATGCTATAAATTCTAACAAAATACCGAGTTTTTGTAAAAGAAAAAACTCAGTCCCAAAATCTAATATGTTCGATGTTAGAAGAGAAGTCAAAAATTAGAAATGTATTCACTTTTTTATCTCTTATAATTTTTTACATGTATTTGAATAAATCTGTATTTATGAGGGCAATACAGATTTACTCGGCATATATAGACTAAAAGAATTGAACTAAGTGAGGCAAATAACCCGAGTTACATGAATCCGTCCATGCAAGACAAGTGGCTGAAGCCAATAATATATCATCATATCATATATGTATTTTACTAACCATATAGTAATAATTTAAAGGTAAAATGGGATTGTGGGGCATCATCATCTTTAGTGGTCTCAATGGAGACCACCATGCACATGGCTTTGTTTTAATGGAGCCTCTATCTCAACTCAAAAATAGTCATAGGATTGGAGTATTGATCATGTCAAACAGCTAAGCCAGTACCCTTTATCACATGATGGTCCTTCCACATGCACGTGATCACTTCAAGGACATATATATCACGCAACTTCAATTCAGCTAAAGTGGCCTGAGTGACTCTCTTGAACATTATAAACTACTAAAGGGAATCGTTACCAAATAAGGAAATTTAAGGGACTAAATTGTGATTAAGGGAAATTACAACACACACCCTCAAGTCTCTCCCCCTTACTCGAATTCTAAAGTCCCTCCTTCAACCAATTGGTTCGCTTGCAATTCAAACAATAATCACACGTCTGAAACCTTAAATTTTTTTGTCTAGGAGTCTTCGACTTCGCTTTGGGCGTCCTGGAGAAATAGATCCTGACTTATCCAGAATATAGTCAAGAAGTAAATAAAGTTTGACCCTAATTTATTCCGTGTCAAGAACCTTTATATTAACACACCTCACTCCCACTCACTAAAAAAATCTTACTTCATCTTCTTCACCCAACAAACCTCCAATTGAAACTTGAATCTAGTCTCTTACAAAATAGTTTAAGCAAGTTGAAAAATAGTGAGCATCAAAAGGGGAAAATCAGAATCACAAATGAGGAGAAGACATAGGTAGAGGGCAAGTGAAAGAAGGGAAAAGAGAAAGAAATGAGTTGATTATCCTAGCAGAAAGTTGGAAGTTTTTTACACTCGAAGCAAGAAGGAAGATTGACCAAGATAGGAGCACATGCTTGAAGCAACAATTGGGAAATTAGAAGCCAAATTTGTGGGTCTTCAAGGGTAGGAAGCCAAATTCTTGAAGTTGACACTTAACAATGTGATAGGAATGTTTTTTTTTTTTTGTGAGGGGAGGTTGCAAAGGGTCTGCCCCAGTAGACTAGCCTACATCTGTCTCTCCATGACATGAATATTATTATCTAACCTGTTGTGGGTATTATGAGAATCAGACCAATCTAGCAGCTTAATAGTTTGTTCAACCTCAATTGAACCACACTCTGGTTCAATCGCCCATAATTTAGTTGAACAAAATTGAACTGCGATCAAGCCGCTAATTGAACCATGTTGAACCCTATAAGATGATTTTTTCATTAACTTTTTCGCCAAAATATAATAATTATTTATTAATTAGTCAGTAAGTTCAATAGTTCAACAAGTGACTAATTAAACCATAATATCAAAGCCTCAACAATTTAATCTCCCCTCATGTTTTAAAAACATTGTCGGTAATGTTCAAGATTGCCCCATGCATGGGTGGACACCCACTTCATGCTAAGGGCGTGCTCCAAAGGGGTGTTTGTGGCGCCGTCTGTTTCGGTTTTGATCAAAAATGTCATTCAAACTGCAAAGTAAAAACACATGAAGTTTGGATTGGTTCGGTTGACTTTCTTAAAAATATTTGAATCAACCTAAACCGAACCAATGCAGTTTGGATTGATTTAGTTGGTTAGGTTTTTTATGAATTGAAAAATATAATTTGATCTCAAGTTTGGCGAATGCTTCTACTCCTAATGCACAGGTTGCAGGTCAAAACAACACCGTCCAGATCTTTTCTGCTTGTAATGTCAATGATATGCATTTTACTAGTCGGTGTTGTAGTGATTCTTTTGACTCATCCTCCACTCAACCTCCTATAATTTTAGGGAAGTTTTGGGGTGAGGTGTCAGATGATGTTCCTATGGAGACCAATACCCATGGAACAGTTGCACAGGATGATTAGTCTGAACCGGTGGTGTCCAAGACTCAAAAGAAGAAATTTCAGAAAAAATTGGTCCAGAAAACTGTAGGCTATAATACCCGTTCAAACAAAAATTCTGTGTTTGTCACTTTTTGTTCTGACTAGTATACGTTCCTCCTGGAATTTTTAGAAAACAGAATCTGGCTCAGAGAATTACTGGCTATAATTCCCATTAAACGACAACTTTCGTCTCTGTCTCTTTTATCTAACTACTGTAAGTTAGCACTTTTATTTTTGTTTCTAGGACAAAGTGTTTTAGGGGACTAGTTAGGGGCTCCCTTTCATATTTCTTTTATCCTTTTTAATAAAATCAGGAAATGAAGTCCGCTTGATTAAAAAAAAATTAATTAATTTTATTCTAAAGAGCCAAATATAAAAAAATAATGGGAAAATTCTCTTATTCACATATAAACTAGCAAAGTTAAAATGTAGTAAAATTAAAATAGATATTTCATGTGACTAAAGTAAGCCCTAAAGATGTGTGAGACTAAGGTCTTCGGCTTATTGAGAAAATGGGCCTAAGACATCAAACCAAATCAGTTTTTTGCGGTTTTTTGGTTTGGCTTGGTTCGGTTGACCGTTTTTTATTGGGTTGACTCGATTTTAAACACACATACTTTCAAAATTGCACTTACACCCCCTCCCGTTTTTTTTCAGGTTAAGCACCCTAACTAATTGTTTTTTGCACCCATGAGCATGACCACCCACCCAGTGCACCAACTCTCTTCCCGCTCCCTCTTTTTCGACAAGACATCACTCATTTTTTTCCCTCATTCAAAATCCGACTGGCAGCCCAGCCTCGCCGCCACTGCACCGCTCCAGATCCAGTCCACTACCGCACCGCATCCATATCCACGCCTCTAACAGGTCGCGCCACCGCCACCCATAACACCTAGATCAAGTTAGCGAGTCGCACGCCACAACACGTTCACCACGCGACCAGTTTTCTGTCAAGCCCTCCTTCATCTTTCTCATTCTTTGGGTAGGAAAATCCATTATTAGGGTTTTTGAGAAGCCTTCGATTTGGGATTTTTTTATATGGCTCTACTTATATAGTTATATTGAATTAATTGACTTGTTAGAGTTGAAATGCCCTAAATTTATTGGTGAGGAGGAAAAGCCATCATTGCTTATTCATCTGTTGGTGTTTGAGTAAACTCTAGATTAGTGATTTGATTTGACATTAGCTTCAATCCATAATTTCAAAACTGCTAGCTTCTTACAATTTATAGTTACTTTCTAATGCTTTATGCCTCTTTGTTCAAACTCTCAGAAAAAGTTTCATATTTACTTTTTTCATGTGCTGTTAATTGTTATGAACCTCACTATGAAAGTCAGAAAATAGAGAAACACATTATGGTTTACCGTTAGTTATGCAGGGTCGGTAATTTCCAATGTGTATGCAATGGATAAAACTTAAACTCCTTCAGTTTTACAATCAAGCACTAAACTAGCTAGATTTTACATACTAAACAAATTAAATCTCTCTTTGGTTGGCTGCAACTTGAACGCTGGGAGTGTTAGCGTTCTTATTGAGCTATGTTATCATAGATTTTTACATCTAATTCCATTTATCTATTTTTCAAATTCTTGAACTAGTAACTTCTAAGTTGCAGAATGCCGGTATATTGATGTTTTCGTTTTGATGAAGAAATGTCATAGAGATACTTATTAATTTATCCTTTTTATAGTTCTCTGTTAACATCTCCCCTTTATTAATTAAAGAGAAATTGCACGCTTCAAAGGAGTTTAGTTTTCTCATTTCTGGGTTATGCTTAGAATATCTGTTTGAAGTTAACTAGTTTGCATGCAAGAGAACTTGCATGCTACAAAAGAGTTTAGTTTAGTTTTCTCATGAGTATACATCTCTATTTGAAAGTTAAATAATTTTCTCTCGCTGCTCAGGATCTTGGATACGCCACTGATTTCCTTCAGTCACTGATCGCTCCTGCATGTGATCTTAGCTCATCAAAGTTGAATCCTTTCTTCTCTATTCAAAATCCCATTCGGTAACCGGTAAATAATTATTTACTTTTTTCCCTTTCATTTTTACTCACTTGTAAATGAGAGACATCATTTGCATATGTTAGTTTCGGGCTTTCATATTTATATACATTTATACAAGTGATAAGTGATAGATTTTATACATAAAAATGAGTCATTCCATTTGCAAAATTTCCTTATAACTGTATGCAGGTGATTGCATGATGTGGCAGGTTAATGGTACATCCTTTTAGTGCCCTAAAACTGAATGCAAGCAGATTCTTCAATCAACCTAGGGAAGCTCTCAATTTTCCCATTGGCATTAGTGGTTTAAGATTTAGTTCAATGAAACAAATAAACTCTGAAGTGGTTTCTAGTTTGTATCCTCTTGCTCCCAATGGGGAACCCTGCATCACAGATTCCTCATCAGTCAGTGAGAATCCCGCCACTTCATCTATAAGGGTGCAATCTACCCCTGAAATTGAAAAAAAGTTTGTTCATCATGTTTATGATGCTATTGCCCCGCATTTCAGCTCCACTCGATTCGCCAAGTGGCCAAAGGTTGCCACATTCCTGTCATCTTTGCCTTCAGGATCTCTTGTGCTGGATGTGGGATGTGGAAATGGGAAATACTTGGGTTTTAATCCTGATTGTTTTTTTATAGGATCTGATATAAGTCCTTCTTTGATTAAAATATGCTCAGGTAGAGGGCATGAAGTTCTGGTTGCAGATGCTGTAAATCTTCCATACAGAACTGGTTTTGGTGATGCAGCAATATCTATAGCTGTGTTACATCATTTAAGCACTGAAAGTAGAAGGAGAAAAGCGATAGAGGAATTAGTCCGGATTGTTAAAAAGGGTGGCCTTGTTCTGATTACAGTTTGGGCCGTTGAACAAGAGGATAGATCACTGATTAACAAATGGACTCCACTTGCAGAAAAATATGTCGAAGAGTGGCAAGGTCCAGGAAGTCCCCGTTCTCGGACCCCTTCATCCTTATCATTGGAAAGCATTCCAGAAAGTGAGGAGAATAGTTTGGGTGAACACATGAAAGTTTGCAACGAATCAAATATTCCAAGAGAGTTGAAGGAAGAAAAAAATATGAATAATCAACAGGAATATTTTGTTCCTTGGCATTTACCTTATCACCGTGCAGAAATCAGTGGTGCTTCTACTCATGCTCTGGCTACTGGTCTGGCCACCAAAGATGACAAAAAGGGTGCTGTGGTGTATAATAGATATTATCATGTTTTTAGTGAAGGCGAGCTTGAAAGGTAACATTAACATCCTCCCTCAAACCTACATTACCATTTTTCCTTATGAATATGAAACTAATCTTTAATTTATTTTTTGTTTAGTTTTCCGTAGCTTACAAACCATTGAACAAAGTCTATACATGTTATAGTTTCTGAGAATTTTGTTATTAAACGTTTTCTATAATTTTCCCCTTGTAATAAGTTGCTAAAGCTTAAGTTGGCTTCATGTTTGATATGCTTGATCTCGGATGCCAATTTATCCATTGTATCATGCTTATGTTGTAGCACAAAACATTAACCTCGCAGTTGTAACACTAGACTCTACATACGCATCTAACATCTCATCGTGACCCTATTCGCGAAATAGGTGAATGGTGTTGAATCGAGTACCAACTTCATGGCTCACAACATATAAGAGCTCTCAAATTAGAAAATATGAACAAGCCTATTGCCTACATTGAACTAGATGTATATAATTCATGTCTTGAACATGCTTATTTGCAACAGTTCTTATTTCTAACTTATTGTCGTACCTTTTAACAGCTTGGTAAACGGGACAAGCAACGTGAGAATTGTTGATCGGTTTTTCGATAAATCCAACTGGTGTATTATTCTAGAGAAGACGTTATGACAAAGAAAGCAACCTTATTGGCATGTTGGGGGACAAAACTTGGCTGCCGCGCTCTCCAAACTGATCATCCCCGAGTGGGTACTGTAGACCAAAGAGTAGTATAGTAACTATTGCGGCATTTCTCTTGAATCCGAGCGTTTTTTGGCTTCTATCTTCTTGTCTTACTATTAGTAAAAAAGGGTCGGCTGCAGAACTTGGACGATGTTGATTATCATATCATTTTGTCATCCGAATCAAGCTACAAAATTCAGGAAACCCCAACTTATTGTTTATTGTTCTTTCTTTTTTATTTGCAAAACCCAAACTTGGTTGTAACAATAGAGCAGGAAGGACACTGCTGTTATGAGATGAGTTTTGTGGTTATTTCATGTTCGTCACTGTGTGCCCTTTGAATAATGGACATCTTTTTCCAGCTTCACAATTCTGGAAAATTTATTTGATGGTTGGATCAGACTATTGTCATCATTTGCACTATTTTATAAGTCTGCGAATGCAAGCTCTCAGTCACAAGGCTGGCTTCTAGCCTTATTACCTCCAATATCCGTTTTGTGATTTTGACATCAGCGCACGGGTTCAATCCCACTATTTTAACATCAGCACACGGGTTCTACACATTTTTTATCACTTTTTTTTTTATTTTGAAAATTTGAAGTATTATTATTCATCACAGAAATATTTGGGGTGTATATACAAGGAGTGTTTTTTCCAATCAACAATGAAATTGCTCTAAAGAAGCATCAAATTTCTTAAAAGTATTTATATATTTGGGGTGTATATACAAGGAGTTTTTTTTTTCCAATTAACTATAACGAGATAACAGAAAAAGTGTTTTCTCATTCAAACTCAAAAGTAACACAATCATATGGAAAATTTGATGTGGTCAAAAGAAATAAAATAATACTGACAATATGCACTTTTCTCCATCCATACTCAACAAAATAATCATTTACAAATAATTAAAATATTTACAAAATAGATGTGTTTAAAGGCAATAAAGTTATATCGACAATATGTAATGTTTCTTGGTATTTATAAAATTTATAAATAATATTGTCAAAAAAAATTATAAACAATAAAGATAATTATAAAATGTTGATACGTGCTAAACAACAATAACATTATATCAACATGTAATATTTTCTCACTTGGGCTCAAGCAAAATAATGCTTCACCAATAGTAAAAATATTTATGAAATTGAAATATGCTCTGAGAAAAAAATTATATCGACGAAATGTAATCTTTCTTTGTCGGGACTCAAAACTAAAATATTGTTCTATAAATGATAAAAGTATTTATAAATTTGATATGTGTTCAACGACAATAAAATCATATTGGCGTGTAATGTTGACTCAAAAGAAACATAGTAAGTTATAAATAGTAAAGACGTTTATGGAACTCAAAGCCAAAAAAGTATACTGGTAACATGTAACATTTTTCTTTATAGCTCAAAAAATAAAATAATCATTTATAAACAATAAAAATATTTGTAACATTTATGTGTTCAATAACAATATAATTATATCAACAATATATAACACTTATCTGTCGGGACTCAAAAGCAAGATGGTAATTTATAAATAATAAAGACATGTATGAAATTGATGTGTTCAAAAATAAAAAATTTATATCATCTGACTAAAATAAAATAATTACTTATATATATATAACAAAAACTATAAAGACAAATTTTAGAAAAGTAAAATAAACCTCTTTCATTTCATTTATTTAAGGAAAAGATTCTTTGGGGTGGAAAATATTTTTTCAGGTCGTTATACATGACAAAAAAGGACAGGATTTTCAACCTAAAGGGATTGGCTAGTGGGGAACAACAAAAACTCGTATCTAAAAGGTTGCAGGTTCATATCCCCATTAATCTTGGGTGAGGTAAATGTAAATTCTTTGCAATTATTTTTAGAACTCATAGATATTCTCTATCTTGGATTGAATTGAGGCAACATTCATTCACCTTAAAATTCTTGTTTACATAGTCGGTAACGATTGAGAAGTTGTTTAAGGGGTGAGGCTGTCTGTCGACCACTGCATGGAACTTATATTGATAGTGACAACGTTGTATTTCTAACATTGGTTAAAAAATGACAAGGAGGCTTTACAAATAATTTCGTTGCTTAGGTTCTTTTCTTCTCCATATATTCTTGCTTGGTTATTCCCTTTTTCCGAAGTTTATTTTACATCCTTTCTTAGTTTTCTCAACAGTTGTTTTTAGCAACAATGGGCCACATTGTTGTGCCTCTATAACCAATAAGCAAATAATAATGCAAGGTTTGAGACATTATTTCTGTATTCTGACATAATGAAGTACAAGACCATCTAAAAATTGGTTGGCATCACTCACTAGCATGAGGGTAATGCCCCTGCATCTCAAGTTCAAGCTCTTCGTGCAGACCTAGGAGTACAGTGATGTGATAGACCATCATAAGTTGCACCAAACAATAAAACGTTCGAACTAGTAGTAGTAGTAGTAGTAGTAGTAGTAGTAGTAGGAAGATAGTATATCGAGAACAGGAAATCATGGAAACACATTTTCCTTAGGCCCTGTATCTCTTCCTCGTCTACTCCTTGTAGAGACTAAAAAATGGTCAGAAAAGTTAACAGACGACATCAATTTCTTTGTGGTCATTTCATTTGTGTATATCTCTAAGGGACATATTTACAGAACTTTAATAGCACGGGCTAGCAGTTCAAACCCCAGTCATAAGGCTGATATGTCACCTTCAACTCGGAACTAGCAAGCAGGTCCAACAGTATTTCTGAGTCTGCTGGATCTAAATAGTTTGACACATGCTTGATCACCTCTACCTCGCTCTTGCCAAAATCTATACTATACCTGAGCATGAACAGGGAGAAATAAAAAATTTCAGGTTTCAATATCAGCAAAATAAAACACTGCTTTTAGCACTGACCATTTTCAATTGTTACATTTAATAACTATCCATTTAATAAAAAATTTCAGGTTTCAATAATAGATAATGCATGTACATATTTATGGGTCCTTTTACTTTCCTTTCCCTTATTTTCTGTTTTCATTTCCACCCATTTCAACTTAAACTTAGAAATATTAGAGAAAACAAATCAATTATTTAGAAATTGAAAATTTCAAAAAACTATTTCCATTTTTTCCAAAAAAATAATACATTTTTAACTAGTCTTTCATCTTCTTTCCATCACAATTATTTGCCAAGAGTTTTTCATCTTAATGACAGATATAAATCGTCTCACCAAAGAAAAAAACAGATATAAATCAAATAACGATTTTAGAAAAAGAAAACAGAAAATGTTTGTAGAAAAATCTCTTCTTATGTGTTGAAAACCAAATTTATGTGGGACCTACATGCATTAGTGGGATCCATTTCCAAAATCTTGAAGAACATTTGAATCTCAACAAATGGGAGAGGGTGTATTTGAGAGAAAGTATGTTTCTAGCACTTCTCTCAAGTTTTATGTATGAGTATCATATTAGATACCTATACAACAATCTCTGCCTACTATTTACCTATAATTTTGGATAAATTAATATGGATATTGTTCTCCATTCACCTTAACTAACTAACTAACTATATATATATATATATATATATATCACAATGAACTTCCATAAACATATTGTTCATTTACACTTCTGCAAGATTCTTCGTGTATTTTTAAGTTCAAATGTTACTATCCAACAGTCAAACTTATAGTACTCTGAGTTTGAACCATTCAGCGAAGTTTAGAATTTGAAAAGTTTGCTTTCTCATCATGAGAAAGGAAGTGCCAGTGTATAAAAAAATTCAACGAGTTGTTAGTTTACTTAAGGTTACCAAAAATCACTTCTATCATATTCAGAATCCTCCGTTGAAAGAACTTACCATTTAAGAATCTTACTAGCATAGGCAGCCTTAGCAGTCAAATCAACTACAAGACCTCCACTTCTCAGGAAGCTACGGGCTGCATCCAATAATTCTTCGTCGATATTTCCGGGAGAATAGCACCGAAGTGCAGGCCCAGATCGAGTGCCACATACCAATGCAAAATGAACCAGAGGCTCAGGGTAAGGGAGAGCCACCTGCCACAGAAATAAATCAATGTGAATTTCAAAATCCATATGGCATTTGAGTGATTTCATGGTGAAAGCATGTGCGCCAAACAACAAAAGTTTTGAGAAATACTGGCAGACTAATGTTGGGATGCACAAGCTAAGAGATAGTACTACATACCAAAAATAGAAATTCTGCAGTCAGTACTCAGTATTAAGAAGTATTTTTATAATTAGTTTGCAGAAAATGAAATAAAAACCAATAATTTGAAATTTCCTACAATGACTGCAGAATTTATTTCAGATCTTGAAATAGCTAGAACTAAGTTGTATGACTAGTTTGGAAGTATAACTAACAAATTTAAATTATCAGAAAAATGCATCCGAATTGCGAATAGCTTGCCTTTGAGCGATTATCTTTTGCACCGAATGGCTTCTTAAGGTTATATGGAGGTCTCTGGTTTCCCCTCAATATGCCATTTTGAATAGCTGAAAGTGAGTAGGTGGAGCCACCAATAATATATTTGAACTCTCCAAATAGCTTCCTTCTTTCCAGTGCTCCATCAGGATGACCCAATACTAAGATTGCATGGATTGCCATCATATTGTAAAGATTAATGAAGAAAGCAAGCTTCTCTTCTCTAGACAAATCCCATATTTCTACTCTTTGGAGCTCTTCGGCGATTCTCAGATACCTAAAATGATAATTGTAATCGTACAAATAACTATGAAATTCCGAAATAATAGAAAAAATTATCAAGATTACATGGCTCTATAAGTTCTAAACTTCTAAAATGGAGAAGAAGACAGAAAATGTTAAAGGCACCTTGCGAACTCCTCGCTTCCATGCATACTTATATAGTCAACACAGCGTCCATTTTCAAAAGCATAGGCTTCAAACATTGCAGAAGCCAGAAACCTCAGCCTTGATGCAATTTCAGCTATAGGCTTGGGCTTGACGGTAATTATGCCTCTAGGGATGTTGTGACATTGTGACACAACAATTGGATCATCATCCATAAACCGATACAGGTGACTACCATCCTCAAATAGATCCTCACTAAAGCAAAGCAAAAAAGTATTACAAATTGGGAAGAATTACCAAATCTGTATTTTGTTACTACAAAACAGAACTAGGAAAAAAGTAGAAACTCCAAATAGAGTATTCGGACTCACTCAAGAACATGTCGAAAGAAGAGTTTGCTGGCAAGCTTTCGCCCAAAATCAACAGCCTATACCACCAGACAAGAATTAAGAACATAACAAAGGCCGTATCACTAGAAAATGTGTTGAATTAATATGTGAAATATTCAGTGAATAATTTGTTCAATTATGTGATCGGAAATATAGCAAGACCAAATTCATCCGATATATGGTTACATATGGTGTGAAGAAACACATGTGGGGTTTTGGGGGCATTTGAGACGTGAGACAAGCTTACCTCTTGCCTTTCCAAATATTGATCTTCTGATAAGAAGTCTACAGCATCTGAGCCTAGAAAACAGTTGGTGAACCTGCGCATTTTGTACAATCTGTCCTTCACAGTAATAGATTCTTTCATTTTGAGGACAATAAGAGCCAACTCATCAAGTGCTACACTATTGGACACATCATCCTCTCCAGGAAAAGGGTGTGATGGGGTTTC
This sequence comes from Astragalus glycyphyllos, assembly GCA_963573325.1. NCBI lineage: Eukaryota > Viridiplantae > Streptophyta > Magnoliopsida > Fabales > Fabaceae > Astragalus > Astragalus glycyphyllos. The sequence goes on from OY754307.1 coordinate 77,615,137, forward strand.
AAATAATGGTGCTTCAGTAATAAGAAAGTCAATCTTCTCATCCAGCTTGCCTGACTCATCCAAGTTTTTTAGCTCACTCAAGCCTCCGATAAGTATTTCATTGAAAAAAACCTTGGGAACAGTAGTAGATCCAGAAATCTTTTCCAGCTCTATCTTTCTACTGGGGTATACATCTATGTTGATTTCCACACATCTAAGCCTTTTCATATGTAAAAATAGCCTAATCTCTTTAGATTCTTGGCACCCAAGTTTTGTGTACAGTATAACCCTACCTTTCATTGCTATGGGTAATGGTGGACCATTTGTTATTGAATCCCCCTGCTCGGTTTTATTTTCCACATCAACATCAGACGACTTCTTAATATAATTTAAAGGATTCCAGGCAGATTTCTCCACTGGCTTCTCAGAAACTACTTTGTCTTCATTAACTCTTGAGATGTCTGAAACATCATTGCCTTCATCACCAGCATAATCGACAGCAGCTTCATCACTTTTTCCAGAAAGGCGGCGCAGCATAGTGGAGACTGCCACTGCACTTTTCTCCTTAACAAAATTTTTAAGAGCTACAGCCCTCTCAACTACACCCGGACTGTCCAGATCAGTGTCCAACTTACGGGTAGATGGAATCCGGATAGCTTCCATCCCTGGAACCTCTGTTCCATCAAATACAGGCTCCAAATTGGTGTCCTCACTTGGAATTTCATCTGCCTTCTGATCCACGAGCATTGATTCCACATCCCTTCTCTCATCCTCCTCCTTAGCCAAGTCCTTCTTTCCTGAATTGTCAACTAGATTTTTCTCTTGACTTTCAGACTCCAAATCTCCACATGCCTCCACTTTATCACTAAAACACTCTTGCCCAACAGTGTTGACTTCAGTTTCAGACTTGGTCTCTATGTTTTCTTGTTGAGTTCCAGATTGCAAATCCCTACTCTCATCTTCCCTTTGAGCCAAATCAGATTCTCCAACAGCATTGGCACTTACTTCTTCATCAGTATTAGACTTAGACCTTCCATCTTCCACATCTGATATGTCATCCAGTTTATTGTCAAGGCCATCATGACCATTATTCTTAGCTTTGGACTCTTTATCCCCATCTCCATTCTGAATGGCAGAAGCATTTAGTTGCAGCTTCTCAAAAGCTTGAGAACTTGCTTCCTTTGTCACCAAAGACGGTTGATTTTCCATGACGAAAGCAAGCTACAGTTAATACGCTATGCTACAATCTAATTAGAAGACCTGCAAGAAATTCGACAACAAAATGTTGGTGAAAGCATAATCGCCATAATTGTAATTAAAAATAATGCTGTGTGGTCCGAAACGAAAACAAAGAATGACGTGGCAGACACTGAATGCATTAAATACCGTGATCGTCAGTATTCCGTAAAAAAATGGACAATTCAATCATTAACCACAAAGCAACTCACCCGTTTGTCGCTTACGTACCAAAATCGTGCCACACTAAATAGCAACGAGTTGTAATTAATAGTATTTCCTTTTTTCAAAGATTATCTTTCCTTATTTCTGATATTTATCACTACAACCTTAGAAGACAATACATAAGTATAGCTTCTTGTACTCTATAAACATTTAAAAACATTCATTAGAAATAAGATCTAATCATATAACCATTTCATCATCTTACTAGTGTAAATAGGTTTTAAAAAAAAAAATTATCATGAATCAAGGTAAAACACGATTAGTCATCTGTACAACGGTTAAACCCTTCATATATTGTTCCCAATGATTCCAATACAGAATTAATAACAGAGTACTCAACTAACCTAGCATAAAAAATTAACCTAAATTATCCTCTAGATGACTGAAAAACAAACTGCGAACTAACAGATATGGCAACATTCTCAATTTTCAATACATCACAACTAAATCTCTGTGTATGAAATGAAATAAAATAAAATCGGATTCTCAAGTTGAAGTTGAAGCATGAAATTAAGAGTGATAAAGTTCCGATTGATTATCAAACAAGATACAGCAAAACGTGGCTTTCAAAAATCCGTATGGCGATTAATTACCTTGTTCCCGATCTAAATATTGTGTGTATCAGGAGATCGAAATGAAAAACCCTTCCCTAAACCCTTTCTGAGTATATTGAAGAAATGAATGAATCGTTTATGGCGGAAATGAGAAGGAAGGGGAGAACTTACGGTTACAGATCGGGAGCAAGTGGTTATGTTGACTTGGTAAGAGTTCTAAGTTGAAAGATGAAACGGCAACGAATGACTAGACGAGACGAAGTAATAACTTCAGACAAATGGAGAAGCGGGAAGTCCGTGGCTTGGGGCGGCTGTCCCCATTTTTCCAAACTAAATAAACTAGTCTTATGACCCGTGCGATGCACGGGTTGCACACAGGTTGTTATAGTGAAATAACAGGAACAAATTTCACACTGGCAGTTACCAAGTTTGTTTACCGTGAGAATTGAGTTGAAAACGTTGGGTCGACACTTATGACCTAGGGTAGTTTATGGCTGCTGGTCAATAATGTTGGTTTGTAAAATATATAGTCAGATAATATGAAATAAAAATTAAATTATAACTATAAATTAAGTTTTCATTAAATGTAAATATAAAAACTTAACCCGTAATTAGAAAAAAAAGAAAACAACACAATTAGAAAGTGAAATACAGTGTTCTATTGTAAATGTGGCTAAAATTCCCACAGGAGTAAATGTTGCAACACAGTACCCGGAAGTAAAACAAATATAAAAATATAAATACCAATTTAAATATACTTTCAATAATTTTTTTAGGGAAAAATACACTTCTAATACGTGTTTGTGCGAAATAATCAAAATAAAGATGACGACACAAATAGAAAATGAAACACGTGGATATCATAGAAGGTTGGATGAAAACCACCAAGAAAATAGAAGCACATAAATAAAGTTGAAAAAAGACGATGTGGGGTTGGATTGTTAATGTGATTTAAGTACATGCGAATAAAAATTAAATTATAATTATAAATTCAAAAAGATTATAAAATTTAAAATGAAACATAATAAAGACATCGAGATTGAACATCTATAAATAATAAGAAAAAAGTCTAAATAATTTTAATAACATAATTGATCTTCATCAAATGTAAATATAAAAAGTTAACCCATAATTAGCATATCACTTTACGTATTTTGAACGAAACTTTTTATCTTTTCACCAAACCAATTTGAGGAACAAACTCTGCGTATTGGAACAAATAATTTTGTTTTGAAACCATAAAGTACATCAAAACATACGGCTTAGCATATCAGTTTATGTTTTTTGTCCTCAAATGCAAAAGTATAATAAAACAGATCTCAAAAACTATAAACAAAGTTGAAAGACAATAATGGGTGGTTCTATGGTAAATACTACAACACGGTACTTGACTATAAAAAAAGATAAAAATCTAAACACCAATTTAAATATATGTGGGGTGTCATGCAGGGTTGGTAGAAAACCTCCAATAAAATAGAAGCACAAATAAATGTGAGGCTCTATTATAAATTTGACTGAAATTTTTGTTGGAGAACAAATGCTGCAAGATAAGTGAGTCATTCTTCTTGGAAAACCACCTATAAAATAGAAGTAGTATACAAAGTTGAAAGATGACTATAGGGGTTCTATTGTAAATGTGGTTGAAGTTCCCGCGAGTTAACCCATAAGTAGATAGAAAAGAAGGCAACTCAAATAGAAAGTGAAACATGTGGGTATCATGCAGAGTTGAATGAAAACCACCAATAAAATATGACCAACTATACAAATTTGAAAGAAGAAGATGGGGTTTTATTGTAAATGTGGCTAAAGTTCCCAGGGGGTTAATACTGCTACACAATACTCAAATATAAAATTAAAATTAAAATATAAATCCAGATTTAAGTATGTTTCTAATAGCTATTGATGTGAAATGACACAAAAATAGAAGATAACACAAATAAAAAGTGAAACACATGGGTATCATGCAAGTCTTAATGAAAACCATAAATAAAATAGAAGCACCTATAGAAAGTTAAAAGAATATGATATGAGTTTCTGTTGTTGATGTGGCTAAAGTTCCCGTGAATAAAAATGAAATGATAACTATAAATTAAATAAGAAGATTAAAAAGTTAAAAAAAGAATATTAACAAAAACATTGAATTTCGCGTATTTGAACTTTTTTTTTCAAACACTAAAGTACCTCAAAATACACTGCTCAGCATTTCATTTTACGTATTCTCACACAATTTTTTTCACCAAATTAGTTATCAAGGAACAAACTCTACGTGTTGGGACAATTAAATTATTTTCGGAACCATAAAGTACATCAAAACCCAAAACTTAACATATCACTTTATGTATTTTGTCATCAAATAAATTTTTTTTCGTCCAACCGTTTATTGAGCAACGAATTTCACGTATTTGACAATTAACTTTTTTCCGGATGCTAAAGTAGTATTTGAACAGTTTAATTTTTTCTGAAACACTAAAGTACCCCAAAACACACGATTTTGCATCGCAGTTTACATATTTTGTCACAAAACTATTATTTTTCACAAATTAAAATATGAAGAAAAAGGGAAGCAAAAAAGTTTAAGTTTAGAATTTAAAAATAATAGAATGGAATAAAAGGAGAAAAACTGGAAGAAAAAAAATCTGAAAGTTATAAAAGGAAAAAACATTAAAAAAACTAAATGAAAAAAAAAATTAAAAACTCAAAATGAAAGAAGGAAAAAAAAAAGGAAAAAAAAACTGAAGTTGGCGCGCTCTACCGCCAACTCGCATATAAGAGAAAGATTCATCAAAATTCTCTTATTTTGGTACGGTAAAAGGTCATTTTAGTCCCTGACGCTCTTATTATAATCTCTAAATATATCAAAATTTGAAACACATTCCTAAATGTTACTTTTGCTAGTACTAGTAATTACTCGTGATTAGTAATTTTAGAGACTAAATTGATCAATAAAAACTATATTTGAGGATCAAAATAACTAACAAAACATATATCTGAGAACCAAAATCTATATCTATATCTATATAAATTACTAAAGGAAGCTTTTTTGGAGCCTCTAGGAAGCTCCACATCATTTTCATTTAATTTCCAACATACATTTCAATATTCTTTTTTTACTTAATTAATGTCCACTCAACCTATATGCCATCCAATATTTAAAATGAAATCACACTTTAATTTCCAACTTATATAAAAAAAAGTTTTAAAATATATTCTACCAAAAATTAAATTGCTTAATGGTATTGCATTATTATCAATTCATTTTCTGAAACAATACTTAAAATATGACTAAATATACAACAATTAAAAAGTTTTGTTATTTCAAGTATAAAAGTACTTAAAATATGAATATCATTATTTTTTATCTTATCTAATATTTATTTATAATTTCCACATAACAAAGACTTTCAGTTTTCATGTTCCTTATTATCTTTATTTATATTAAATTACACTTTTTATATAGATGAGCCTTTCATTTTAATTTTTAATATAAAATTAAATATTAAAGTCAATTTGCGTTTTTAATATTAATTATTTTCATTCTAAATTCATGAGACTTATGGGATGCAACTTTTATTTATTGTTTTATTTTCATTGTTAAAAGCGTGTGTGTGTTTTGTAAAAATTTAACATAGCTGGATAAATATATTTACCAATTATGATAGTGTAGATGAATTAAAAAGATTACAATGCACATGTATTTCCCTTTTTAATCAAAATTAATATAAGTTGTTTTTAAAATAAAAAATATTTACTTGACCATTCAAATTCTTTTTTATGTAACAATTATGCATTGAAAGGGAGGAGTTATACATTCATATGAATTACTCCCTTAATTAACAATAAACGCCCAAGTTAGTAGAATAGAAGTGGAAGAGGTAGAGTTTTAGTCATTTATAGCCAAAAATCACTATTTAAGTGAGACAATTTTGGATTGTGACGTGAGAAGTTTTGACAAGAAAGTTCATGATAAGAACAAGGAGTAGAAGAAAGGAGTCAGTTTCGTAAGAAGAGGTGCATCAAAAGGGTAAATGTTTTCATGTTCTTGGCAATTTTGAAGTCAATAAAGAGAAGACAGAAATTTTTGTATCAATTAGTGAATCATGCAGTGGAAACCACAATTATTTGTAAAGTTATCGCATGGAGAAATCATGTATATTTGAATATTGTTCTTAGAAGTATGTTTAATTTTAATAATTTTGGTGAAATTGTATGATGTGCTACGTCTAAATGATTTTCTTATGTTCATTGAATGTTTGTAAATTTCTGTTCAAAACTAAAAGAATGTATTTTTTACTCTTAATCGATAGTGCATTTGTTTGTATTTACACCGAGTGCACAAATCAAACATAATGTATATAGCTTTTGGTGTCTTTCTATTAAGGAGACTACCTTAGGTGTCCCTTCTAGGAAGCCCCCCTATGTATCACAAAAAGAGAAAAAATCAATAAAAACATCATTTTCTTCAACTACTATCATAATGCTTCTTAGTTTCTTGAATTTACATTTCTATTAAATATCAACGGTATGTATATCAACTTTCTTCTCATATTACTTAATCTCCATTACAATTTCGTGAAATCCAATTTTTATTTACTTTTTCTTTTTTGATTTTGTGTAAAATTTGGTATTAGATATCAATTTATTAATTATTATTTATTCTGAATTCATGATATAAAGTTTTTGCTTTTTTTTCACAAATTTTCTGGATAGATAAATATCGATATATAATTTTTAATTATAAATTTCATTAACAAAGAAGTTCTATTATTATTATTATAATTGGCTAAATTCAAATTATTTTAATAAACATATTTAATAATTTGATTTACTATCATTATGATTTTTATCGTTGAACTTTCACATTTTAAACTGTCTTTCAGATTTATAAAAAAGTATTTATTGTTTGATTATTTTCAACATTTTTTAAATAACATCTCTTCTAAAGATGTGAATACCACAATTTTATTCAATTCTTTTTCATATCTTTATTAAAAGTAAAAAATAAATAATATATTTTTGTTTATTTTTTATAAATTAAGTTTTACTTAAGTTTCTGTAATTCTACTCTTAATTTTACATACTAAATATATAGTATTGACTTTTATTTTTGTTACCAAAGTACTAAGTTTATTATTACTATTACCTATATTGAAAATAATTTTTTATGATGGGGCATATAATTAAAATAATGTTTTACTCAAAATAAAACATGAAAGCATATTTACAAAATATATTTACTCTAAAAACTATCCTATGGGTTTTTAATTAAACATAATATTAAGTGTTATTTACACCGAGATGTTTTCTTTAATTTTTTAGGGGGAATATTTAGTATATTTTTAACGTAGTAGTTATTTAGATTATAAATTATATCAAATTATATTTTCATTATTTTTAGAAAAGTATTTCTTTTAATATAGTGAATACCATACCTTTTTAAATTTTTTATCATTATAAAATTTAAAATAAAGAATATATCTTTTTGATTTTTATACCTCTTATAAACTTAAATTAAATAAAATTTATTTGATTAAACTTTTATTTTAAGTTTTAGTTTCTACTTATGAATCCATAATTGGTGATAAAAATCAAAAAAATAAAATAATATAGACCCACAAATTTTTCTTTCCTGTGATATCTGTTTTTCTATACTTTTTTTTGGTATACATTGAAAATAAAAGAAAATGGCAAAAAGGGAAATTTTGTATACTCATCTTTCTCAATTATTAAAGTTCATTCCCATATACTCCACATATTAAATAGAATTGCACTTCTCACTATTAAATATAATGAAGTTTAATAAAGTTTTGTTTCTATTAATTAAGCACATAAAAAGTGTTGACAACTTATTTATACTAAAATAACGTACACTATATAAGAATGTTGCTAAAAATAAATAATTTTTAAATATCAAAATACAATAATATAATTATATAATACTATATATTTAAAAAACATAATTTATATTATATATTTTTATATAAAAAATCCCTACAAATTTTTAAAATGTATTATAACAATCCGTCCAACGCACGGGTATTCCTCTAGTGGCTTACTAAAATGACATTTGAGGCTGCTTCAAAAAAAAAAAGACATTTGAGGATGGGCTTGTAACTTCGATATAATCGAGGACTATAATGACAATACTTCATATGTTCAAGAACCAAAACAGTTGTTTACTCCGTATTATCGAAGTCGTAAGTGTCACTTAAAATTCACACAAACAAAGTCTTATCATCGAGCATGTGTGATAATATTCGGGCTAACAATTTCAATATTTGTCAATTGAGTTAAACCTTACGAATATAAGGAAAACACATTTAACAAATAAACACTATAAATAAATATTTTTTTGACAAAATAAATAAATGTCGATAATAACACGATATTTAGTTAAAAAATCATGATCTCAAATATTACATAAATAAATAACTTTTTTTTTTGACGGAATAAATAAATAACTTTTAAAAGATGTAAAAGTACGAAATATATACACACGACTAATTTGCTAAATTTATTATTTTTTGATAGAATACAAACTTAAAAAAATAGTGTATACTTCAAGTAATGTTATTTGAATCACTACTTATAACATATAATGTTTCACTATTTTTTGTCATTTGTATCCGCTTTGCTATTGGTATAAACTTTTTTGCACTAATATCTAATAAAAACCAACAATTTAACAGTTAATTTTAAAATGCAGTTGCAAAAGAAATTGACATCGTAAAATAGTTTGTTTTTGTTAAATCTCGATGTAAAACTCGCTTACACATACTTGCATAGTGCACATTTGTTATAAATGACATGTGTAAATATGTCAAGGATTTAATATATATATATATATATATATATATATATATATGTGTGTGTGTATATATATAATATATATAGTCGGTGTACAACGCTTTTTATAACATTAATAGTTCTTATATATAAAATGGGGGTGGTGTAACCCTTAACTAAGGAAGACCTTCTAAAAGATATGAACAAAGTGTCATTAATACGATAGTGGAATGAATTATTTATAATACAAAGAGAGTCTTTTGTCAAAAAAAAAATACAAAGAGAGTTAGGGTGTTCTATACTACAGGAAATCAATCTCTCTTGTCTGCTCTACGCCTGCTGCCGAGGTGAGGTGTGACCACTACTTCGGTATGAGCCAATGTCCAGCTGCCACATACTCCTTCTTTGTCTTCTACGAGAACATGTCTTGGTCTGTATGGTGGTGCATGTAGTGTTGATCCTTTACCAGTACTATTCATGCATCCTTGACTGACGATTGTGCTACTCAGCATCTCCTTCCCTACTCAACAAGGGTCTTTCCTGAGGGGAGTGGAAGCCCTTCTATGTCTTCTGGAGCCTATGTCGGCAACTTTCGCACACCCCTAGTACATGAACCAATCACGAAATGACATTTCATAAAAAATGTTTGACTTAATATCAACTACCTTAAAATTCACTCATATCATAATTTTTAATTTGTAGTGATGGCAAAAAAAAATCAGTGTATAACCAATCAAACTCATGTAAATGCCGTGTAAAACAAAAATCTTTCATATATCGTAAGGGTTTCTATGTGAGTCAATTGACGGGAAAAGGTAACTTAGGAAATTATATTTTTTTCAAATGTTAATTGAAATTATTTTGGCTTTCAATCTAAGTAGAGTGGGGAAGAGTCATTTAGAGAATATCATATAATTTTTTCATTATCTGTTTTATACATTTAAAAACATCAAAGGATGTTTAGATGAAGTATTTTTTTAAGGGCAATGTAATTTAAAAGTACCAAAATTTTGAATTAAAATATTTTCAATCCTCTAAAAAAAACTACATTGCCCAAAAAATTCTCCGTTGCGACACACAAATTTGAATATCTTTCAATCAGCTTAATTTGTGAGATAATTTGTTAATCAATATATATAGAGTATATAATATGCATTATACGTTCAAAAAACATTTATGTCAATTATTTATTATTAAACTTTAAAATTACAAAGACCAGTTGACATATTCACTAGTGCAAAATTAGGAAAAGAATTAGACATTTAAAGTCAGACGCTCAGATGCCTGACTTGAAAAGTAGATGCGGTGGCAAACTTGTAATTAAGATGAAAAATTTTAACTGATGTGCGTGTTTTTAAGTCGCGCGTAAAAATATCTAACCTCAAAAGTGAAAGCTTATAACATTTGAAGACAGACTTATATATAGCCTGACTTCAAATGTATTAAAAAAATAGAAAATTAAAAGTGCTCTCTCCCTCAAATCATTCATACCTCGCGACCTACCTTCTCTCTTTCGGACGCTGAACTCGCTCTCTCCCTCAACGACAGACTCTGCACATATTTTTAAGGTAAACCCTTCTTTTTCTTCTTCTCTTCTTATTCGTCTTCTTCTTCTTCTTCTAATTCTCAGACCTCTTTTATGTTAGGGTTTGTTGTATTCAGAAATTCGTGAATATCTCGATGGCGATGGTCGTATCGTAACCCTCTTTTGCTTAATTCATGTATTCACATGATTTTGTACTCTTCTATCGTTTATTGTGTCTACGCCTATGATTAAAATGCTAATTATTGTTTCCTCAGATTTCTTTTCCCACAAACTCTCTTCCCTAAGAAGCCCTCAATCACAAAACGTGAAGGTGCCTCCTATGCCCGCTGCCGCTGTTAGGTCACGTTGTTGTGCCGTCAAGAACCCACGCATCTTCTCCTTTGCACTGTGAGTTATTTCAAAAATTCTCACTCATCTGAGGCGACACTTTGTTTTTTGTTAATTTATTGAATGTTATTGAAAAATTAGGGATAAGTTGTGTTTTCTATGTTTGCACGTTTCTGGTTTAGGGATAGTGCTTTGAGTTCTTTATGGCAGCCTTTTGAGTTGGTTGCTCTGTCGCCATTTTTGATACTTGGGTTAGTGTTTACTTTTGAGTTTCAATGCTTTCTGGAATATGGTAACATGTAAGCATTATATGTGTGAACGGGGAAGTTCATCATTTTGTTTGTAGTGAGTTAGGCATTTTTATATGGCATATTGTGTGTGTTGGGGTTGTGCACGGGTATTATTCCTACTATTTTAGCTGGTCTTTCATTTAGATTTTAGTTTGTAATTATTTTGATTTTGATATTAATTGTGCCTGTCATTTTCATTAACTTTTGAACTTTCAAAAAGAATGACTTTCACAAATAGAATGCCCCATTTAGATTTGGTTTGATCCTTCTCATTGTGGAACATGCAACCACACACCGTCCAGAACATTAGGTTTCAAGGAATGACTCATGTAATACGTCATTTATTTTACTGATTGTATTTTGATTGATATTGTTGTGATTATCCTACAAATATTGTCCTTTGTTTTACAGATTGAAATTGCCTTGATAAAGTGAAAAGCAGACAGAAGGACAGATAGACCACTCAAGTTCTTCATTCTTGCTTCTTGTTTTGTCTGTAGGGTTTGCATTCAGTTGAGTGACACAAATTATTGACTTAGAGCAACATGAAGAAGAATTAAGCAGCTAACAGTATGTCTTTCCAAGCTCCTAACATACGAAGTCGCCTTAATAAAAGTCAAGTTGGCGTCTGACTTTAAAAGGCCAATTTGTCTGACTTTAAATCTCTTTTCTGCACTAGTGATTTCACAAACTCTTGGGAACTACATTCTATTTTCATATATTTTAAGGATCACTAGAGCACATGGTGTAAGTTCAAAAGCTAATATGAATTTAGTATTTATTTAACTCAAAATTGAAAAGAACTAATAGATTTGGGTGCAAAGTTAAAAATTTATGGTGATCAAAATCAAAATTATATAAGAAATTTGCGAAGATTTTTATTTTCGAGGGGTGCAAATGCACCCCTTGAACTATGAATAGTTCTGCTTACTGGTCTAAAGTGGACGAGTTCAGATAAAAGTTGGGAAAGTTTTATAGAACAATTTAGATCTTGGATTCACCTAGTATGCTAAATTTTTCTTATAGATTGTTGGAAATATTGTAAATTTGAAAGAAGAAGGATGAAGGATGCTAGGCAGTATTTTTCCAAATCGATTTACCACAATTTCAAAAATATTATGTAATTAAAATGAGCATGCTTCTTGTGTTTTCCATAATTCTCAATTGCGTTGGATTCAGTTTCGACAATCTCCTTCACCGATTCAATACATAATAGAACTGATTTTCAGAACATTTATGTCATATGAAGCACAGACTCGGACACGACACATACACATAAACTGGGTCAGTCCTTAGGTTCCTTTGTTTTGTGTTTTTCTTTGATTTCGTTTTGTGTTTTTCTTTGATTTCGTCGTCTGAGTGCGGTGTTGTTTCGTTCGTCATCTTGGTGTAGCGTTGTTTGCTTTCCCGCCGTGTTGCGGTGTTCATTCAATTCAGATATACGGATAAACTTCGATCAATCACAGATTGAATCAATGATTGGGTGTCAACGTTGGAGATCTGGAAGCATGAGTATTTCGGGCACTCTGATTTTGTCATATTTGTAGTAATTTGGCTGTTTTATGCCATTGTGTTGTGAGTTTGTTCACAAATTCTTCTTTTTTGATTTTAGCGATATTGAGTTTGTATCATTTTCGATGTATTCTCTATATTTGAATGAATGAATATCTTTTTAGTAAAAAAAAAACTTTAAGAAATTAATATCTTTTTTTAAAAAAATTATGATAAAGAGTGTTGGAGATCGTCTAGGCGGTATCTAGCAAGTGTCCAAATATAAAAAAGAAGAAGATTAAAAGCGACCCCGTAAGGTGTTGTTTGGCGCATATTGTATTAGTGTCCAACGAATATCGATGCCCGACACATACACAGACATGAGACGCGACATTTAGGAAGAGGCGTACATGCTTCAGAATTTATGGTAACATGCAACACCACTTGGAAAGAAGTTAATTACTACTTTTTCTTTTCAATCTCTTTTCTTTTTGCTTGATGCAATTCTTCCTTTCCTCGTGTCAGCTGTTTTACGCATGTATAATGCACTATTATATGTACCACTACTAGGATTTGTCTAAGTATATAAACACAAACATCTTTCTATACAAAAAAAAAAATTACTAACATTGCTCTCTCATACAAACCTTTACAACTACTTTTTGAAAAACTTTAAAAGTAAATTAATCAATGTAGTCGTTGAGTTATGTTAAGTTATTTTTATCATCACTTATATCAAATTTTAAACAAATATGTAGTTAATCTAATAGTCACATATATTCACATATTTATAACGTTGTATATAAAGAAAAAGTAAACTTACTCAACAAGCTAGGACATGGGTACGTGTACGATACAATGTCAACAAGGTCATAAAACTAGTTTAGCAGATATTTTATAGTGCATAAGTTTGTGGTAAGTATTTGATATTATTGACTTATAGTATTTGATATTATTGACTTATAATATTTTTTCCATTAGTTTATTAGTATTTTTTTCAAACGCCACTTGAAATAACATTTGAGTTTATGACTATAATAATATTTAATTAAATGAATATTCTCTCATTTTTAAGTATTAGTTACAAAAGTTAAGTTATGTAATTTTAGATTTATAAGCTAGTTCAATCGTTTATTTTATTAAATATTTTAAATTCAATTCACTAGCTTATCTGCTTTTCGTTTATTTATGCTCTATCTCATCTGCTATAAGTTAACTTATATGATATTCGCTACTTTTTACCAAATAGAACCTAAATAAAAAGCTAGTAGATTAACTGTAGGTAGCGCATCTCCATATCCATAATTGTTAATACCCATAAATATTTACGTAAGTAACGAGTATCCATGAGTATTTAATAATTTAACGTAAAAAGTTATTCAACACATGCAATACTACAAGTGGCAAACCTAAGATCCTAAGTTAGGGGGTGTAGAAAAATTTTCATTATCAATATTGTTGGTTCACAAAATTATTTGAAAATTCTTTTTTAAATATCATATTTTGAATTACTAAAATTAAGAAACCAAATTAAGAGTAAATCTCCAATTTAGTTTTCAAGCTCAAGTAGTCCCTAAAATTTGTGACATCAATCAAATTGATTCCTAAAATTTTATAAGTAGTCTATTACGAAGATTGATGACACAATTTAAAAAAAAACTAGAGACTAATTTCACATATTTCACAAACTTTGATAACTATTTAGTATTTTATACACATTAAAGATTGAGCATTTAATATCTTTATTTAACGGTCAAAGTTGAAAGAACTCAAGAATCTATGCGCAAAATATTAAACTGAGTCTTTGATTGTTTTTGAGCAGAGACCATCTAGTATGAATTCTCTTGTGCTCGCCGATTGTACATGGTTAACTAACCTCTTTGTTAGTTAATCTTTTTCCTGGGGTTTAGCCCTCTTTTCCGCCCAAAAAAAAAATTAAACTCAAGGGAGTCAAAATAAAAATCATATAAACTAAGTTTTTTTTGTTCCAAATAGAGTATGCCACTTGAAACTTATACATACAACTGTGAAGTCTGGGTTCGAACCGAGACATGATATTCAGCCTAACAATTTCGAGCTAGGACTTACATATAGGGAGAGTTGATAAAAAATGAAACAAACAAGAATAAATTGTCTGCATTAATAGCTACATGAAGACCAAGGACACAAATTAAAACTTTTTGTTCTTTGCGGTAGTATAGTACTCCATCTAAGCATGCAGGGCTTTTAGCAGCAGATTAAAGGGTACCCTGCTCTAAAAATGTAAATCCACTTGTAATGAAGAAGAACAACGATCTTAATAATTATTATCACATTGAAGCTAGGGAGAATTATTGATCACTGTAGTCTCTCTTTTGCTGATGGAAAAAGAGGAAAAAAGTAACAAAATAAAGAAGATAACTAACCTGCTTTTGGAAAATCATTTTATCTTCTCCTTTATAAAAAGCAAATGTGGATGGATATTGTTTATGAATTCCCCTGTATCTTTCCCTACGAGGTTGGAAGGGGCATATTTGATAGAATCTACTAGCTAGTTGATTAGTTGGCATCATCCACTAGATCATATAAATGACTTCATTATTTGTCAAAGTTTAGGTGCCAGGTTAGTACGATCACTTAAATAATTTAACTTAGTAAAATCTTGCTTTTCTTAAACAAACAAGATAAGATTCACTGTCGTACCTACGTTCCTTCTCTCTCCAAGTTAAAGGATAAATACAACTAGTCGCCTGACCCGTGCTACGCACGGGGTTGACTAATTTTTAGTTAGCAAAATTAAAGTAAAACCGGAAGGGGAAAACCTCTTTAATAAACTAATCATTCAAGACAACAGTTTTCTGTCCACTGCAGGAATCAAACTCGGGAGCACTAAGTCGACTCCGTGTCCCAACGTAGTTTATGCCAGTGGACCAATGATGTTGGTTTGTAAAATATATAGTTAAATAATTGTGGATTGAAATTAAATTATAGCTATAAATTAAATAAGAAGATTATAAAATTTAAAAAGAATATTGACAAAAAAACGTTGAAATTAAACATTCATAGATAATGGGAAGAAAATGTCTAAAACTTTTAATAACATAATCCATATTTATCAAATGTAAATATAAAAACTTAGCCCATAATAAGAAAGAAAAGAAGACAACACAATTAAAAACTAAAACACGTGGGTATCATGCATGGTTGTATGAAAACTCATGATAAAATAGGAGCAATTATACAAAGTTGAAAGAAGATGGTGGAGGTTGTATTATAAATGTGGCTGAAGTTCCCGTTGAAAGAAGATAAAATTTAAACACCAGTTAAAATATGTTTTTAATACCGTTTGATGCGAAAAGACAAAAATAAAGAAGACAACACAAATAGAAAGTGAAACACGCGGGTATCGTGCAGGGTTAGATGAAAACCACAAATAAAATAGAATCACCTATAGAAAGTTGAAAGAGGGCGATGAGTGATCTATTGTAAACGTGGCCGAAATTCCAGTAAATAAAAATTAAATTAAAAAACTATAAATTAAATAAAAATATTATAAAATTAAAAAGAAACATTAACAAAGACATTGAAATTCAACATCCACAGATAATAAGAAAAAAAACGTAAAGAATATTAATAACAACAAATACATTGAAATTGAACATCCATAGACAATTAGAAGAAAAAGTTTAAAAAACTTTAATAACGTTATCTATATTTATCAAATGTAAATATAAAAACTTAACACATAATTAAAGAGAAAATAAGACAACATAATTAGAAAGTGAAACCCGTACGTATAGGTATCATGCAGAGTTTGATTTAAAACCACCAATAAAATAGAAACACATATACAAAGTTGAAACTATTTTTGAAGAAAAAAGTTCGCATATTTGAATAAAATAGAAGCACATAGAAACACTATTTAGTATCGCACTACATATTTTGTCACAAATTTTTTCCACCAAACGGGTTTTTGAGGAATGAGCTTTGTGTATCCGAACATGTAAAAAAATTTGAATCCTAAAGTAACTCAACAAATTATTTGGCATCACATTTTACATATTTTGTCACGTATTTTTTTTATTTTTCGTCAAACAGGTTGTTGAGGAACAAACTTCACGTATCTGAACATATAAAATTTGTTCTGGACCCTAAAATACCCCAAAATTCAATGTTGGCATAACACTTTACCTATTTTGTCACAAAGCTATTATTTTTTTTGACCAAACCAGTTATTGAGGAAAAAACTTCGGGTGTTTGAACAGCTAATTTTTTTCTGAATCCTAAGTGCCTCAACACACACGGGGTTAACATCGTACTTTACGTATTTTGTTAAAAAAATATTTTTTTCACCATCGAGTATACCAAAGCACACTGTTTAGCATATCATTTTATGTATTTTGTCATGAAATTAAATCTTTTTTTCACCAAATCGATAATTGAAAAACAAAATTCGCATATTTAAACATCTAAAATTTTTCGAGACCCTAGAGTACTCGTTAAAATATTAAAAAGGAAAAAATGGAAAACATTAAAATAAAAAAGAGGACAAAACAAAAAAAAACAAAAAGAAAAAAAAAACTAAAGTTAAAAAAAAAAGTGCGGCAATTCCCGCACGGGGTTGGCTAAATTCTATCGTACTAATATCTCATTATGCTTGAATACAAATTTTGCACTGGTCAACACTGAGTTTGTCAACTGTGAGAATCAAAATCAGGAGCACGGGATCGACTACTGGGCCCCAGGGTAACCTGTGCCATTGGGTAAATGGTGTTAGTCTGCAAAATATAAAATCTAATAACTGTGAATAAAAATTAAATTATAAATATAAATTTTAATCAAAAGATTATAAATTTTAAATAGAACATTAACCTTTGATAAAATAAGAAGAAAAAGTCTAAAAAAATTTAATAACATAATCCACATTCATCAAATGTAAATAAAAAAAATTAACCCATAATTCGAAAGAAAAAAAGACAACATAATTAAAAAGTGAAACACGTTGGATTTCAAGCATGGTTGAAGGAAGTCCATGATAAAATAGGTGTAGTTATACAAAATTGAAAAAGATTTTGGAGATTTTATTGTAAATGCGACTGAAGTTCCCGTTGAAAGAAGATCACGAAGGTTGTATTGTGAATGTGGTTGAAGTTCCCACAGGAGTCAATGCAGCAATGTTGTACTCGAATTTTAAAGAAAGATAAAAATATAAACACCAACTAAAGAATGGTTTAAATACCCGTTGATACGAAATGACCAAAACATAGAAGAAAACACAAATAGAAAGTGAAACACGTGGTATCGTGTAGTGTTAGATGGAAATTACAAATAAAATAGAAGCACCTATAGAAAGTTGAAAGAGTACGATTGAGGGACCTATTGTAAATGTGACTAAAGTTTACGTAAATAAATATTTTTGAGACTTACGTAAATATTTATTTACGTAAAAATTTGCATATTTAAACATTTAAAATTTTTGAGACTGTAAAGCAGCTCTTAAAATATAAAAAAAAAAGAAGAAAAAACTGAAGTAAAAACCAAAGGGTGCTTTTAGGTTGAGGGAGCAAATTAAATCCGTCATCGATAACCACTAAAATTGATCGTAGAATATTGTGTAAAATGCTATTAGTGGTTAAGATTGAATCAACTTGTATTAAATCTCAACCGTTGATGAATTTTTATACTACATCCTACAGTCATATTTAATGGTTCTGAGGAATTTGATTTGTTCCCTCACCCTAAAAGCACTCAAAAACAAAAAAGTAAAGGAAAAAAGGAAGAAGATAAAAAAAGTGAAGTAATATAAAAGAAAAAAAAAAGGAAGAATAGAAAAAAAAAAGGCTGAAGTCCGGCTAAATTCTATAATATAATTAAATCTTTTCGAAAGACTAATATCCCATCGTGCTTGAAAACAAATTTCGCACTGACCAACACCGAGTTTGTCAACGGTGAGAATCAAACTCAGGAGCACGGAATCGACTCACGTACCCCAGGATAGCCTATCCCATTGGGCAAATGGTGTTAGTTAGCAAAATATAAAATCTAATAACAGTGAATAAAAATTAAATATAAATGTAAAATAAATAAAAAGATTATCAATTTTAAAAGGAACATTAACAAAGACACACATCCTCCATAGATAAATAAGAAGAAAAAATCTAAAGAATTTTAATAGCATAATCCACATTCATCAAATGCAAATATAAAAAATTAACCCATAAATAGAAAAAGAAGACAACACAATTAAAAAGTGAAACATGCTGGGTATCATGCATGGTTGAAGGAAAACCCATGATAAAATAGGAGTAATTATACAAAGTTGAAAAAGATTATGAAGGTTTTATTGTAAATGTGACTGAAGTTCCCGTTGAAAGAAGATCATGAAGGTTGTATTGTAAATGTGGCTGAAGTTCTCACGGGAGTCAATGCAGCAACGCTGTACTCGAATATTAAAGAAAGATAAAATATAAACACAAATTAAAGAATGGTTTTAATACCCGTTGGGGCAAAATGAGCAATATAAAAAAGAAAACACAAATAGAAAATGAAACACGTGGTATTGTGTTGGGTTTGATGGAAATTACCAATAAAATAGAAGCATTTATAGAAAGTTGAAAGTGTGCGACTGAGGGATCTATTGTAAATGTGACTGAAGCTTCTGTAAATAAAAATTAAATTAAAACTATAAATTAAATAAGAATATTATAAAATTAAAAATAAAAGGTTATTGAGAAACGAACTTCGTGTATTTGAACATCTAAAAATTTTTTTGGGACCCTAAAGTACCCTAAAATACACTATCAGCATCGCACTTAATGTATTTTTCCACAAACTTATTGTTTTTTACCAAACCGGTTATATACGAAAAAGCTTTTGATATTTGAAAAGTTAATTTTTTTCGATTCCCAAAGTACCTCAAAACACATTGCTTAGCATTCCACTTTACGTATTTTGTTACAAAATAATTTTTTTCACCATCAAGTACACCAAAGCATACTTTTTAGCATATCACTTTACGTATTTTTTTTATGAAATTAATTTTTTCCATCTAATTGATTATTGAAGAACAAAATTTATATATTTAAACATTTAAAATTTTTCGACACAATAAAGTACTTATAAAAATACAAAATAAAGAAAAAAACTAAAGAAAAACAAAAAGTAACAAAAAAAACTGAAAAAAAAAGAAGAGAAAAAAAAAAAACAAAAAGCAAAATAAAAAAATTGAAATAAAAAAAACAAAAAAACTTGTCACTTGCGCGCGCAAGTGACAAGCTGCATTATATTCTTAGATATAATAATTAACGTAAGTTTTTTAAGATTATGAAAAGTTGAAAACTTACCTTACACGTAAGTGACCAGGAAGGAAATCGTCTCTCAAGTAGAGATGGACCTGTGATGTGAGTGAGCTATGTACTTTCTTATATGGAGTTGTTCTGGAGTGGACCGAAGCCCAATTCAGTGCAGAGCTAAAGAACGACCCATTAAGAATGAGCCAACGAGCAAGAGACCAGATCAACGGTTCTGATTGATCCGTACACTAATCGGACAGCCACAAGCGATCCACTGACACTATATAAGCATTCATTGCGTCAGTTGTCAGGTACACACTATTCACTAGTATTGTTACTCTGCTCGTTCGCTCCTAACTTAGGCGTTGGAGTGTAATTACAGGTACACGCGCCCTCTTTCCCCTGGTGTGGAGCATGACCAGCAGAGCAAGCAGATAAGGTTTGGTACCCTGAGAGTTACTCATTCCACGAGCTCAAGAACAGATCAATTGGCGACCACAGTGGGAGCCCGTGCGCTCTCCACCGTCCTTACAGATGCCACCAAAGGCACCTCGAGGCCGACCAAAGGCCACTAACCGTCTTCAAAGCGTGGCCGAGATCCCTTCTCGACCACCACCCGCAACTGCAGCGGGCACTAGCACCGTCCCTCATCAAGAGGCTGTACAACAAGTTACAGTCGAACTTCCGGCGGACTTGGTCCAGGAGCTACGAGAGCTATTACACGACCGTAATCAGGCTCTGAATCGCAACAATGACCGACTTACCCAGTTGGAGGATCAGATCGCCTCAAGACGAGCACATACCGCTCCAGAACAGCGACCTCACCATGAGAATATGTCTGTCTTGCGAGCACATCCTTCAAGGGCTCGCCGGTCGCCTCCGCGTAGGCAATTGGTCCACAGATCTCCGCCCCCAAGGAGGGGACGAGGAGGAGGACCCACACCACCAAGAAGGACTCCATCTACTACCGACTATACCTACTGGCTTGAGGAATCTTCGCACCAGGAATCCTCCTATGGGTCCACCAATTCGCCCACTCGCTCGCGCAGTCGGTCGAACGAACGATACACCTACCAGTCGAAGGATTACTCTGGTAACCAGAAACATGTTCATGGAGCCCAATATTTGGAGGAACGACCACGTCGCAAAGAGAGGGGAGACACTACTTTTTGGGACCATACACGAGGGAGATAGATGACTTTCGTATTCCCCGTTCTTTGGAGAAACCCCCCTCTGATCTCAAGATGTACAATGGGGTAAAAGACCCTGACGCTCACCTGAAACACTTCGATTTAATGATGAAGTACAGAGGAGCACCTGGACCCGTGAAATGCAAAAAAATTCCCCTCACCCTTGAGGGATCAGCACCGGAGTCGTTCACCGAGTTAAGGCCCAACACCATCTCGTCGTGGGAACAAATGGCCAGAGCATTCACTGTCCGTTTCACGACCTCCAGGATTAAACCAAAATCCCAAAATGTTTTGATCGCCATCAGGCAAGGACCAAACGAGTCTCTCTGGAGTTACGTGGAAAGGTTCAATCGAGAAGCTGATCAGGTCAGGAACTTGGATGACAATCAAAGATTGTTCTTCTTAAGGACAGACCTCTTGAGGGGAAGTCGTTTTGAAGTAGAAGTGGGCCTTCACATCCCCAGGGATTTAGAAACGTTCCTTAGGTGGTCACAACGGTTCATGAATTACGAGGAGATAACGACCGCCATCGAAGCTGCCGTGGCGTACATGAATCAACAATCACGACCAGAAAGAGATCAAAGGGCCAAAGAAGATTATGTTAATGCTCGACCGAGCAAAGATCACAGAATCAAGAAGTTTTCTGAATGCACCAAGTTGAATACATCGTATGCGAACATACTAGCAGAATGCGCAAACACAGAATTCAGAGATATCAAGCCACCAGACCCCCTAGTTCTAAAGACGGGCAGCGCCCTTCCAAGAAATATTGTAGGTGTCATAAAAGCAACGGACATGACACCAACAATTGTATGGCCCTAAAAGACGATGTAGAAGCATTGATCAGAAGAGGAAAATTGGCGCAATATGTAAAGAGGGACCAAGCTGAAACACAAGGGAAAAACCAGGTTGCTCGCTCACCCACAAACGGAAAGCCACAGGCCGATGAGGCAGTCAAGGTCGTAGAGGAGGACGACGATGAAGATGACGTTGTGGACACCAGAAAGTCAAGGGGAAGACCAGTCGCCATGGTAATTTCTGGAGGAATTCCCACAGATGCCTCGACCAATAGGTCAATCAAAAGAAGATGGGACGAGATCATGAGTATTGCATCTACGTCCGCTCCAAGACCCCATTCTCAGCGATCACAGATTTCCTTTGGAGATGAGGACCTCATCGACGGAATGCCCAATTACAAAGTACCACTGGTGATAGTCGCAGTAATGGTGAACATGGAGGTTAGGAGGATATTGGTTGATCAAGGGAGCTCGGCTGACATAATTTTTGAAGATTTATTGGATATGTTGAAGATATCAAAAGACGACCTGAGGCCATGTAGAGGTACGGTGTTAACTGGATTCAATGGAGCTTCTACGACCCCTATAGGACGAATAGAGTTAATGGTGACCTTTGGAGATGATACAGTGGAGCAACAACCTCTTTGTAGAATGGTCAGAACAGACTTCATCGTGCTACCCTGCAAATCAGTTTATCAATGCATCATTGGACGGCCAACCCTTGCTCGTTTGGAGGCCGTACCATCCACTGTCCACCTGAAGATGAAGTTTTATACCAAGGGTGGGGAAGTCGCCACTCTTCAAGCTGATCTGCTGTCCGCAAAGCGAGCTTTTCTTCTGGGGTTGAAAGAGAAAGGAAAAAAGGTAGCAAAAGAGATAGAAGAGGCAATGAAGGGTGGCGAGCAGGTGAACGTGGCTGATTTAGATGCCCGTTATGATCCAGATAGCGAGGAAGAAGAAGGAGACGACCTCCTGACTAAAGAGCTTAAGAAGAGGATTAAACGGCCTGAACCAGACGGAGAATTTTGTCAGGTGCAACTGGGAAGCGACCCGGAAAAAACGATCAAGATAGGGAACGACCTTCCTCCTGAACTTCACGATAAGCACGTCCAATGCCTAAAGGAGCATGCAGATCTGTTTGCCTGGAGTGCTGCAGATATGCCCGGAATCCCACCAGAAGTGGCTTGTCATCACTTAGCGCTAGATCTAGGGACGAAATGGGTTGTACAAAGAAGAAGAGTTCAAAAAGAGGAAAAGGCACGAGTAACATCTAAAGCCGTTGAATACCTGCTCGAGGCAGGGTTCATTAAAGAAATAAAATATACAACGTGGCTGTTGTTGTGCTAAAAACGTGATAGTGCAAGTATACACTGTCAACAAGTAATAAAGTGAAAGTAAAGTTCGTTCCCATGAGGATTAGCACTTAAACAATGAGTAATTTAATCAACAAATTAGTGATGGTAAAAATAAAGTAAATGACGCAAATATTTGGTAACATGCAAAATAATAAAAAGTATCAGGGTAAATAAGATCAGATGATTGGAACAAGTTGAGATGCATTTACTTTTGGTAACTTCATTAAAGTGCTCATAATGGTATGTTAAGTGCTGCAGCAATGGATGTATTTTCTCAAATACTTCTCACTAGGGTTTGGCTCTCAAACTTTATCTCTAGACCTTAAAAGTTACGCACTAGGCTGCTTAGACACCCGCAGTATTCACCTTATGGCTTATGCCCTCCCTATCTCTAGGGTTTAAGAAAAAACACTAATATCTCTATTAATGCAACAAACCATATTATCGTGTGAGGTAAATTTACAAATCATCTCTGAATTCATAAATGCTACTTAGATTAGACGGCCAATCCTAACCTAAGATGGAAATATTAAAACACACAAGATAAAATGCTCAACACTTAAACATACTTCATTAATAGCACAATAAATCCATTACATCAAGTTTGCATCCCAACTATACGAAGTTAGCTCATGTTGAACTTTAACAACAAGAAAAATAACTTAAACATAAATGAGAAAGTCATGCTACAAATCCGAGAAGAGAGTTTACAATACAAATCGTTGAACCAAGAGAAATAAGCTCCAAAGAAGATCAATGAAGCACACTCCAGCTCTTCAATTGTAGCTTCCTCCAAGAAATGAAGCTTCAGTGTTGCTGCAGCAATAACAATTCCTGCACTTGATCTTTTTGGTGAGCTTGAGAAGGCACGAATTGGAGGCTATCTCTATACCTCGTTTTCCGGCTTGCCCTAATTGAGGAATGAGGGTCCTATTTATAGATGAGGCCCAAGATCCAATGGTAACCCTAAATTGGAGGCGCCTTTTGTCCTTTCATGAGAGCACAAAGTCCTTTTTGCCCACATTCCTAGGTCATCAGCGAATATTCTTTGATTAGCACGCACACCCACGCCAGGTGCTGACTGACAGCTGTCCTTTCCTCAATTTCCGTGTTTCCTTCAGCTTTCTCTCTCATGTTGCGCATTTTTGCATTGCTGCCACATTAGATGCTGCAGCAATTAGGCAAACACATTAAATCTACAATTGGACACCAAAGTGCCCAATATAAGAAATTAAAGCATGCACCTTAGACTAACTCTAAAATACCATATTTACAATAATAATCACAATATTGCTTGACAATTAACAATGATTTAAGCTTGAAATAAGAGGTAATAACCATCATAAATGATTGCTATCAGTTGTCCAATGTTGTCTTAGTCAAAAAGGCAAACGGCAAGTGGAGGATGTGCGTAGACTACACCGACCTCAACCGAGCATGTCCGAAAGACGCTTTTCCAATTCCGAGTGTCGATCGTTTGGTCGACAGTGTCAGCGGATACAAGATTTTGTCCTTTCTGGATGCATACTATGGGTACAACCAAATTGCCATGCATCCTCCCGATCAGGAAAAAACAGTATTCATGACGGACAGAGGCAACTTCTGTTATAAAGTCATGCCTTTCGGGATGAAGAACGCGGGGGCGACCTATCAACGCATGATGAACCATGGTTTTCAGAATCAGATAGGAAGAATGGTGGAGGTCTACCTAGACGACATGATCATCTAAAGCAAACAAGACCTTGCCCATGTTGACGACCTAAGAGAGGTGTTCAAGGAGGCCAGGAGAAACTCATTAAGATTCAATCCAAAAAAGTGCACATTTGGGGTAAGGGCGGGCAAGTTCCTGGGATTTTATCTCACAGAAAGAGGAATAGAAGCTAATCCAGATAAGTGTCGAGCAGTGACGGAGATGAGGCCGCTAACGACCAAGAAGGAAATACAGAAACTCAACGGCATGGTGGCCGCCCTTATTCGTTTCATCTCAAAAGCAGCAAACAAATCCTTACCACTGTTCAAGCTATTAAAGAAGGAGACCGCATTTGAGTGGATGCCTGAGTGCGACCAAGCTCTTGAACAGCTAAAGACAGCCTTGGCAGAACCACCAATTCTGACCACTCCGGAGGCCGGAGAAACTCTGTATCTGTACTTGTCCATTACAAACGAGGCTTTGGCCGCTGTTTTGGTACGAGAAAAAGGATCCAAGCAAAACCCAGTCTATTTTGTGAGCAAAGTGCTACAAGGACCTGAGCTCAGATATGATAAGTCTTAATTTAGTGTGTTTTTAGCATTTGAATTTAATAAGAATTGTGGGATTTTAGTTCTACTTTGGAGCTATTTTACTACAAAGTGTTAGTTTTCAATTTCAGGACCAAATGATGAAGAAACGGAAGAATTTGAGTGAATTAAAAGCAAGGATTAAAAGTGCAAGGTCAAAGGAGTAAAATCAAGTAAATAGAACCAAATATTAGGCCTACACGCACGGTCCGTGCCTACTACACGCATGGTCCGTGCTCACTGTACGTTGCAGAAGCTGGAGAGTTTGAAGACCACGCACGGTCCGTGCTCCCTACACGCATGGTCCGTGCTCCCTGTGCTGAATCAGAATTTTACAAGTTTTACGGCACGCACGGTCCGTGCACCCCAGCGGCGTGGTCCGTGCACCTTTGTCTGAAGCTAAAAATGTTACAAAACTCTTCCAATTCTTTCATTATGGCTTGTAATTCGAATTTACTCCTTTGTCTACTGACCCTAGGCTATAAATAGGACCTCATTTCAGCTGTAATGGTACCTTTGGATACTTGTAATCTCACTCCAAAGTTTACCTCTAAGATTTTATGCAATTTACTTTCTTCATTTTAAGTTCTTGTTCTTTATAATTCTTGCATTTTACATTCTCCAACTTTACTTTCCGTTCTTTATTTTCCAGCACCTTTATTTTCTGCACTTTACTTTTTGTCATTTACATTCCAAGTCATTTACATTCTGTCATTTACAATTCCGCAATTTACATTCCCGTCATTTATCTTTCTTGTCATTTATCTTTCATGTCTTCTTCTTCTTCTTCAAAGTTTTTTGTCTACTATGATCATGAGTGAGTAGACTCCTTTTAGTCTTGGGATTCTGGGACTAATCCAATGATAGACCCATAAACAATCCCAAGTCTAAACTCTATTTTATTAAAATTATATTCTAATTTAATCCCATCATTTTCAAAGTTTCATTCCAAATATCAAAACGAAGTACCGAAAGGAGAAGTTTTGATATTAGAACTATGAGATTAAACAAGGGAAACAAAACATGAGAATAGTTTTGGGACCTTTGGGATAAAAGAGGCTTGTACTTAAGGGGTCTTGGCAATAATCAACCATGAGAATAGGTCTTGACTATTGTTTCGAGGTAAACTCTTGTATTCTGAAAGGAATCTTGAGTTACCATTGAATGCCTTGTCCTTAGAAATAAAATTTTATACTCCCTCCGTTCCAAAACTTTGGTCATTTTGGAGTGTTTCACACAAATTAAGAAATCATAAAGTTGCAACACCTAATTACTAAAGTACCCCTTTATAAAGAAAACAATAAATTAATAAAGCCACACACATAAATGAAAAGGCTGCTGGTAATAAATTTTAAAAAAAAAACAGAAGAAGCAGGCGTGTATATCAGCTTGTTGCCCGAGGAAGAAATGGAGTCCTCCCTTTGCAAATAAAGTGTGCTGCTACGCTGGTGCAAGAGATTCTAAATTACCTGAGTTAAGTTTTATTGTTTCTTGAGTGTTGTTTTTTTTTTTTTGATAAGCTTGAGTGTTGTTTGTTGATGATGGGGTTTGTATTGGTTTGTTTTGAAGTGTATGCATCACATTAACCAGATATGTAAGCCGTCTACTTTTTTCAGTGTATGCTTTTCCTTTTCTTTTCCATTTTCAATTGCTTATCAATTTTTGACAGATTTATATCCTTTTAGCCATTAAAATAAGAGTAGAGAAATATGCAATATTTAAACTATTGTAGAGCAAATATATTAAAAATAAAGCAACATTTTTAAAACAAATTTGCGTGAAACTTCATAAGTTGAATTCAATTTACCAGCAACCAAGTTGAAAAAAGTTGAATTTGTATAAGTTGAACTGATGGTAAAATAGGCTAATGGTAAGTAAATAGGCTGAATAGATAATAGGTGGACGGTTTAATGTTGGAAAGAGAAAAAAAAATTGGCTTCAAGAAGTCATTGGGAATCCAAATGAGTTAACATTGAGAATAGTTACAATTAATTAAAGATAAAAGGGCAAATTTGGAAAAATTAGGTAAATTATACATTGGTATCTCAAAAGTACCAAAGTTTTGAAACAAAAAAAAGAGGCCAAAAGGACTAAAGTTTTGGAACGGAGGGAGTATAAAATAGGGAATGGATGAGGGGTTGTGAGTTCATTATATCATTGTGATGAAACCACAATCCTAAGATGCTTTTATTTACAAATTCTAAATCAAACAATTATCTTTTACTAAATCATTCTCTTTTAGCTAATCACCATCGCAAAAGAAATCGGTAATTACAAAGTCTCTGTGGGATCGATATTTTTACTATGCGATAGAACCGTGCACTTGCGGCCTATCAAGATACCAAAAGACTGAGAAGTTGGCTCTGGCCCTGGTTGTACACTACAAGAATTACTTGCATTACTGGCTGAACAGCCCGTTAGACAGATCTTGCACAGACCAGACCTAGCGGGCAGGATGATCAAATGGGCAATTGAATTGTCAGAAAACTTGGAATCAAGTACGAACCCAGGTCAACCGCTAAAGCACAAATCTTGGCCGATTTCATCGTAGAGAAGACTCTGGGGTTAGAGAGCTCAACCCATGGTACATGGACTTTGCATGTTGATGGATCTTCCAACGGTAAAGGCAGTGGAGCGGGCTTGATACTTGAGAACGAGGATGGGACAACCATCAAGGTCTCATTGGCTTTTTCATTTCCAACTTCCAACAATCAGGCTGAATATGAAGCATGTGTAGCTGGATTATTGCTCGCCCTAGAATTCAATGTGAAAAGGGTAGAACTACGATCAGGCTCTTTGTTGGCGGTCTCCCAAATCAAAGACGTTTTCTCCGCCAAGGATGAGGTACTCCAAAGATACTTAACAAGGGTCAGAGAATTGATGCAGAAATTTGAGTACGCTGAAGTCAAGCACGTTTCTAAGACAGAGCACACTAGGGCGGACATACTATCCAAACTCGCAAGTACCAAGAACCCTGGCAACCATAGAAGCGTGATACAAAAGGTACTGTCACAACCAAGCGTGAGGCTGGAGACCGCCCTTGGAGCGGACGTATGCGAGATTGATTCAACACCATCCTGGATCGACCCCATCTTTAAGTACATAAAGGACGGGGAAGAGCCTGAGGATCCCAAAGAAGCAGCGCTCGTTCGTAAACGAGCAACGTCCTACTCGATAGTTAACGAGCAGCTCTATAGAAGAGGCTTCACAATGCCTTTGCTCAAATGTCTCCTCCCAACAGAAGCGAGCTATGTGTTAAAAGAAATTCATGAGGGAATCTGTGGGAACCATATGGGCTCACGAGCGTTGGCTAAAAAGGCCTTGAGGGCGGACTACTACTGGCCCACCATGGAGGCAGATGCAAAGGATTTAGTCAAGAAGTGTGATAAGTGTCAGAGACAAGCAAATGTTCATATTGCTCCTCCAACGGAGCTCAACAACATGACCGCCCCTTGGCCATTCGCACGGTGGGGAATAGATTTGTTGGGATCGTTCACCCTTGCCCCTAGTCAGCTCAAATTTCTGATCGTAGCTGTTGATTATTTCACTAAGTGGATTGAGGCTGAGCCATTGGCCACAATCACCTCAAAAAACTGCCTCAAGTTCGTCAAAAGGAATATCCTAGTACGGTTTGGAATCCCGGAAGTCATCGTGTCAGATAACGGCACACAGCTCACTGATAAGAATTTCCAAGAGACACTGGTCGAGTTAGGGGTGAAACAGCGTTTCACTTCAGTAGAACACCCGCAAACAAACGGACAAGCTGAGGCGGCCAACGGAGTCATCCTGAGAGGATTGAAAAGAAGGTTGGATGAGGCAAAGATGGGCAGAGGAACTTCCCTCAGTATTGTGGGCATATAGAACCACCTCACACTCAACAACTGGAGAACCCCCCCTTTAGAATGGTCTATGGCACGGACACACTAATTCTTGTGGAAATGGGAGAGTTGAACTGGAGGACAACCAATCCTAAGCAGCCGTCTGAGAACGAGCAAGCCACTAGGGAAGAACTTGACCTAGTGGAGGAGCTTCGAAGTAAGGCGGCTCTGCGAGAAGCATTAGTCAAGCAAAGTGTGCCAGCAAGGCACCACGCCAAGGTCGTCCCAAGAGCCTTCAAAATAGGGCAACTTGTACTACGAAAGGCAGATATCGGCCAGAGGAATGCCGGTCAGGGCAAGCTCGCCCCTAATTGGGAAGGACCCTACAAAGTAGCTGCAAAGACGGGCAAGGGGGGATACATCCTCCAGACCAATAGTGGAGGGATGATCTCAAATACTTGGAACACTATGAATCTTAGGAGATATTTCACTTGATGTCTTGTAATTATGAAAGAATATCATGTTACTACTTGAATGATAAATGAAAATCAAAACGGGCGGGACACTCCTTTTCCCCACGGGGTTTTTTATTGAGGCCCGCTCGTTCGTCAATGAAATGACGAGGAATTTCTTACATTGTTGTTGATTTATTTCGAGTTGTTGATCGATCCAATAATAAACGACCTCTCGAGCGAGTTAAGTTCAAACCGAGTTTGATAAACTGCTGAGAGGAATTGAATTTGAACGAGCTTGAGAATAAAAAGCAATGCGACCAAAGACCAGGTCGCGCCCGTATAAACGAGCTAAATCTAAAGTAGAAACTTGGTAAGCTGTTTATAGGCAATCATGTCAAGGTTAGCCCGTGTTGCGCATTCACGATTAAAGTAAGAAAAAGCAAATGTTAACGAGAAACGAATGAACGATCAAAATAAAAACGAGCAAAATCCATACATGAAAGTTACCCGGAGAAGGCCGGGTTCCATAAGAGTAAAGGTTACAAAACAAGGGCGACCAACGGGCACCCATACCAGCAGCAAATACATTAAAGAAAAATACAAAAGTACAAAAACCAGTCACTCAGGGCGACTGTAGACAACCACCTCCTCTCGTACAATAGTTCCCTCTTCATCCTTTTCTTCAGAACGAACGATCCGTCCGTTCCTCAAGAAATGATCACTGTTCACGATCTCAGGGTTGATCTCCAGTGTGGGATGGCAATACTGGATTTGAGCAACGACCTCGTCAAAACGCTCCTTGGCGATTGAAACAGTCAAATCCTCCAAAGCCTCTAGCTTGGCCACGGCTTTATCCCGCTCCCCCTCCATATTCTTCAGGTTTTCCTTTAAGCCATCCACCTGTTCCTCCAGTCGTGTAACCTTAGCAGATTGCTCAGTCAAATTGGCGGTTTCGGTGGCCAGTTTGGTCTCAACATCAGCTTTGGCTTTTATGGCCGCATCACATTCAGAAGTGACAGTGCCAAGTGCATCCTTGGTGGGTTGGAGGGCGACCTCAGCTTCCTTAAGTTTTTCCTTGGTGGACTCCAATTCTGCCCGCAGTTCTGAGATACGATCAAGAGCACATTTATACTTGTCAGTTTTATCTAAGAGGTCACCCTCCAACCACAAATTACGGTGAACAAGACGCCTACCTGCTTGACGTTGAGTTTCCTCGGCCTTGAAACGAGCAAGTTTCGAAGAAGCGGCCTTGGCGACCTCAGCCATAAAAAGTAGGGGATCCTCGCGGAGACGAACAAAATCCGCTTCACTAAGGTCGTCCAAGTCAAGGGACGACCCCTTGGGAGCTTCTCTGCTTCTTTTGGAAATTGGAGGATCTAGGTCAATCTGCATTGAACTGGTCCCAATGGAATCTTGTGGCCGATCCCTTTTCTTTGATCCCAAGCCCGTTCCAAAGTTAGGGGCGAGGGAGTTTTGACCGTCTTCTACATGGATAGTACGAGAAGGGGAAGGAGCAAAAGAAACCTTCTTACTTTTTCTAGCCTTGGTCTTCTTCAACAGACCCTCAAAGCCAACGCCTGACATTTCAGCTGCAAATAGACGAGAAACGGTTAGAACCAAAAAGAGAAGAGCGACCGAAATAAATGGGCAAAGAAAGAGAATCACACCAAGTTTATGTTGTGCATGCTCTACAGTCTTAACACAAGCAAATTTATTACAAGGAAGAATTCCTCCGGGCATCCAAGTGACCAATGTCTCCAACATCCTAATACTTTCAAGGTCGTACTCGCCAAGCTTCCTTTGATGCCGATAATGAATGGTTTCGCGATCATAGTGAGAATGAGCCCAGCTAAGGGGAAACTTCATAGAAACAATGTGTCCTTGATCGTCCAAAGTCCCAACCATTTCACGAGCTTGATCGTTAACTGGAACGACCCAAAGAAAGGCGTGCCTCCAAGTCTTGGCAGATTCACAGAAAGGCTTGAACAACTTAACCATGCCTTTACGACTCTTCAGTGAGACTTTCTCCCAACGCCTGGGCTCACTCTTCACCTCCACAGTGCGGCTGACATCGAACAAAGTAAAAAAAAAGATGGCAGTTTATATCTCGGTCAAGAGCGGCCATCACCGCCTCGAAAGATTTGATGAGCGCCCAAGCGTTGAAGTGGAGTTGAGAAGGGGCGACCCCAAGAGTCCTCAGAACGCGTCTTTGGAAGAAAGTAAAGGGAGGACGCACTCTTAAGTCTCGGAGAGTGTTAGTATACATGATGAACTTCAAGGTCGTAGGAATTGTAGCCGCGTGCTCTTCGGGTGGAACGCCTTCTGCTCTCCACTCTTGATCGCCGTAACCGATCAACTTCTCAAAATAGGGCATCGTTGCGTCACCAGGGGAAAAACTGAAGATTGCCCAAGGATGGTAGAAGAAATCCAAGAGCGGTCATCATCAAGCCTGCCTTTCCAATCGTGCTCTTCAGGCAACACCTCATTGGTCGGGACAGGGGGAGGCGCGGGGTTCACGTACCTCTCATTCCCCTGTGGTAAATTCGCTTGAGGAGATTGGACGGCCTCAAAGGTATTAGATGAAGAGGAGCGACCAGAAGAAGATGAGGTGGAAAGATCGGTTGAAGAGGAAAGGGTCTCAGAAGAAGGGAGCTCGCTCATTTTAGTGTCTCCAGAACGAGCAGCACGCTCAGCCAAACTAACAGAGGGGCGACCAGAGATCCTAGCAGTCTTTTTTGTTCGCGCCAGTACCCTACCCTGCAAGGAGAGGGAAAGTCAGGATCACCTTGAATGATGATTTGCAGAAAGGGCGACAAGGTCGACCCCGGGCCTGACACCCCCTCCTCGCTCTACACAAATGAAAATAGAAATACGAGCAAACGATGATCTAAGAAAGAAAGTGCATACCTGGAGTGGGAGAAAAGTTCGGGCTCAAAGTGGTGTACTCCTTGATGAGTAATATCAAATGCCCAGAAGAATGAAACCGCCTAAGAGGAAGCTCGTGCACGGGTAAACACCTGGCCAGAATCACAGCAAATTTTTGATCGCCGCGGGAGGAAGTTATGCTCGCTTTCGGAGTTTGAAGAGTGGAAAGTGAGGAATGAGGAGAAAAGGGGGCAACGTATTTATAAGGTCCAAGGTGCAGGCAGGCAGAGCGACTTGACCTTTCGCTTGAACACGCCTTGGAAACTGAACTGTCATCATAACCAAGTGCCGCCATTTTCAAACTTTGAGGCATCGTTAATGACTGTCCAGAAAACGAGAAACTTCACTTCATGTCAACTGCCACGTGTCACGTGGCTGAAGCAAAACCAATGACGCGCGATCAATGACGCGCGCGGCCAATCGACCCAGATATCAAGCCTGCGCCCGTCCCAAGAACGACCTTGGCTTGAGGGGCAACTGTTCTGGAGTAGGCCGAAGCCCAATTCAGTGCAGAGCTGAAGAACGACCCATTAAGAATGAGCCAAAAGAGCAAGGGACCAGATCAACGGTTCTGATTGATCCGTACACTAATCGGACGGCCACAAGCCATCCACTGGCACTATATAAGCACTCATTGCGTCAGTTGTCAGGTACACACTATTCACTAGTATTGTTACTCTACTCGTTCGCTCCTGACTTAGGCGTTGGAGTGTAATTGCAGGTACACGCGCCCTCTTTCCCCTGGTGTGGAGCACGACCAACAGAGCAAACAGATAAGGTTTGGTACCCTGAGAGTTACTCATTCCACGAGCTCAGGAACAGATCAGGACTAAAGGCACTCCCTCCTTGCCCTATCCTCACGCGCATTCAGTATCTAGATATTGAGCGACTATCAAATGTGTAAGCAGAGTGTAGGCAGTCGAAAGAAGAATGTGAAAAGAATTTCCCAATAAATGATATATGTTGATTTTTTTAATTTTACAATCAAGCTCAACTACAATTATAAAAGTAGTCGGTTGAAGAAACGTAACTTGAAACATGTGAGAGAGAAAATTTTGTGGATAATGAAAGACGAGAGACTAATCTATAGTAATACAAAAAAAATGTGAGGGCTAAAATATTCAATTTTTGAATATTCAGGAAAAATTTAATGAGAGACTAAATTGAGCCAAAAAAACACCACAAAGTCTCAAATTCAAATCTAGGGTGTAGCAAAAACTCTGTTGGGAGGGGAGAATCACACGGATCGACAAAGCCGGGGGTATGCACGTAGCTAGTCAGGTTCTCTGACGTAGATTAATCACCGGCAAAGCCGGTGGATACTGCGCATCAATAACATAGTAACCAAAAATATTGAGCCAAGAAACAAATTTGTGTCTCACTTAAAGAGTTATAACTTGGCACATAGGCAATGTTAACCGATCGTTTCAACACCGAATTGATGAAGTGACTGATTTATTTTTATTTAAAAATGTCAGAGACTAATTTATCCTTAAAATATTATAGAGACGAATTTATCCCGCAAAGAAATTGTGAGAGACTAAAATTTGCCTTTACTCTCTTATAAGTAAACCTTTTCATTTTCTTAATGCACTATTTTTTTTTTTGAAATGTTTTGGCACTCTCTTGAGGTAGAAAAAAAAAAAGGAAACTTAACAAAAAATAACAAGTTGTCACTTCAAAATATAGTTTTATAAACAAAGAAGAAAAGGAAAAAGTTGTGATTGCTTATTAATTATATATTTGATGTCGCTTTTAAATTTCACTTGTCATCTTTAGTTCATATGTTGCTTTTTAAGCTTCTTTGCATGCATCAATAATTAATTATATTAATTAGCAACTAAGCTAATGAGTTTGTCTAATATATATATTCAATTCATAGCGTCAATCAATGGTCTTTCTTAGACTAACCAAAGTTTGGAGGTTGCAGATTCTGTCAAGTTAGTTAGCTACAGGTTCGTGTTCTTCAATCCCCAATAGTATTTGAAGTGTGGCTGATTTATGTTTATTTCTGGAAATATTATCAAGTCATTGAAGACTCTGAAATTTTGAGTTTTTTTGACAAATTAATGTTTTTGCTTTTCAATATTATTATTAGGTAGAGGAATCTTGTTTTTTCATTTGGAGTTTCTGAGAGATAAAAGAAAATTAATGGATATATACGAGCCATTCCAACAAGTTGGCATGTGGGGTGACAACTTTAAAGTTGAAGGTGGTTTGAATTCTGTTGCTTCCTCAATGTTTATGGTGAACACTGATATGGAGAACAAGGTGAACAACTATGATTGTTTTTCAGTTTTTGTTTATTTAAGGAATTGGTCTCATTTTTATGTGGGAAACTAGATTATAACAATTTCTTGATTTTGAAATTTGCAGGCTGAATATATTCCTCATGAATCAAAGGAGCCTTTCGGAGCTGATCAAGAAACTAGACATAAAGATGTTAGTAAGGTATTTGAAACATTGTCTAATTGACTTTGAAGTGTTATGATTTAAAGTTGATGAAAACCAAAATGAACTGTGACCATCAATGGTTTTATGGATGTAGGATCAAACATGAGTTAATTTGAGTTCATTATTTGTTTCTGATATTATGTGTAGGTTCTAAGACGCCTTGCTCAGAATCGCGAGGCTGCTAGAAAAAGTCGATTGCGCAAGAAGGTAGTATTCATGAACTCGCAATAAGGTAGCTAGTAATTTTCATCTCATTTACACTTTTGAAATATATAGGCTTATGTTCAACAATTAGAAACAAGCAGATTGAAGCTCATGCAATTGGAATTGGAGATTGGGAAAGCAAGAAAGCAGGTGAACCAAAACTCAAAAATCACCATCTCTGCTCCTGCTTTTTGTTGCGTTCTATGTAGCATCGACACTTCAAATACTTGCATTTTTTAAATTAAAACTGATATCTATGTGTCTGTGTCAATGTCGTGTCTAGCGTCCGTGTCTGTATCGGTGCTTCATAGATTGTGTTTATATTTATATTCCTTCATTTGTCAAGTTAAAGCATATGCTGAAATGTTTACTCTAGGTGCAGGGTCTGCACAGTGGCAGTGCATTAGATACTAGCTATATGGGATCAACTGAGACAATAAACCAAGGTTTGTGATTCATAATATCAGTTTCAAACTCTCTTAAAATGTGTTGTTTAATAACTGTTAGAATTATCAATGTTTATCTAGATGTTTGTTTTCTTTTCTTTTCTGTCTGTGCATTTTATATATATCTTATTACATTTTTTTGAAGTGATCCTTGTGTTCTGTAAAGCAGGAATCATTGCGTTTGAAATCAAATACGGACAATGGGTTGAAGAGCAACAAAGGCGAAATGAAGAGCTACGAAATGCATTTCAAACTAATGCATCTGAAGTGCAACTCCGTCTACACGTCCAGAGTATCTTAAACCATTACTCAAATCTTTTCAGAATGAAAGCAGATGCTGCAAAAGCTGATGTCCTCTATTTAATCTCCGGTGTGTGGAAAGCATCAGCCGAGCGCATTTTCCTTTGGATCGGAGGATCCCGCCCGTCCCAGCTTCTAAATGTACACACCACTAACTAAATTTGATCCGATAATAACTGGTTAGACTTTTTCTTCACCAATAATTGTGCAGAATAAGAGAGCCTTGTATAATTGTTTTCCTTTTTCTGTTTCTACACAGCTCATTGTGCCACAACTTGAGCCTTTGACAGATCAACAAATTGCTAGCATTAACAAACTTAGGCTATCATCTCAGCAAGCTGAAGATGCTCTTTCACAAGGACTAGATAAACTTCAGCAGAGTCTAGTTCAAGACATGTCAGTTGATCCATTAGGTGCCGAAAATTTCGGAATTCTAATGGCTGTTGCTATAGAAAAATTTGAGGCACTAGAAGGTTTTGTAATCCAGGTAATGTTATGTAACACCATTTATTTTCTCCATATTAATCATTACATTATTTAATTTTGTATATTGTGAATAATTGTTATGTTCCCATAAATAAATTTACTCAAATTGCAAATGTGCCCCCACACATTGTAACAAAGTTGATAACTGAAATAGAATGATTTGTGTTGTCCACAGGCAGACCATCTTAGGCAGGAAACTCTGGTGCACATGTCGCGCATTCTGTCAACGCACCAAGCTGCACGCGGCTTGCTAGCTCTTGGGGACTACTTTCACCGTCTTCGTACTCTTTGTTCACTTTGGTCTGCTCGTCCATGCGACTCCATAATATCACCTAAGATTGCTCCTTATAATTAGAACTTAGAAGACGATGAAGAAGAGGAGACATGCTTCTGCTTCAAATTGAACTATATAATCTGTTATGTGGTTATACATAACAGAACAATTACACAAGTTTTGGATAAACGTATGTGTAGTGTATGAATGAAACTTAATGCTGAGTACAAAAGAGGCAAAGTTATGTGATTTACTGCTCTTTAGAGGATTCTTGTACATATATTATATATCAAAGGGAGTTTATCTTCATTTTAGTATCCGTTGACAAACTTTTTTTTTCTTTGAGTTCAATAATATTGATTAAAGAGGGAAAAAAATCATTTCAATTCAATGGCACTGGTAGAAATAATCATTTCTGTTCAAAGTAAATATGTAAATGACACAAAACTCTGCAATTTGAGAAAGAATAAAACTTATATACTTTTATAGGTACAGTGTTTCTCACATAAACAATTAGGTAATTGGTAGAAATTGCTCAGAGGAGTGTTATTTTTATCGGCAATTGTCATGTATCTTAACAAAAAAAAAACAAACATTTTCTCTCTAAAACCGAATGTACAGTACTTATGGATCGGTGGCTTTTATGGTCCACAAATTGTGTACCAACACAAATGCCCTAAATACCCTTGATTTAATGTAAAATAATCAAGGGTCAAGATTTTCAACTGGGTACCACTCCCTTCCTTTTCCTTGAAAGTTTCCATTATTTGCATATAAAGCCCTACGTGAATCAGTGATTTAATGGTAAAAAGTAAATTATTTCACCTAACAACGAATAAGGTTTTCTCTTCTTCTCACTATCAAACGTCTCTTCTTCTTTTTCTTCTTGTTTTCTCTGAAACTTCAACCTTCTCACTCTTCTTCTTTCCAAATTGGTGTCTGTTCCATTTTCTCTGAAACTTCAACATTTGGAAAAAGTTCAACATACGCTTCCTCAGATAAAACCCTATTTCTTCTTCCCTTTCATTTCTGTTCCATTTCCTTCATTTTTACGGTGGTTTCCGAAAAACGGTGGTTTCAGTTTACGGTAGTTTCTTCTTTCATCATTTTCTTTCATTTTGGTAGTATTCTTCTTTCCTTCATTTTCTTTCATTCCGAAAAACGGTGGTTTCAGTTTTACGGTAGTATTCTTCTTTCCGAAAAACAGTGGTTCATCATTTTCTTTCATTTCGGTTGATTTCAACAGTTTAATAAAAAATTGATTCGCTTTGCATGTTGTTGGTGGTTGTGGTTACTCATGGTGAGGTTCGATTTTGATTTTTTCGATAATGTCAGGGATTTGAAGTGAAACATCATGAGGTATGTTGCTCTACCACCGATTCGTTTTCCAGGTGTTAATCATTAATTTGTGAGTTGTATGTATTCCTTTCAAACTAACTAGGTTTGCTAAGGCTGCTTATGGAAAGTGCTCGTTGAAAAAATCTTCCTCCTTATAATCTCAAACTTTAACAACTGACAAGCATATATGAAATAGAAAAGAGAAATAACTTATGATTTGTACATAACTGATGCTCTTTGAGAAATGCAAAACTTATGATTAGTTCTAAGAAAATGATGGCTTCTCTCAGCTATTTTGGGAGACACACATGGGCATAATGGTAATACACTAATACTATCCAGAAAAAGAAGCCAAACTGTCCACAAATTTCCGGGTAAAAAAAAGAAGAATCCCGGCTATCATTTACCAACAAATGAAAAAGAGAATCAGAATTTCCTCTTCAAGACAAATTACACAAAGAAAAAAAAGATAAATTTTTGAAGATTCTATCAGATTCATTAACGTTGGTTATCGCTGCGGGCCCAGAACCTCTTCTCTTCGTTCACATCCTCCAGGACCAAAAAGAGAGGATTTTTCCATTTTGGGTCGTTGTTGATTCTTCACGTTGAATTGAACTGGTTACTGGTGGGAAACTATGAGCAACCTGAGAACGCTATGCAGAACTCACACGGTATTCTCCTTCGTTAGTTGCAGATACCAATTTCGATATAGGATTTCAGTTTGGAACCCTAATTGCAAACCCTATTTGCCATCTCTGTTACCGTATTCTTCATGGCTCGGCTCTTCGGATTCGAGCAGAGCTATACTCCGGTTTCGCCAGAATCAGAGGAGAACTGTGGCCAAGGCATCAAATTGGGTTGACCAAAAGTCCCCATATGGAACTCTTGGTAATTTTCACTTTCAAGCTAAAATTATTACTTTACTTTCAATAAAAAACGATTACTTTACTTGTATAAAGGTTATGACAATGATATAATTTTCTAGGAACAATTGCTTGTATAATCATATCATGCATCAATGAATAGTTTAAAGAATAGTTATTTAAGTGAAAGAGAAGAAATTAATGTGTTTGGGTGTGTCAAGCATGTTTGTGGGAAATTCCTTTGCAGGGTAGTTTTGACTTTTGACATTTGACAGTTCCTTGTTCAATTGTGTATGCTGAAACAACAGAATTGGAAGGAGATGCTGATGATGAGCAGATAAAGATTGCTTATAGACGTTTGGCCAAATTTTATCATCCAGATGGTATGTATCTTATTCTTACCTACTTGTAGTTGTTTCCTTTTAAGTGTCTTATCCTATATGTCAACTTGTTATTTGATAGTGCTGATTTTGGTGGCCTAATGCTATATAACCCTATGTTAATCAGATCTAGCAGCAATATATTCAAGTTGAAGCTAAGCAACTGCAACTACTTAGGTTGTGTTTGGATTTCAGTTTGATAGATTTGAACTTACGAGTAAGCCAATTCACGTAGGTTTAATCTCTTTCAAAATGGAATCCAAATTCACATTTGTGGTTAGCATTGTCTTTAAAATATTGATTTGTATGCTAGTCTTCTAGAACGTGTGAAGTTTTTTTTGTTTTATGTTCCTACTGAGCAATTTTGGCTTGCTAGTGTTTCTGCGGCCGTATGTCATAAAACTTAGTTGTGACTTGTGATATCTGTGCTGGTGTTTAATAAAGACAAATATAAACTCTGTATACATAAGTCTCATTTTACTTTACTCTTCTAGTCTATAATGGAAGAGGAACCCTTGAGGAAGGTGAAACAGCAGAAGCTAGGTTCATCAAGATTCAAGCTGCTTATGAATTGCTTATTGATACAGAGAGGCGAAGACAGTATGACATGGGTAACCGGGTCAACCCTATGAAGGTAACATTTTTATTTTCAGTGATTTTCAGTGGTTGACTAGCTACTTCTTTTTCATTTATAGAGGAACTTTAGCATTCTAATTTACACTTCCATTTTTACTTTGCTCGAGCTTGTTACTTTTTGTTAGTCTTGATATGCTGTGATGACTAGTATCAACCATCAAGCCTGAACCAATTCTTTCCTGCTATACAATTGCCCTATCTCTGTCAATTCTTGTATTTTTGTAGCTGGTATTGTGATTTTATATTCTTTGTATGAAACGATGGCAGACCGAAATGAACTTCGACAAATTACTACTGTTTTGAGCATTGTCTTGAGAACTTATGAAATGGATAATAATGGATGCATTTTTTCTTCCCTTGTAATAAGAATATATAACTTCTCTTCTTATTTTAATCGATGGGTTTTGTGTCCTTCAGGCGTCTCAGGCATGGATGGACTGGCTTATGAAAAAACGAAAAGCTTTTGATCAGCGGGGTGACATGGCAATTGCTGCTTGGGCTGAACAGCAGCAGCGTGAGTTGAATATTCGTGTGCGTCAACTTTCTCGTTCAAAGGTACTGGAGTATGCTTGAATATGTTGCCAGCTTAATGTAGGCTTTAATGATTGTGTCAATATCAAGAAGACTGGATCTTAGTTATTAGCAAATTTTCTCCCAATCAAGATCAATCCGATTTTCTTTGTTACAGATGAGGCTATATTAACTTTCTGTCACTTTTCATTTCACTGAATAAGTGAGTTTAAAGAACACATGATCCTAGCTTCACACATAACATCCCAGATAGTTGTTTTCCACCTAAGAATGGGTGTGGGAAAATGTCAGTATCACAAATTTCCATCTTTTCTCATAGCCTTATTCCCTTTCCCCCCTTGCATCTGATTGGAAGTATTTTATGAAATCTCAGATTGATCCGGATGAAGCAAGGAAGATTCTGGCCAGAGAAAAGAAGGCTTCAGCTGAATATTTCAGCAGTACCCTTAAAAGGCACACACTTATACTGAAGAAGAGAGATTTAATGCGAAAAAAGGCCGAAGAAGAACAGAAGAAGACTATCAGCCAGCTCTTAGCCGCAGAAGGTCTTGAACTTGATTCGGACAGTGATGAGGCCTTGTAGTGAACATTGGACTTGGCGACTCACCAATAGCTAATATATGATCCAATACCGTAATGTTTTCCTCCACGAATCTGATAATTTTTTTAATTATCACAATATAGAAGATATATATGTATATATATTTTGTCACTTCCTGTTCTCCCATAAGTGTATAGGTGACCACAGATCAAGTAACCCAAGTGGGGGTAGCCCTTGAATTACAGTCCAAAAAAGAAAATCCTCTTTTGTTATCCTATTATATCCCATTGGTAATGCCAACTCGCCCCTACTGTGTATCTCCTATATCGACCCCTGCCAAGCCATTAGCACCACAAGAACAACCAAGAGAAATATCACTGCATGAATAAGTTGAAACATTCATAGGTTTCATCCCAGATGACTTGGTTGCATTTGGCCGGAACGTAATTGCATATGGTGAACCAATACTACTAGGGGCTGCTTTTC
Organism: Astragalus glycyphyllos; assembly: GCA_963573325.1. Taxonomy (NCBI): domain Eukaryota; kingdom Viridiplantae; phylum Streptophyta; class Magnoliopsida; order Fabales; family Fabaceae; genus Astragalus; species Astragalus glycyphyllos. The sequence goes on from OY754307.1 coordinate 77,656,595, forward strand.
TACCAATAAAGAAAACCACTCTGCCAAAAGCAATCTCAGTATTAGCTTCAAGCTTTCAAATAATAAACTAAAGAATAATTTTAGACAAGCAACCCGGATCAAAATGAACCTGTACATTTGTGTTGTTTCTAGTGTATCAAGTTTTTCTTTGTAAACGGGGAAAACCCCGCAATGTCACATTGATAATAAACATAACAAGATCTGTTTTACAGACCCAAATGTATTATTTTCAAAAGTAAAATGCAAATTCTTAGTGCTACAGAAAAAAAAACAAAAAAAAATATCATAAACCAAGAATTCTGATTAATACTGGCCTGTATTATATATTATCAGACATGAGAGGTAGGAATGGAATTTGGTTAGGGATTAAAGGGTGCATGAGTGCCAGCATCAATAAATTGTAGCGCTCTAGAATTCATGGTGCCAAATTTTACATCCTTGCAGGACGCATATAACCCTTCACCAAAAGCATCACTTACGAAATAATCGATACCACCTACTGTCAAATTACCACCAATCTGAAAAATGAACTAATTATAGTAAATACTTGCTTTGTAAAACTAATGCTGCAGCTAGTTGTGATTTTCATCCAAAAATATTGATTACAATAATATAAAAGAACACAAACACAAAATAGGCACTAGCTTAATGATTAAGAATTGTTAGTATTGAACCAAAGAAGAAGATTTATCTCGCAAGAGGATGCCCATTTGATTGAGGTTTTCTTTTTATTTTGGATTGAACAAAAAATGTTATAATAGAAAATGAAAAGTGAAGTATAATAAGATCAGCAGACATGCATCTAAAAATTTATTGCTGTTGTAATGAAAGATAAAAAGAAAAAACAGTATGTAGTAAATTTATTGCCGTCTTTGTCTCTAGACATGGAGTTCGGAAATTATCCCGTGCTATTTCCGAATTCTCTAAATTTGCCGGCATTAACCTATTTGAAACTCCGCTACTTGTGTTTTTTCAACCAATACGATAAATTCATTGACCCCTTTTCCACTTATAAAAGCTTGAATACTTTGATCCTTTATCAGTGCCATGTTTATCAAGGAAAACCCCTCTGCATATCAAGTAGTACGCTTCTCAACCTGTCTATACATACCCCTACACATACCCAATTCTATTCGGGAATTGTGTTAATGGCTCCAAGTCTGTGTACCTTTGATATTACATGTAATCCTTATCAGATACTCTCAGGGACCATCTTTCTTCTATTAAACAAGTCATGATTGATATATTTAGAGGCATTTTATCTTTTGAGCCTCCTTGGAATTTGGATCTACTCAACTGGTTTAGACAGATGATTAATATCGAGTCATTGATCGTAGATCCATCAACTCTTCGGGTACCACTCTTATCTTCTCCAAATCTTTGTGCATTTGCTTTTCGTGGTATATATAGGTTTACTGAAACTTCTTTTATTATTAAGTTTGTTTTCTCAAAAGCATTACATTTAACTAGTACTAATTTGTTCCTCATTTCTTAGCTTCTCTCCTCAGTTCGTGAGCAATTGAAGCTCAAGCCCCCTTCTTTGTATAACTTGAAGTCACTCAAAGTAGTAAACCTCGACCCAAATAGACATGTCAGTTATGTGCCAGCAGTAGGTACAATGTCGTGGAAAGAAAATACTAAGTTACAAGAAGCTATTCAAGCACGATTAGAACCATATTCATTCATACCTCATGGAGTGATTGACTTCTTGCTTCAAAACTCTCCCTCAGCAACCGTTGACATAGTAAGTGTGAACTTAATATCCAATATTTTAAAAAGATATTCTTCAATTTGGTTTTTGCTTCATCTGTTTTAGTTTATTATAATGGATAAACTACAAGTCCCTTGGGTGTACCAACATGATTGCATGACACTCTTATTGACTACATATTCGTTTATGCTTTAGTGCTTTTGAGATGCTTCTAAGACAACCTTTGCTTTGACTCTTCCATACTAATCGCAAGCTAGATATTCGAGGGATGTTGCAGTTCCAATAAGGAACCAAAAGCATCCTTTAATTAAATTCGACGAGTTCACATTATCCTGATTTGCTCAGACTTTTGTTCTTCCTCTTTCTTTCCTTTTTCCTTCATTCTTCCATTTTGTACCTGGCTTTTAGGTTCTCTCTTTTGATTTAGTGTTGCATTGTATCAAGAGGATTGGTTGTGTAATATCAAAGTATTATGGTGAAAACTCCCGCAATATCCCCAAAAGTTTCTGATTTTTCATTATCATGATTGCAGTCTAGTTTTATGACAAGATTGTTAGTAGTTTTGTTTTATTTGACAGAATTGTTAGTACTACTTACTGGTTTAACAGAATGTTGGCTATATGTGTGCTAGTTTGACTAAATGATAGGTTAACGAGTTTTGGAATGGTCTCCCTGCCAGTCTCTCATTAATTTCCAACTTCCTATTTTCTTTTCATTTGTATTATATATGTTTGGTGTGTAAGATATTCTCTTTAAAGTATTAAAGATGTTGTTGACATAAGAATTGGTTTCCTATTTATTTACGTGATATTGTAGTTGACTGGGGTACTTGAAAATGACCTACTTGTTTTGGTTCATAATTGGCAACTTATTGTTGTTATTTTTTCAGTTGATATGAGTCCCCACCCAAGGATCACTTCTAGTTCTTTGCTTGCAATTGCCACAAAAAACTTGTGCGTAAAAGAAATAGCCCTTCTCAACATACTATATAGAGGATGCATTTCACTCCTTTTATGTTATGGAAGCTCCTTTGGGGATGAATTGTGCCATGTGTGGTTTTGGGCATGTTTAGATTTTAATAGAGACACTTGTGGAAGTTTAGTCTGTTTGTTTGCAAACTTTTTGCTTATATTCCCTCTACTAACTTCACTGAAGAATTTTAGTGTAGTTTTGGATTTTAGAATGGAGTTGATGTAACCGATAGAGTTACCGTTGATGTAAGTCTAAATTATATGGCTCGATTATGGCCCCCTCTTCTTTCAAACCCGTACTTCCATGTTGCTATAATTTCTATCTGATATGTTATTTGCTTTTTATAGTCACAACAGAACAACGCTATCAACATTGGAAAGATTTTTGTGTTTTTATTTGTGTAATCTAAAAAGTTAGTCTATTTGAGGTTGGTTGGCAGTTTCAGAGACAAAATGAAAAAAAAACTGCAGTCTTAGGAATGAGATGGGAGATGATTAAAGGGAGACACATTGATCTCAAATTTGTATTGGTTTCATGGCTTTAGCTGTATTTTTCTGTATTGATCTCAAAAGGGTATTAGTGCTCTAGCTAGGACGAGTTGGTCTCCTCTGATTCACTTCCAGACTAAATTGAATGAGAAATTATCTTTTCAGTTAGGGTCGGTCACAAGGATTGCGACAACATAATTTTAGTTCTAATTCTTTTTTTGGTTATCATTTTAGTTCTAATTCTATCAAAATCAAAATTGAATTAAAATCATGTTTGAACACTTGAGTTATGCAAAGAATTCGGCTGCAAAAATTAAAATTCTAATGCTATTTATTAGCCATAGCATTTAGAGTCGATGAAGGTTGGCTTAGTTGGTAAGGAGTTGGCTCATTCCTCACAAGGTCATGCGTTCAATTCCTGTTGCCGATGTGAGGACCTCTTTGGTGGGTGATCTGTAAGTACCTCAGTAAGTGCTCAAAGAGCCTTGAGGCCTGCCCTGACCCTGGTGAGCCCCGGAGTCCAAATCACCTAAACTTTCTCCAACCAAAGACATAGCATCTATCTATCTAATCTAATCTATCTATCTAATATCTATTTATCTAATAAACAACTTACAAAAAGACAATTTTGGGCATCTTCATTTTTTGATACATCACCACTCTATTTCTCATTTTTTAAATTATATTTTCTATTCCTCTCTCTCTCTCTTTCAATCTCACATTTCCCAATATTTCTCATTTTTTACACATCTACTCTTTGTGGCCCCCACATCCTTTATTTAAAAATATTTCTTTTTCCAATCTTTTTTAATCTACTATATAATATAATATAATTAAATTAATCTAGCTAATCTAATCTATCTATCTAATATCTATTTAATCAAACAAACAACTTACAAAAAGACAATTTTGGACATCTTCATTTTTTGACACATCACCGCTCTATTTCTCATTTTTTTTAATTATATTTTCTCTTCCTCTCTCTCTTTTTCAATCTCACATTTTCCAATATTTCTCATTTTTTACACATCTACTATTTGTGGCCCCCACATCCTTTATTTAAAAATATTTCTTTTTCCAATCTTTTTTAATCTACTATATAATATAATATAATTAAATTAATATTAAATAATTTACAATGAACTCCTATTTACTATCTAATTTAATATTTATTTATACAAAGAAACCACATTTAAATTACTCAAACAAGTCTCCCTATTTATTTCAACTCATCTAACTAAGGACAACGTTGTAATTAACTATCACACATTTTTTCAAATTTTCTTCTCACGCCTACTTTTTTCCTACTTTCTCATACTTTTTTTTTTCAAATTTCAAATTTCTAATCAAACCCACTCACTTTATTTTCCACTATCTACTATAATCTACTAATCAACTAAAATAATCAATTGAAACTACGAGATAACTGCGCTGATATATAAAAAACACGGGATAACTGCACTAATATATAAAAAACATGAAATTAACATCTAAAAAAACAAGAAGACTTAATGACTATTTAAACTACTGAATAATATTTAAAACACATGTGACAAGTATTTGTCACTAATACCTATAAAAGGACAAAAAATTGTAATGATAAATAGTAGTACACAGGATAAAATATCTCTTATTGATAATCTACTATCTATCTTATATCTATTTATCTAATCTAATAGCTATTTATACAAACAAACCACACTTAAATTACCCAAACAATCTAATCTATCTATCTAATATCTATTTATACAAACAAACCACACTTAAATTACCCAAGCAAGCCTCCCTATTTACTTGAGAACTCATCTAACTAATGGTAACGTTGTAATTTACTATCACATTTTTTTCAAATTTCTTCTCCCAATGCACTTTCTTCTCATTCCCACTTTTTTTTTTCCAACTTTCTCCTTTTTTTTTCTTTTCAAATTTCGAAATTCTAATCAACTAAAATAATCAATTGAAACTACGAAATAACTGCACTAATATATATATATATATATATATATATATATATATATATATAACACGAGATAACTGCACTGATATATAAAAAAACACAGTATTAATATTTGCCATTGATAAATATAATTTTTGAAGACTACTATAAACCTACTATCTAAAAAAACAAGAAGCCTTAATGACTATTTAAACCGATTAATATACAAGTGACACATATTTTTCATTAATACCAAAAATGACAAATAATTGTCACTGATAAATAAAAAAACACGGGATAAATATTTCTTATTGATAATCTACTATCTATCTTTTACTATATACCATAATCTATTAATCAACTCAAATATAAAAACACGGGATAGCTGCATTTATATATAAAAAACCACGGGATAATAACACTGATATATAAAAAAAACACTGCACTGATATGTAAAAAAACACAGGATAAATGCATAGAATGTTTTTAAATGATATTTTTACATTTTTAGATTTTAATATTTATCTATTTTTTATTTGAAACTCCTTTTTTATCTACTTTAAATTTGTCTTTATTTTCACAGGGTAATATTCAAATTATTAAATACTGTTTAAGTTCATTCATAAAAAGAACACAACAGGTTACACACAGGTATTCTACTAGTTCAGAATTTAAAATAAAGTCAATTATAGGTAACAAAGGTTAGTTTACGTCGGTAAGGATTTAGCTTATCCTATAAGAATGTGTGTTAATCATACCAATCTTACATTCGTCCAATCTAGCGATGAGATTAGTCACTGCTTTCGGCGGTGGATACCCTGATCTCGACAAAAAAAATTCATTAGTAAGTAATATCACTAATATGTAAATATCTAAGTATTTTTTAAGCTCCTGACTCTACTCATCTAAACTTTTTATCACACAAAAAAAAGAGAATCAATTATAAGTCTCATTAAAAACATCTTTAATATGATAATCTAATATTTCAAACATCAAACTTATTTTAAAATATTAGTTTAAAAATTTAGAAGTCATTTTTAGTCAATAGTTTATTAATTATTAGTTAGTACTTTTTATTTCTTCTGAAAAAAGACCAGAGGATAAAAGTTTTAGTCAATAATTTATTAAGTACACTTCTAAAATACACCGGGTCAACTTGTCAAAAAAAAAAAAATACACCGGGTCAAGTTTATTAAGTGCACTTAAGTGCGGAGGCAGGAATTTCAACTCGTCGGGCAAAATTATTTACTATGAATATTTATAAAATAAAAAAAATAGATAAATGCATAACCAATAGAATGATAACATCCTTACTATGAAGCAAAAAATTTGAGATTACAAAAATTATATCATTGTGTATCCAAAAATTGAAAACCCTTAAACATATACGAATTATAATTGCTCTTTATGTGTCTTCATATTTTGAAAGTGTTGTAAGATTTGTTCTTTGTCAACACTATCAAATATATCACTCTCTATATAAGTGACCATGCAATCATTCAAAAATTCACCCCCATATGATTGCGCATTTGATTCTTCACAATCCTCATAGCAGAGAAACTCCTTTCAACTGTTGCAGTTGCTATTGACAAAAGCAATGCTAACTTCAAAAGTAAATACACCTTAGAATAAGTAAGTGCTTTCTAGTTTCCACCAACATTCTTGAAAGATCACTAATCCCATTCAAATTAGAAAATTGTTCACTAGAACAAACATCCATGATATAATTTTCAATTTGGTCCTCGAGTCTCATAATCTCCACTGCGTTTCTTCCTTAATAATGCATGCTGCGCTTCTTTTGCTTCCTATATTCTTTTCTTTTATTTTATTTTAAAACAAAAAGCAAAATCTTGTTTTTTTTGTCAAAAATTGATCTTGTTTAAAAAGCCAATGCTTTTTAAAAGCTTGTGGTCCCGAGGCTAGAGTGGCCCATCAGTTTTCTAATATATTAGTATAATTATACTTACTTTATCTTACGAGTGTGAGGTCAAAATACACAATACTAGTATTTTTTGGTTAGAAATTTATTGAAGAAGTGGGGTCAAGTGACCCCAATTTGACCTATTTACACACATTTCCCGAAGATTTTCTCTACCTTGAACTGAGGTGTCATCCGCTCACCCAGAATTTTTGTTTATATAAAGATAACATTAACATACACTTGAAAAAAAAACAATAGAGTACATGCATTCAAAGTTGTAGTAGTTCCTCATAATTGCAACAAACAGAAGAAGCCAAAGGTTAGAACCAAAGTTAAATCAGTAGATTCACCTACTGGAAACCCTCAAAGTAAGTGGCATGTCTCTCCGAGAGAAGTTTAACCAGGGGATTCTCTACATCATTACCAGACTCACTATTATCTCGCAGAACGGTAATCTTCTCAGAACTAGTGACAACCACCACTTGCTCCTTGCGAGTTGTGAGCTCATTTGCAACAACTGCATGCATCTTGTACTTTTCAAGAGCTGATCTAGCCTTGTTGAGAAGAATGCTTGAATCTGTCTCTAACTGTCAGCCATGGAAGATAAATTTTAGTCAAAGCATTTACAATGTGTCAAGATATCTTGTAATGTCACTCTATTTTTTTCGTCTATTATTGAGAAACAGGAAACTATCTCCGCAAACATGATGTAAGAATTTGATCTTGGGTTTCTAATGTTGATGTGAAATTGAATATCTGTCTTGTGTATTATTAGAGAGGAAAATATACAACGTATATATGCACATACTAATCATCCCGAAGATCAAGGGATGGGATCAGCTGAGAAAGGAAACAAATAAACATAATTAGGATAGTACCGTATCCTAATTGATATTACTCCTATAATAACAATATCAGATTCTCAACAGTTGAAACAGAGAGAGAAAAGAGAAACTGAACTCTGTAAACTGATCTCAAACTGTAAATTGTTATCATGACAATGAACAACAGATTGCATATTTTTATAGTGCAGAGCTAAACTGATTAACTGAGTTACCTATTAGTTAGGTGACGGCTGGCAACAGCTATAACTTACTCTATGAATGTATGCGCATACAACTGATTGGTAAAAGGCCTATACAATAGTATGCTCTTAACATTACCCCCCACAAACTTAGGGTGAAGGGAAACTACTGCAGATCCTGAGTTTGTCCCTTAGAGGGCAGAACCTAAGCTTAGATAGTGACTTGGTGAGAATATCACAATCTGGAGCATGAATGTGGGTAACACCCAGGGAGTGATTCAACACCTCTCGGACAAAGAAAATGTCTAGCTTTGTATGTGTGTGCAAGACACGGTTGTGATCAATGGTGTACCCAAGACCTAATCGGTGGGGGCATAATATAAAAACTGAAGTCAGTGGGTCCAAGAGTTCCGTTTCATTTCAGCATAAATGACGTGGTTCCTTTAGAATATTAGTATTAATTACGTTAGTTTAGTCTGCAATGACTGTGGAAAGGATACATGCTGCTATGCAAGGTTCATGACATGTAGAGTTAGACCAAATTCACTTTAACCCATGTTCTTTGAGCACAGCTCTCTCAACTTGGCATACCAAGATATTTTTGCTAATATGTTGATTAATGATTAGTCCTTTTTTGGTCAACGATTAATGATTAATTGATGATTAGTCTTAACTGCAAATCGGTAAAGGTCCATATAGCTTTTCGAAGAAAGAAAAAGAAATTGGTTATTTCTCCTAAAAAAATTCCAAATACCATCAATAATACCTTGAAAGATACGCAGAAAGCCAGAGGAGCCCATTCTTTCCTAAGCATTGACAACATTTTTGGCACTTGAACTAGTTTCACATCCAATAGGTGAGATCCCGACTGAATTTTGTGCTCTACCTGTAAGATAAACATGTAACAAGATGACATTGCCAAGTAAATCATATCATTGAAATGTTATAACTTCAACCTCCTTGCATTATAGTGCAACTCTTATGTTAACAATCGACCATACTGAACAGTTTTGATTGATTTATCTTTTGCCCATCTTGACATATCTCTATTGTGGTTAACAATAAACAATTATGATTGATTTATCTTTTGCCCATCTTGACATCTCTCTATCGTGCTTGTCAATCTAAAGCCCCGGGAGTTTCAAATGTTCCACAAACTAGGTACATAAAAATGATCCAACTAATAGCATCTAGAATGACTTTAGAAAATCCTACCAGGTTCTAGGGTATTGCAGACTATGTCCTTACAAGTCATACTATCTAGATAGAACACAAGCCACCATTCAGAAATTCTGCTTACAAAAATAGAAGGAAGATGTGTAAAGTTGAGACATTCTATGTTTATACATGAACCTATGAGCAATTTCTTTAAATAATGTCTAAATTAGTAAAGAATTTAATTGCTATGCATTGTCAGTGTAAGGTTTTTTACACTAACAACCAACCAAATATCACAATATGAATTTCTTTCAAAATACTCGGCCATTTTTTAATGATATGGAAATTTGTGATTGGTTGACGGTTAATTTTTTTTACACTGATGGTGCATACAAATTAAATCCATTAGTAAATTAAGCACAAATTTGACCCCTGATGGTAACAACACTGGAAAAATATTTAAACTGATAAAGTTCCTGCCCCTTAACCAATTACATAATCATTTTAACCGAGATTAAAGTCATATAAAGCATCAAAACTTTTATGAAAGAAGAACTAACATATCATATTTATACCATATCCCTCCAAGGAACATAATAGTCAGATACAGCAGCAGCAAGATAGAACATTACACGGGGACCAATACACCTCGTTGACATTGCAATCACTGCAACATCTGCAAAAAAAAAGGCAATTAACAATGAGTAATTAGCGCAGGCAAATCTACTGATTAAAGACCTACATAATTTACAATAAAACAGAAGGCAGCTCTATCTTGCAATCTAATGATCGCATAGAAAAAAAATCCACCACCATCACCATGGTTGATTGCCAAATACCCACATGACAGAGAATGGAGTAATACCATATAGGATATCTCAATTTCCTTATCTGTTGCATCAAAGGATACTTACAAGTTAGAAACATCAACTAAAACTAACCTGAAGATACTCAAATATGGTGCTGAAAGGAAGCTTTAACAAGTGGCCACCTGCCACTGCCTGCGGTCGAATGAAAACAATAAGGCTATAATTATATCTGAACAATCAAATTCTAATGTAAGAGTAATTAAAAGAGACAAAATTAAATTACAAAAACAAATAAATGTAAAGCCCAAAATTCAATCTACAGATCATACAGTATGATAATCCACAATAGCCCTCTTCACTTCTTCAGAATAAGCCTTGCGAACTGAAGTAAAGAACATAATTCAGCAAAATCAATAAAACCACAGTCGATTGTACAAAGTAGCAATACAAGAAAGCACACTCTATCAGGAAATCATATAGGTACACCTTAGTTAGTCTTTGATGAACCATAATAAAGAGTAAGACCCATCTAGAAGAAAATTTGCTCACAAGACACTTTCATACCATACAACATTAATAACATGCATTGTCAGATGTTTAAGGCACTCAATATATCAAGTGCATATATTAGTTCATGTAAATGTTGTCTCTAATGTGAAAAATTGCTCATAGGATTATATGCATTACCTTGAATATTCAAATCATCGGTGGGCTCAAAGCATTCAAGTAAGGGATCATCAGGAAGGGATCTGCAAAATGGCTGGAAGCTTCCCCTGCGTGAATATATATTGGTAAACAACACATACTAAAAACACAAGACAATGCAAATTACAAGGACCGGAAATTTACCTACGGTACAGAAAGACAACAGCATATCCAGCCTTCAGAAAATATCTGCAAAATAACCATCAATTTATTATTCTCAAAAGAATGAAAATGAATGTTTACATGTCTTTTCAACATGAACAAGGTAAGTGCAACATACTCGGTGGATGTGGCTCCTCTATGACCTGAACTGAAATTGTCAACATAACGGACGCACCGTTGTTCCAATGGAGCAGTGGTACCACCAGATGTCACACAAACAATTCTCCTAGCTTCCTCATTTTCTGGAATCCCAAAAACCACCACACGGCATTTAGAAAGTAAGCGTCACAAAAAAGCCAAAGCAGAATTGAATGCAGTAGTAGAAGACAACGTGCCTGATGATGAAGAATTCTGGTGAATGAATTGATTCAATTTTTGGGTTATTTCGTGACTGTTGTGCAGAGGAGGAGCAGAGTCAAAAAAGGCTTTGACTTGTGCTTCAAGGGTTTGGCCTGGACCTTCCAATCCGTCAGCAGGATCCATCAAAATCTCTCTACCCACACAAATTATTAATATTTGTCAGAAACACATAACCCATCCATGCAAAGATAACGTGGAACGCATCACAATTCACATCACACCTTACCTAATAGGGGTTTGGCATGGATTTATAATATCCAAGTATAAACCAATAAAATGGTTTGATTTAGGGTATGTTTGGATAGTTTAAAATGAAAGCATGAATTAGAAACCCTGAAAATTGCAATTCCAAAAAATTATAAATTCAAACAAATATAAAACCCATGTTATGTTTCTTCCTTGAACAAAAACACGGGTTTTATATTTGTAGGTCCCTTTATTTTAGGGAGGGTCCACTGTATAAGAGCGTCTCTTATGAATATTTTACTGTTTTTTTCAATCCAAAAACAATTCAGATTTGAGGAAAAAACATAGAAAAAATTGAAATGTTCAGATTGAAGGAAGGTAGAAGAAGAGACACACAAAAAAGAAACATAAAAAAGTACCCAAAATGAAAAACAGAGCAGGAAAAACAAACCAAGATCTAGCTTGCATTGACAGACCAAGACCAAAAATTGGGGATTTGCATGTTTGATTCTGGATTGAACAAGTGATTTGTAGAGGAAGGAGAAGGGAGTCTTGAAGGAGGCGGATTTCACCGGAGAAGAAGACTGAGGGAGGAGGCGGTGGTAGAAATGATTGCATTTACGTTTTTGATATGGCATGATTTTGAGTATTTGAGTAATGAAAAGCTTTATTCTCCTCTGTTATGTAAAATAATTTGAGAGTAATTTTGAAAGAGTTTAATTTCTGCACAGAGTGTGTGTTTCACCTTAAGAACTTAAAATGAGTTAGTTAAGATACCCTTTGGAGATGCTCTAAAAGCTGAAATTAAGAAAAGTAAAAGCAATTAAGCAAAACAACAAGAACATGAAATCCCTAATTATCAACAATACATTGAACTTGCACAGATCATTGCTTACTCGATCAGTGAATGGACAGTGAGGGACCAGTCTATGTGGATTATGGATGTCGATTTCGAAAACACAGTTTCCGATTAGAACATTCACCACTAATATACCAAACCACCAAATTAGAACTACAAATTCACCTAACTGAAGAAATATAAATTGAAAGGAGAGCATATAATTCAGAGGCAATGCAATGCAGATGAAATAAAAGGAACGAGAGAGAGAATTTTTTGGAATAACTCACCGGGAAGAGCAGAGGGCAATGAAGAGTGAAACTGGAATGGAATCTGTCACTGCAACGCGACCTCAACCTGTTTGTTGAATTGCACCTAGTAATATTCAAGTGGCAACTTTTTTTTATTTTATTCCCACATAAATCAATCTCTAGCAACAATTATTGTTGACTTCTCAAACTCCTAATAAAAGACAATTAAATAACCATGAAACTCAACAAGAAGTCAATTTTGTCAACAAAATACTACTGAAACTCAAGACAACGTGGTTCTCATGCTCATAATTTCATCTAGTTTATGAGCCAAAAAAAAAAGGTTCACCTACCTAGTTTGGCTTCTATACAATTAAACCTCACTATTAGTTTTAAAGCTACTTTCATCCATAATTATAAATAGGGGTATGTGTCAGTGTGCTTGGCAAGGAAAGCGGGAATGGATTGTCTCCCGTGAGACTTTCAGTACAAACTAGATTCTTACAATGAAGTTCAGACTTCAGAAAACAAACTTTGATGGGTTTTAATGAAATGTAAACTCATGCACCCACCAATTTCACTTCAACTATTTACAACAGGGGATCTAACAAGACACACTAAAAGTCAATAGGGTCCTTTCTTTCATGCAAGTCCATATGAGAAAGTACAAATTTTACAGCATACACATTGATACGGACATGGTTTCCTATTCTTCATGCCAGTCTATTTGGAAATTGCAAATTTTACTTGCACAACTAAGTGTATTGCAGTGAAGATTACTGTCAGCTAATAATTAATTTCCAGAAAATAACAAAGAAATTCACATGAGAGCAGGATTTTAACTCCCATTCCATTAAATATCAGTTGAAATATAACAAATTAACAATACACACAACACACAAAGCAAAACCAGGCTAAGGTAGATTTGTTACCTGGTGTGTCGCAGAACTTGAGGATTGACCAATCGTTTGGGATCTTAGTTTCCAGTTAGTGCTGAATTGGTTCCTCCGGGAAGCGCAGATATCGGTGCCTTGCGTAGTGTTGCAACGGCGTGTGGTTTGAAATGGGGAAGGAGTCCGGTGGGATTTGGTTTCTCTCCCTTTCAAGATAAAAGCCATCGATTAAATCCAATGCTCATGCTCGATAATCAACCACCTAATTTAAAAACCAAAGTTAAATCTAAAAAATTAAATATAAAGCAACTAACTGCTTTTATTATTTGACGGGAATAACACCGCCGGTCCACCACCCATTTCATTTCCACTATCACCAACTTTCTAAAACAGTAAAACCCATTTATCTCAGTGGCTTCAAATTTCCCAAGTCTCCCTAGAAAAATCAGATTTTTTGACAGGATTTGTGTTCTATAGTTTCAGTTCCTAACGTGGAAAATAGATCAAGAATGGATAGTAATTTATTCAGACAAGGCTTTCTACACCGCGACAGCAAGACATTGGAATCGCAACAGTGAGAATCGGTGAGCTGCTGTTGGAGTTCCCAATTTTATATTTTAGGGATTTGGGGTTAGATGATTTAATTTGTAGAGGAGAAATAATCTTCACCATTAGATGATTTACGGGAGACAATCCACTTGACTAGGTTTCTTACTTGTACACCGTGTTTGGTTGGCTAGAATGTGAAGGGAAATATTGGAAAGGAAGGAAAAGATTTTCGAAATACGTGACTTCCACTGTTTGGTTTAGGCAAGAAAGTGGAAGGAAATATTAAAATTTGGGGGCTCCACCACAAAAAGCAATCCACTCATTTATATATATATATATATATATATATATATATATATAATCTCAAAAGACAGAAATAGCCCTCCTTTATATATATTTCTAATTTTTATATAAGGGCATGGATGTAATTCACTCCATTTACTTCATTTTTTCCTCTCACTTTCTACTCTATTTGATAGTTTATAGTAACCGCGAACGAATGATGTGTGAATAAAATTCGGAAATAAAAGGGGATAGGAATCAAATCATTTCCCCTACACTATCATGCACTATACCATTGATCAATTCCAATGTGATTACCCAATTAAAAGATTCAATTCAGTTATTAAAGATTTAGGACAATCTCTTGCCTCAAAACCCCTTTATCTAATGAGAAACCCTAATTCCTTAAGTGCATCACCACTAAACAAAGCATTAAACACGGAGAATTAACGGAATTCATGATAATAGTCTCATATTTCTATGATCATCACACTCATGACCTTAAACCCCAATATCCAGAAAACATAACCCATCTCCCAATGGTGAAAGTAAACCCTAATTCATTGCAACAACGATAATTATTGTAAAGCAATAAAAACAGAGGTAAAAGAAAATTTAAAAGGATAACTAAATTGTATTGATCATAACAATGGATTCACATGATAGTTTTGGAGAGATTCATCTCTTTCTAACCATAAGAAAATTAGTTACTCATGCTCAAAGTATTGAAAGATAAGATAAAAGAGAAGTTTCTCTTCTTTTCTCTATTGCATCACTAGACAAGCTGTTGTTGTAATTTGCCATTTTTCTCTCTTAATTGCACTAAATCTTGTATTTTTCTGTTTCAGATAGGAGGTGCAGATATCAAACTTATCCAAGCCCGCAGAGAAACCCAGACCAGATATACAGTTAGAGCAAAAAATTATTTTTTGGTGGATTGTGCGCACCCGAACCCGGTTAAAGCGGATAAACACGCGGGCTAAACTGACCCAGTGTTTATATACCTATTCTCGTGAGAATTTCACACTTTCTCAAGATTCTCTCTCTCTCTTTCTTGAAGCTTCTTCTTTCTTCTCTCTTTCTTTCTTCTGCTAGGGTTTCAACTGAAACCCAGAAATTCCACTGATTGATGTGGTTTTTTTCACCAATCTTTCAAGACGAAGACTCGTATGCAGGTATTAATCAAAAGCCCTATGGTTTTGATCTGTAATTTCAGAGTTTCAACAAACCCTAATTTCACTTCTCTGATTTGTTAGGTCTAGTGATTCGTGGTTTTGTTGCTTCTGATGTGGAGTTTATGAAGTTCTTTAAGTTTCACATGGCTTGGTGTACACTAGGGTTTGCAATTTTGAGCATAGTTATCTTGTTTAAGTTGTTGGTTTACTCTCTCTATATGAATTTGGGCTGTTTATGAATTGTAAAAAGAGTCTTAACTTTTACTTTGCAATTTAAAAAATCATGCACCATTTGTTTCTTTAGCGAGCTACTACGCAAGGCTTAATCATGCACCATTTGTTCTCGGTCAATAACAGTTCTAGATATTTGATTCAATAAGCAATTTGGAAAAACACAGTTGAGTTCATCAGAGTTAATATGTTTGGTTTATATGGTTAGTTAGTGTTCCTTTGTTTTAGTATTATGTTTGGAACTTTACTTTTGATTATCAAATGGAGAGTTTATTGCCTTTTAGTATTCATGAAGTTAAGACTCTGTCTCCCCCTAGATCATGTAAAATCAAAATTGTTATTGCAGTTTGTGATAGCAAAGTGTTTAGTTTGACAATAATGAATGATATTAATATTTGACTAAATTGCTTGAAGATTACTTTCAGCTAATAATTAATTTCCAGAAAATAACAAAGAAACTCACATGAGAGCAGGATTTCAACTCCCATTCCACTAAATATCAGTTGAAAATACACACAAAGCAAAACCAGGCTAAGGTAGATTTGTTAGATTTGTTACCTGGTGTGTCGCAGAACTTGAGGATTGAGCAATGGTAACGGCGTGTGGAGTCCAGTGGGATTTGGTTTCTCTCCCTGTCAAGATAAAAGCCATCGATTAAATCCAATGCTCGATAATCAGCCAGCTAATTTAAAAACCAAAGTTAAATCTAAAAAATTAAATATAAAGCAACTAACTGCTTTTATTATTTGACGGGAATAACACCGCCGGTCCACCACCCATTTCATTCCCACTATCACCAACTTTCTAAAACAGTAAAACCCATTTATCTCAGTGGCTTCAAATTTCCCAAGTCTCCCTAGAAAAATCAGATTTGTTGACGGGATTTGTGTTCTATAGTTTCACTTCCTAACCTGGAAAATAGATCAAGAATGGATAGTAATTTATTCAGACAAGGCTTTCTACACCGTGACAGCAAGACATTGGAATCGCAACAGTGAGAATCGGTGAGCTGCTGTTGGAGTTCCCAATTTCATATTTTAGGGATTTGGGGTTAGATGATTTAATTTGTAGAGGAGAAATAATCTTCACCATTAGATGATTTACGGGAGACAATCCACTTGACTAGGTTTCTTACTTGTACACTGTGTTTGGTTTGCTAGAAAGTGAAGGGAAAGATTTTCGAAATACGTGACTTCCACTGTTTGGTTTAGGCATGAAAGTGGAAGGAAAAATCAAAATTTGTGGGCTCCACCACAAAAAGCAATCCACTCATTTTTATATATATATATATATATATATATATATATATATATAATCTCAAAAGACAGAAATAGCCCTCCTTTATATATATTTCTAATTTTTATATAAGGGCATGGATGTAATTCACTCCATTTACTTCATTCTACTCTATTTTCACTCAAACCAAACAACTAAAGAATCATCTCACTTTCTACTCATTTTCTATCAACTTTCATTCCTTCAACAATCTTTCCTTTAACTTTCTTTCCTTTCACCATCCAAACACACCAGTAATTTAAATTGTGTTTAATTCTAATCTTTTTAATTTAAAATTTAAATATTTTAATTCCTCCCAAAATTTACATTACCCGGAAAAAAAATCATTCAAACATAGGGTTAGGTTTTGATGGATAAACACTAGTTTTTTTTTTGTTTAGACCATCGCTGGCTACCCACAGAGTGCCCCCGGCAACGGCGCCAAAAATTTGTTATGATTTCGGTAAGTGTACTGAATCGTTGCAAGTAAAAATAAAATAGTAAGAACCACTAGTCGTATCCACAGGAATTGAGAGTTTTCAACCATTAAGCAAGTTTGGTAATTCTTAGTTATAATGTGATTAAATATTTGATAGTTTATAGTAACCGCAAACGAATGATGTGTGAATAAAATTCGGAAATAAAAGGGGCTAGGAATCAAATCATTTCCCCTACACTATCATGCACTATACCATTGATCAATTCCAATGTGATTACCCAATTAAAAGATTCAATTCAGTTATTAAAGATTTAGGACAATCTCCTGCCTCAAAACCCCTTTATCTAATGAGAAACCCTAATTCCTTAAGTGCATCACCACTAAACAAAGCATTAAACACGGAGAATTAACGGAATTCATGATAATAGTCTCATATTTCTATGATCATCACACTCATGACCTTAAACCCCAATATCCGGAAAACATAACCCATCTCCCAATGGTGAAAGTAAACCCTAATTCATTGCAACAACGATAATTATTGTAAAGCAATAAAAACAGAGGTAAAAGAAAATTTAAAAGGATAACTAAATTGTATTGATCATAACAATGGATTCACGTGATAGTTTTGGAGAGATTCATCTCTTTCTAACCATAAGAAAATTAGTTACTCATGTTCAAAGTATTGAAAGATAAGATAAAAGAGAAGTTTCTCTTCTTTTCTCTATTACATCACTAGACAAGCTGTTGTTGTAATTTGCCATTTTTCTCTCTTAATTGCACTAAATCTTGTATTTTTCTGATTCAGGGTTGCACTTAGTAATGTAGGAGGTGCAGATATCAAACTTATCCAAACCCACAGAGAAACCCAGTCCAGATATATAGTTAGAGCAAAAAATTATTTTTTGGTGGATTGTGTGCACCCAAACCTGGTTAAAGCGGATAAACATGCGGGCTAAACTGACCCGGTGTTTATATACCTATTATCGTGAGAATTTCACACTTTCTCAAGATTCTCTCTCTCTCTTTCTTGAAGCTTCTTCTTTCTTCTCTCATTCTTCTCTCTTTCTTTCTTCTGCTAGGGTTTCAACTGAAACCCAGAAATTCCACTGTTTGATGTGGTTTTTTTCACCAATCTTTCAAGACGAAGACTCGTATGCAGGTATTAATCAAAAGCCCTATGGTTTTGATCTGCAATTTCAGAGTTTCAACAAACCCTAATTTCACTTCTCTGATTTGTTAGGTGTAATGACGATAGGGTTTGTTGCAAACATCAATCGAAGGTAAACAACCACTGTAACTCTTGATTCCTTCCCTTTATTTCGTATTTTAAGGCTTCTTGAACATAAACCCTAATTTCTTTGTTCCTGTGTTGCTGTATGTGACCTTCACGCCACTTGAATGAGCAAAGTTCTTCGCCTCCTGTGAAGATCCCAGAATACAAGTTCTTCAGAAGGTATAATATAATACTCACTCTTCCTTCCTTTCTTCGTTTTCTTCTTTTCTGTGAACTGTTTTGCACACCAACACTCACTGTTTGTTTAATTTGGTGTATGCGAGGTACTCTCTACACAGCAAACTCACCAAAAGGAAACACTCCCAAAGACTTAAGCAAATGAAGACTCAAGGTGGAGGGAGATAAAACGCAGAAGATTTGTAAAAGCTAAAATGAAAATTGTATATTCACTGTAAGAGAAAATTTACACTACTATGTACAAATTTATAAGCTTTCGATGGGATTGGCTGTTTTCCTAGAGTTTGTTTTAGCCACAAACTTTTAATTTGTTATTGTAACAAACTAAACAAACTGTTTGTAACTACCTAAGTCATTCTAAGCCACACAAACTACAACAGCTATATTTGAATGTAAGTAGCCATTAGGATGTTTTAGGTTTTTAGCTTATAAACCAACACCCTTCTTTAAGCTAAATCATAAAACTTAAGAAAAAACCCTTACTTAAGCATAGAAAAAACTAAGTAAAGGCAGAACTAAAACAGGACAACCCCTTGTAGGGCCATAAGATAAGAACTTTCAGGGACAAGCCCCCAGAATATAGCTTAAAAATCATTACCTCTTAAGGCTAAAAAGTAATGACACCTAGCTGCCTTAGTTTAGTAAATACTTCACCCTTAAGAGTTTGGTGAAGATATCAGCCACTTGCTCCTTAGTTGAGCAGTAATCCAATAATAGGTTACCCTTTGAGACCTGATCCCTAAGATAGTGGTATCTGGTTTCAATATGTTTTGTTCATGTGAAATAGGATTACTAACTAAGTTAATAGCTGATTTGTTGTCCATATAGAGCTTAGGAGTTTCTGTTAGCTCTATGTTAAGTTCCCTTAACAATGTTTCAAGCCAAGCTGCTTGTGTGGCAGCATGGCATGCAGATACATATTCTGCTTCACAGGAAGATAGGGCAACTATTGCCTGCTTCTTAGAACTCCATGAGATAGGTGCTCCTTGAAATAGAAATAGGTATCCAGAGGTGCTCTTCTTATCAATCTTATCTCCACACCAGTCTGAGTCACAGAAACCTAGCAAAATAGATTTACCAATAGGAAAATTGTTAGGAAATAATAAGCCAAAATTTAAAGTACCCTTAATATATCTAAGGATTCTTTTAGCAGCATTTAAATGAATTTGTTTAGGAGAATTCATAAATCTGCTTGCCATTCCAGTGGCAAATAAGATATCAGGCCTGCTATGGCAGAGATATCTCAAAGAACCAATTATTTGCCTATAGTAAGTGGGGTCAGTATCACTACCCTCACACTTTTCCTTTTTACTTAGGTTTCCCTCAGTTTGGATTTTGTTTTCTCCATATCGCTGGCGACCCGAATAATAATAGGAAGAAACATAAAAATACTTGAAATCGTTAATCAAACGCAAATCAAACGCAAAGACTAGTAAGGAACAAAAAAAGTCGACATTCGAATAGTGGCCATGTGACTACTATGGAAATAGGAGAGGGACACAACACTACTAGAAAGAAACAGTATGTGATCCTACTCTATTCTCTTATTTTTGTGAATCTCCACCCTCTGTTGATGGTTCCTCTCTTTTATAGAGACTAGTAATGGAGTATGTGTTTTTGTGATGCGAGAGTAAAGCGATTTGGTCTTTTGTAGAGGCTATTCACGGGTCTTGCATAAAGAGTGGGTGGTTGGGGGCAGAGGTGCCTGGGTATAGGACCGTGTATTATTGACAGTGGAGTTGTTGGAACACGAGAGGCGTGTCGAAAGTAGTAGTTGAAAAAGTTGTTTCGTTGACTGAAATGGTAAAAGACAACTACTTTGCGCTATTCACGGGTGTTGCGTGAAGAGTGGAATGGTTGGGGGCAGAGGCGTGCCTAAGTGTAGGGACCACGTACTATTGATAGTGGAGTTGTTGTAACACCATAGGCATGTGTCAGTTGGAAAAGTTGTTTCCTTGACTGAAATGGGGAAAGGATCCTCTCCCCGTGAAACTTTCACTGGAGATAATACAGTGGTCTAATCTTGACCCTTTATTCCATTTAATGAGAGATCAACGGTCAAAATTAAAACACTCAAATAACACTCCTTTTGCATTCCAATTCTTTCTTTCAACGCAGAATGGTTTCGATTCCTCTCTTCTCCTCTTTCGTTTCGATTTCTGTTGAACTTTCATGTTTCAATTCCTATTGAAATCTCTTCACACACTATTCTTCGTAAATGGTTGAGCATTGCAACAAGTGATGGAATCGCGTTCACGGCACACCGGAGAATGGCATAGTGCCGTCACGGCAAAGGCGATCCTCTTCGTTTCTATTTCACCCTTCTCCCACAGCGTACAGAGCACATGGCACGGTGTGGCCACCCCGATCGGAATACTCTTTGTTTCTGTTTCACCCTTTCTCTATGTTGTTCCTCTTCATTCTTCTCTCATTGTGTTAATTTTTTGTTCTGTAATCTCCTTTTTTGTCTATCAGATTGTTTATTTATTGCTTCGTTTTTTATTCTCATGATGATTTACTGGGTAGACTCTGTTAGATACAATTTGATATGTCAAAACCGTTGCACACTCAGCTGCAAAGCAAAGCCAATATTGTTTTGATATAGGCTTAAATATGTTTGAGGCCATGCAAATATAGCGTGTTTTGGTTTAGGCCCCTGCAAATTTTTTTTAGTAAAAAACCCTTATAAAATACACTGTTTTGATATAAACCCTTCAGTTAACCCAACGTTACAAAAACGCTGAGTTGGCTAACAGAGGCCTGAGTTGTCATTTATTTATTTTTTCTAATTTATTTTTAATGTTGACTTGTGGGAATGGATTGTCTCCCTTGAGACTTTCACTTGAGGAAATAAATTGGACAAATCTCATCCATCCATTTCATTTAATGAGAAATCAAGGGCTACAAATGAAAGCACAACAAAACAGTGTCGTTTCTCATTAAACAGTCTTCCCAAATCCAAAGCTTTCCTCTACCTTCGTCGTTTCCTTCTTGAAACCATCTTCCCAGATGAAACCCAACACTTTCCAAACCGTGGAAGAATTTACTTGCTAAATCAAGTGCATATTAGTTGCTATATCAATTCCATATGACCTGTTACAACAAGTGCATATTAGTTGTCATATGAATTCTGCAAGTGTATATCAGTCCATAACAGAAACAAAATGCAAATGTATAAATTGTATCGAGTACTGCTGGGTATCAATTCTGCTAAAATGCAATCTGACTTTAATTTGTAAATGCATATCCTTTTGTGTCAAATCCAGTGACAGGCTCCAATTTCATCTAAAGAAAAATTAAGAAATTAATTGGAAAAGAATTAGGGAAACGAATCAAACTAAGAGAGGGAGAGTTTATAGAGAAATTAAGAAGAAAAGAGGCCGCCGTCCCCGCTGTGCGACGTTTCTCCATCCCATCGCGGCGTTTCCACCGTACTCCGTCGCGGCGTTTTGAACCCCTCACCATCGCAACGTTTCACCCGTTCACAGCGTTTCCACATCGCATTGTTTCTCCACCGCTCATAGTTGCATAGATGCACCTCAAAGCAGCATTTCACCACTGTACTCTGTCGCAGTTGTCGTGTGTGCAGAGATAGTACGATTGAGAATAACAGAGCACGAGGGTTTCAGAAAGGGGAAGCCAAAGCCAAAACGCAGTTCTTTTAAGTGTTTTAATCCTAGCCGTGGATCTATCATTAAAAGCAATAAACGGCTGAGATTAAGTCACATTATAGTGTCCAGTTAGTTATTCACGGGAGAGAATCCTCACCCGTGTTGTGATTAATTGATGATAGTATTACTGGTGGCTAATACAAGCAAATTGTTGTAATTTAGGAAAAGTGTTCTAATCTTGGCATTTTGCATTGTGTCGTGTCAGGCCTTGATGAAATAGTCGGCATCACGAGCATATTTGAATGTAGTTGTGGGGGGTTTGCCTGCATAGTATCATCATCAGAAGATTTTAAAATAAAATATAAAAAAACCTGTAAACATCCTCATGAAAATGGCACCTAAAAGAGTTTGAGAATATTTGGTTTCCCCGCATAATTGATGTTTCAAATGATGTGTATGAAACAGAACTTACGTAATTCAAGGATGCGCCAACTCAATATACACATATGTATATAAATGCTAACAGTTTTCTGCCTTACTTGTCTACCGAATTCTAATTCGAGCAAAAAATAAAATTGAACAACTTTGATAACAACATATTTCAAAGGAAAAGGTCATAGAGCCTGGTAACATGAGCAGTTCATAAGGCCAAATACTTTAAAAGCGAATAACAGCGCAACCAATCTCCCCAATTTCTTACCCATGATTTTTTATAAACAGTAGGAAGTAATAACACCATTTTATAAAACCAACCTTCAATGCAAGAATTTCTTATGTGTCTGTTATGGGAAATTGAGTTTACCTTTATGGTAACATAAATTAGCACGGGAAGAAATTCATCAGCTCCAGGAGGATTCTCTCTGGAAGCAACAGAAGCATTAAGCAGCAAGTTGCCGATAACCTTGCAACAGTTCAGGATACAGATAAGTTTGTCTCTGGGCGCCTTGTACATGTTGATCTTCTGTAAATCTTTCTGCGCAAGCTGCCACCATAAGAATAAAACTGAAATATAAGATCTAAAGGATGCAGGAAATATACAGACAACCATAAAAAGTCAAAATGGCAATTCTTAGCTGCCAAAACCATAGTAAAAAACATAAATCAGGAAGACTTCTTCTGGCATTTCTGCGTGCAACTGACAAATTCATTATTTACAAAACTAATATTGTGACTAGAGAGTTGATTCTTGGTAAATCAGGAAGATTTCTTCTGGCATTTCTGCCTGCAATTGACAAATTCATTATTTACAAACTAATATAGAGAGAGCCCAGCAATGCATAAATATAATTATATAAAGAATTGTTATCCATCAAACTTAAGAACAAACGCAGTAACTATGTATCTAAAATCATTTGAAGTCCAATGTACTCAAAGGCATCGCGAAATGTTGGGAATTTTTTTTTTTTGAAGTTAATAGGTGAAACATGGAAAATGCGTACATCATCACTTACCATGTGCTATAATTAAATTATAAGAATATGGATCCCTATTATATGAAAGACCATATTGTCCAAGGTGCTCATGTCCCATGTCAAAGAATAGATATTTGTTATGTGGGGTTCAAACTTTGAATTAAACTATGTATTTCTCATTAAGTTTTGCTTTTTGACAGATATTTATCAATAAGTTTGATTGTTAGTTGATGGGCAACCCCCAAAATAAAACAGTTGCATTTAAAACCAAACTAAGAGACATGAGAAGAATTAAGCAGCATTTGGGTTTGCTGTTGCAACAGTTGCATTTAAAACCAAACTAAGAGACATGAGGAGAATTAAGCAGCATTTGGGTTTGTTGTTGCAACATTGGACGACAATCCCAGATTCATCAAACATATTTACACTTGGTGCTCTTCTTTTAAAATGATAAATATCATTATCACGAATTCATGATGAACATGCACTTGGCTAACAAAATTTTATATAGTGATAGGTAAAATAATTTTTAATGAGTAGTTATAACTCACCAACCATGATGTTTCATTCTGAAATGCTGGCGTAATGTCCAAATTTTCTGGTCGAATAAACTGTTGAATCAAAGACATCTTCTCTGAAAGTTGGTCATCAAGTTTTACATCATCTGGAAGTGAAGCAAATACACGGGAAAATAACTTCGTCATGACATACTTCTCAAGACCCTGTATATGACCAAAACCCAGAGGCGAAGTGATCAGTTATATAGTGACTAGATTTTACCAGGAGAAGAACATAAAACAGTGTTGCCTTTGAGTAACATCGTACAAAAATGTAGGACTAGCATTCAATTCTCTAGTTTAAAGAAATAATGTCAAATTCCATAAAAACCACACGCACTACTGAGAATTATTTAACCTGTACGAATGTCGATATTCAATTAAAAAAAGAGGATGAGCTTTCTTAAAACTGTTTTCATAACAACAATGGCAGGGATGGGTGTTTAAGTTGGCAGACAGAGTGAATAAATAAACTATTAGTAAGCTGCAATGGTCCACGTGTCTTGAGCTTGCTTGCTTCTTGTCCAAAAACACTAGTGTAGTTGTCATCTGGAATACACACCAGGGAAGTCTAAGCTCATATTTTATTCACCTACATTGTTACATGAGGTTAACAACCTTTTGTACATCGGCTACCAATTCTTTACATAAATTCTGTATCATAAGACCCCTGATTAATGTGTACTACTACATTGCTACTGGCAGGCTTGTCTTCCTTAACATGATGATGCAACAGACATGGCTTTAGTCCTTGCCACTCCTAGAGGCAACATCGCCGCCTTCATTGCTATACACTACAGCATTTTTCACACTGAGATAGATAGTTGTGGGCATCCCAACTGTTGAACTAAATTTACATTTCTTAATTCGAGATTTTATACACAACAACTTTGCATCTTCACTTCTAATTTATTGAAATAGAAAAGCCTAGAAATCTTGTTCAGAAATGGTACATGAAAGGAGAAACAAGTTGTGGACATTGTATAGATAACCCACTTCAATCACCCCAATATAGAGGGCAGAGATCAAAACTACAATGTAAATATAATTGAAGTCAAATTAAGGAGTTCAGTGTATCAGTTCACAGTGTAGTAAACCAGTCCATCAACGCTTATCTAAAAAGAAAAAAAAAAAAAACCCAGTCCATCAACTATTGTAAAAACTTAAATATCTTCATATTTTTGGATAAAAATATAATGCAACAAATATGGCAAAAAGTAGAAAGAGTAAATTAAGTTGTATTATAACAGAGAATTAAGCAGAAACTAACTTCACCGGCACTTTCAAGCTCCTCTTCAGAGCAACCGGACCAAAGTGGATGAGCCTTGAAAGCAGCTTCCATATTTGCAAGGAACTCTTGTACAGCGGCACTATCTCTTTCAGGATCGGGAGCATTATTTGAAAATGAAACGATGAAACTGTAAAAAATGCATGTTTCTTAATTAGGGTTCGGAATCGATTCCAGAGTGTACTAATTGAAATTCACAATTAGTTACGATGAAAGTGAAAGCGAAAACGAACCTTTTGATTGCTTTGACGAAATCGGCGGCGGCAGGTTGCCGCATACGCTCAAGGAAGTCGTGTAAGCCTAAGAAAACGTCGGCGTTTTCCATTTCTCAGAGTTACGGTTGCAGTTGTAGTTCCAGCTTCGTCTTCGTTGACAACACCAACACGAAGACGCGATCAGCAACTTTCTAAAACAGTAAAACCCATTTATCTCAGTGGCTTTCAATTTCCCAAGTCTCACTAGAAAAATCAGATTCGTTCACAGGATTTGTGTTCTATAGTTTCACTTCCTAACCTGGAAAATAGATCAAGAATGGATAGTAATTTATTCAGACAAGGCTTTCTACACCGCGACAGCAACACATTGGAATTGCAACAGTGAGAATCGGCGTCCCGGCGGTTCGCGACGGTGCAATCAGCGTCGCGTCGGTGCGTGATCGGCGTTGCGACTGTGAGTTGAGGCATCACTGCAGTGAGCTGTTGTTGGAGTTTTCAATTTTATATTTTACGGATTTGGGGTTAGATGATATAATATTTGTAGAGGAGAAATAATCTTCACCATTAGATGTATCCAATGGTGTAGATATTAGTGACACGATGACCGGAGAGGTGTATTGATACGATGCTAGCCAACACTTACCTACCGTTGGATCAATCTAAGATCAACGACCACCCGCGATCCCACTAGCACGGTTAGAGGGTAAATGTTCGTTGCTCCGTATTTTCCGGCATCGCTCATTCGTTTGATCTTCAACCGCTCCCACGTTCTATCTTTGTATCGTGTCTTTCTTGCCTTCCAAGCAACGTCTGCCTTACCTCGGCCACTTGGTCACTCGGCTGTTCTCACCCTTAAGCAATAGCTTAGGCACCCGAGCCACCTTAGCCGTGGCACTATATAGGCTGAGGCTCTTACTCTTACTCGGCTTAGACGCAATCCAGTACAATGAAGTAGTAGTACCAAAATTACTTAACACTCGAGATAACATTGATTAAACGTGTTATCTTTATCTCATTGTAAATTTTCCTGAGTTGTTAAGTAGTAAGAAAAATCACCAAATTTAAAGTAAATTATTTTGCATCAAAATCAAAACATTTCAATTGATTTTAGAGCATCTTTAATAGGGTAAACTAAATGTGCAAATTAAAGTGATTTTTATGGGCCCAAACGGCCACGTAGGATTTAAGCAATTTTTAATTGACTCAAATTGTTTTTGCTCCAATGGGGCTATTTATAAGGAATATTATATTATTACTAGGCTTTAGATTTATCTACCGTAGTATAATGAAATGGTTATTAATAGAGGTTATATGAAAATACGAAATTTGTTTGCAGAAAATACTAGTTTCAAAAGTCCGTAAATTAAATTCTATAAATACAAGAATTATTCATTAAACAAAATTTACTCATTAGAAGTTGATTCAATCCTCTACAACGACAATTAAATCTAAATCTAAACGGCTCTGCAGTCAGCTGCATCATACATACGATGCAACGATCCATACAACAAAACAAAGTAGTCCATGAGTGATATTTTCTGTTAGAATTCATGGGTGCATACTGAACAGTGATTTTAACATTGAGAATTTCTTATTGATTGAATTGAATAGAGTACAACAGAGAGGGATCATATATATAGGTTGAGCATTACAATGGATAGGATTGCTCAACCTCTTAGTAACTAACTAACAGAACAGTTTGTTAGAAACTAACTTCTAACAAACTGTTAAACTAACTAACAGTATTAACTGATAATAACAATATAAACAGAATGTAATTATGTGTTATCTAACATCCACGGCCTCGCACCATAGACCCCAACTCCTCATCCCCATCATCCCCATCCCCATCCCCATCTCACAACACTCACCACATGCTCACTAGGTCTAAAACTGGCCACCTAAAGCGTCCCCTCTATCCTAGCATCAACCTCACAACCACTGAGCCAACCAATGTTCATCAGGCTCTTGCCTCACCTCACTAGGTAGCAGCTATGCTGCAAGAATACAAAGCCCTTCAAGACACATAATTATTTGTTAAACTAACTAACAGTATTAACTGTATTAACTGATAATAACAATATAAACAGAATGTAATTATGTGTTATCTAACATTTTCAAATGCGTAGCCTTTGAATTTTCTGACATAATAATATCTGATAAATGACCAAAGACAAATATTTACCACCTGTGAAATAAATTTGTCATTTCGTTCCATCAAAATGGTCGCATTTAACATACATCAGATCTATAAATACATTGCTTTTCGTTACAACAAACGAAAAACCAACCTCACACAACTACAAAGACAATGTATAAAATTAAAATAAAATTAGTGAAAAATTGTAAACATAGAATAAGCCTATGTTCTATCACAGTCTTGTTGTCATATTCCTCACATTCAAAATTAAGACTTGAAGGTATGGTGAACTGATATATCCTTAAATCCTCTACATTCATGCAATTGTTAACTTCGTCCGACAGCTTCCACAAAAATGTTCTATCAGCATTGCCTTTAAGCTTTCGATGGTCGGCGGCAACTTCCATCTAATATCTACTTGCAGAGAATTCTCATTCTCAAATCCGAAAAAACCGCCTTTCTTCCATTGTAATTAAACAATCAATCCCTCCTCCAACGAGAAATAAACAATATTCTGTTGGATTAGTTTAAAATAAAGCACTCCAAACAGCTCCATCCCCTTCACCGCATTTTGCGTGGACATATTTAATCTTCTCCACTGACTTGCAGATTCCACTGCAGCTCCAATCAAACGATGCAACACATATGTTACCTGCTTGTGCCTTCCACTCACAATCTGCAGAAACATTAACTGTAAATAAGAAAAAAGGGAAGAGGAGGATTGAATGCTACCATCTTTATCAAGCCAGAGAAACTTTTATCAAGGAAAAATCACAGCAAAAGATTTGAAGATCTTTAAAAGAAAATTTGATGGTAGAAATATTTATGAAGTCGGTCCCAATAACATGGCAACTGCCGGTGGCCAAGAATTTTTGGTGGTACTCGAGTCAAGAAAAATATAGATTATCTATTTCTCTGACAATCTGACTTCAAAGGAGATACATGTTAACATTAAAGAGGATTTGTTGGTTACATATTTTGGGATTATATACCTGGAGGGGTTCCACAGCACATACTGCGGTCATCAATATGTTCGACTTCGAGACCGATGAACCATGAACCAAGTGAGACATCTTCATTGGCATACTTATGTAAAATTGGCCTGCAATCATAATAAGGACCCTCGTGAAATTTGTAAATTTGTAAGACAGAGTACAATTTGACAAATATATACAGATTCTTGCTGGTTATAAAATCATGGTCTAATCCACAAGCTGAGATTTCATATTTGCAAACATTTTAACTTGTCATGAAAAAAGTTTTTTACTTTAAGCTCTGTTTTCAGCCAATTGTGTACCGGTCTGGAAGTCTTAAACTTCCGGACTGTATAACCGCACTTAATCAACTGATGTAAATAAGTACTATGCTTCCAATAAAATATCCAGAACTACCACTTGCACAAAAACAACTGTAGTTAAGAGTTTAGTTCACATTCAAAAAAGTTTATTGGCTGCAAGGAAAATATGTAGCCAATTAGGAACTGCAAGGAAAAGTATATACATACTGGTTAATGGAAATGTAAGTGGCCAAATCCTTAGAGATAGCATATATCTGTCCAGTTGCATGTCGGAAGTATTTGTTTCCCTCTTCTCCAAACTTCCAAAACTCAGGTTCATGGTACTTTACATCCCTAGATATGCAGAAACAAAGCCAATAATGGATAAATATAAAGCCACAATGAGCATAGAAAAGAAGTAGCCTTATCTATGCATAGAAGTCCAGTGGAATTACTTTCGGGACAGGACAGGTCCAGATTTCATACACCCAATGTAGACCCTGGGTTTTGAACGATGACGACCAAGGGTTGCTGCCAAAACACCTAAACAGAAACAAATTAGAACAAAGTTATTTATTAGAAAAACGGGACAGAGAAAAGTGATAAAGGTCTAAAGGAAGAAAAGACGAGAAAATATAAGAAAATATAAGAAAGTCAAGAATTCTAAGATAGCATATACCTAGATTGACATGGACATCATCATCAACTTTGACATAGAAATCAGCATCCCATAAAGAAACTGCAGTTGAAAAGAAAATCTTTGTCTTTGCAGACAGCTCATGATACCCTTCAACATGTTCCTATAAGATCATGTAGAACACAATATCACAGTGCTTCTAGATTATCCATATTTTTCTCACACAAAAAATCCTTAATAATTACAATCTGCCATACCAGACGAAGGAAGTCTTTGTGCTGCGCTTCTTCCGAGTCAATAGCTCGATCTAGAATGCTGTTGGAAGTTGCACTAAGACAACAATGGCAATATCACCCATGTTAGTGTCATTAAGTAGAATTCATATCAATGACCAGATCATGTAGTAATTGGAAGAATGCTGTATTTAAGAAGAGAGTTTGCATATAAACCCCCCCTGCCCCCAACAAACAAAACTTCAATTAAAAAGTTTCTTAGCACGGATAAAAAATAGCACCCCTCCACTATATATGTCATTTACAAGTCGAGTCTATGGAAGCTCCACGAGCATATGTAGGCTTTCGAGTTTGACAACCTTGAACCCAAGTAACCAATACTTAACCCCAATTTAGATTAGCTCCTATGTTACACCTATTAAGAAACCTAACAGCCAACATCCTACCTTATGGAGCTTCTCAATATTAAAATAAGTTTATACTTCTTCGCTTAGGTAAAAATCTTTATAAGTTTATAGATGCGTATGGAAAAGTTTAATGAGAAGACAAAATTGAGATGCAAAAGTTCATTTCAACTTATACGAGAAGATGTTCTTTATAAAAAAAACTCAATGATTGCAAGATTTTTCAAAAAATTTCCATAAGTGTTTCTTGAGATTGAAAAAGTTTTCCAAAATGACTTGGTCGATTATAACTGACCATTCTATGAAGTCACCCCTTTCTTGGGATCTAGCAGTTAGATAAGTAGTGTTAAAAAAGAAAACTTTGTTCTAGCAACTACCAAACAGGAACCATCATTTCGCATTGTGGTATTCAAACTGAAATGGTAAACGCCACATTTTACTCATAATAACTTATTTGGTCACCTTCATTGTTATTATCTCCTGATTCACATCAAATTCAGTTTCGATAATTTCATATATTTGACACAATGCAGATTCATAAAGGCTATATTACCTGTGGCCAATCATGAATCTGATGACAATTCCCTTCTCCCGCTCCAATTGAAGAAGCTGTTCCCCTGACCAAATAAGGGAACATAAACACAACTTTTCAGAAATCAATCCATCATAATTAAACTCAAAGATCCTAATGAGAAAGTCAAGAAGAACTAGCTTACAGTAAGAGAGTATTACCTTGAGGCATCCAAGTCTCTCTAACTGAATCACGCCGTTTCCTACTACTGAAAGCTGTGTTTATCCCTATTACTATAAAAGCCTTCTTCTTGGGATTTCCTTCCCCAGAAGTGGTGGCCGAGCCATGCGAGTTATTTTCGCGAGAACTCCTAGCTGCTGCCAATTCCATTTGCAGCATTGAAACTTGCTTGTCTAGAGCTCTACCATACCTCCCAATAAATCAAAATACCGATTAAAAAAAAAACCTTCAATTACAAACAAATCTAGCAAAAATGAAACATATTCCAGTTTGCACTCACTGTATAGCTTCATGTGTTTTGTACAATTCATTCATTTCATTCTTAGGGTGTTCCTGTTTCTGTTATATATCCCAAAAGTAATAAGCAAAGTGGTTACCATATCGATCAGCCTTTTATTTTGTATTTTTATATTAGTCGTCTAAGTGCGGCGTTATTGATGTTCGTCGTCTTGGTGCGGCGCGTTTGATTTCTCGTCTTGTGGTGGTATTCGTTTATTTCAGATCGACAAATAAACTTCGACCAATTTCAAATTCAACAATGACTAGGACCGCAAAGTTACAGATCGGAAAGGACGGGTACTCCGGTGACTTTTATTTTGTCACATTTGTAGACATTTTTCCATTTTACGCTATTAACTTAGGTGTTGTGAGTTTGTTCGTAGATTAATCCTTTGTGTTTTTAGCAATACTGAACTTGTATTATCATCAATGTAACATCTCAATTTAAATGTATGAATATCGATCAAAAAATAATAATCTCTCAATTTGAATGCTTATAAAATAATTTAAACGTGGTTCGGCAGGTTCGACACTACCATGCCCGACTTTGTGTTATAAATAAATTACAAAAAAAGCGTAAGGCAGTATGTCAACGAAGAAGTACCATTCCATGCTGTCGGATCTTGTTTTTGCAAAAAATTTTAACGAGTTCAGTACGTATGTACGGAACCAAGGTCATATCCAGATGAAAAAACACGAATGTAGAATCAGTAAAGGAGAAATAGGGAAATGCAACGTACCTAGAGTGTGAGAGAGGCCATGGAGAGGGAGTTTTGGGTGCGAGAGAGATTAGGGTACGGTGGAATAATCGGAGGGGCTGTGAAGGGGTTTTGGGGAAGGGTATTTTTGGAATTTTTGGGGTTTGTGCCCATTTCATACCTAATCCCATGCAAAATTTCCCCATGAGAAAACTTGAGAGGGAAAGAGCCCCTTCCATTTTAAGTCTATTCGCTTCAAAATGAGCGATAAAATAAATAAGCAAAGGTGCATTTTAAAGAAATGAAAGCATTTGACAAAGTTGATGTTTAGACTTAAATTTAAAAACGCATAAGGAAAGGGTTCAAAACCCAAAATATACCCTTGTAGTTTCCATAGTTATCATCAAGATTTATTCCCCTATTCAATTATGATATGGAATTTTTTATTAATGTAAATAAGGATTAGTGTTTTCCACCAAAAAAAAAAAGGATTAGTGTTTAGTTTTTTTAACAACCCATAATCATAAATCATATCAAACCATATTCATATTTCAAAGTCTCTATTATTTCTCTTCTTTCATAATTCAAAGTCTCTGATAGCAGTAAAAGAACAAAAAGATAGGTAAACGCATACTTTTAGATTGTCTTCTATATTAACTTTAATAGTTACATGTATCATCCATAGTTAATTTTACATTTTTATTTGCACTTTTTTTAAAGAAAATTTGCACTTTATTTTACAAGTAGAATAAATAGTACGCAAACTGATGTAGCACAATAATTGCTCTATCACAATTTTCATTAGAGATATTAGGCATGTTACAATGGATCTTTTGAATGATACTATAACATGTGGGGGAGAGGTGTCCTAAACGGTTGTGCCATATGTCTATATTGACAGTATTAACACTTACAAGATTGCAATGAATAGAATTGGATGTCTTAGAGGGAACTATAGGTGAGATCTTCATTGTGTAGAGCTTTCCATCCCTTTTAGCATGGCCAATCACTCTCTTGGAGGGGATATCCTGTAAAACAGTACAAGCACCATCAAATATAGTTTGGCAATTAATAGTGTCAGCTAGCTGACCAATAGAGATGATGTTTGAGTTCCAATTTGGAATGTAATAGACATCATATAAGGTTATGGTAGGAGTAAGGTTGATAGTGCCTTTGTAGAAAGAATATCTGGTGTCTCCAGAAGGCAGAGTAATAAGAACAGGTTTAATGGCATAATATGAACTGAAAAATTCAAGAGAGGAATATATGTGATCCGTAGCACCGGTATCGACAAGCCATGTGACCAGAAAAGTACCTGCAGGAGTAGACACAATGCTGTTAACAGTTACCATGCTGGCAGAGGCTGTAGGAGGTGTAGCAGGCAGCAATGATAGAAGACTTTGAAGCTGTTCAGCAGTGAGATGAACTGGTGAAGCTGCAGAAGTTGAAGAGGAACCATCACTTTCTTCAACACTAACATTGTTGACTGCTTTCTTATTGCTCTTGAAGTTAAAACCAGGAGGATAACCGTGTTTCATAAAACGGGTTTCCACTGCGTGATTAGTTCGGTTACAAAAGGTGCAAAGACGATCATTGCGCGAGGAATTGAACTTTCCACGACCACGACCAGCACCGGGAGTAGCAGAGGCTTGGACATTCGCAACTGAAGGCTTGTGAGGAATTGGAGTTCCAATTTGACACTCTTGTTGAATAATCATGGAGTAAACCCTAGATAGCAGAGGTAAGGGTTCCATGAGCAAATTTTGGGAACGCATCGCAGCATAGTTCTCGTTCAAACCTCGAAGGAAACTCATAACAATATCACGATTACGATAGTCTTGAACAATTTTGGATGCATTGCAGCAGCAAGTTCCCGGAGGAGACAAGCAAGAAGGAATTGGATCGAAATTACAGAGTTCATCCCAAAGAATTCGCATCTTAGTGAAATAGGAGGTAACAGTGGTTTCACCTTGCTTTAATGAGAAGATCTCCTGGTGAAGATGAGCGATGCGTGTGTTATCACCTTGCGAGAATCGATTGCGAAGTTCCTTCCACACGGCGGAAGCTTCGGTGATCCAAAGAATGCTAGAGGAGATTTCTGTGGAAACAACACGATTGATCCAAGCTAGACATCGCTTCCAGAGAGGAAATTTTGGATCAGAAGTTGCGGGACGAACGATCGAGCCATCAACGAACACAAACTTATTCTTCATTTCCAAAGCCATTGTCATACCTTGAATCCAGTAGTGATAATTTGATCCATCGAGGATTGGATTGACGAGAACGAGGGATGGATTTTCGTTAGGGTGAATGTAAAAAGGATCGGAGTAATCCTTTGGTGGTGAAGTTTTGGTGATGACGGAAGGTTTAGAGGAATGAATGGAGGGTTCAGCTTCATCGGAGGAGGAAGAAGGAGAGTTCACCATTGACGCCGGCGAACAGAAACGATTACGGAGGAGAAAAAGTTGTTACGATGTGTAACGAAAGGGAAAGTGTGAGAGACTCACACAAGAGAGAGAGAGAGAGAGAGAGAGAGAGAGAGAGAGAGAGGTCAAAGCGGAAAAGGGTTAATCAACTGATACCATGTTATGATGTGGTAAAAATGACTTCTAAATATTATTGATGAGGGTCAAAACTATATATACAACCTGCACACTAGGCAGTTTATGAGAGAAACTATACGCTGAGTAAATAAAAATATATCTACATAAAGCAAATTAAAATACATTTAATTTACAATCTAACAGCATACACAAATGACTACTTATTTGATGATGGTTTTGGTTTCTTTTCTAAATGCATTCTCCAGCCAAGCAAGTGTTTCTTGAAAATGTTTCTACAATTTTTGTAAGTATGTGTTTGGTTCTGCGGTGTCTAGAATTGATTCCGATAGAATTGATTTTAGTTAAAAGTGAGTTAAAGATAACGTGATTTTTTGTTTGGATACATTTACTAAAAAAAATGATTTTTATCATCATTGTTGCTTAGATAGGTTGAATTAGAATTCCTCTTAGGTGTGAAATTACCAAAATGGATATCAATTTAAAATAACATTAAAAACTTGAAATTTGATAAAATAGACAACCAAAATACTAAATGAGCATGTAAAATATCAAAATTAAAATTATAATTTGAGAATATAATTTCAATCGCAATGCAACTTAGTGAAGGGCATTTGTGGAAAATGTAAATATAATAAGGAGCAACTATGGAATATCAAAATTTAGTGAAGGGTCATTGTTTATCAAAAAAACAAAATTTAGTCAAGGCCAATTATGGAAGATGAAATTTTAATATAACTTAAATATATGTTATATAATTTAAATTATAGTTAGAGAATTGTTGTATAATTTTAAAAAAAAATGTAACAAAGATAAATATAATGAAGGGTAATTATGGAAGATATAAATATACAATGGTAGAATCAATTCCATGTCAGCTTAGAAGCTACAATTTCTAACTTCTAGTAGAACCAATTCTAGACCAATAAATTGGTTTTAGGTGTAAGAGTCAAACATCAATTTATCACATCAAAATCACTGTGTAAATTTCCCTGACATGCAATATAATCTGCTCAATGTGGAGCAACTGATTGAGAAGGGATACTCAGTTACAATGGAGCATGGTTCCTGAAACTGTCTGATGCAAATAGGAAACCGATATTGAAGTCTATTCTGGCCAAGAACAAAACATTCAAGACCAATATCGAGGCTGCAAGCGCAAATTGCGTCTCTGCCACAATAACTGACCATGAGAGTTGGCCATATGTCAAGACTCGAGAAATGTCTAATGTTGACATGATAAAATCGTCTTCCAAGATTTTGTGCAATGTCAACACAATTTAAATGCCAACATCCATCATAATAGGTGGGACGATAAAGAAGGTGGGGGGAATTGAGAGGAGGAGATTCCCTCCATTGAAATTTTCATTTGAGAGTCTCAAGTGCCAAGTGTTACAGTTTGTTTTCACAAGTGTTATAGTTTCGCTCTCTTACTTTTAAATCAATGGTTGAGATTTCCCATGACAATCAAAATCCGAGAATTGAGGGAATTGAGGGTTGGGATTTTATTAATAGGATCATTAGCTGCCAAACAAATAGAGTTTTTGTACAAACAAAATTCTGTTTCAAACAGCATATCTCCGTTAATTATATCCTAATATATAAGCATATAACCAAATATCCGCCCTTAAAAAACAACAAATATCCGAAGGGTATTATCACCTCATGACTTGGTTAAACCTAGTGGATCAAAATAAAAATCTAATCTTTTTGTAAAACTGTCTGAAGAGGCAAAGAACTTTCAACTTCTTTTGTGGCATTGGAGTTACTTTCTGCAACTGCTTTGGACAAACCAAACATCTGAAATTGATTCAAAACAAATAATATCAGTAAATGATAAGCCAGGCCATGCAAAATAATTCTGTCAAGAAATTTAGGTACAAAGTACAAACCTTCTTAATTGTTTTCTGAAAGCAGGTTTTGTGTTCATCCATAGAAGCATGAATAAACTCATCAATGTGATCCTTCAAATCATCCAAGAAGGCGGCTTCTTCATTCTTCTTCCTTCGACATGAAGTCACAGTTGCAGCTGATGAAGACTGCTTTTCAACCTGGCTTTTCTGAGTGTCCATGCTCTCTGAGATTCCAATAGCAGAAACAAGTTATACCCATAAGTCTCAATTATCATCAAGCAATTTAGTCAAATATTAATATCATTCATTATTGTCAAACTAAACACTTTGCTATCAATTTTGATTTTACATGATCTAGGGGGAGACAGAGTCTTAACTTCATGAATACTAAAAGGCAATAAACTCTCCATCTGATAATCAAAAGTAAAGTTCCAAACATAATACTAAAACAAAGGAACACTAACTAACCATATAAACCAAATATATTAACTCTGATGAACTCAACTGTGTTTTTCCAAATTGCTTATTGAATCAAATATCTAGAACTGTTATTGACCGAGAACAAATGGTGCATGATTAAGCCTTGTGTAGTAGCTCGCTAAAGAAACAAATGGTGCATGATTTTTTAAATTGCAAAGTAAAAGTTAAGACTTTTTACAATTCATAAACAGCCCAAATTCATATATAGAGAGTAAACCAACAACTTAAAACAAGATAACTCATGCTCAAAATTGCAAACCCTAGTGTACACCAAGCCATGTGAAACTTAAAGAACATCATAAACTCCACATCAGAAGCAACAAAACCACGAATCATGCATTATTTCAAAGAAAGGCCTTAGTTAACCATGACGTTTTTACCTTAAACCTGAACCAAAATAAAAGTTCATTACCAGGGAAAAAACATATTACAGAAGAAGATAAAATCAAATGTAAAATAGAACATGCAGAATTAAAGGAAAAAGATTTTGCCATTGTCATTTATTTTACAAGCCACCCACACCCGGTCTCATCAACACAACTTCAATCTAGAGAGCATAGTTATGGATTTTTAAGTGTGTCACCGGCAACACAAGATAAATGCAAATATGTGGCCGTCACATGTCTCCACAGTAATGAAAAGAAAAACACATCCAATGGCGGTCCTAGGACCCGAGGTCAGGAAGGTCAATATTTTATAAAAAAAACCACACATCACTGAAAATACAATAAAACTAAAAATTTAATATATTTAAAAAACTAAACCAAATTGCTATCTATCTTTTACTGCTTTGATCTAATTCATAAACTACATGCAAAAGCAAAATGAAAAAAGTTCATAGCAGCTGGCATACAATTGCTAAATGAATCAATTAGTAAATATAAAACCCATCTATTCTTTGTTACCAAATCCATATCCTCAACGTCACCATTCCCAACAGCAATCTAAGGAACCCACAAATCCGCATGTCTGCCTAACATTTGGAGCCCACAAATTAGATAGATTTAACATTTGGAGCCTATGTTTCAACATATTCAGCAGATTCAACATTCAACATAACATCCAAGGAAATGTAAATAAGCTAAATAGCTAATTGGCTTGATTACATAGAGCTAGATTCAACATTTGGAGCCTATATTTCAACAGATTCAACACATCGGTAAATTAGAGCTAGATTCAACAGATTCAATATTAGGCAACATACACAAATATAAGTAAATTAGGAGAAGGAGTTCAATTTACGTAGATGGCAACAGATTCAACACACACCTTTGGCAACAGATTCAATTTACGTGCAGTGCAACATTCAACACATCAGCAGATTCAATAACTCGGGCTAAATTCAATTCAACAGATTCAACATTAGGGATTTAGGGGGAAATCAATTTCTAGCTTAAGCAAGCAACAATGGAAGATTCGCTAACCACAGCAGTGTAAGGGAAGAAAGAGAATCAGTATCGCGTCGGAAGGAAGAGAGGCAACTCGTTAATAGAGGGAAGAGAGGCAGCTCGCGAACGGAGGGAAGAGAGGCAGCTAGCTCACGAATGGAGGGAAGCAGCTAGCTCACGAACGGAGATGGTTTAGCTCGGGGCAGACGGAGATGCTTGAGACTCTGAGAGCTTGAGAGTCCCTAAGGGAGATAACTTAGCTATAGGTCTGCCTTTGAACACATCCTACATAGGTAGCTCAGTTGGGGACTTAAAGGACACCAAAAGAGTTTAAGCAGGACTGCAGGAGGCTAACAGTTTCAATCCCGAAAAACTAACATTTCTCCTCCCTTTAACTAACTTTTAACTAATTAACCATTAATGTTTGCCTATAAAAGGAAAGAGAAAAACACAGGATACAAAAATTGTTCACCATATAATCACATCCATATGGATCCCAGAGCCAAACCAAATATTGAGTATTGACAATCAGAAATCCACAATACAGCAAATAGTAATCTGACACATTCCAAGTTTCCAATTCCTAGATCAATATTCAATAGACAAATTAAGTTCCAACCTTTATCAACAAAAATCGATTAAAATTGACACAGACATTGATCAAAGCAAATTGATAAACCAGCCCTATTCCATTCCAATTTAGAATCCATTAATTTATCACACAAACTATGCTTTCTCAGTAAACCAAAGTGACCAAACAAAACTGTTATATTGACGGAAATAGTTAATCGATTCCATAGTTAACTAGCTAAAAGCATTTTCATGAGAAGTCACAAAAGTGAAATTACCTGATTGGACGAGAAACTTTGAGCTTTGGAAATCGATTCTGAAACAGAAATAACGAAGAAGCAGAAAATAATAAGGCCGACGAAAAAATATTCAAGAGAACTTGGGAAAGAAGAAAAGAGGGAGACAACGATTTTCGCCCAATTTTATAGAGGTTTAAACATATCTTCGCATCACAATTCACATCACACCTTACCTAATAGGGGTTTGGCATGGATTTATAATATCCAAGTATAAACCAATAAAATGGTTTGATTTAGGGTATGTTTGGATAGTTTAAAATGAAAGCATGAATTAGAAACCCTGAAAATTGCAATTCCAAAAAATTATAAATTCAAACAAATATAAAACCCATGTTATGTTTCTTCCTTGAACAAAAACACGGGTTTTATATTTGTAGGTCCCTTTATTTTAGGGAGGGTCCACTGTATAAGAGCGTCTCTTATGAATATTTTACTGTTTTTTTCAATCCAAAAACAATTCAGATTTGAGGAAAAAACATAGAAAAAATTGAAATGTTCAGATTGAAGGAAGGTAGAAGAAGAGACACAAAAAAGAAACATAAAAAAGTACCCAAAATGAAAAACAGAGCAGGAAAAACAAACCAAGATCTAGCTTGCATTGACAGA
The DNA here is from genome assembly GCA_963573325.1 of Astragalus glycyphyllos. Taxonomy (NCBI): domain Eukaryota; kingdom Viridiplantae; phylum Streptophyta; class Magnoliopsida; order Fabales; family Fabaceae; genus Astragalus; species Astragalus glycyphyllos. The sequence goes on from OY754307.1 coordinate 77,696,692, forward strand.
CCAAGACCAAAAATTGGGGATTTGCATGTTTGATTCTGGATTGAACAAGTGATTTGTAGAGGAAGGAGAAGGGAGTCTTGAAGGAGGCGGATTTCACCGGAGAAGAAGACTGAGGGAGGAGGCGGTGGTAGAAATGATTGCATTTACGTTTTTGATATGGCATGATTTTGAGTATTTGAGTAATGAAAAGCTTTATTCTCCTCTGTTATGTAAAATAATTTGAGAGTAATTTTGAAAGAGTTTAATTTCTGCACAGAGTGTGTGTTTCACCTTAAGAACTTAAAATGAGTTAGTTAAGATACCCTTTGGAGATGCTCTAAAAGCTGAAATTAAGAAAAGTAAAAGCAATTAAGCAAAACAACAAGAACATGAAATCCCTAATTATCAACAATACATTGAACTTGCACAGATCATTGCTTACTCGATCAGTGAATGGACAGTGAGGGACCAGTCTATGTGGATTATGGATGTCGATTTCGAAAACACAGTTTCCGATTAGAACATTCACCACTAATATACCAAACCACCAAATTAGAACTACAAATTCACCTAACTGAAGAAATATAAATTGAAAGGAGAGCATATAATTCAGAGGCAATGCAATGCAGATGAAATAAAAGGAACGAGAGAGAGAATTTTTTGGAATAACTCACCGGGAAGAGCAGAGGGCAATGAAGAGTGAAACTGGAATGGAATCTGTCACTGCAACGCGACCTCAACCTGTTTGTTGAATTGCACCTAGTAATATTCAAGTGGCAACTTTTTTTTATTTTATTCCCACATAAATCAATCTCTAGCAACAATTATTGTTGACTTCTCAAACTCCTAATAAAAGACAATTAAATAACCATGAAACTCAACAAGAAGTCAATTTTGTCAACAAAATACTACTGAAACTCAAGACAACGTGGTTCTCATGCTCATAATTTCATCTAGTTTATGAGCCAAAAAAAAAAGGTTCACCTACCTAGTTTGGCTTCTATACAATTAAACCTCACTATTAGTTTTAAAGCTACTTTCATCCATAATTATAAATAGGGGTATGTGTCAGTGTGCTTGGCAAGGAAAGCGGGAATGGATTGTCTCCCGTGAGACTTTCAGTACAAACTAGATTCTTACAATGAAGTTCAGACTTCAGAAAACAAACTTTGATGGGTTTTAATGAAATGTAAACTCATGCACCCACCAATTTCACTTCAACTATTTACAACAGGGGACCTAACAAGACACACTAAAAGTCAATAGGGTCCTTTCTTTCATGCAAGTCCATATGAGAAAGTACAAATTTTACAGCATACACATTGATACGGACATGGTTTCCTATTCTTCATGCCAGTCTATTTGGAAATTGCAAATTTTACTTGCACAACTAAGTGTATTGCAGTGAAGATTACTGTCAGCTAATAATTAATTTCCAGAAAATAACAAAGAAATTCACATGAGAGCAGGATTTTAACTCCCATTCCATTAAATATCAGTTGAAATATAACAAATTAACAATACACACAACACACAAAGCAAAACCAGGCTAAGGTAGATTTGTTACCTGGTGTGTCGCAGAACTTGAGGATTGACCAATCGTTTGGGATCTTAGTTTCCAGTTAGTGCTGAATTGGTTCCTCCGGGAAGCGCAGATATCGGTGCCTTGCGTAGTGTTGCAACGGCGTGTGGTTTGAAATGGGGAAGGAGTCCGGTGGGATTTGGTTTCTCTCCCTTTCAAGATAAAAGCCATCGATTAAATCCAATGCTCATGCTCGATAATCAACCACCTAATTTAAAAACCAAAGTTAAATCTAAAAAATTAAATATAAAGCAACTAACTGCTTTTATTATTTGACGGGATTAACACCGCCGGTCCACCACCCATTTCATTCCCACTATCACCAACTTTCTAAAACAGTAAAACCCATTTATCTCGGTGGCTTCAAATTTCCCAAGTCTCCCTAGAAAAATCAGATTTTTTGACAGGATTTGTGTTCTATAGTTTCAGTTCCAATGAAACAAATGCCTAAAGTGGAGCAAATCGAGTCTATTTTCCAGAAAATTTAGAATCATTTGAAAAGGATTTATATAAAAAAAATATTATAAGCAGAATACTAAAAATAGGTGTATACGGGTTTAGGAAAAATGCATCAACAATTCATAGACCACATCTAACAAACACAATGTGGGCAATCCAACAATCCCTATTCTCTAACACACATACAACACCTCTTTAATCCTCAATCATTCATGACATCATAAAATCATCTATCTAGTTAAATAGAAACCTATGCACACTCTAAGAGAGGTTTTGAGGGAGATTCTTTGTTACCTATTGCTCCTTATAAGCTTTAGGATGAAAACCCCCAATTTCTGAAATGGGGAACCCTAGCCATCTTCTATGGAAGTTGTTTCCTAAGCTTCAATTTTCATCTCCTTTCTTCAATAGCTTGAAACTAGGGCTAAAATTTCTTTGATTGAGCTCCACCTTGATTCTCTCTCTCTCTCTCTCTCTCTCACGATTTTTTTCTCTCTTTTCCTTCCTTTCTTCTTTCTCGTTTCTCTTCTTCTGTTTCTGTTTCTTTCTTTCCTCTTTTCTTTCTTTTCAGCGTGAGGATAGGAGATATGGGGTAGGTGAGGAATGTGAGGGTGATAGGGTGGGTTATAAATAAGTGTGGTGTATGGTGGAATGTAAGACAAAATTTATTAAAATACTATTACTCAGATTAAAAGAAATTTAGGACATTACAATTGTTATATTGACGGAAATAGTTAATCGATTCCATAGTTAACTAGCTAAAAGCATTTTCACGAGAAGTCACAAAAGTGAAATTACCTGATTGGACGAGAAACTTTGAGCTTTGGAAATCGATTCTGAAACAGAAATAACGAAGAAGCAGAAAATAATAAGGCCGACGAAAAAAATATTCAAGAGAACTTGGGAAAGAAGAAAAGAGGGAGACAACGATTTTCGCCCAATTTTATAGAGGTTTAAACATATCTTCGAACCCTACAAATATCACCGTAATCTATTTAGGTCCCTGTAAAAAAAACTTTAAAATGACCATTGCAAATATTAATCATTTACGGTTCAGCCCATTGGTCAATTTTTCATCAAAAAAATTTAAAATAATAATCAATGTCACGTGTCATCATCTCATTGGATCATTATGCCATGTGTTACTGAATGTCACATTATCATCACATATCACCAATGTTTCATTTCGCATCTTCAACGACAACAACGAATTCTAGATCTGAGAACATCATAATGCTACTGAAACCAAACGAAACCAAATCTGAAACAAAATGAAACGAAATTGAAATTGAAACCAAACCAAACAAAACAAAATCGAATCTGAAGTTGCTATTTCGAGAAGAAATTCATAATTTTTTTAGGGCTTTTACTTGTTTACGTCTTACGAATTATAGTTGCTTAAAATCTTGGATTATATTTACTTAAAATGAGAGATCAAGTCGGGTCAAAATCAGGTCTATCCTAACCAGGTTGTGGGTTCAATCCCCACTGCTGCCAAAATCTTTAATTTTTTAGGTAACACACTATTCTCTTCATTGCCATGTGAGGTGCCATGTGGCAGCCATCCATTGGCTGCTGACGTGGCACGTGTCATTGCAACTTGACAATGGTGACATTTACGTGGCATTGATTATTATTGTAAAGTTTATTTGGATGAAAAATTGACCGAGGAGCTTAACCGTAAACGATTAATATTTGCAAGAGTTATTTTAAAGTTTTTAGATGGGCCTAATTGGATTATGGTTATATTTGCAGGGGCTGAACATATAGTTAAACCTAAAAAAATCTTTGTAGTTAATACATAGTTACAAAAATTTAATTGTTTTTTTGGGTTTGGGAAGGTATGCATTTGAAAAGGTCAAGAAGGTGAGGTACATTATTTGGTTGACCGCCTGCAGGTGTATCTGATTGGCTCGGAATGGATATGTTTTTATGAATGAAGACGTTAGTATTTTCTCTATTGTTAACCGCATTAAGTGTCTTTCGTGGAGTTAGTTTATTTATAGGGTGGGTAGTCAATCTAGTACTTCAGTGTTTGATTGGTGGACTAATCCCATCCTGTGCATAAACAATGTATAATTCCTTTGTATTGTTTGGGTTTGAGTACTCCTAGTGCTCTTTCAATGAATCATTGCTTATCGAGAAAAAAAACTAATATAAGCCAACAAATATTGAATATGATAAGTGTGTAACTTTTTGCTATGAATAGTAAAATTAGCATTAAAAAAGTTATTGTTTTTTGTATTTAAGTAACTATAGTAAATACTTGTGGGTTCGATTCTCGCAGTGGAAAGACTCGGTGTTGACCGGTGCGAAATTTGATCCTAAGGAAGAGCAGAGATTAGTCTATCTTTGAAAGCGTTTGGGCACTCAGTGGATAGTCAGCAATGGTCTAAGGCAAAAGAAGATATGTTGTCCAAAAAATAACCTGTATTTGTGGATACTTACGCCACTACTCGTGCTCGCCCTGTTAACATCCCTATATTCTTGAGAATCATTGAGATGGGGTTGAAAGATATTTGAAGTAGTGTTTGAGTTTATAGCATTTTTTCAAGTAGCGTTTGAGCTTATAGCTAACCGCGTTTCATTTTTCTCACTTTTACCTTTAATATTTCAATTAAATTTCGCATTTATTCTCCATTAAATAAATATTCTCTTATTTTTAAGCATTAACTACAAATGTCTATTTATGTCCTTTTATATTTATAAGCTAGTTCAACCACTAATTGTACCAAACACTTTAAACTCAATATGTCAGATTATCCGTTATAAGTTAGTCTATGATTTATTTGCTAAAAGAGCGATATTGTGTACGGAGAAATAAGTTTAATGAGTAATAACCAATCAAAATATCACTACTCAAATGCTTCCCAATACAATTCAAAAAATTATACAAACTCATGTCTGAAACATAGTCTCCCTTTCTCCACATAAAAAAATTCAACATGTAGTTGCCTTATGTACTTTCAAATATTTTTCCCTTTATGTTTTAAACCCTCACCTTGAACCCCTCCCCATCCTATGTTGGAGTCACCTCGGTTCATACAAGTAAGGTAGGCAATATCTGAGTGTATTTATGTACAAGTTTAGGACCCACACAACACTCAATTTTTGTTGATCTAACAATGGTATATTTAGAGTGATGTCTCATCTCTGATTTTTTTTTTCCATGAAATACTGTCAAAGGAATTTCTTAAAAGGAGTATTTTCAGTTTACCACCTTTGCTTTTGGAGACAAAATTGATACTTTTTAATTTTAACCATTAGAGATTCATAGTTAACATGAGTCCATGACAATGTATGGATCTGTTGCATCTTGCTAAGAAGCTTGTTACTCTATGATAATCAGTCTAGCTCGTTTGTTTGTCGTATAGAGTGTTAAAAGAACTGAGAAAGAAAGAAATTCATCCATTCTCATTTAATGACAAAAAGTTATTACAATGATAAACCAAATATGGTTTATATAGAAGGTTACATCAATGGCTAACTAACTACTAACTACTTAAATTAAACAAATCATTCCAAAATAGATCAATACATTTGTAGTTCTCTCAGATTACATTTGTACAACTCCCCCTCTCAGATTTTCCTCATTTATGTAGTTCTTTCATTTTCTTAATGAATCCCCTTTCTTAAATAATAATAATAAGCTACAGTTTGCAAAAAGGTTTCAATTTTGTAATTGGTTTGCAACACATATCTTCTGCGCTTATCCCATCAACTTCTGTTATTGAAAGTGTTTGTGGAGAATGTCTACCACATTGTGAGTGATTCCTCAAATACACTTCTAAAAAATCCTCTTCTACCTCAAGTGAAGAATTCCAAGTAGAAATTGCTTGAAAAATCCATTACATTACATCATTTCACAATGCAAGTATCAAGAATTTGTGATCACTAGCTCATCAAGTAGCTCAAAAACTTTCAATAACTTTCTGTCTCTGCAAATTAATTCAATTAAAAGTTCCCAAGAATCAAGTCGTGGCTGGAATCCCATATCCACCAAGTCAAATAGAGCCGCAGCAGCATCGTCAGCCATTCCCTCCTTACAAAGACTGATCAAAAGTTCATTTGAGGTAGCATAATGAGGTACAAACCCCCTACCGAGCATTAGCTGTAATAACTTACTTGCCCTTTGTAAATCAAGTTTTTGGGTTAATGAGTTTAGGACAATCCTGTAACTACCTTTGTTCAAATAAACACCTTGGTGAGGAAGTTTTTCAATCATGTCCAGGGCCTCCTCAAATCTACCTTCTTTGCAAAGGCCTCCAAGTATCACATTGAATGTAACAGTATCAGGCTGACATTCATTTTCCTTCATTTCTTTGAGCAACTCTATAGCCTCATCAATTTGCCTATTTCTACAGAAGAAATTGATCAAAGATGTGTAGGTAATTGTATCAGGTTTCAAACCAGAGCTCTTCATCTCAGCAAAAACCCTTTTTGCATCTTGCAGCTTTCCTGCTTTACACAATCCATCCATCAAAGCCGAGTAATTGAATACATTAGGACGGCATCCATTTTTCTTCATGAATTCGATTATATTTCTGGCGCGATCAGGCTGACCTCCACGACAAAATCCATTGATCAAAACATTGTAAGTAAGGGGATCAGGCACGATCCGATCTCTCGAAACCATTTCCTCAAAGAGCTCAAAAGCTTCTTTGAGTCTTCCATTTTGACAGAGGCCATCCATCAGTGTTGAGTAAGTAATTATGTTAGGATAGGATGACTTAGAGTTCCTCATTTCTTTCACAACTTCAAAAGCAGATTCCAGATCCCCATTTTTGCAGTGGTGCTTCACCAAGATATTGAATATGCAAATATTTGGCTTATTGATTAGACTTCTCTTGGCATGCAAGAGCAACTGACGCGCTAAATCAACCTGATTTGTATCAACGAGGAGATTGAGACAAGTGCTGGTGGCTTTGGGAGAGGGCTTTTCACGTACAATTGGCTGAATACAGAAAAATGTCCCCAGCACTTTCTCATGAAGAGAGGATTTTGAGTAATGTTTCATGAGGTTGACAAATATACCCTCATGAAATTTGCAGGTTTCATAGGTCATTTGATGCAGAACCTGTTCGATGGCTTGAAACTTCTTGTACTGAGCAAGCTTTTGGAGAATAGTTGCATAGGTAGCATTGTTGTGATTGAAACCTTTTTGCTCTGATACCATATTAAATATTTTCAAGGCATGTTGCGGATCTTTCTCTCGTTTGATCAAGTTGATAGCAGTCTCGTGTGTGATATATTTGTGCTTCCTTCGAGCTTCAGTGGGAGTGGCACTGATTTCAGGGGGAGGATCTAGTTTTCGTTCTGCAGGTTTTGTAAAGTTAAGGGGAGATATCCATGGCAGAGAAGATGATGATGATGGAGATGAAGTCACACAGTTTTGTGGCCCGTGCCTGCAGCAGTGAATTGCTGAGGTTTTCATGAATTCGACAATTATATACACATCCCTGTAATGCAACATAATTCATTGGTGAGTAAAGAATTGAAACATAAGACTCAGTACTCACAAATTTCAAATACTATGCCCAAGATAAATATAATGAATAGAAAACACATGAAACAAAGAATAGCAACGAAACAAGGAATAGCAACGAAAGACGCATACATGATCCAAAAAATTATGAGCTGAACCATTGCACTACTTACATGTTTACATATACTTCATCGATGAGAAAAGAAAAAATAGAATGTGAGCACTAACCACTGTAAAACAAAAATAGTTAGACAGTTAATATGGTCCTCAACAGTTAGAGACGCCAGGGAAAATGGAAGTATGAAAATCTTCATGACAGTCTATTTGGAAATTGAAAATTTTACTTGCATAATAACTAACTGAATTGCAGTGAAGATTACTTTCAGCTAATAAATTCATTTCCAGAAAATAACAACAAACTCTCACATAAGAAGAGATGGTAGCTCACCAAGTTGCCCACCTGGCTGGCTGCTGCTAGAAGGCTCCCTTCAAACTGGGTGTGGTGAAGGATCTGATCTGTGCGGATGCGCCGAGTTGAAAGCGCAGAGATCGGTGGCCTGCAGCGGCGTCTCGTTCGAGTAGTTGCGGTTCAGTGCGGATGTGAAGGATGCCGTTGTTTAGTTTATCGCTTTTACTCTGGTGCAGCCTGTTTTTTATGGTCTATGGTGTGTAGTAGTGGTTCTGGAGACACCGGGGAAAATGGAAAAAAACAAAAGAAATAAGGAGGAGAGATGATAGCCGCAAACTAAAAGAAAGAGAGATTCTGCACAAGTTAACAGATACGGTATGGCTTGTCATGAAGATTGCTTGTATCGAATTCAAGGAAAAACCGGAATTATGTTCTTCAGAAAGCAATTTGTAAATGCAAGTCCAATCAGAAGCATATTTGTATGAAAGAAAAAATGATGTTACATTCATGTTCATGTAGCAAAATCAACCAGGGTCCTTTCTTTCATATAAGTCCATATGAGAAAGTACAAACTTTACAGCATACACATTGATACGGACATGGTTTCCTTTTCTTCATGCCAGTCTATTTGGAAATTGCAAATTTTACTTGCACAACTAAGTGTATTGCAGTGAAGATTACTTTCAGCTAATAATTAATTTCCAGAAAATAACAAAGAAATTCACATGAGAACAGGATTTCAACTCCCATTCCACTAAATATCAGTTGAAAATACACACAAAGCAAAACCAGGCTAAGGTAGATTTGTTACCTGGTGTGTCGCAGAACTTGAGGATTGAGCAATGGTAACGGCGTGTGGTTTGAAATGGGGAAGGAGTCCAGTGGGATTTGGTTTCTCTCCCTGTCAAGATAAAAGCCATCGATTAAATCCAATGCTCGATAATCAGCCACCTAATTTAAAAACCAAAGTTAAATCTGAAAAATGGGGAAAAAACGACCCATCCCCAATTTTCCCATGTAATGTAGTAGTCGATAGACGGAGGAGGGAGTATGGATATTACCCAGTAACCGCCCGTAACAGCGGCAGCGACATCACTACGGGATGGGAACGACGGACTGGAGGTTCTATCTTGACAATGGAATATGGTTTTGAAATACACAAAAGGGGATAGTGATAAAGAGGTAGTGGGTGTATGAAATGCAAATGATATCTTTACCTTTCCTTTTGTTTTTATCTGGTTTTCATCTCACAGATCACATATTTTGAGTTGCGTGAACCAACAAGGAGATGAGTGGAACTGTGGAAGACATTGGGTTTGGTTGTTGAGGGAAGGAAATGAGAAGAAAGGTGTGAGACAAGAAGAAGATGAAAGAGTGTGCAGGGTTGCAGACAGAAAGCGAGTGAAGGCGGCGGTGGAAGGAGCACTGAAACTTGTTACTATGCGGTGTGCGCACGCACGGTACAATCAACGAGTTTACGTTAACACACTTGACTAGGTTTCTTACTTGACTCGTAATTTAAAGGTTAAATTGCAATTTTAGCAATTTATTTTTGGATTGGTGTCACTTTGGCCCTTTATCTTTTTTTTCTCGTTTTTGCCCTCCATGTTTTTTGTGTGTGTCATTTTGGTCCCTACAGTTAATTTTTTCTAGTTAACGTGGTGTTTTAAATCTCAAGGCTGACTTGGACCTGATTTGGTGATATGGCACATAAGGGACCAAATTGAAACTTAAAAAGAACATATGAGACCAAATTGAAACTAAGAAATAAAATTAAGAAAAACAAAAACACCTTCATCTTCTTCCTCTAAACACCACCTCCATCTTCATCTTCTCCGGCGAGCCGCCGCCGCCAACAAAAATCAATAGCTCTTCCACTCTTAATCCCTAACATCTCTCCCTCAAACGCAAAACCACAATTTCTCAAACTTCACCCCTTCCTTGCCTTCCCACCAGTTCAACGTGAACGCACAAAAGCACCCACAAAAATACACAGCCAATTTATATAGCCTTCCTTACCAATGTAGTTATTACCAATTCAATGTGTTACGGTTTCACCCCTAACCCAAAAACCCCAATGTCTGAGACGTCCATTTATAATCTGTTCGTGGTGGTGGATGAGAGGTGGTGGTGGTGGACGTGAGGTTAGAGATTAAGTTTGAGAAATTGGGGGTTTTGGGTTTGAGGGAGAGATGTTGGGAATTAAGAGTTGAAGATTGATTGATTTGTGGTGGTGGTGGTGGTGGCTCGTCGGAGAAGATGAATATGGAGGTGGTGTTTGAAGGAAGAAGATGAAGGTGTTTTTTGTTTTTGTTAATTTTATTTTTTAGTTTCAATTTCGTCCCCTATGTTCTTTTTAAGTTTCAATTTGGTCCCTTATGTGCCACATCACCAAATCAGGTCCAAGTCAGTCCTGACATTTAAGATGTCACGTCAGCAGTTAACTGTCAGCGTGGCGTCCGTTAGAAAAAAATACCGGTAGGGACCAAAATGACACACACAAAAAACATGAGGGGCTAAAACGAGAAAAAAAGAAGATAAAAGGCCAAAGTGACACCAACCCTAAAGATAAATGGCCAAAACTGCAATTTAGTCTAATTTAAATTAAATTGTGTTTAATTCTAATCTTTTTAATAATAATATTTAATAAGCACGCGACCCCAGCATCGTTTTAGGTGTTTTTTCCTTGAAGAGTTCACTCCCTCTAGAGGGATTAGACAAGGAGATCCCATCTCCCCCTATCTCTTTGTTATGTGTATTGAGAGGCTATTCCAATCTATTGAAAAAAAGGTTGGGGAAGGAAACTGGTCTCCAATTCAACTCACTAGAGGTGACCCCAGCAGATTCAACATAACATCCAAGGAAATGTAAATAAGCTAAATAGCTAATTGGCTTGATTACATAGAGCTAGATTCAACATTTGGAGCCTATATTTCAACAGATTCAACACATCGGTAAATTAGAGCTAGATTCAACAGATTCTATTAGGCAACATACACAAATATCAGTAAATTAGGAGAAGGAGTTCAATTTACGTAGATGGCAACAGATTCAACACACACCTTTGGCAACAGATTCAATTTACGTGCAGTGCAACATTCAACACATCAGCAGATTCAATAACTCGGGCTAAATTCAATTCAACAGATTCAACATCAACATCAATTGGGGGAAAAACATCAACAGATTCAACATTAGGGATTTAGGGTTTTGGGGGGAAATCAATTTCTAGCTTAAGCAAGCAACAATGGAAGATTCGCTAACCACAGCAGTGTAAGGGAAGAAAGAGAATCAGTATCGCGTCGGAAGGAAGAGAGGCAACTCGTTAATAGAGGGAAGAGAGGCAGCTCGCGAACGGAGGGAAGAGAGGCAGCTAGCTCACGAATGGAGGGAAGCAGCTAGCTCACGAACGGAGATGGTTTAGCTCGGGGCAGACGGAGATGCTTGAGACTCTGAGAGCTTGAGAGTCCCTAAGGGAGATAACTTAGCTATAGGTCCGCCTTTGAACACATCCTACATAGGTAGCTCAGTTGGGGATTTAAAGGACACCAAAAGAGTTTAAGCAGGACTGCAGGAGGCTAACAGTTTCAATCCCGAAAAACTAACATTTCTCCTCCCTTTAACTAACTTTTAACTAATTAACCATTAATGTTTGCCTATAAAAGGAAAGAGAAAAACACAGGATACAAAAATTGTTCACCATATAATCACATCCATATGGATCCCAGAGCCAAACCAAATATTGAGTATTGACAATCAGAAATCCACAATACAGCAAATAGTAATCTGACACATTCCAAGTTTCCAATTCCTAGATCAATATTCAATAGACAAATTAAGTTCCAACCTTTATCAACAAAAATCGATTAAAATTGACACAGACATTGATCAAAGCAAATTGATAAACCAGCCCTATTCAATTCCAATTTAGAATCCATTAATTTATCACACAAACTATGCTTTCTCAGTAAACCAAAGTGACCAAACAAAATTGTTATATTGACGGAAATAGTTAATCGATTCCATAGTTAACTAGCTAAAAGCATTTTCACGAGAAGTCACAAAAGTGAAATTACCTGATTGGACGAGAAACTTTGAGCTTTGGAAATCGATTCTGAAACAGAAATAACGAAGAAGCAGAAAATAATAAGGCCGACGAAAAAAATATTCAAGAGAACTTGGGAAAGAAGAAAAGAGGGAGACAACGAATTTCGCCCAATTTTATAGAGGTTTAAACATATCTTCGCATCACAATTCACATCACACCTTACCTAATAGGGGTTTGGCATGGATTTATAATATCCAAGTATAAACCAATAAAATGGTTTGATTTAGGGTATGTTTGGATAGTTTAAAATGAAAGCATGAATTAGAAACCCTGAAAATTGCAATTCCAAAAAATTATAAATTCAAACAAATATAAAACCCATGTTATGTTTCTTCCTTGAACAAAAACACGGGTTTTATATTTGTAGGTCCCTTTATTTTAGGGAGGGTCCACTGTATAAGAGCGTCTCTTATGAATATTTTACTGTTTTTTTCAATCCAAAAACAATTCAGATTTGAGGAAAAAACATAGAAAAAATTGAAATGTTCAGATTGAAGGAAGGTAGAAGAAGAGACACACAAAAAAGAAACATAAAAAAGTACCCAAAATGAAAAACAGAGCAGGAAAAACAAACCAAGATCTAGCTTGCATTGACAGACCAAGACCAAAAATTGGGGATTTGCATGTTTGATTCTGGATTGAACAAGTGATTTGTAGAGGAAGGAGAAGGGAGTCTTGAAGGAGGCGGATTTCACCGGAGAAGAAGACTGAGGGAGGAGGCGGTGGTAGAAATGATTGCATTTACGTTTTTGATATGGCATGATTTTGAGTATTTGAGTAATGAAAAGCTTTATTCTCCTCTGTTATGTAAAATAATTTGAGAGTAATTTTGAAAGAGTTTAATTTCTGCACAGAGTGTGTGTTTCACCTTAAGAACTTAAAATGAGTTAGTTAAGATACCCTTTGGAGATGCTCTAAAAGCTGAAATTAAGAAAAGTAAAAGCAATTAAGCAAAACAACAAGAACATGAAATCCCTAATTATCAACAATACATTGAACTTGCACAGATCATTGCTTACTCGATCAGTGAATGGACAGTGAGGGACCAGTCTATGTGGATTATGGATGTCGATTTCGAAAACACAGTTTCCGATTAGAACATTCACCACTAATATACCAAACCACCAAATTAGAACTACAAATTCACCTAACTGAAGAAATATAAATTGAAAGGAGAGCATATAATTCAGAGGCAATGCAATGCAGATGAAATAAAAGGAACGAGAGAGAGAATTTTTTGGAATAACTCACCGGGAAGAGCAGAGGGCAATGAAGAGTGAAACTGGAATGGAATCTGTCACTGCAACGCGACCTCAACCTGTTTGTTGAATTGCACCTAGTAATATTCAAGTGGCAACTTTTTTTTATTTTATTCCCACATAAATCAATCTCTAGCAACAATTATTGTTGACTTCTCAAACTCCTAATAAAAGACAATTAAATAACCATGAAACTCAACAAGAAGTCAATTTTGTCAACAAAATACTACTGAAACTCAAGACAACGTGGTTCTCATGCTCATAATTTCATCTAGTTTATGAGCCAAAAAAAAAAGGTTCACCTACCTAGTTTGGCTTCTATACAATTAAACCTCACTATTAGTTTTAAAGCTACTTTCATCCATAATTATAAATAGGGGTATGTGTCAGTGTGCTTGGCAAGGAAAGCGGGAATGGATTGTCTCCCGTGAGACTTTCAGTACAAACTAGATTCTTACAATGAAGTTCAGACTTCAGAAAACAAACTTTGATGGGTTTTAATGAAATGTAAACTCATGCACCCACCAATTTCACTTCAACTATTTACAACAGGGGACCTAACAAGACACACTAAAAGTCAATAGGGTCCTTTCTTTCATGCAAGTCCATATGAGAAAGTACAAATTTTACAGCATACACATTGATACGGACATGGTTTCCTATTCTTCATGCCAGTCTATTTGGAAATTGCAAATTTTACTTGCACAACTAAGTGTATTGCAGTGAAGATTACTGTCAGCTAATAATTAATTTCCAGAAAATAACAAAGAAATTCACATGAGAGCAGGATTTTAACTCCCATTCCATTAAATATCAGTTGAAATATAACAAATTAACAATACACACAACACACAAAGCAAAACCAGGCTAAGGTAGATTTGTTACCTGGTGTGTCGCAGAACTTGAGGATTGACCAATCGTTTGGGATCTTAGTTTCCAGTTAGTGCTGAATTGGTTCCTCCGGGAAGCGCAGATATCGGTGCCTTGCGTAGTGTTGCAACGGCGTGTGGTTTGAAATGGGGAAGGAGTCCGGTGGGATTTGGTTTCTCTCCCTTTCAAGATAAAAGCCATCGATTAAATCCAATGCTCATGCTCGATAATCAACCACCTAATTTAAAAACCAAAGTTAAATCTAAAAAATTAAATATAAAGCAACTAACTGCTTTTATTATTTGACGGGAATAACACCGTCGGTCCACCACCCATTTCATTTCCACTATCACCAACTTTCTAAAACAGTAAAACCCATTTATCTCAGTGGCTTCAAATTTCCCAAGTCTCCCTAGAAAAATCAGATTTTTTGACAGGATTTGTGTTCTATAGTTTCAGTTCCTAACGTGGAAAATAGATCAAGAATGGATAGTAATTTATTCAGACAAGGCTTTCTACACCGCGACAGCAAGACATTGGAATCGCAACAGTGAGAATCGGTGAGCTGCTGTTGGAGTTCCCAATTTTATATTTTAGGGATTTGGGGTTAGATGATTTAATTTGTAGAGGAGAAATAATCTTCACCATTAGATGATTTACGGGAGACAATCCACTTGACTAGGTTTCTTACTTGTACACCGTGTTTGGTTGGCTAGAATGTGAAGGGAAATATTGGAAAGGAAGGAAAAGATTTTCAAAATACGTGACTTCCACTGTTTGGTTTAGGCAAGAAAGTGGAAGGAAATATTAAAATTTGGGGGCTCCACCACAAAAAGCAATCCACTCATTTATATATATATATATATATATAATCTCAAAAGACAGAAATAGCCCTCCTTTATATATATTTCTAATTTTTATATAAGGGCATGGATGTAATTCACTCCATTTACTTCATTCTTTCCTCTCACTTTCTACTCTATTTGATAGTTTATAGTAACCGCGAACGAATGATGTGTGAATAAAATTCGGAAATAAAAGGGGCTAGGAATCAAATCATTTCCCCTACACTATCATGCACTATACCATTGATCAATTCCAATGTGATTACCCAATTAAAAGATTCAATTCAGTTATTAAAGATTTAGGACAATCTCCTGCCTCAAAACCCCTTTATCTAATGAGAAACCCTAATTCCTTAAGTGCATCACCACTAAACAAAGCATTAAACACGGAGAATTAACGGAATTCATGATAATAGTCTCATATTTCTATGATCATCACACTCATGACCTTAAACCCCAATATCCGGAAAACATAACCCATCTCCCAATGGTGAAAGTAAACCCTAATTCATTGCAACAACGATAATTATTGTAAAGCAATAAAAACAGAGGTAAAAGAAAATTTAAAAGGATAACTAAATTGTATTGATCATAACAATGGATTCACGTGATAGTTTTGGAGAGATTCATCTCTTTCTAACCATAAGAAAATTAGTTACTCATGTTCAAAGTATTGAAAGATAAGATAAAAGAGAAGTTTCTCTTCTTTTCTCTATTGCATCACTAGACAAGCTGTTGTTGTAATTTGCCATTTTTCTCTCTTAATTGCACTAAATCTTGTATTTTTCTGTTTCAAGGTTGCACTCAGTAATCTTCTTTTCTCTATCTTTCTGTCCCCTCAAGATTCTCTCTCTCTCTCTTTCTTGAAGCTTCTTCTTTCTTCTCTCATTCTTCTCTCTTTCTTTCTTCTGCTAGGGTTTCAACTGAAACCCAGAAATTCCACTGTTTGATGTGGTTTTTTTCACCAATCTTTCAAGACGAAGACTCGTATGTAGGTATTAATCAAAAGCCCTATGGTTTTGATCTGTAATTTCAGAGTTTCAACAAACCCTAATTTCACTTCTCTGATTTGTTAGGTCTAGTGACTACAGGGTTTGTTGCAAACATCAATCGAAGGTAAACAACCACTGTAACTCTTGATTCCTTCCCTTTATTTCGTATTTTAAGGCTTCTTGAACATAAACCCTAATTTCTTTGTTCCTGTGTTGCTGTATGTGACCTTCACACTACTTGAATGAGCAAAGTTCTTTGCCTCCTGTGAAGATCCCAGAATACAAGTTCTTCAGAAGGTATAATATAATACTCACTCTTCCTTCCTTTCTTCGTTTTCTTCTTTTCTGTGAACTGTTTTGCACACCAACACTCACTGTTTGTTTAATTTGGTGTATGCGAGGTACTCTCTACACAGCAAACTCACTAAAAGGAAACACTCCCAAAGACTTAAGCAAATGAAGACTCAAGGTGGAGGGAGATAAAACACAGAAGATTTGTAAAAGCTAAAATGTACTATGTACAAATTTATAAGCTTTCGATGGGATTGGCTGTTTTCCTAAAGTTTGTTTTAGCGACAAACTTTTAATTTGTTATTGTAACAAATTAAACAAACTGTTTGCAACTACCTAAGTCATTCTAAGCCATACAAGCTACAACGGCTATATTTGAATGTAAGTAGCCATTAGAATATTTTAGGTTTTTAGCTTATAAACCAACACCCTTCCTTAAGCTAAATGATAACCCTTACTTAAGCATAGGAAGGAAAAACTAAGTAAAGGCAGAACTAAAACAGGACAACCCCTGTAGGGCCATAAGATAAGAACTTTCTGGGACAAGCCCCCAAAATATAGCTTTAAAATCATTACCTGTTAAGGCTAAAAAGTAATGACACCTAGCTGCCTTCTTAGTTTAGTAAATACTTCACCCTTGAGAGTTTGGTGAAGATATCAGCCACTTGCTCCTTAGTTGAGCAGTAATCCAATAATAGGTTACCCTTTTAGACCTGATCCCTGAGATAGTGGTATCTGGTTTCAATATGTTTTGTTCATGTGAAATAGGATTACTAACTAAGTTAATAGCTGATTTGTTGTCCATATAGAGCTTAGGAGTTTCTGTTAGCTCTATGTTAAGTTCCCTTAACAATGTTTCAAGCCAAGCTGTTTGTGTGGCAGCATGGCATGCAGATACATATTCTGCCTCACAGGAAGATAGGGCAACTATTGCCTGCTTCTTAGAACTCCATGAGATAGGTGCTCCTTGAAATAGAAATAGGTATCCAGAGGTGCTCCTCCTATCAATCTTATCTCCACACCAGTCTGAGTCACAGAAACCTAGCAAAATAGATTTACCAATAGGAAAATTGTTAGGAAATAATAAGCCAAAATTTAAAGTACCCTTAATATATCTAAAGATTCTTTTAGCAGCATTTAAATGAATTTGTTTAGGAGAATTCATAAATCTGCTTGCCATTCCGGTGGCAAATAAGATATCAAGCCTGTCAAATTACCACCAATCTGAAAAATGAACTAATTATAGTAAATACTTGCTTTGTAAAACTAATGCTGCAGCTAGTTGTGATTTTCATCCAAAAATATTGATTACAATAATATAAAAGAACACAAACACAAAATAGGCACTAGCTTAATGATTAAGAATTGTTAGTATTGAACCAAAGAAGAAGATTTATCTCGCAAGAGGATGCCCATTTGATTGAGGTTTTCTTTTTATTTTGGATTGAACAAAAAATGTTATAATAGAAAATGAAAAGTGAAGTATAATAAGATCAGCAGACATGCATCTAAAAATTTATTGTTGTTGTAATGAAAGATAAAAAGAAAAAACAGTATGTAGTAAATTTATTGCCGTCTTTGTCTCTAGACATGGAGTTCGGAAATTATCCCATGCTATTTCCGAATTCTCTAAATTTGCCGGCATTAACCTATTTGAAACTCCGCTACTTGTGTTTTTTCAACCAATACGATAAATTCATTGACCCCTTTTCCACTTATAAAAGCTTGAATACTTTGATCCTTTATCAGTGCCATGTTTATCAAGGAAAACCCCTCTGCATATCAAGTAGTACGCTTCTCAACCTGTCTATACATACCCCTACACATACCCAATTCTATTCGGGAATTGTGTTAATGGCTCCAAGTCTGTGTACCTTTGATATTACATGTAATCCTTATCAGATACTCTCAGGGACCATCTTTCTTCTATTAAACAAGTCATGATTGATATATTTAGAGGCATTTTATCTTTTGAGCCTCCTTGGAATTTGGATCTACTCAACTGGTTTAGACAAATGATTAATATCGAGTCATTGATCGTAGATCCATCAACTCTTCGGGTACCACTCTTATCTTCTCCAAATCTTTGTGCATTTGCTTTTCGTGGTATATATAGGTTTACTGAAACTTCTTTTATTATTAAGTTTGTTTTCTCAAAAGCATTACATTTAACTAGTACTAATTTGTTCCTCATTTCTTAGCTTCTCTCCTCAGTTCGTGAGCAATTGAAGCTCAAGCCCCCTTCTTTGTATAACTTGAAGTCACTCAAAGTAGTAAACCTCGACCCAAATAGACATGTCAGTTATGTGCCAGCAGTAGGTACAATGTCGTGGAAAGAAAATACTAAGTTACAAGAAGCTATTCAAGCACGATTAGAACCATATTCATTCATACCTCATGGAGTGATTGACTTCTTGCTTCAAAACTCTCCCTCAGCAACCGTTGACATAGTAAGTGTGAACTTAATATCCAATATTTTAAAAAGATATTCTTCAATTTGGTTTTTGCTTCATCTGTTTTAGTTTATTATAATGGATAAACTACAAGTCCCTTGGGTGTACCAACATGATTGCATGACACTCTTATTGACTACATATTCGTTTATGCTTTAGTGCTTTTGAGATGCTTCTAAGACAACCTTTGCTTTGACTCTTCCATACTAATCGCAAGCTAGATATTCGAGGGATGTTGCAGTTCCAATAAGGAACCAAAAGCATCCTTTAATTAAATTCGACGAGTTCACATTATCCTGATTTGCTCAGACTTTTGTTCTTCCTCTTTCTTTCCTTTTTCCTTCATTCTTCCATTTTGTACCTGGCTTTTAGGTTCTCTCTTTTGATTTAGTGTTACATTGTATCAAGAGGATTGGTTGTGTAATATCAAAGTATTATGGTGAAAACTCCCGCAATATCCCCAAAAGTTTCTGATTTTTCATTATCATGATTGCAGTCTAGTTTTATGACAAGATTGTTAGTAGTTTTGTTTTATTTGACAGAATTGTTAGTACTACTTACTGGTTTAACAGAATGTTGGCTATATGTGTGCTAGTTTGACTAAATGATAGGTTAACGAGTTTTGGAATGGTCTCCCTGCCAGTCTCTCATTAATTTCCAACTTCCTATTTTCTTTTCATTTGTATTATATATGTTTGGTGTGTAAGATATTCTCTTTAAAGTATTAAAGATGTTGTTGACATAAGAATTGGTTTCCTATTTATTTACGTGATATTGTAGTTGACTGGGGTACTTGAAAATGACCTACTTGTTTTGGTTCATAATTGGCAACTTATTGTTGTTATTTTTTCAGTTGATATGAGTCCCCACCCAAGGATCACTTCTAGTTCTTTGCTTGCAATTGCCACAAAAAACTTGTGCGTAAAAGAAATAGCCCTTCTCAACATACTATATAGAGGATGCATTTCACTCCTTTTATGTTATGGAAGCTCCTTTGGGGATGAATTGTGCCATGTGTGGTTTTGGGCATGTTTAGATTTTAATAGAGACACTTGTGGAAGTTTAGTCTGTTTGTTTGCAAACTTTTTGCTTATATTCCCTCTACTAACTTCACTGAAGAATTTTAGTGTAGTTTTGGATTTTAGAATGGAGTTGATGTAACCGATAGAGTTACCGTTGATGTAAGTCTAAATTATATGGCTCGATTATGGCCCCCTCTTCTTTCAAACCCGTACTTCCATGTTGCTATAATTTCTATCTGATATGTTATTTGCTTTTTATAGTCACAACAGAACAACGCTATCAACATTGGAAAGATTTTTGTGTTTTTATTTGTGTAATCTAAAAAGTTAGTCTATTTGAGGTTGGTTGGCAGTTTCAGAGACAAAATGAAAAAAAAACTGCAGTCTTAGGAATGAGATGGGAGATGATTAAAGGGAGACACATTGATCTCAAATTTGTATTGGTTTCATGGCTTTAGCTGTATTTTTCTGTATTGATCTCAAAAGGGTATTAGTGCTCTAGCTAGGACGAGTTGGTCTCCTCTGATTCACTTCCAGACTAAATTGAATGAGAAATTATCTTTTCAGTTAGGGTCGGTCACAAGGATTGCGACAACATAATTTTAGTTGTAATTCTTTTTTTGGTTATCATTTTATTTCTAATTCTATCAAAATCAAAATTGAATTAAAATCATGTTTGAACACTTGAGTTATGCAAAGAATTCGGCTGCAAAAATTAAAATTCTAATGCTATTTATTAGCCATAGCATTTAGAGTCGATGAAGGTTGGCTTAGTTGGTAAGGAGTTGGCTCATCCCTCACAAGGTCATGCTTTCAATTCCTGTTGCCGATGTGAGGACCTCTTTGGTGGGTCATCTGTAAGTACCTCAGTAAGCGCTCAAAGAGCCTTGAGGCCTGCCCTGACCCTGGTGAGCCCCGGAGTCCAAATCACCTAAACTTTCTCCAACCAAAGACATAGCATCTATCTATCTAATCTAATCTATCTATCTAATATCTATTTATCTAATAAACAACTTACAAAAAGACAATTTTGGGCATCTTCATTTTTTGACACATCACCACTCTATTTCTCATTTTTTAAATTATATTTTCTATTCCTCTCTCTCTTTCAATCTCACATTTCCCAATATTTCTCATTTTTTACACATCTACTCTTTGTGGCCCCCACATCCTTTATTTAAAAATATTTCTTTTTCCAATCTTTTTTAATCTACTATATAATATAATATAATTAAATTAATCTAGCTAATCTAATCTATCTATCTAATATCTATTTAATCAAACAAACAAATTACAAAAAGACAATTTTGGACATCTTCATTTTTTGACACATCACCGCTCTATTTCTCATTTTTTTAAATTATATTTTCTCTTCCTCTCTCTCTTTTTCAATCTCACATTTTCCAATATTTCTCATTTTTTACACATCTACTATTTGTGGCCCCCACATCCTTTATTTAAAAATATTTCTTTTTCCAATCTTTTTTAATCTACTATATAATATAATATAATTAAATTAATATTAAATAATTTACAATGAACTCCTATTTACTATCTAATTTAATATTTATTTATACAAAGAAACCACATTTAAATTACTCAAACAAGTCTCCCTATTTATTTCAACTCATCTAACTAAGGACAACGTTGTAATTAACTATCACACATTTTTTCAAATTTTCTTCTCACGCCTACTTTTTTCCTACTTTCTCATACTTTTTTTTTTCAAATTTCAAATTTCTAATCAAACCCACTCACTTTATTTTCCACTATCTACTATAATCTACTAATCAACTAAAATAATCAATTGAAACTACGAGATAACTGCGCTGATATATAAAAAACACGGAATAACTGCACTAATATATAAAAAACATGAAATTAATATCTAAAAAAACAAGAAGACTTAATGACTATTTAAACTACTGAATAATATTTAAAACACATGTGACAAGTATTTGTCACTAATACCTATAAAAGGACAAAAAATTGTAACGATAAATAGTAGTACACAGGATAAAATATCTCTTATTGATAATCTACTATCTATCTTATATCTATTTATCTAATCTAATAGCTATTTATACAAACAAACCACTCTTAAATTACCCAAACAATCTAATCTATCTATCTAATATCTATTTATACAAACAAACCACACTTAAATTACCCAAGCAAGCCTCCCTATTTACTTGAGAATTCATCTAACTAATGGTAACGTTGTAATTTACTATCACATTTTTTTCAAATTTCTTCTCCCAATGCACTTTCTTCTCATTCCCACTTTTTTTTTCCAACTTTCTCCTTTTTTTTTCTTTTCAAATTTCGAAATTCTAATCAACTAAAATAATCAATTGAAACTACGAAATAACCGCACTAATATATATATATATATATATATATATATATATATATATAAACACGAGATAACTGCACTGATATATAAAAAAACACAGTATTAATATTTGCCATTGATAAATATAATTTTTGAAGACTACTATAAATCTACTATCTAAAAAAACAAGAAGCCTTAATGACTATTTAAACCGATTAATACACAAGTGACACATATTTTTCATTAATACCAAAAATGACAAATAATTGTCACTGATAAATAAAAAAACACGGGATAAATATTTCTTATTGATAATCTACTATCTATCTTTTACTATATACCATAATCTATTAATCAACTCAAATATAAAAACACGGGATAGCTGCATTTATATATAAAAAACCACGGGATAATAACACTGATATATAAAAAAAACACTGCACTGATATGTAAAAAAACACAGGATAAATGCATAGAATGTTTTTAAATGATATTTTTACATTTTTAGATTTTAATATTTATCTATTTTTTATTTGAAACTCCTTTTTTATCTACTTTAAATTTGTCTTTATTTTCACAGGGTAATATTCAAATTATTAAATACTGTTTAAGTTCATTCATAAAAAGAACACAACAGGTTACGCACAGGTATTCTACTAGTTCAGAATTTAAAATAAAGTCAATTATAGGTAACAAAGGTTAGTTTACGTCGGTAAGGATTTAGCTTATCCTATAAGAATGTGTGTTAATCATACCAATCTTACATTCGTCCAATCTAGCGATGAGATTAGTCACTGCTTTCGGCGGTGGATACCCTGATCTCGACAAAAAAAATTCATTAGTAAGTAATATCACTAATATGTAAATATCTAAGTGTTTTTTAAGCTCCTGACTCTACTCATCTAAACTTTTTATCACACAAAAAAAAGAGAATCAATTATAAGTCTCATTAAAAACATCTTTAATATGATAATCTAATATTTCAAACATCAAACTTATTTTAAAATATTAGTTTAAAAATTTAGAAGTCATTTTTAGTCAATAGTTTATTAATTATTAGTTAGTACTTTTTATTTCTTCTGAAAAAAGACCAGAGGATAAAAGTTTTAGTCAATAATTTATTAAGTACACTTCTAAAATACACCGGGTCAAGTTTATTAAGTGCACTTAAGTGCGGAGGCAGGAATTTCAACTCGTCGGGCAAAATTATTTACTATGAATATTTATAAAATAAAAAAAATAGATAAACGCACAACCAATAGAATGATAACATCCTTACTATGAAGCAAAAAATTTGAGATTACAAAAATTATATCATTGTGTATCCAAAAAAATTGAAAACCCTTAAACATATACGAATTATAATTGCTCTTTGTGTCTTCATATTTTGAAAGTGTTGTAAGATTTGTTCTTTGTCAACACTATCAAACTCTCTATATAAGTGACCATGCAATCATTCAAAAATTCACCCCCCATATGATTGCGCATTTGATTCTTCACAATCCTCATAGCAGAGAAACTCCTTTCAACTATTGCAGTAGCTATTGACAAAAGCAATGCTAACTTCAAAAGTAAATACACCTTAGAATAAGTAAGTGCTTTCTAGTTTCCACCAACATTCTTGAAAGATCACTAATCCCATTCAAATTAGAAAATTGTTCACTAGAACAAACATCCATGATATAATTTTCAAGTTGGTCCTCGAGTCTCATAATCTCCACTGCGTTTCTTCCTTAATAATGCATGCTGCGCTTCTTTTGCTTCCTATATTCTTTTCTTTTATTTTATTTAAAAACAAAAAGCAAAATCTTGTTTTTTTTGTCAAAAATTGATCTTGTTTAAAAAGCCAATGCTTTTTAAAAGCTTGTGGTCCCGAGGCTAGAGTGGCCCATCAGTTTTCTAATATATTAGTATAATTATACTTACTTTATCTTACATGAGTACTACGTGGGGTCATGATAATATTTAGTGTGAGGTCAAAATACACAATACTAGTATTTTTTGGTTAGAAATTTATTGAAGAAGTGGGGTCAAGTGACCCCAATTTGACCTATTTACACACATTTCCCGAAGATTTTCTCTACCTTGAACTGAGGTGTCATCCGCTCACCCAGAATTTTTGTTTATATAAAGATAACATTAACATACACTTGAAAAAAAAACAATAGAGTACATGCATTCAAAGTTGTAGTAGTTCCTCATAATTGCAACAAACAGAAGAAGCCAAAGGTTAGAACCAAAGTTAAATCAGTAGATTCACCTACTGGAAACCCTCAAAGTAAGTGGCATGTCTCTCCGAGAGAAGTTTAACCAGGGGATTCTCTACATCATTACCAGACTCACTATTATCTCGCAGAACGGTAATCTTCTCAGAACTAGTGACAACCACCACTTGCTCCTTGCGAGTTGTGAGCTCATTTGCAACAACTGCATGCATCTTGTACTTTTCAAGAGCTGATCTAGCCTTGTTGAGAAGAATGCTTGAATCTGTCTCTAACTGTCAGCCATGGAAGATAAATTTTAGTCAAAGCATTTACAATGTGTCAAGATATCTTGTAATGTCACTCTATTTTTTTCGTCTATTATTGAGAAACAGGAAACTATCTCCGCAAACATGATGTAAGAATTTGATCTTGGGTTTCTAATGTTGATGTGAAATTGAATATCTGTCTTGTGTATTATTAGAGAGGAAAATATACAACGTATATATGCACATACTAATCATCCCGAAGATCAAGGGATGGGATCAGCTGAGAAAGGAAACAAATAAACATAATTAGGATAGTACCGTATCCTAATTGATATTACTCCTATAATAACAATATCAGATTCTCAACAGTTGAAACAGAGAGAGAAAAGAGAAACTGAACTCTGTAAACTGATCTCAAACTGTAAATTGTTATCATGACAATGAACAACAGATTGCATATTTTTATAGTGCAGAGCTAAACTGATTAACTGAGTTACCTATTAGTTAGGTGACGGCTGGCAACAGCTATAACTTACTCTATGAATGTATGCGCATACAACTGATTGGTAAAAGGCCTATACAATAGTATGCTCTTAACATTACCCCCCACAAACTTAGGGTGAAGGGAAACTACTGCAGATCCTGAGTTTGTCCCTTAGAGGGCAGAACCTAAGCTTAGATAGTGACTTGGTGAGAATATCACAATCTGGAGCATGAATGTGGGTAACACCCAGGGAGTGATTCAACACCTCTCGGACAAAGAAAATGTCTAGCTTTGTATGTGTGTGCAAGACACGGTTGTGATCAATGGTGTACCCAAGACCTAATCGGTGGGGGCATAATATAAAAACTGAAGTCAGTGGGTCCAAGAGTTCCGTTTCATTTCAGCATAAATGACGTGGTTCCTTTAGAATATTAGTATTAATTACGTTAGTTTAGTCTGCAATGACTGTGGAAAGGATACATGCTGCTATGCAAGGTTCATGACATGTAGAGTTAGACCAAATTCACTTTAACCCATGTTCTTTGAGCACAGCTCTCTCAACTTGGCATACCAAGATATTTTTGCTAATATGTTGATTAATGATTAGTCCTTTTTTGGTCAACGATTAATGATTAATTGATGATTAGTCTTAACTGCAAATCGGTAAAGGTCCATATAGCTTTTCGAAGAAAGAAAAAGAAATTGGTTATTTCTCCTAAAAAAATTCCAAATACCATCAATAATACCTTGAAAGATACGCAGAAAGCCAGAGGAGCCCATTCTTTCCTAAGCATTGACAACATTTTTGGCACTTGAACTAGTTTCACATCCAATAGGTGAGATCCCGACTGAATTTTGTGCTCTACCTGTAAGATAAACATGTAACAAGATGACATTGCCAAGTAAATCATATCATTGAAATGTTATAACTTCAACCTCCTTGCATTATAGTGCAACTCTTATGTTAACAATCGACCATACTGAACAGTTTTGATTGATTTATCTTTTGCCCATCTTGACATATCTCTATTGTGGTTAACAATAAACAATTATGATTGATTTATCTTTTGCCCATCTTGACATCTCTCTATCGTGCTTGTCAATCTAAAGCCCCGGGAGTTTCAAATGTTCCACAAACTAGGTACATAAAAATGATCCAACTAATAGCATCTAGAATGACTTTAGAAAATCCTACCAGGTTCTAGGGTATTGCAGACTATGTCCTTACAAGTCATACTATCTAGATAGAACACAAGCCACCATTCAGAAATTCTGCTTACAAAAATAGAAGGAAGATGTGTAAAGTTGAGACATTCTATGTTTATACATGAACCTATGAGCAATTTCTTTAAATAATGTCTAAATTAGTAAAGAATTTAATTGCTATGCATTGTCAGTGTAAGGTTTTTTACACTAACAACCAACCAAATATCACAATATGAATTTCTTTCAAAATACTCGGCCATTTTTTAATGATATGGAAATTTGTGATTGGTTGACGGTTAATTTTTTTTTACACTGATGGTGCATACAAATTAAATCCATTAGTAAATTAAGCACAAATTTGACCCCTGATGGTAACAACACTGGAAAAATATTTAAACTGATAAATTTCCTGCCCCTTAACCAATTACATAATCATTTTAACCGAGATTAAAGTCATATAAAGCATCAAAACTTTTATGAAAGAAGAACTAACATATCATATTTATACCATATCCCTCCAAGGAACATAATAGTCAGATACAGCAGCAGCAAGATAGAACATTACACGGGGACCAATACACCTCGTTGACATTGCAATCATCTGCAACATCTGCAAAAAAAAAGGCAATTAACAATGAGTAATTAGCGCAGGCAAATCTACTGATTAAAGACCTACATAATTTACAATAAAACAGAAGGCAGCTCTATCTTGCAATCTAATGATCGCATAGAAAAAAAATCCACCACCATCACCATGGTTGATTGCCAAATACCCACATGACAGAGAATGGAGTAATACCATATAGGATATCTCAATTTCCTTATCTGTTGCATGAAAGGATACTTACAAGTTAGAAACATCAACTAAAACTAACCTGAAGATACTCAAATATGGTGCTGAAAGGAAGCTTTAACAAGTGGCCACCTGCCACTGCCTGCGGTCGAATGAAAACAATAAGGCTATAATTATATCTGAACAATCAAATTCTAATGTAAGAGTAATTAAAAGAGACAAAATTAAATTACAAAAACAAATAAATGTAAAGCCCAAAATTCAATCTACAGATCATACAGTATGATAATCCACAATAGCCCTCTTCACTTCTTCAGAATAAGCCTTGCGAACTGAAGTAAAGAACATAATTCAGCAAAATCAATAAAACCACAGTCGATTGTACAAAGTAGCAATACAAGAAAGCACACTCTATCAGGAAATCATATAGGTACACCTTAGTTAGTCTTTGATGAACCATAATAAAGAGTAAGACCCATCTAGAAGAAAATTTGCTCACAAGACACTTTCATACCATACAACATTAATAACATGCATTGTCAGATGTTTAAGGCACTCAATATATCAAGTGCATATATTAGTTCATGTAAATGTTGTCTCTAATGTGAAAAATTGCTCATAGGATTATATGCATTACCTTGAATATTCAAATCATCGGTGGGCTCAAAGCATTCAAGTAAGGGATCATCAGGAAGGGATCTGCAAAATGGCTGGAAGCTTCCCCTGCGTGAATATATATTGGTAAACAACACATACTAAAAACACAAGACAATGCAAATTACAAGGACCGGAAATTTACCTACGGTACAGAAAGACAACAGCATATCCAGCCTTCAGAAAATATCTGCAAAATAACCATCAATTTATTATTCTCAAAAGAATGAAAATGAATGTTTACATGTCTTTTCAACATGAACAAGGTAAGTGCAACATACTCGGTGGATGTGGCTCCTCTATGACCTGAACTGAAATTGTCAACATAACGGACGCACCGTTGTTCCAATGGAGCAGTGGTACCACCAGATGTCACACAAACAATTCTCCTAGCTTCCTCATTTTCTGGAATCCCAAAAACCACCACACGGCATTTAGAAAGTAAGCGTCACAAAAAAGCCAAAGCAGAATTGAATGCAGTAGTAGAAGACAACGTGCCTGATGATGAAGAATTCTGGTGAATGAATTGATTCAATTTTTGGGTTATTTCGTGACTGTTGTGCAGAGGAGGAGCAGAGTCAAAAAAGGCTTTGACTTGTGCTTCAAGGGTTTGGCCTGGACCTTCCAATCCGTCAGCAGGATCCATCAAAATCTCTCTACCCACACAAATTATTAATATTTGTCAGAAACACATAACCCATCCATGCAAAGATAACGTGGAACGCATCACAATTCACATCACACCTTACCTAATAGGGGTTTGGCATGGATTTATAATATCCAAGTATAAACCAATAAAATGGTTTGATTTAGGGTATGTTTGGATAGTTTAAAATGAAAGCATGAATTAGAAACCCTGAAAATTGCAATTCCAAAAAATTATAAATTCAAACAAATATAAAACCCATGTTATGTTTCTTCCTTGAACAAAAACACGGGTTTTATATTTGTAGGTCCCTTTATTTTAGGGAGGGTCCACTGTATAAGAGCGTCTCTTATGAATATTTTACTGTTTTTTTCAATCCAAAAACAATTCAGATTTGAGGAAAAAACATAGAAAAAATTGAAATGTTCAGATTGAAGGAAGGTAGAAGAAGAGACACACAAAAAAGAAACATAAAAAAGTACCCAAAATGAAAAACAGAGCAGGAAAAACAAACCAAGATCTAGCTTGCATTGACAGACCAAGACCAAAAATTGGGGATTTGCATGTTTGATTCTGGATTGAACAAGTGATTTGTAGAGGAAGGAGAAGGGAGTCTTGAAGGAGGCGGATTTCACCGGAGAAGAAGACTGAGGGAGGAGGCGGTGGTAGAAATGATTGCATTTACGTTTTTGATATGGCATGATTTTGAGTATTTGAGTAATGAAAAGCTTTATTCTCCTCTGTTATGTAAAATAATTTGAGAGTAATTTTGAAAGAGTTTAATTTCTGCACAGAGTGTGTGTTTCACCTTAAGAACTTAAAATGAGTTAGTTAAGATACCCTTTGGAGATGCTCTAAAAGCTGAAATTAAGAAAAGTAAAAGCAATTAAGCAAAACAACAAGAACATGAAATCCCTAATTATCAACAATACATTGAACTTGCACAGATCATTGCTTACTCGATCAGTGAATGGACAGTGAGGGACCAGTCTATGTGGATTATGGATGTCGATTTCGAAAACACAGTTTCCGATTAGAACATTCACCACTAATATACCAAACCACCAAATTAGAACTACAAATTCACCTAACTGAAGAAATATAAATTGAAAGGAGAGCATATAATTCAGAGGCAATGCAATGCAGATGAAATAAAAGGAACGAGAGAGAGAATTTTTTGGAATAACTCACCGGGAAGAGCAGAGGGCAATGAAGAGTGAAACTGGAATGGAATCTGTCACTGCAACGCGACCTCAACCTGTTTGTTGAATTGCACCTAGTAATATTCAAGTGGCAACTTTTTTTTATTTTATTCCCACATAAATCAATCTCTAGCAACAATTATTGTTGACTTCTCAAACTCCTAATAAAAGACAATTAAATAACCATGAAACTCAACAAGAAGTCAATTTTGTCAACAAAATACTACTGAAACTCAAGACAACGTGGTTCTCATGCTCATAATTTCATCTAGTTTATGAGCCAAAAAAAAAAGGTTCACCTACCTAGTTTGGCTTCTATACAATTAAACCTCACTATTAGTTTTAAAGCTACTTTCATCCATAATTATAAATAGGGGTATGTGTCAGTGTGCTTGGCAAGGAAAGCGGGAATGGATTGTCTCCCGTGAGACTTTCAGTACAAACTAGATTCTTACAATGAAGTTCAGACTTCAGAAAACAAACTTTGATGGGTTTTAATGAAATGTAAACTCATGCACCCACCAATTTCACTTCAACTATTTACAACAGGGGACCTAACAAGACACACTAAAAGTCAATAGGGTCCTTTCTTTCATGCAAGTCCATATGAGAAAGTACAAATTTTACAGCATACACATTGATACGGACATGGTTTCCTATTCTTCATGCCAGTCTATTTGGAAATTGCAAATTTTACTTGCACAACTAAGTGTATTGCAGTGAAGATTACTGTCAGCTAATAATTAATTTCCAGAAAATAACAAAGAAATTCACATGAGAGCAGGATTTTAACTCCCATTCCATTAAATATCAGTTGAAATATAACAAATTAACAATACACACAACACACAAAGCAAAACCAGGCTAAGGTAGATTTGTTACCTGGTGTGTCGCAGAACTTGAGGATTGACCAATCGTTTGGGATCTTAGTTTCCAGTTAGTGCTGAATTGGTTCCTCCGGGAAGCGCAGATATCGGTGCCTTGCGTAGTGTTGCAACGGCGTGTGGTTTGAAATGGGGAAGGAGTCCGGTGGGATTTGGTTTCTCTCCCTTTCAAGATAAAAGCCATCGATTAAATCCAATGCTCATGCTCGATAATCAACCACCTAATTTAAAAACCAAAGTTAAATCTAAAAAATTAAATATAAAGCAACTAACTGCTTTTATTATTTGACGGGAATAACACCGTCGGTCCACCACCCATTTCATTTCCACTATCACCAACTTTCTAAAACAGTAAAACCCATTTATCTCAGTGGCTTCAAATTTCCCAAGTCTCCCTAGAAAAATCAGATTTTTTGACAGGATTTGTGTTCTATAGTTTCAGTTCCTAACGTGGAAAATAGATCAAGAATGGATAGTAATTTATTCAGACAAGGCTTTCTACACCGCGACAGCAAGACATTGGAATCGCAACAGTGAGAATCGGTGAGCTGCTGTTGGAGTTCCCAATTTTATATTTTAGGGATTTGGGGTTAGATGATTTAATTTGTAGAGGAGAAATAATCTTCACCATTAGATGATTTACGGGAGACAATCCACTTGACTAGGTTTCTTACTTGTACACCGTGTTTGGTTGGCTAGAATGTGAAGGGAAATATTGGAAAGGAAGGAAAAGATTTTCAAAATACGTGACTTCCACTGTTTGGTTTAGGCAAGAAAGTGGAAGGAAATATTAAAATTTGGGGGCTCCACCACAAAAAGCAATCCACTCATTTATATATATATATATATAATCTCAAAAGACAGAAATAGCCCTCCTTTATATATATTTCTAATTTTTATATAAGGGCATGGATGTAATTCACTCCATTTACTTCATTCTTTCCTCTCACTTTCTACTCTATTTGATAGTTTATAGTAACCGCGAACGAATGATGTGTGAATAAAATTCGGAAATAAAAGGGGCTAGGAATCAAATCATTTCCCCTACACTATCATGCACTATACCATTGATCAATTCCAATGTGATTACCCAATTAAAAGATTCAATTCAGTTATTAAAGATTTAGGACAATCTCCTGCCTCAAAACCCCTTTATCTAATGAGAAACCCTAATTCCTTAAGTGCATCACCACTAAACAAAGCATTAAACACGGAGAATTAACGGAATTCATGATAATAGTCTCATATTTCTATGATCATCACACTCATGACCTTAAACCCCAATATCCGGAAAACATAACCCATCTCCCAATGGTGAAAGTAAACCCTAATTCATTGCAACAACGATAATTATTGTAAAGCAATAAAAACAGAGGTAAAAGAAAATTTAAAAGGATAACTAAATTGTATTGATCATAACAATGGATTCACGTGATAGTTTTGGAGAGATTCATCTCTTTCTAACCATAAGAAAATTAGTTACTCATGTTCAAAGTATTGAAAGATAAGATAAAAGAGAAGTTTCTCTTCTTTTCTCTATTGCATCACTAGACAAGCTGTTGTTGTAATTTGCCATTTTTCTCTCTTAATTGCACTAAATCTTGTATTTTTCTGTTTCAAGGTTGCACTCAGTAATCTTCTTTTCTCTATCTTTCTGTCCCCTCAAGATTCTCTCTCTCTCTCTTTCTTGAAGCTTCTTCTTTCTTCTCTCATTCTTCTCTCTTTCTTTCTTCTGCTAGGGTTTCAACTGAAACCCAGAAATTCCACTGTTTGATGTGGTTTTTTTCACCAATCTTTCAAGACGAAGACTCGTATGTAGGTATTAATCAAAAGCCCTATGGTTTTGATCTGTAATTTCAGAGTTTCAACAAACCCTAATTTCACTTCTCTGATTTGTTAGGTCTAGTGACTACAGGGTTTGTTGCAAACATCAATCGAAGGTAAACAACCACTGTAACTCTTGATTCCTTCCCTTTATTTCGTATTTTAAGGCTTCTTGAACATAAACCCTAATTTCTTTGTTCCTGTGTTGCTGTATGTGACCTTCACACTACTTGAATGAGCAAAGTTCTTTGCCTCCTGTGAAGATCCCAGAATACAAGTTCTTCAGAAGGTATAATATAATACTCACTCTTCCTTCCTTTCTTCGTTTTCTTCTTTTCTGTGAACTGTTTTGCACACCAACACTCACTGTTTGTTTAATTTGGTGTATGCGAGGTACTCTCTACACAGCAAACTCACTAAAAGGAAACACTCCCAAAGACTTAAGCAAATGAAGACTCAAGGTGGAGGGAGATAAAACACAGAAGATTTGTAAAAGCTAAAATGTACTATGTACAAATTTATAAGCTTTCGATGGGATTGGCTGTTTTCCTAAAGTTTGTTTTAGCGACAAACTTTTAATTTGTTATTGTAACAAATTAAACAAACTGTTTGCAACTACCTAAGTCATTCTAAGCCATACAAGCTACAACGGCTATATTTGAATGTAAGTAGCCATTAGAATATTTTAGGTTTTTAGCTTATAAACCAACACCCTTCCTTAAGCTAAATGATAACCCTTACTTAAGCATAGGAAGGAAAAACTAAGTAAAGGCAGAACTAAAACAGGACAACCCCTGTAGGGCCATAAGATAAGAACTTTCTGGGACAAGCCCCCAAAATATAGCTTTAAAATCATTACCTGTTAAGGCTAAAAAGTAATGACACCTAGCTGCCTTCTTAGTTTAGTAAATACTTCACCCTTGAGAGTTTGGTGAAGATATCAGCCACTTGCTCCTTAGTTGAGCAGTAATCCAATAATAGGTTACCCTTTTAGACCTGATCCCTGAGATAGTGGTATCTGGTTTCAATATGTTTTGTTCATGTGAAATAGGATTACTAACTAAGTTAATAGCTGATTTGTTGTCCATATAGAGCTTAGGAGTTTCTGTTAGCTCTATGTTAAGTTCCCTTAACAATGTTTCAAGCCAAGCTGTTTGTGTGGCAGCATGGCATGCAGATACATATTCTGCCTCACAGGAAGATAGGGCAACTATTGCCTGCTTCTTAGAACTCCATGAGATAGGTGCTCCTTGAAATAGAAATAGGTATCCAGAGGTGCTCCTCCTATCAATCTTATCTCCACACCAGTCTGAGTCACAGAAACCTAGCAAAATAGATTTACCAATAGGAAAATTGTTAGGAAATAATAAGCCAAAATTTAAAGTACCCTTAATATATCTAAAGATTCTTTTAGCAGCATTTAAATGAATTTGTTTAGGAGAATTCATAAATCTGCTTGCCATTCCGGTGGCAAATAAGATATCAAGCCTGCTATGGCAGAGATATCTCAAAGAACCAATTATTTGCCTATAGTAAGTGGGGTCAGTATCACTACCCTCACACTCTTCCTTGTTACTTAGGTTTCTCTCGGTTTGGATTTTGTTTTCTCTATATCGTTGGCGAGCCGAACAATTTTTTTCTGCCCAGTCGTTGATGCTTCCTGCTAATAATAATAATAATAATAATAATAATAATAATAATAATAATAATAATAATAATAATAATAGGAAGAAACATAAAAATACTTGAAATCGTTAATCAAACGCAAAGACTAGTAAGGAACAAAAAAAGTCGACCTTCGAATAGTGGCCATGTGACTACTATGGAAATAGGAGAGGGACACAACACTACTAGAAAGAAACAGTATGTGATCCTACTCTATTCTCTTATTTTTGTGAATCTCCACCCTCTGTTGATGGTTCCTCTCTTTTATAGAGACTAGTAATGGAGTATGTGTTTTTGTGATGCGAGAGTAAAGCGATTTGGTCTTTTGTAGAGGCTATTCACGGGTCTTGCGTGAAGAGTGGGTGGTTGGGGGCAGAGGTGCCTAGGTATAGGACTGTGTATTATTGACAGTGGAGTCGTTGGCACACGAGAGGCGTGTCGAAAGTAGTAGTTGAAAAAGTTGTTTCGTTGACTGAAATGGTAAAAGACAACTACTTTGCGCTATTCACGGGTGTTGCGTGAAGAGTGGAGTGGTTGGGGGCAGAGGCGTGCCTAAGTGTAGGGACCACGTACTATTGATAGTGGAGTTGTTGTAACACCATAGGCATGTGTCAATCGAAAAAGTTGTTTCCTTGACTGAAATGGAAAAGACAGTCACTTTGTCCTCTTAGATCAAAAGGAAAAATCACTTTTCATGCATTTCTTTGGTTGTTGCTACTGAGTTCTACATTAAACTAACAAAGGCCTCTCATTTTAAGGTTAGGGAAGACAAGTAGATAAGCATCGACCCATTTATTTGTTTTTTGTTCAGATCGGCCCATTTCTTTAATAATAAAGAGTTTAGTAATTTGTTTTTGTTAGACCGTAACTCCAATAAATATTAAATATACATTATATATTACATATTTAATTGATTTTATTTATTAGTAATAAATCACTTAATAAATTGATTGACTGTCAAAACTGTTCTATTTATTTATATTATTATTATGAATTGATTTTTTACTATTCCTTTTCTTGCTACAATTTTTAAATATAGTATGAAAATTATATGTTGAATAATTATTTTAGTAAATTTATAATATAATTTGGATTTAATTTATATACACAATAGACATTATCTACCAATCACAAGTTGACACGTTACTAAAAAGAAGTAAATCAGTTAGTAACTCCACTATATATCAATCATACCATGAATTGTTATTGGTTGGTTGTGTTTGTAAAAAAATTTACATCGATGATGCGTAACAATCAAACTCATATAATTTAAGTCAAGGCCCATTTTGGTAACTACCCACCTAAATGAAATTTTAATATGAGCTATCAAACAACGTGAATTGATAAAAAACACTTTTCTACAAAAGTATATATCCAAGCATAAATCACATTTATTCAACTCAATTTTAAACAAAATGAATTCTATAAATCAATTCAGACAAAATCGACTTTAGTCACCGCTAAACTAAACATGCGCTTAATATGGGGAAGGAAACTTGGCTCTATTTTGATCTTGTTTCTTGTTCTATTTTGATTTGAAATTTGAAATTCTCAAGCTAACAAAAAGGAAAGCTTGGAGGAGAAGGAGGAAAAAATTGTTGGTGCGTCGGATCTGATTAGAAGATAAGAAAAGCACCATTTAGGGTTTAAGTTATTAGTATAAAATTTGATAAAAAGCCCAACAATAGACAAATGTGCTGCCAACTGAAAAATAAAAAGCAACCTTTCAAGCAGGGAGACATCTCAAGCTTACAAAACAGTGAACTACAGGTTCACGTATCTCAATTTTTAAAACTAGTGTTGTTTTACTAGAAAAAGAAGAACTAATGACTAATGTTAATTTTTTTTAACTAAAACAGGCATGCATTTAAAACAAGTTCCTCAAAGAGCTACTGTGCGTAGAAGCTCTCTTTGCGCCGTCAGTCTTCTCTTCTCAATTCTCCTCCTCGGTTTCCGTTCCTCCCCTACTCTCTATTAACAACTCTCTTTTTTATAATTCTGTGTCAGACCTCTTGGGTATGCGGCTCGCTCTCTCCAAAGTGCAACTCTCTCTTTTTTGATTGTTTTTCCTAGGGTTGCATGTCTGACAATTGAGTATTGCCCTCCTATGGGTGATACTTCGAACAACCCCCCTACTCGATGGACACCCCCTACCTTTCATTATTTTCAAAATACCCTTATCGTCCAATTTTTTTAAAAAAAACACCCCTCTCACACCCCCTTCACACACACCCTCTACTCTCCTCTCACACACACCCCCTCTATTTTCTCTTCCTCCTCCGCGTCGTAGCTCCACCTCTCCCTCTCAGAAGGTGACTCTCCCTCTCCCCTTCTCTCTTTTTACTTTGGTTCTATTTTTTTCACAGTTTTCGACCGGTTCGGCGTAACTGAGGAAGAAACAGGTTCCGCGTTGCAGAGGCTGAACCAGTTCGGTCATCCGTGCGCCGAACTAGTTCGAATCACCCAAGGCCGAACCGTCCTGAGACCTCTCTGTTGTTTTTGTAGATATGGACCTCTTCCAAACCACTGTTTTTCCGATATGATGGGTTTATTGAGCTCCCCAACTACATGCAAATCCTATTGTTGCCTCCACGTGTATTCTTTTACTTGGGGGTGGGCGTTGTGTTGGCCGGTGTCGTTGGCGATGACCACATCGCTACTGATACCGGTCACTTCTGCGACGCGCACGGGGCTGCTGAGAGTGTCACAGTGAACATTCAGTACACAAAAGAGGGGTGCTTCATTGTCGTCCAGACGCCGGACTCCCCTACTGATATTGACATCAATGAGTCCACTGATGATCCTGATAGTGACTCAACCGACCCGGATTATCTGCTTTTTTTGGCCGAGCACGATGGCAGTGACTCTGTTCACGATGGGAGCGACGCTGGATCCTCCGACTTCACTGATCACGATGACGCTGGATCCTCTGACTCTGTTGTGTCTGACTAGTAGTTTTTTTATTATCAATAATGACTAATTGTAATTATATTTATTAATGAAAAAAATTAGTAATGAACACATAATTGAGTATTATTTAAATTTCTCGACAATTTTATTATTTAAAAATAGAAATACTACAATAAATACTCGAAATACACGATAAGAAACGACATATTAAAATGAAACGAAACTACTTGGGGATGGTGTACTCCATAATATAGATAATCTCTTCCAGAGTCCGCATCGTCTCGACAAACAGCTCAATGAGCTGACATCCCAATGGGGTGTTACGATGATGTACCATCATTGCGCGAACATCGTCGTCGCTCCGGATATCTATAGCTTCATAGCGGAGAGTGTCGTTGACAAAATTGCCCTTAATGAAACGTGTGTTTCTCTTCTTTTTTTTTCGGCAGATAACGATGGTTCGGACCACGGCCATCCGAATTGGTTCGGCACTTTAGGTCCGAACCACCGTAAGATATTTAATGATTTTTCAACGGCTCAAATTCCACCGTCCATTATCATCAACGGCTTAAAATCAATCAAAAAAGCAGTCAAACGTGTCATAAAACGAGCGCTGATATTTCCATAGGAAATTGTACCCTAATGGATAGAATTTCAATGGCTCACGTTCGATCACACCTATTATAAATAGGTTCTCACACTTCGCCGAGTTTGACACAAACACCCTACCCATATTTCTGATTCATCTTCTCTACTTCTTCACAAACACCCTAACCCCCCACCCGCTGAAATGGAAGGCCAAATGGAATGACAGTTGTGCCCAACCCAGTACTCAAGTGACAAATTCCTCACTGCCCTTCATCACCGTGGAACTGTCACCAACAAGGACGATGGTATGTTTTTTAATGTCGCAATCCTATCTTCTGTAGGATGAATAAGGATATAAAGGCAGAGAAAAAGGTTCGCCGAGAAGGAGTGTGACGTAAAGACATAAGTCGTTTACGCTACCGCAAGTACAATTGTGAAGATGACGGGACTGTCCGCTATTCATCTATGGAGATCCGGAGCGACGATGACGTTCGCGCAATGATGGAACGTCATGCTAATGTTCCAATGGGACATAGTATCCTGGAGCTGTTCGTAAAAACAATGCGCACTTCGGAAGATATCATTTATCTTCTGGAACAGGGACTTCCCAAATAATCACTAGTTTCGTAGTTGTTTCCTTATGTTTTTTTTATCGTTTAAGTTGTCGTTCATTTGTCGCCTTGTTTCGTTATGTTCCAAGCAATTGAAATCGAGATTTAATGTTTCGTTGTGTTCCAAACCCTAGATCTTTATTCAAACAAAGATATAATATAATGTTAACATACACCGAATCCGTTAAATTATAACCGCCCAAATAAAATAACAATTTGTAAATTAAAATAAAACACCACAAGATCAGTTGCATCTTCACCGAATGACGGTCCACTGACAGAGACTTCTGTTGGTTCATTGTCACTAACATCATCCCCAAAGACATAATTTGCAAGGAATTCCCGGTAATCCGAATCAGTTGAGTCAGAACCAGCGTCATCTTCCTCGTGCAATATTCTGACCACGTTGAAACGACCATTCTGAGCATATGTAATTGATATTTCAACACTGGCCACACCCTCGTATGCAGTGCAGATAGTCTGTGCATATGTAATTTACTCGACCCATATTTTTTCGTACCCTCCATATTCTCACATTTTCGTTTTATTCCATTTTTACCTTACTAAAATATACCAATTTTAATTCAGAATATTAATATTTTTTTTATTTTCCACATTTTCCCTTTTAAACTTAATTCCGGAATATATTTTTTCAAATATTTCCAAATTTATGTATTAATACATAAATCTGAAATGAAAAATACGTTACATATTTATATATTTATTAATAAATCCGGAAAAATTTAAAAAGTGAATATCAGATTTTAGGTAAATATGGAAATGCCTAAAAACCAAAAACTAATTCATTTCATTCAAAATATAAAAAAAAATATACATATTGAAATATCATAGAAAATTTGAGGACTAGCTGAAAATTAATAACACTCATGCAAAGATGTGAGACCCCTTATTAGCATTCTTTCTAAAGACATGAGAGTTGAAATTAGAAAAAAAAAACGCTTGAGCTCAAAAATCACATCTCGATATCCCAGTTCTTGCATCCATCTCAATAGTTAAACTAAAATTTAGTTATTAAATTCTAATGATTATGAATGTCTCTTAATTATATTTATATTGTATACGTTTATTGCGTTTTTACAGTAAAAAATAATAGCATCCTTGCAAAGGTGTGACTCGCCTTATTAATATTCTTTCTAGAGAAATCTACATGAGAGTTGAAACTAGAAAAAAACTTAGCTTCCCTAATAACAAATCCAAAGTCCGAGTAAGGAAACCGTTAGCATGAAAAGCATCAACAACAACTTTTGAACTTTTGCATATAGGTCAAAAATCACATCTTGATAGCCCAATTCTTGCATCCATCTCAATAGTTAAACTAAGATTTAGTTAAGTGCTAATGATTATGTATGTGTTTTAATTATATTTATCTATACGTGTATTTACGCATAAAAAACAAACTTATGTGTTCAAACATAAATCAGATATCATTTCAGTTGCATTTTTGGGTGAAAATTTAGTTGCATTTTCTGTTATCAGTTTGTAGTGTCTGGCTTATGGGCTGTTCTGCAAGTTACATGGGCCTGTATGAGCCCATCCCGTGAAATCCAAAATATTTAAAAAATTTAACCGAAATGGGATATTGAACCCGACGTGAATCGAACACGCAACCTTCTGATCTGGAGTCAGGCGCGGTACCATTGCGCCACGGATCCGGTTGTACGTTTAGAGGCGTTTACTAGTAACTTACCGAAAGGAAGTGAAGCTATAAAACTGACAAACTAACGAAACATGATTTCCCGCCAAACTCAACGAACCAAACGGTTCGTTTTCTCTCTATCTCTGCCTTGGAGATAGAATCTTGATTTTTCGCGGGAAAACCGATGGCGGAAGATCCCGAATTCATTGACATCAAGCTATCTCCGGTGAAGTTCCCAGCTGATCATCCTCAAGATCCGCCGGTGAAACCTTTCCTCCGCCGCCGTCGCCGGCGAAGTGACACGTGGGTAGTGTCAGTGTTGGTAATAATTCACGTCGGGGCTTTCATAGCGACGATGCTGGTCAACGACTGTTGGACCAATTCTCATGGTGATTGCACTCTTCCGTACCTCAGGAGATTATCGTTTCAACCTCTCGCTGAGAATCCTCTGTTAGGTCCTTCCCAGTCCAAGTAAGTCACTCAACGTAATTGCATTTCTCCAAACATTATCTGCTTTGTTCTATAATCTATTCGATGCTAGTTCAAATGAATCTATTCCGTTGATTTTCTGATCTAGGTTTCAATGCAATTATGTAATTATTAAGGTTAGGCAGAAAATCTTCTTATATGTTTCTAATTTAGATCGATTTTATAATTGTGATTTTGCCTGTTTCTTTTCGTTGTACCTTTACTATTGAAATTCAGTCGAATTGATAGATTTGCAGAAATACTGTTGAAATTGTTAGAAAATAGTATCAGATAGTGGCTTTGATTGTTTGTGTTTCTGAAGGATGTGACTTTGGTGTGCTAGATAACTTGGATAATATGGTGCTATAAATCTCTCATCATGGAGCTTGCACTTGTTTTATTAAAAATGTTTGAGCTTGTTCTTGACAAAGGAAGTTAAATTTGGTTAGATTTGATGTATGGTTGTGTGAAATGGTGGCTAAAGTGGTGTTGTTATTGTAGGTTGGATGAAATGGGAGCTCTTCGACGGAACTTTCTGATTGAATATCATCAAACATGGCGTCTGTTCACCTTTCCTTTTTTGCACGCTGGACTTTTCCATCTCGTCATCAATCTCTGCAGTGTCATATATGTGGGAATTCGCCTAGAGGAGGAGTTTGGACCGCGTAATTTTATTCTTCTTTTGTTTTTTCTTTTTGCAATTCTATTTCATTGTGTTAATTTTGATTGATATGATACTAATAAAAGTTATGTTGATATGCCTTCTGGTGTGATGTTCAAATTCATGAGCGTTTCCTTTTTTTTGCAGTAAGGATTGGTATAATCTATATGCTATCTGCTTTTGTTGGTTCCTTGGTGGCTTCTCTCTTTCTCCAAAATACCCCAGCTGTGGGTTCTTCTGGTGCTTTATATGGATTACTAGGAACATTGCTTTGCGATCTTGTTTGGAACTGGAAATTTCATGCCAATAAGGTGCTTATTCTTTCCCTTGTTCCCATTTCTCATTGTTCTGTTTAACTATTGATCAATTCTGTTAGGTTAAATGCTGATTTCTGCAATAGCATCATTGGTTGATTATTGATCAATTCTCTTTGGTTGAATGCAGGTTTCAGCAGTAGCATCGTTATTCTTTGTCTTTGTGTGCAACTTCGTCCTTGGTTTTCTGCCTTATGTGGACAATTTTTCAAACATTGGTGGTTTCATATCAGGATTTCTTCTTGGATCCGTTCTTTTATTCAGCCCTCAGCTCCAACAAGTTGCTCCAAAGAAAGGAGATCTCATTGATTATGGTCTCAAAAGTTACATCAAGTTAAAGTTCAAGCAAAAACTAGACAGACCAGTTATGAGGATTGTTTCTCTTATCCTCTTTAGTCTATTGTATGTTGCTTTCTTCTCTTATTTTATTCTATTAATTTTGGGTGGTTAGCTGTCTTCTGCTGCTCGTACTTTCTGGCATGCGTCAAATCTTTGACAGATGAGAAGCTTCTTCTATGTGCAGATTGGCTGGTTGTCTTGTAGCAGTTCTTCATGGAATCAACATCAACAGTTATTGCACATGGTGTTCATATGTTGACTGTATCCCTTTCGCAAGCTGGCACTGCAATGACAGAGAAAGCTTTTGTGAGGTATACAGCTTACTTTTCATTTCCCTAATTATTTGTACCAACTAAAATTTCCATCACCAAGATAAATTCACTCTTACAACTTACTATGAACAATAATAAACGGAATTCCACGATGACTTTGCCATAATTTACCAACTATGCAGAAAAGTTAATTGTTAGTTTTTTTAACATAAACAGCTAGATGATCAATCACATTGAAAGTAAGTTGAATTAAATCAAAAGGGAATGCCAACATACTTACAGATGTGCTCACTGGAACTTTTTCTTATTTGTTAGTTTACCTGCTTTGG
The DNA here is from genome assembly GCA_963573325.1 of Astragalus glycyphyllos. Lineage (NCBI taxonomy): Eukaryota > Viridiplantae > Streptophyta > Magnoliopsida > Fabales > Fabaceae > Astragalus > Astragalus glycyphyllos. The sequence goes on from OY754307.1 coordinate 77,738,758, forward strand.
CAACTAGCTATTTAAGTATATAATTTTCCTACCCACACTGCAAATTTTTTGGCAACTAACTATATCAGCGCTCCATTATTCTTGGTATATTTGGAAACAGTTCAGAAGCTCAAAAATCCTGTTCAAGTTATTCTAAACGATTTCGTAGAAAGTCTTGATGTTTAGGTTTTTATTTAAAAATTTATACTAAGTTTAAATAGAACTTTTTTAGAGTAAAAATATTGAAATCAACTTCAGTCAAACTAACACTCAAATACACACTAAATATAAAATTCACCTGGGACATGCACTCTATTAGTAATTTAGAGGATACTCTTAATTCTTTAAAATATAACACTTCCTGTTTTTGTTGGTTATGTACTACAACTGCAGACAATGGTGAGTAATGCTCAGCTGACAATGACCTGTATTGGGAATGGCAACTTCAAGGTCTTTCCTTACGCCAACATCTCTCGAGCAAGGTTTAATGATTTGTGCAATCTGATTTGCTGATAAGACAAGTTGTTTCAATAACTCCTTTAAGCCCAAATTACCAGTAAATGCTGGGTAGGTGAAAGATATATAGCTTTATATCTTACCAAATTGTCATATTGTTTTACTGAACATTAAGAAATAGGAGCTTAATTAGAAATTAAGTTGGAGGAGCTGATAGGAGTCGGACACAATCTGATGTAAGAGTTTGAGGAACTTGTCTTTAACTGTAATAAATATCACTTGTGGGGTTTAACATTTCATAAGCTAGATGAATCCATTTCATGCTTTCTTTTCTGAATTTTCGCTTTAAAATTTAGATAAATAAGATTTCACTTCAAAAGCTTGGTTTTTCTTGCATTTCCTATTAGAGATATATTGTCACTTTCATTCATTTTTAAGCCTAAGAGTGACAGCTATGTGACACTTGGAACCACTTTTGCAGTTCTGTTATACACACTTAAATGTGCAGCTATAAGCCTGTGACCTGTGAGTTGTGGTCCTGTTGAGTATACACCCGCGGCCGCCGCCTTTACAGTTAAAGACTACCAAGCCACGGTGCTGTAAATAAGTGCAATAAAGACTTTAAAAACCCATTAACCTGGATCTATCATCTATGCCCTACTCGAGTTTGTAGCATAGGACTCATAGTTACCGTTACCGCACATTGAAGTGCCAAAACCTTCAATTCTGAGCAAATAGTACTAATAGATCCGTTAAATAAATGGAGTAGGTTTCTACATCCTACTCAATACTCATTGCCAGACTAACCAAGCAGGTGATCACCAACTCGCACAGGCAGTAGATGTGACTGTGAGAAAGAAAGCATGCTGCTTTTATTCATTACTACTACTAAAATCTTTATCTTTATTTGAATATAAAACAATGGCAGGGCTCCATTTTTTCAAAAATAAAAAAGGAAAAGGAAAAGAAATTTCGGCCGAACAATTGAAGTCTTTTTCATTGGTCCGTGTGGTACTGTCGGCTATACACTGGAGACCAATGTACCTTAGGCTAAAATCATCAAATACTTGAACTGTGCATTTATACGATGCATTATATGGTGGTAGCAATCTTAGCCCACTTAAGAGTTAAGACCCACTTTTTATCTTTGCGCTGAAACTGGTGGTTGTGGTTGTTTACTCCTCCATCTCAACTTATTAAGTCAATTTCTTTTTAGTGGAAATCAAGTCCCCCAAAAGAATTACACGACTTTGATGGGACTAAACTGACAAACAAGATTTAAGGGTAATATTTCAGGCACGTAGAAAAACAATACTATAATGTAATAGACTGAAATTTGATTGTCCAAAAATCGTTGGGTCCCTACTTATCAATTATCAAGATCAACTAGAGTGTCATCTATCAAAGTTGACACTGCTAGCTAGGTGCTAACTTCAGCACTTTCACAAGGCATGCATCCTCACCATCCAATTTTGTCCACATGTGGCAACTTCTCATCACCGAGTCACATATGAGGGAGGTATCAACTTTTAGGGTTTGGATACTCTCCTTCTAACTCTCTCAATCATCCTCTACTGTCTCCATCTCTCTCTCTTAAAATATTTAAAATAATATATTCAAGAGAAAAAAAGTAAGAGAGATGATAAAAATTTATGAGAGAGTGTAGAGAATGTGATGAAGAGAGTGTGGGAGGAGAATATCCAAATTTGAACTTTTAAGTATTAGAAATACTTATTATTATTAAGAGAATTTAACGAATACCTTAATGTATCAAAAGTGCTAACAATACTTTCTTTAATACTTTCCCACCGATATTTATTTATGATTGAGTGAAATTTATGAGATTCCACTAAGTTAGTGAGTTCCAATTTCAAAGTGGTCGAACACCTAAATTTTACTAATTTTAAAGTGAGTGTTTAAGAGAGAGTGTCAAAAGAAAGTGTTTATATATATATATATATATATATATATATATATATATATATATATATATATTATATCACTTCAGTTAGGGTATTAGTTAACGAATGCCCTATTATTGTATTCTCAAGATACACTTTTAATTTTTTTAATTTTATGACTAATATTTTTAGAGCATTAGTTAGTAAGACCTTTCTTATTATAAACAAGGGAAAATTGTGCGCACCTCTCTTACGATTTTGGCTAATTAATGCATATATACTACCTTTATTTTGCAAAGTACACTCAGCTTGTCATCTTACCTTTGATAAAATAAAAAAAAATCTAGTCATCTTATTCTTACCTATATCACACACACATTCCCTCCATTACAAAATTATAGAGAATATTTATGTCAACTGAACAAAGCTAGTATTAATTATTTTAAAAATAAAGGAAATATGTGTATCTTTAAAATATAAATATTGTGGAGTCTCCCACTACACTTTCCCTCCAAAACTCCCACTCCCTCTACCCCCCAACCCCCTCTTTTTTTAATATAGTTGTTCAAATACACAAAATTTGTTCATCAATAATCGATTTGTTGAAAGGAAATAATAATTTGTAATAAAGTGCGTAAAATGCAATGCAAAGCAGTGTGTTTTTGGATACTTAAGCGGTAGAAAAAAATTTAATTGTTCAAATACATAATGTTTGTTCCTCAATATAACCTATTTGGTGAAAAAATTCATACCAAAATATGTAAAGTACGATGCTAAGTGGCGTGTTTTTGGATGCTTTAGTGTTCGCAATAGTGTATTTTTTTTTTAATGTTTTAGTGTCTGCAAAAAAAATCGAACTATTCAAATATGCAAAAGTCATGCCTCAATAACCGGTTTGGTTAAAAAATTAATTTCGTGACAATATAGATAAAGTGTGATGCTAAACGATGTGTTTTAAGATACTTTAGTGTTCGGAAAAATTTTAACCGTTCAATACTTAAAGTTCATTCCTCATTATCGAAAAACAGAATTCGGTAATCGGTTTGGTGTAGAAAAAATAATAATTTCAAAAGAAAATATGTAAAGTACAATGCTAAGTAGTTTGTTTTTTGATGCTTTAGTGTTCGCAAAAAAATTCAACTATTCAAATATGCAGAACTTGTGCCTCAATAACCGATATGGTGACAAAATACGTAAAATGTGATGTTAAGCAGCGTGTTTTTGGGTACTTCAGTTTTCGAAAAAAATTTAATCGTTCAAACACTCAGAGTTCATTCCTTAATAACCGATTTGGTAAAAAAAAAAAACCCGACAAATATGTACACACTCTATTTTAGTTTTTAAGTTCGCAATTGCCTTTTTTTAATAATTTTTTATTTCATACTTATCTTCAATTTAAATAATATTTTTACATGTTGCAATTTAAGCAATAAATTTTACCCAACAATAATTTTATACTAACTAGAATTGCTAATGACGCCTATGTTGATGGTGGAAATGCTGACAACCCTATCGTGATAGAGTTAGATGATTACATCGTGATGACTGATGAAGAACTTACTTTCGTCCTTGCAATTTCATTTCATGTTTAAGACTCTCTTTAATTTGGATTTTTAAGAATTTTGAATTTATGGATTTCAATATTCATCATTAAGACTATATGTATGATTTCTTTGTATTGGAACGACATCTTCTTAATCTCTACAAAGTTTATGTGATTTGACAGTCTATCCTACAATTTTTAACATTATAAATCTAGCTTTTACCCTGATATTTACACCTTTTGTGTTATGACTTCTATTTTTTTATACGTACTATATAGAGATTTACCCCGTGCAGAGCACGGATAACACCACTAGTTTTAAACAAAACCAAGGGGATGTGTGGATGTGAAAGTAATTTCTCCTCTAAAAAACAAAGTTGAAAGAAGATAAATTCACATGTCAAAATCACAGTAATTGAATAAGGACAGTTCCACATAAAAGAGCTCCCTAAGTTGCCCCATTTAAAGAGACTAGTAGGAGCACTAGCATTCCCTGCATTACTATAAATGCAAATTTGATGGTTTTAAGCTTTTCCCGCAAATCTATATAATCATGGAAGCCTCCCCTTTTTAGGGCAGGAGAAAGGGACTAAAAGATATTTAGTGGGAGAGAATCCTGAAATAGGTGAGCGTTGCCACTTCCAATTGTTCATTGGTCAACCAAAAAAATAAAAGTTCCAAAAAAAAAAAAATTAACAAAAAAGAAAAGAAAAAGAAAACCCTACTTTGCTCACCTCTCACTATCAATGTACGTTAGTCAAACATGGCAATAGACCCTATATAACCTAAGTATACACTTAAAGATTATTGATCATTGCCTCATTGGGTCCTTTCTTCTCGGTATAATAATAATTGTAAACCCTTTTACTTGTTTTGTTTTCTTAACAAGTAAATGCTAGTACTAATTAGTTGACCCATAACGAGTCCATACACTTTTGCTCCTCTAGTTTCTCACGCGTTCTCAAGCACAAAGCCAAAACTAGTCCCACATACACAAATGGACCCATAGATATCAACTAGTAGTTAGATACTAGTTGAAATGAAAGGTGAGTGGAAATCATGGAATTTTACGTATCTAGCTTAGGAAGTCATAAGCATATGTGTACTGTGGTTGATAGTGAACGTGTTTGCACACATGCACTGTTAACCCTATCTTTAATCTTCTCTATTATCTTTATGCCCCCCACTCTCTCCTTGATAATAAGTATTTAATTAAGTAATCTTCATAAATATGTTGGCTGAAATCGCATCATAATCTATACCTATATATAAAGGGAATTCATTTTTTTGGTGTCAAATTTTTCTGACCAAAATACCCTTATAACTACCCACTAACACTATTTCATCATATTATTATTTATTATTTATCCATCAACACCAACACATGAAAGACAGGCCCGTCTTTCCCCCTAGTAAATAATAATGCATGCTTAATTAAGGACTTCTCCTAATCCATACTTTTGGGTCATTTAATTTGCAAACAAGTAAGTATTAGACTCGACAATATTGGTGAACAATGAACAATGAACTACTTGATCCTACTTTTATTTGACAAATTTTTGTCGTGTACACTATTTTGGTGAACAATGAACAACACAAACAAAAAATATAAAATTTATTATAATTTACTTTCTAAGGTTTATAATGATTTTTTATAACATAATTATAATATAATTAAAAAGTTATAAAGAAAAATATGTGATGGAGAAGGTAGGAGAGAGAGATGAAGGAGAGAGGTCGTGAGATGAGAAGATATAAGAAAATGAAAAGAGAGAGGTAGAGAGGGAGAGATAGAGAGAGAGAGATGAAGGATAGAAGTCGTGAAATGAGAAGATATAAGAGATGTTAGAGGAGAGAGGTAGAATGAAAGGAGCTAGGGAGGAGAGAGAGAGAGAGAGATTGAATAGGAAGTAGAAATATTATTTTTGAACCTTTTGGGTAATGAGAAAGTTGTACTGTGATTTTGTGAGGGACGAAAATTTTGATTTGTTCAATTTTCGTTTATTTTTCAATATTTGTATTAATATCAGAAGAATTTCCTTAATTCTAATCTCTTAAATAATATTTAACTTAAATTATTAAAATTTCTATAGGGAAATTCATATATACATGAGAAATTTATTAATTTTAATAAATTTTATTATAACAAATTTTCGGCCTACCAAAGAAAAGACCAAGCAAATAATTGCACTATATGATTGGCTGCAGAATACTTATTTTGTTTTTCATATTATTATTAATTTAAACTGTTTCCCAAATGAAATTGAAGTCAAGTTTTTTATAATATATAAAGTCATTAGGTGGCCCAGAATAAAGGAAAAATCTTTAACTTTAGAAGGTTGAGAATATAATTATGATATGGTTGTTTTAGTTTATGTGGGTGCCACCTGCCTCATAATGCTAGCTAGTATATACACTTACCTTTGCTTTACAATTTCTTTCCCCTTTCCCAAACAGGGCACCGATTATAACTTCCTCCTACAATTACAAAACTGTTCCTAAATATGAATACTTGACTAGATAATTGAAAAGAAAAATGGCCGAATATGAAATTTAATTCAATTAGTTAACATGATGACTAGTGTGAAAAAAATGAGTGGTAGACTTGGGGCTATACTAATCATATTTGTGCAAGCAGAAGATTAGTCTCTGCAGTTGGACGCAGATAATACTCCATTCACGCAGAAAAAAATATTTGTGCAAGCCAAATTGCTTTTACCTCCTATACTTCTATGGGTTAGGAGAAGAACTCATGTACCTTGGTGATTATCGCAAAACATCACTAATAGGGAAAATGATGACTATTGTAAAAAAAATTATTGTTATTTCTTACATGATATTTGCTCACAAAATACTACTAATAGGGAGTGATTTGAAAATTCGAGTAAATATCTTTTCTGACGTTTATTATATCCCTAATTAAAAACGACAAGAACAATAATATAGAGCTAAATGAATGATTCAATAATTCAATATCTCAAGCAAGTAAATGACACAGCAAGTTCAATAATAATGGTTGGTGTTCTGCACTGTACTTCCGACCTTGAAGAGCGATCCGAGGTAGTTAGTGGTTGATATCCTTAGTCAATGATCGTATCCGATCCTGCTGGTGTTGTACCTGCAAAGTCACTCCGATGCTAAAGTTAGTGGGATAGTCTTAGCGAAGTGATAAATAAAAGAATGCTTACCTTTAATGAGACAATGAATGTTGTATTTATAGAGTGGGGTGGGGTTGATTCCAATGAATCAGGTCCGTCCGATCTGGGGGTTTGATCTGAGCCCTTGATGTTTGGGTTGGGCCCTATTGACATTGGGCCTACAGGGGGTGTGAATAGATGCCAAAAAAGGGGGTGTATATGGCAAAAAGCCAATCCATAACAGTTGCCCCCCAAGTCAGGTCGTCTTTAGAGGCGATCTTGACTTGTTCGGATATGAAGCTTTCTTTTTACCGATGTTTAAACATGGTTTCTGATAGTGGCGAAGTTTTCGCCGATCATAATAAATTTGAAATTTTGAATTGGCGCATTTGCATTTATTGCGTCTGTCAGAGCGCGTTTCCCAATGGCGGCTAATGATGGTGACGCTTTGGTAGGTGTGAGCGTGCGTTGGAAGCTATTGATGTGAGCGTGGAACGCAGGTAGTTACGCGATTCCGATCATAAGCGTGGAACGCAGGTAGTTACGCGGTTTCGATCATAATTTTGATTGGATCAAAAAGTGTGGAACGCAGGTAGTTACGCTGTTCCGATCATAAGCGTGGAATGTAGGTAGTTACGCGGTTCCGATCATAAGTGTGGAACGTAGGTAGTTACGCGGTTCCGATCATAATTTTGATTGGATCAAAAATCATAAGTGTGGAACGCAGGTAGTTACGCTGTTCCGATCATAAGCGTGGAACGTAGGTAGTTACGCGGTTCCGATCATAAGCGTGGAACGTAGGTAGTTACGCGGTTCCGATCATAATTTTGATTGGATCAAAAATCATAAGTGTGGAACGCAGGTAGTTACGCTGTTCCGATCATAAGCGTGGAACGTAGGTAGTTACGCGGTTCCGATCATAATTTTGATTGGATCAAAAATCATAAGTGTGGAACGCAGGTAGTTACGCTGTTCCGATCATAATTTTGATTGGATCAAAAATCATAAGCGTGGAACGCAGGTAGTTACGCTGTTCCGATCATAAGCGCGGAACGTAGGTAGTTACGCGGTTCCGATCATAATTTTGATTGGATCAAAAATCATAAGTGTGGAACGCAGGTAGTTACGCTGTTCCGATCATAAGCGCGGAACGTAGGTAGTTACGCGGTTCCGATCATAATTTTGATTGGATCAAAAATCATAAGTGTGGAACGCAGGTAGTTACGCTGTTCCGATCATAAGCGCGGAACGTAGGTAGTAAAAGGTTTGAGAGGAGCTCTTCAAACGATTTAGAGAAGACCTGTTGAGAATTCTCGTAGGTTTTAAAAAGGTTTGAGAGGAGCTCTTCAAACGATTTTAGAGAAGACCTGTTGAGAACCCTCGTAAGATCGGGCCTAAGGACAGTTTACCAGGACTCGGCCCAGATTTAACTCGTCCATTAGGGTTCTTGGCTACTAAGGCCAATGATCGTCGATTTAAGGAGAAATCCTTAAAGGACCTTTCATACCTTTTGGGCAGTTTACCAGGACTCGGCCCGGATTGAACTCGCCCCTAAGGGTTGCGACTGCTTTGGCCACGTATGGAGATCTTATGAGATCGGTCAAAGAGTTTCTTCTGAAGAAGGAGACATTTAGGAGGTCATATTTTGCTTTCTAATTTTGTTGGGATAAGAAAGGCAACACTTATATTTTTGATGGGATCGAAAAAGATAAGTGCGTGCATTACAAAGGGGTGGCGGCCGAGGTAACAGGGATCCCGACCTCGAAACCGTCATTAATTCTATACCGAACTCAACGTCGATCAGTCCCAGAAATTGGGCGAGTGCTGGAACACAGAGTTTAGAGACGGAAAATTCCCAAAATCACTCACCCAAAGACCTGGTCAACGATCCAATAAATATTGTCTATATCACCGGAGCAACGGACATGACATCAACCACTGCAACGCCGTATCAAAGCCAAGATCGGCACAGGTGCTTTCAAATTGGAGACTTTGGACAAAAAGGAAATCCTCCGAACCTTACCTTTGGAGGTGTTGTTCTTTTCCGGTCTTGGTACTTTCTTCTTCATTGATGAAACACTAGGATAGTTGAAGGAAATGTTGGAGGTTTTCTGGTTCCCAACTATTTATGTGTTTCTTGAATGGGCTCCCAGGGCGTAAGCCCATCCCCATAAAGTAAACTCGGAAAGAATCGTCGAGGTTTCGAACTTGAACTACTTCTTTATTAAATCTTTCTATGTATTCTCTTAAAGATTCGGAGCTCCCTTGGTTGATGGAAGCTAAGATGTTTTTGTTTTTTGGCTTGCTTTTGGAATGGGAAAAATTAGCTGAGAATAATTTGGCCAGTTGGTCCCACGAGGAGATTGTGTTTGATTTGAGGGTCTCAAACCATTCTGATGCTATTTTTACCAATGTTAGGGGGAAAATTCGGCATTTCATTTCTACGGGGACGTTGCGATACTGCATTACTGTGTCAAAGTAACTCAAATGTCTGTCTGGGTCGCCCGTTCCGTCGTAGGTCTTCAATCCTTCTAGAGGTTTTTCGAGATATCCGGGTAACGGTCGATTTTATCTGTAAAAGGGCCTTTGCGCTCGGTTGTTTGATCCTGCAGCGGAGATCGGTGCCGATGGTGCGGGTGCCTGCGGTTATGAGGGCGATATCCTCGAGGTGAATATTCTCTACTCCTCGATCGTTGCCTAGGAGAAGAGGATGCCAGAGAAGAATGAACTTCGGGTGAAGAATCGGCGTCTGCCCTACCGACGCATGGTGAACGGGAAACTTTCCTTTCGAGCCTACGAGGAGGAGAGCGATGGTAGTGTCGCCTTCTGGGTGGAGATCGATGGCGCTTTCGAGCCGGATTTCTTCTTTCGGGGGAATCTCGGTCGGGCGAGACCTGGCGCCTTCGAGCCGGATTTTTTCTTTCGGGGGAATCTCGGTCGGGCGAGGCCTGATCCGGAATATTCCGAGCTCGGAGCTCCGCCACTTGTGCTTCAAGATCCGTAAATCGGTAACTCCTCTCTTGGTTTGCCACTTCATGTCGATTAAGCAGTAGGACGAGCTGTTGGACAGCATCGGCCGGGACAGAAAGTTGATTTTGAGGAGGTACGCGGTTCCTTGCGGAGCTTCCGGATACCAAAACGAGGTCCGGAATCTGATGTTGGGCTCGCCCTTGATCGGAGTTTGGAAGGTTTTGAACGAATCCGTCCGGGGTCGCCTGAGGTTCGGCCTAATGCGGCATGACCGGTGTCAGGATCGGGTCGGGATGGATTCCCATTGTGTGGCTGTTTGCCTTGGAACGAAGATTTTGAGTCGTCATTGATTAAGGTGAGGGGAGAAGATCTTGGTTCTGAGATCTCCCACTGTGGTCGCCAATGTTCTGCACTGTACTTCCGACCTTGAAGAGCGATCCGAGGTAGTTAGTGGTTGATATCCTTAGTCAATGACCGTATCCGATCCTGCTGGTGTTGTACCTGCAAAGTCACTCCGATGCTAAAGTTAGTGGGATAGTCTTAGCGAAGTGATAAATAAAAGAATGCTTACCTTTAATGAGACAATGAATGTTGTATTTATAGAGTGGGGTGGGGTTGATTCCAATGAATCAGGTCCGTCCGATCTGGGGGTTTGATCTGAGCCCTTGATGTTTGGGTTGGGCCCTATTGACGTTGGGCCTACAGGGGGTGTGAATAGATGCCAAAAAAGGGGGTGTATATGGCAAAAAGCCAATCCATAACAGTTGGTTTACACAATTACACTTAAAGTACTCTACCCTTTAAGTTCGTCCTTATTAACATAAATTCTCTATAAGAATTAAAGAGAAAGAAGAATTGAAGTACTGTGAGTGGTCCCCTAGTAACTCAATTAAATTGAGAATTAATAATATGATGATAAACAACCTGTCAAAGATTAGACTCAACTTCACACCACCCTTAACTATTTCTTTCCAACCCTCTATCCCGTTGTTTTTTATTCTTTTAAATTTTATTTATTTTCCCACTGGATTTTTCATCATTTTCAATTCTTAGGAGCTATGGGCCATCCAGTTGTGTGACATCTAAGAAGTGCATTAAGAAGAAAATGAAATATTCTTCTATACCATAGAGACTTTCTAGGTAAAACTCATGATGAGTGAAAGAGATTTGGACTTCCAAATCCATTCGTCCAATGTGTTTAATTACTTTCAGTCTATTAAACTCATAAGGAGTGAATTTTGTATTTATTAAGACTGTAATTATCGTCTCTGTATGAGAGTACTTAAATGAAATTTAAAATGAGACGTCTTTAAAGTGTTAACAAAGAATACTGTAATTATCATATGTGTTGAGCATTTCCAGATTTATGGTTTGCATTTGGATTCGAAGAAGGCGTGTAGATTGAAGTACTTGATATGGATGGCTGTTACTTGGTGTATATGGATACATCGGAATCATATTCTATTTAGAGGTCGAGTTTGTAATCCGCATAAGGTTGTTAACCATGTTCTAGCTATAACATGGACTTGGTTCATTAGTATAGAGGGTCGTAATTCTAATATTTCGATTTCTGATTGGTGAGGTAACCCAATTATCTATATGAACTCAGTTTGATTTTCTTTAAACCTCATTCTTCTTGGGGTATTCTTTCCTCCTTGGGTCTTTTTCCCATGGGTTTTGGCCCAGAGAGGTTTTAGTGAGACCCCTTGTATTTGTACGGATTGGGGTGCCCATTTGTACCTCTTTAATATAATTCTTTGCTTATAGAAAAAAGTAGTGTTAACAAAGAAAGATTAATTACTTAGTTTTTACGGTATTAAATACATATATAAATAGTAGTGTATCTATGGGATCCACTAATTTTGTGGCTGGATTAATTGTTTAGGCCTAAAAAATCACATGTAGTTTATACTACTAGGTAAATTAAAAAAAGGAAAAAACTTAGTTACAGTAGTTCTATAGATGTTGGCGGTGCTGTACTTCAAAGGAAAAGTAGGAAAACTTCCATCAACCACTTGTCAGTTGTTGGGTTTCAAATACAACTTTATATTTTTTTTCTTTTAAAATAAATGATGTTTGTGTCTAAACCAATACAACTAGTACCTATGGTATTGTACCTAAATATTGCTCAAAAATAAATATGACGCCTAACGAAACTTGAGGTCTCAACTTGCTGTGTATATGTAAGTGTTAGGGTACCCTTAGTACTCCCTTTAAAATAATATTTTGTTTATAAAAAAATTGCATTAGTTGCTTTATGTTTGAGTCGGTTGTCACAGTATTTTTGCCAAACTACACTCTAAAAGTGACTTTTTTTAGAAGGTACTAGCCAAGTCCGTCCCATTAAATGAAGTGCACTAACCACTTGTACGAATGTTAGAGTTGCATAAATAATCTTTTGGATGGAAGGCGTATTGTGACAAAAATGGGGGTGTTTTTATTTAGCCATATCGTAATATTAATGCAACGCATGTACGAATTAAGGATCGTTGGCTCCTCCTCCTCCACCGTCCGTGGGATATTTAAAGCACTTTTCGATAACTACCCGTTTGTTCCTTTTAGTTATTTTCATTAATTCCCACATGGATCATGTGAATTTTCCCTTAGCCGAATTAGGAAATGGAACCTTTACCAAAGATAAACAAACAAGCCCTTGCCCACCACCAAATCCTATATACCATTTTCAGTTTGGATTTCCCGTAAGCTGTTTTGTTTAACACTCAAGAATGGAAGCTTTCTTTAATTTTCAGTTTTGCATGAAAATGGAAGCCTTAAATACTCGACCTATATACCATTGTATGGTTTGTTTGTTTTTTCATTTTAGAGAAAGGTTGGTTAATAATACCAGCAATTAATTGATTCTTATATTTAATGCTCCAGATTTAATCTACAATCGAAAGGAGTGGTTGTGTCCTCATTGTGATCAAGGTGTCGAAGATAATCAACACTTTTTTTTCCGGATGCATCCAAGCCCGGGCCTGCAGGATGGAAAGTGGCTTGCTGAATATTATAACACCTCTCATGGATCCCATTGCTGTTTTTACAAATCGGATGTTTGCAATATTGGACAGTTTGCAAAATGATAAGAAGAAGAAATTTCTCATGACTTTCTGGGCCATATGACGTTGTCGAAATGACAAGCTTTGGGGGGGACATTATGAATTCCCTAGAATTGCTATCAGACGCACTACTTGATGGAATGGGAACAAGCTAGAAAAGATGATAGTGGGCAGCAACGACATTACAACAACGACACTTCACAGTGGCAACCACCACCACCACCACCACAAGGCCGCCTCAAATGCAATATAGATGCTTCGTTGTTCAATAATGAAGGTTGTTTTGGGTCCGGTTGTTTCGTTCATGATGCAACGAGGTTTTCCATCAAAACCATGACCAAACTCAGCAATTGTACACCCTCACTGGCAGAGGCCGAAGCGTTCAATTCGTTGCAAGGACTCTATTGGCTTCGAGATGAAGGCTATAACAATGTAGACATTGAAGTTGACTGCAAACAGTTGTAGACACCGTCGCAAATGATCATAGCAACAATTCTGATGACTTCTAATCTTTACTCCTTTTTTGTCAAAAAAAAAACCTTTACTCCTAAAAATTCAAGATTTCATCTATTTAATTTTAAAAGAGGCTAAAAGCCTAAAACAATAAAAATTAGAATAGAAAAACAATATAATCACTACTAGTTATTCTCTCTCGTATTTTTTATAATTTGGTACATCTATTTATAATAAATTGACTTATATAGATGACTTCTCTTTTTTAGTTGAGGATTTTTTTGATAAATATATAAAGTAAAAATTTGGTCAAAAAGAATATATGAAGTAAAATATTTTTATCTCGTTAGAGAAATTGCGCCCTCCACACTTGTAAGGAAAATTTATTAGAAGACAAATTAAATATGTATTTCAACATTTAAATAAATTAGTATTTTTAATATATGACCGTAAGTTCAATCCAAACCAATGTATCTATAACCTTGTTGTGGTTTGATTTGAATTTTATCCAAAAACATTCAATATTCGAACCAACCGAAATCAAGTGAATTTAATTGATCTGGACAACAAATTTGGACAAAACCAACCTAAATCGACCCATGAACACATAGTGGATCAGGCATCATAAAAATCAACATTGTCTGTAAATATGAATGTTGAAAAGCTAATTCTCTCATTTTGATCCACTAAGACTGCATTAAATTGCCCAAAAAATGATGGACATGGCAAACAATTTATTTATTTATTCTGGTAATTTGTTCTCAATGAGAAAAAAACACTTTTATGATTAAATGTCCACTCATTTCATACTGAAATCATTATTTTTATAACAAAATTATCACATTGGTATTATGCCAGTTCTAACAGACACATTTTAGACAGATTGGGAGATGCTTTTCGTTGTTGAAATGCACTAGTGTTTCTTAAGCACTAGAATTTTTCAATTGATAAATCTAATACTTGTATCTAATATATCTAATCTAATCTAATATATTTATCTAATCTAATATAGTAAAATACAAATTAGCAAAATGACATTTGTAGACATCTCCGGGATTAATTTGCCTTTAGTCCAAAATTTGGGGTATTTTAGTCAATTCACCACTATAGGACAAAAAAACCGTAGAAAAGCTGCTGACGCAGTGTCAGCTTTTTTTTAAAAAAAAAATTAATAAATTACTTTTTTTTATTACTTATTATATTTATATTCTACTAAAACAAATTATTTAACCACTAACAATTGTATCAAAAAAATTAACCACTATAAAAATTTTCAAGATAACATTTTTTTGAATAATTTAAATTAAGATAGCAACGACAGACTGAGAACGGGGAGGCAACGGGATAGTCAACAGAAGAGCCAACGGGGAGTGACAATAGGAGCAGCAACGAGACACTAGCAATCAAGGTAATCAAAACCGGACCGGACATTGAACCGGAAGAGGTAGCGGTTCAGGGGTTCTTGGGTTCAACCGGTTGAATCGGGGGTTGAACCGGAATTAATTAAATAGATTATTTAATATATTTTTTACAATATATAAAGGATAAAAAAACAAAAAAGAATCATAATATGACATAATAAAACTATAATATTCAACAATCATAGATAATTAGATACTATAATGTAAATACGCTCATAGTAATATTAGTGTACACATTTGTTTTTTAATTATTTATTTATTTATTACATCAATTTAATTATAAAAAATGATAAAAAATATCTCATATACCAAAAATCAACATCATTTATCATTTTTTTTTCCAAAAATCAACTTGGTATACCATTTTTTAAGGAAAATAAACCAAATCCGGTTTTCTGCACGGTTCCCCGGTTTTTGACCGGTTTCCTGTTCGGTTCCCGGTTATCCGGTTCAATTCCCGGTTTTCACCCAGGCGGTTCTGGGGTTCATTTGGACCGGATAGGGGTCCGGTTCCCGGTTCAACCGGCTGAACCGGTCGGCCCGGTCCGATTTTGACAACCTTGCTAGCAATGGAATAGAAAACGCGAGCGCCAACAGAGGTGCATATATTATATTAAATCTCTTTTATTTTCTAAATTTTTACTCGATTATTAATATTATAATAACCTACCAACTTTTTTATTAAATTTTAACAGCACAAGTATTTTAATAAATTTGAGGTATAGTCTTTGATCGAATTTTTCCTATTGCTTTTATTTTTACATTTTGCAACTTTCAACTTATTTATAATTTCATAACAAATTATAACAATACAGTATAACCCGTGCGAATGCACAAGTAAAATACTAGTACGCCTAAAAAATGTAAAAACTCAAGTATGGTTTGAGGCTGTTGTGATTTTTCCTAATTCTTGAAAAAATGATTTTTCTTAATACTCAAAGGCTTAAAATGAGAGAATAACACATATAAAAATAGATAAAATGACTCGTATTAACCATGAAAAGCATTTCTAATCTTTGTGTTTATATAAGGCCATTCTGGTCGGCAACACTCAGCATCAGTGTAGTTATTAGTGATGATGACAAATATTTACCTTAATATTTTCTTTTCATTTTGATTATTTTATATTAGGATTTTAGGTATAACTAATAAAATTGAGTTGTAAGATGGTAGATGGCATTTCTTTATAATAGAAATTTGGGGATAAGAAGTCAAGAGCAAATTGTTGGAGTTTGGGGTACAGAATTCTAGCTACTTCTATGGGGTTACTACTATCTGTAGGAGAAGAAAACATATCACGAGTCTCCATAATGACCAAGGAGATTGGGTTGAGAACCAAATAGAGCTCAAAGAAACGGCTAAGTTCTTTTTCAATAATTTATTTACAGCCATATATGTCGTATCTGTATAAAATAGGAGTCTTTTGAGAATGCCTTCATTCTTTGCCATTTGATAACCCTAATTTGGTTTGGTGTGCAGGGGGTTGCAGGATCCCTGAGAGACCTAACACCACTTTGTTTGTCAAACGTTTGGAGAACTACTTCAAAGAATTTGCTAATAACCTTATTTATGAAAAAAATTTAGATTTTGTGGGATCACTCGAATCTTGCGTTAAAACAACCAAGTGGCACAATTGACTGCAGATATGAGCGGTAGAGCTCGCCTTGCACCTGGATCGTATTAAAACCCTCCTCATGATCTCTGGTATGCCATTGTTCATGACCAGACGCATAACCAACTGGGTGATGGGACTAAGATCCGAGCATAATGAAATGTGGCTACAAATGGGGTTCCGAGTAGTAGCGTCGAGGTACTGGAGGTGGATCACTGGGGGATCTTCATAACTTGTGGCATGGCGAGTGGATGTAAGTTAGACATAACTTAACATACCTAGATTTTTTTTGCTTTTGTGATTGTACTTGTTGTTAGTCAATATGTTGGCAGTAGAGATAGATCTCATACCATGGCGAGTGGGCATTTCTCTGGTTTGATAAATCTTACACACTTGTCCAAAAAGATGAGGAAGGCCCTTAGAAACTCTCCTCACACATTATCTCTAGAACGTGAGATTAGTTTTCCTCCCAATACATCACGCCAATTTGTTTTCAACATTGTGTGAATGTAACATTGTTGTTGATTTGGTAGAGTTAACTCTTAGAATCAACCTTTTTACATGGATGAGGAATTTTCCTAAACTTTTTAGTGGATGAGGAATGTTCACTACAACATATTTGGCGATAGGTAGCGCTTCTGAGCGCTGTTAAATTTGGCGCTGCTGATTCCACTCCCACAATGGGTAGCGTTTAAGAAGCGCTGCTCATTGGTAGCCATGGGCAGCGCTTCCCAGTCTGAAGCGCTTCTCATTCCTAAATGCGCTAGGTGATTGAGCAGCGCTTTTTCCTGCAAGCGCTGCCCATTGTACATATTTTATTTGTTTATTTTCCTTTCTACATGTGATATTTTCCTTTTTTTTTTTAATTTTTGTTTTGTTTTTGTTTATGTGACAAACCTACTTCCAAAATTTAAATTTGCTACAAATTTACTTCAACCCTCTCAATCATCACCACCCTTCCAAGTCAAGACTCCATTAATGCACCCTTTACAATTACTTGTTCCAATAATATTTTTCAAGATTTTCTTGTACACCTCTTGATGCCACCTACAGAAATTCAATCACAGTAAGATGGAATAGGGACATTTGTTTTGAAGAATAGGTTATGACTTATGAGATCTACAAGTATAAGTAGGGATGATAATGGGGCGGGGCGGGACGGGACCTGGGAGTACTTCCCCGCTCCCCACCCCCACCTCCCATATTGTCCCCCATCCCCATCCCCATTCCCATTCCCCGCTTCGGGGGAGTTTTCCTCCCCATCCCCATCCCCACGGTTCCCGCGGGGACCCCAAGAATTCATTCAAAGTTAGCAAAAACTAAAATTAAAGTATAATAAAACTGGAAAAATGTATAAAAGTAAGACTAAAAAACAAAAGTTTAACATTAAATATAAAAAAATTATAAAATTTAGTCTTAATTTGATATTTTAATATTTAAAAAGTATAAATGTGAGAATAAAAATATAAAAATTAGCACAATTTAATATTTTATTAATTTTTTATTTAAAATCACATATTAAAAGACTAAAAAATCTATAACTTTGAATATAAGATATATCTATAATAAGAACATTTATGTAATATATTCGAGGGCGGGGTCCCTGCGGGGCGGGGGATATGAACCCCGTCCCCATCCCCAAATTGATTGCGGGGGGATTTTCTCCCCCATCCCCGTCCCCACAGGGAAAAATCCTCTGCCTACGAGGCCCCAAACAGGGCAATCCCCGCGAGGATCCCCACTCGCGGGTAGAAATTGCCACCCCTAAGTATAAGTAGCAAAATCAAGCCAGGTCTAACAAGTATTTACAAATTTGTTGCAAGAGATATTCCGAAATTGAGTACATTTGATGAATCTTGGTAATTTTTCAACCACAAAAAAGAATCAAATACACAGTTGACAGATGGAAAATCAATCATTAAAGCTAGAACTAGAAAGAATTCATGTTGACAAAATCTGAAAACAAATAAAGAAGCAAAAAAGAGAAATGAAGTAAGAAACAAATAAATAAGCAAAAAAGAGAAATGAAGCAAGTTGAAAACAAGAAGACCATCAAAATTAGTATGTTTAAAAAGAGTTGATTTAAGAGACAAAGAGATAGACGACCCTGATTTCTGTGATAGAGAAAAGAAAAGGGAGTTAAGAGAGAGAGAAAGCGAGTTAGAGAAAGAAGAAGAGGAGAGAGTGAGTGAAGATGGATCCATGAATGAATAAGAGAGAGGGGAACGGGAGAAAGGAAAAAAGAATTAAAGCAATAGGCAGCACTTATGCCTGGAAGCGCTGCTCATCAGTGTTCCGTGTTTTGGCAATGGGCAGCGCTTAAACCCAAAGCGCTGCTTATCCCTATTCCATGTTTTTGCCAATGGGCAGCGTTTCACACCCAAAGCGCTGGTTATCCCTATTCCGTGTTTTCGCAATGTGCAGCGTTTCACCCCAAAACACTGCTTATCAATCAGCGCCTTTCTCCAATAGGCAGCACTCACCCCAAAGCGCCGCCCATCGTTTAGCATTTTTTCTCATTAAGTAGCGCTTTTTTGGTAAACGCTACTGATGATGTTACCTTAAGTAGCATTTTGGTAGAAGCGCTGCTTCAGGGTGCGACTTTTTTCACAATTTTGGCATAGTGGTTCTTATAGTGCTTGATGAATTTGATAGTAATATTATCTTTTTTAACAATTGAATGAAGTATAATAGTAATCTGAATTCAAGAGCATGGTACAAAGTTTCCCTTAGAAAATTGTTTTCTTCAAACTAAATTTTAACTAATTAAATATAACAAAAAAATATATGATCTTAGCTAATAAAATATCTCTTGTGAATTATTACATACTCTATCTCTCCCAAAATAACAACCACATTTGTTAAAAGTGTTTGTCCCAAATTAATTGTCATATTTTATTTTAATCTACTACATTATATTTATGATGATCGTGGTGAATACCGTAATTAGTTATTATAAATAAGATTAATTGCGCAAAATTTTTTGCCTCTTTATTTTATTTATATATTTTTCTTAATATACGTGAAATACTAAGTGCAACAAATATTATGAAACATAGTGGAGTGGGGTTTAAGAATTTAAATGGCATCCCCATGACATCATCTTTCATGTAAGGTGCCTTTGTTGTGATGGGTAGCCATATAATGTTCTCGTGCAATCTTTTGTTTACCTATGTATCCTCAATTCAATATTTACTTTTCAAATCAAATCTTTGAAGACCAACATACTTCTAAGATGTCCCATTCTCCAAAAACCCACGAGCACTCGTCTCAACCAAATTTAATAACATGTTACATAACCCAATGCATAAGTTAGATTGCTTGGTAATGGTAATGGTAATGGTAATGGTCCCCCATTCCCCTCTCTCCCAACTAACAATATACTCCCTTCATTCCAAAACTTTGGTCTTTTTAGAGTGTTTCACATAAATTGAGTCAAAAAATAAATTTTCAATACTTAATGACTAAAGCACTCTTTGTAACATTAAATGAGTTAATATTATAAAAAGTGACAATTAATTAAAGATAAATGATACACTTAAAAATATTAGGTAAATTATACATTGGTACTTCATACTTTTGTTAATAAAATAAAGGAAAAGAAACATTTCGTGGCCTTCAATTAGTGTAAAAATTCTATCAATCAATTAAAACCCATTTGGTATTATGCACATTTTATGGGACCCAGTAACAATACTGGACAATCATGAAGCTATGTAGCTCAAATTTTTAATTTTTTTAATTTCTTTCTTACCAATATATCTGTCGCTTGATGGGTAGTAAGGCCTACTCAATCAATGACATGTATATATTCTAGTATTTATTTTTTGCTAATGTCTTCAACAATATGCAGTTAAATTAAAATGATAGTTCTAGTTCATATTTGGTTTATACTACTTAGAAGTTAGTGTTTGGAATTAAATATATCCAATAAAGAGAATAAAGAGTACTATGTGAAAGCATCATCGATTTATTTTTTTAGTTTTTGGTCCCAAAACAAAAGTGTGATGATAGTTAATAAAATATAAAATAAATGAAGTAAAAGAGGATATATGGCCTCAAAAGACTGATTTTAAGTTTTGGTGAAGATTACGAAACACATAAGAACAAGTAGCTTCATCATTCCTTTTTTCTCCTTTTTGGAAAATACAATAGGAACAAGATAAATCTAGGAAAAAGAAAACTTCAAATTTCAATAGAATAGAGTTGAACATGAGCTAGCAAAATTCAGGAGCTCGAGGATGAAATTGAGGAAAGAAGAAGCCAAACAGCACTCAAAACAAAAGCGTGATCTGTGATTTGTATCAGAATGGAAAACTGATGTTGTGGAAACAAACAACTCAGTCAAACTTTACATCACCTATGAAAATCTCAATCATACTTATATGTATAAAATAAATAAATAAAAATATCAAAATCTCACTAGCTTGCGCCCTCTTCTACGGTTTGTATCCCTTAAAATGTAGTATATATTTATTTATACTATGCTATACTACTATACAAATAATTCAATTAAAAGGAATATGTGTGGGGAACTATTTTATTTAAAGGTTGACACAAGAGAGAAAAAAAGTTAAGGAAAAACTGAAAGGTGATTTTGTGTCATTGACTTAACCAATGTTTCTCTCCATCTCTCTCTCCCCCACTCATCCAATCTCTCCCTCACTAATAAAGAGTCTTCATATGTTTTTCCTTTTAGCCTATATATGTTTAGCAAATCATATCAATTAGTTCAATATAAACTCATGTGCTATTCATTAGCTTATCTGTTATCTATTATTTTTTGCTGAGACTCAATATTTTGCAAACCCATCCTTTTAATTTTTTTTACCTCTCTTGTTGTATTCTTTTTGTGTCCATTAAACAATGAAAATGGCATATTACCAATCATCCTTTCCCCTATGTAGGAAACACCCATCATTGCCCCCAACAATCCTTTTCAACCTTAGAAACCTGGGCTTCTAAGATATTCCATTCTTCCATTCCTTTCACTTTTTTATTTTTTTTCCTTCCCATTCTCCTTTTCCCTCATATTCTTCCTTCCTTCCACTCTCTCTCTCTCTCTCAATTTAAATATCTCCTCCCTCTTCACAAACCATTTCTCCACTTCCCCTTCACCAAACCAAACACCCTTAGAGAAAAAAATGGATCCTTCTTCAACAAACTCTGTGAATGGATTCTACTCATTTCTAACAAGAGGAATTGATGATCTAGAAAGAGTGTTTCTTAACAACAACTTCATGTCAATCCAATTCCTTCAAAAAGCACTTTCCCTTCTAAGATCTTTACATACCCAATTAACCCTTTTGGTTCAAAAACTTCATTTACCAGTTGGTGATAAGTGGCTTGATGAGTATATGGATGAAAGTTCCAAACTTTGGGAAGCTTGTCATGTTCTAAAATCTGGCATTTCAGGAATTGAAAATTACTACTCTGCTTCTTTAAACATCACTTCTTCTCTTGATTCTCATCGCCACATCACCCCTCAAATCTCTCGCCAGGTCAGCTTCATAAAAATTTCATTTTTTTTTTATTATTCTCTGTTAATTAATTTCTCTGCATGTTAACATGAACAAAAAAAACATTTTTTTACATGACCCAGAAGATGAAATTAAAAAAAGATTCTTTTTTTATTGTGCAGATTATTAGAGCTATATCTGGGTGTAGAAGAGAAGCTGTTGGGTTAGAAGAAGAGAATCGTGCTTTAATGGAAACAAGGGTTCAACCACTTTCATTACGTTTTGATGAAAGGGTATCAATTGAATCAAAGTTGAATGGTTTCAACGGTTTCAGAGGTGTTCTTTATGCAATGAGAAACGTGAGTTCGTTGTTATTAATGATTTTGATATATGGGTTGGTTTTTTGTTGGCCAGAATCATCGGATTTGGTGGTGGGAATAGGAGGTTATGAGTACGAGGATTGTTTGTTTTTAGGATCGGCGTTTATGATGTCGACGGCGAGGTTACAGCAAAGAGTGGCGGCGGAGATGGGGAGGTTGAATGGTGGGCCAGGGATGTTGTTACATGAGTTTAGAAGATCAAAGGTTGTTATGGAAGATTTAAGAGGAGAATTGGAGAGAAGAGGTTCTGTTTTGGAATGGGAAAATGAGGTTGGTGTTAGAGACAGAGTTGATAATGTTAGAACATCGTTTGGTGTTCTTAGATCTGGTGCTGATAATATTATTGCTCAACTTGATGATTTCTTTGATGAGATTGTTGAAGGAAGGAAGAAGCTTTTGGACTTTTGCAGTCATAGGTGAAAAAATTCAAGGACAAAAACCAGTAGAGAGGAATAGTTTATGGGGTTGTTTGTTTTGTACCTTTTTTATTAACCCTTTTTTATTCTTCTTCTTCTATAGTTATTATTATATTTCTTGTGGTATTTTCTTGTTTTTTTACGGTTACCGTAGTAGAACGTTAAAAATTTGAGGCCACTACCATGTCTTTTTACCTGACTGTAAAGAAGGTTCTAAAATTTTAATGTGGTTCTAGATATTTCTTTTATATAAATTGGTATCTCTGCGTGCAACTACAAACACTAATTCTTCGAGTCAAGGAAAACCATGTGGTTCAGATAATAAATAAATAGGTTAATTTATTTTTATCTTCTTGTATGCATGAGCATGCATGAGTTGAGGGGGTAAATAAATAAAATTCTTTGGGAAACTTCGATTCCTCAGCTAATTACAGCTGGAGAAGAAAAGGACAAAAGTAGAAGTGTGGAACAACCAAAAAAGTGAAGAGAAAAAATTAAAAGAAAAAATGTTAAAAAAAGGTCTGTTATCTTGGACATAAGAAGGCAAACAAACACTGGTGACACTGCATAGTACATTATGGGGTTAATTTAAAATTCCTTTATTCTGTGGCAGTGATTGATTTCTGTTTTTATGAACAATGAATTTGAAAGAGGGTAGTGAGTTTTGCAAACAGAAAATGACTAATCATTCGTTATAGTCCAGAAAGAATAATAGAAAGGGATGCTTAGAACTGTGGAGAATAGCAGAGCAGCACTCTGAGATTCCTGCACTGCTTTAACAACAAAGGCAACTTCTTTTTGCTCAATGCAAAGCTTTTGTCTGATTCGGTTCTCAATTTGAAAGCAGTGGAGTGGAGGTGATCATGAAAACTTCCTCTCAACACATTCTCCCATTGCCTGACGATTCTTTTTTTTCTCTCTATTAGAATTTTGTTCTGTTTCAAAATTCTTCAACTTCCCTTTTTTGGGGTTTTGTTTTGGGATATGTTTTTTTAATTAAATCACAAAAATTTCAGAGGTCACTTTCTCATTTGTAAGTTGTAACCGTATCTCATGCCTTTTGTCCCTTGCCGCAAATTCATGCCTTGCCTCCTTATAAGGGTTCCATATCAGTAATGCTTTAAAACCATAAAATAAAATAATACTGACAGTGTAAACATGCAGACAAAAAAGAAGACTATAATATATATATACCAGAAATTATAATCCAGCATGCCGTAGGCAATACGGGCAGAAATGGTAGTAGTCAACTCAGCCACCCTTCAAAAAAGCAATTACTGCCGCATGTCAAATACCCATTAGCCGCATTAAAAGCTACTATATGGTTATTGTAAATGTACCAACAACGACAGCTTCTTAATCACTGGAAAATAGTATAAACTTTAGGTAAAATAAAGATATGCAAAAAAACATAGATTACTGATATGGCTGTATAATTATGTCATGCTCACTTCAAATAACATATCCACTTCAATTTGCATAAGTAGTAGTACTAATTTACAAGAGCAAGGGTAAAAAAATGTGATGAGTTACCATGTATTAAAAATGATTCAAAACATGGTAA
This sequence comes from Astragalus glycyphyllos, assembly GCA_963573325.1. Lineage (NCBI taxonomy): Eukaryota > Viridiplantae > Streptophyta > Magnoliopsida > Fabales > Fabaceae > Astragalus > Astragalus glycyphyllos. Next base: position 77,763,108 of record OY754307.1, read on the forward strand.
GCCAACATGTAATCATAATGTATCATAATGATGTCAGGTATGTAGGGGAGGGTTCCTCTACTTTGCTTTACACTTTTGAATCAAATATCGAATCCTGGCATTGCCAACTGGGAACTAAATGTTTCAACTCGGTTTCTGAGGTCAGCAATATCTTTATTGTTTTGAATACCCTTGAGAAAATCTTTGCTTGATTTTCCATGTTCCCTTTGTACAATGCTGGTAATTTGAGCTGCTCTTAGAAGAAAATCGGCTATGATCTCAAAATCATCCTCTACACAGCCTCTTGTTGTCATTGCAGGGGTACCTGAATACCCATAAAAATAAAGGTTTTGAGAGAAAGAATAAAACATAAGGGCACTCAGAAGACCCAATAGTAATTTACCTAAAGATAAAAATTATTTGAAGTCCAAGAATAAATAATAATTGACAAATAAACAGATCAATTATGATATCTTTAACAAGGATAAGTACCCTTGGACATGATACAGACTTCCTATCTTAACACCAATTCCGTAGAAAACAAGAGATTACTACATTCTGTTTTCACTATGTATCTTGTTTTCAGAGCTTTATACAGGAAACAGTGAAAACATTTGTTTTCGTACAAATCTTTGAAAATAGGAAACAGGAAACGGAGGTAAAATATGGGACAATTTTGCAATTAAAAAGTGGAAACAGCAAACATTTTCTCAAATCAAGCAGATCCTAAATTTGACGAAATCGGAGCTTAATAGGAATTGATTACATTTTGACATCGGATCAAGACTTGCTGCTAAATAAAAAAAAAGGTAATGGGACACACACAGATAGATACTACACTTGCAAACATAATTGACCAAAAAATTAACGTAGATTGAAATAAGAATGATATTAAGACTCTGGGCGTACTATATGAGAGGTACTCACCAATTCTCACTCCTCCAGAAGAAATAGAACCATAAATGGCACACTTATTTAGAGTGATGTGACATGCCTCGCAGACTTTCTCATAGTTTCTGTCTGTATAAGCAGGAGAAGATGATTTAGAGAGCATGCTCATGTCAAGCTTTAAGGACATAACTTATAAGGGAAAAGGATTGCAAGAAATCATGAGTAATACACATAAACAGACATGCATACTGGAATTTACAATTTGGAACAAATAAATAGATTAGCAGCTTTTCCATTCAAAAAGTAAAACTCAAAGCAACTGAGGCTGATGCTTCATACCTATTTCTCCTTTTCTATTCTCTTCTTCCACCTTGCCCCCCACTTTTTTTTTTGACCAAATGCCCCCTACTTTTTAATGAATTACTCTAATCTTTTAAACTAAACTTCTAAAAGAGCTTCATGAATAGAGTTACAGGAAAAAATGGGGACAGATATCCACAAAACAAATATCTTGAGTTTGCAAAAGTTCCCAAAAGAAAATGAGACTGGAATTTCATACAACGCATGTAAAATCTAAACACGATTTGTCCAGTAAACACAAATTGAAGTTCATATATTTAGAATCAGAGACATAGTATAGAGTTACAAGGACACACATACACAGACTCATGCTGCCAGAATCTCTTTTTCAACAAGAATATAAGCATGCCCTGAATATCAAAGCACATGATCTAGGTAAAAACCATACATCACAAACTTTTTATTTAACATTTCGTACAAAATTCTGAAAACCTTCAAAGGCACAATTGTGTGCAATTTACAAGTATATTTGTTAAAAATTGATAAGGATAAAAGTTGCTTATGTGCTTGTAAAATAATAATCTCCAACAAATCACGGGGAGCTAGTGCGGTTGAGTGAAAGGGACATCGTTGGTGAAAATGTAGGCGTACGGGGTTCGAACCCCGCTCCCCCCTCCCCCCTCCCCTCTAACTACTAACACACTAATTTCTAACCACTTTGCCTATCAAAAAAAAAAACGGGGAGCTAGTGCGTTGACGGCCTAGTCTTAACCTAAGGAATTGTGATCAAATCCTTTTAGGGACATTTTGAATGGCGTACGTGCCAAAAAAATCAGTATTTCCATATCAAAATAATTTATAATTTTAACATGCATTATCAAAAAAATAGAGGTGGATTGAAAAAAAATACCAATTAAGCCAATTGCAGTTAAATCCCAGAGCAAAAGATGATTGTCAGTCCCATCAGTCACCAATCTGCATTTTCTTCTCAACAGGGCAGATGCTAATGCCTGTGCATTTTTCTTCACCTGCTGCATGTACGCTTTGTACTCTGGAGTTGCAACTTGTTTTAAAGCTATGGCAAGGGCAGCAATGTGATTGTTGTGAGGGCCTCCTTGTAAAGATGGATATAAAGCAAAGTTTATCTTCTCCTCAAAATCATAAGTACTATCATCTCCATGATTAAGCACATACCCTTGCTTCTTTGGTTTTGGCCCTTTTCTATAAAAGACGATACCTCCCCTTGGACCTCGGAGACTTTTGTGGGTTGTTGAGGTAACAATATCACAGTAATCAAACGGACTAGCAACTTCCTGTAAAAAAGCAAGTGTCAAATGTCAATATAGTTAAAAGCACACTGAAGTAGACAATGGAAAACTAAATTCTTTTACAAAGTGCCAAACAAATCAAAAGGAACAGCAAATTTGAAACACGGACAATTTAAAAAATGAATAAAAGATCCAAAACTATATCTAGAGGTCAAATTCATATCAAATTTTTTCGATTAACAATACTATATTCAGGGAGACCAGACTAAAATCAGATAAGCTAGCTTAATTTATGCATATTCTTGAACCATACAAGCAATTTGGCTTCCACCATACATGTAAACAATAAACCACTTTGGGATCCATTTGCTTCGTGAATGTGATTAACGGAAGGAAAAAAAACATCCAATTTCATATAAAATTTTTGCTGAAAAGGGAAAGTTCCTCAAATTCCCAAGCATATGATACAAAAGAGCAAAGAACGAATAACTCATTTTGGTTTCAATGCTTCCTACCCGCTAGAACTAGTTAGGAATCCATATCCTAGTCTCCTGAGATTTTGCTAGCATACGTTGATTTGTCTAAATGTGAAATTCTTTAGAACTACTTTCATTATCATCAAATGCATGCAACTAATTGTTCTATGCCAAAATATAGAGCAAAGAAACTATATCTTACAAGTTCTAAAGCATATATCTCTACCCTCCAAAAAATATCAATTCATAGCTCAACCAATCTCACAAAAAGCAAAATTCATAATTTATTTGAAACATAAATAAGAGAGAAAAGATAGAGCACCTTAGCCGCGACAAGACCACTGATATGAGCCATATCACACATCAAAACAGCCCCACACTTATCAGCAATCTTCCTAAACCTTCCATAATCCCATTCTCTAGGATAAGAACTTCCACCACAAATAAGTATCTTTGGTCTATAATCCACAGCTTTTTCCTCAAGCTTATCATAATCTATATATCCAGTCTGAGGATTAACCTTATAAGCCAAAGTCTCAAAGAATATACTGGCAGCAGAAACCTTCTTCCCACCAAGAGTATAATATCCATGACTTAAATGCCCTCCAGATGGTGAATCCAAACCCATAATTCTATCCCCAGGTTGTAAAAGACCAGTATAAACAGCGAAATTGGCAGAAGTACATGAATAAGGTTGAACATTAACACCCCAATTATTTGAATCAAGATGAAATGCTAACAATGCACGCTCACAACAGAGAAATTCAAGCTGATCAATGTACTGATTACCTGTATAGTATTTAGCACCTGGCATTCCCTCAGAATACTTGTTTGTTAAATGGCTTCCTAATGCTTCCATTACTGCTTTACACACAAAATTCTCAGAAGCAATTAATTCTATTCCTTTGAATTGTCTTAACTTCTCTTTTTCCATGATTTTGTGTATCTCAGGATCAGCAACACTCAGTGATTGGTTCCCCCAACTGATAACCTTTGAATCCATAGCTAAACGCTTCGATGGAAAACAATGTTGTTGTTGTGGTTCTTCTATTTGCCTCTTCAAGGAAACAGGTCTACTCATGAAGTTGATAGTTTCACCTTCTTCTTGTTCTTCCTCGAGTCCTTCTTCTCCTTGTTCTTCTTCTTCTTCTTCTTCTTCTTCTGGTTCTTCTTCTTGTTGTTTTTTGGGTTGTACGAGAAGGTTGTCGGGTTTGTTAGGGTGTAACCGCCAGGAAAAAGGAGTGGAATTAACCGTGAAGGAGAAGGAGGAGTTATCGGTGAGAGATGTAGTGGAAGGACCGGAAGGCGATGATGGCATGGAAGTGCTTAACCCGAGTGATAAACCCGTTCGAGTATCCATGGGTCAACCCGGAAATACGAAGAGATCGAAATTGGGGTTATTATGGTTAAGTGCAGAAAGAAGAAGATGAAGATATATTTGTATAGAAAGTGAAAAGGAAGAGAATAAGAGGGGAGAATGTGTAAAAGAGGAATGTGGAAAGGAAAGGAGAAAGAACCTGGATGCAATTAAGGGAGGAGAGGGTAAAGTAGCGTAAGAGACTATGTTATGCATCTGAAAATGCCATGTCATTCATGTGAAAGGAATTCAGTTTTGTTTAGGAAATTAATTAATCTTTGAATAAATAAAATATTTATGTGACCGTTTGATACGATCCGACCATAGAATTTACCCGGGAACATGTCTAGGTTCATTTCGCGGTGTTTATGTCCCTCATTTTTCGTCAACAATTCATAACATTGACCCACCCTTTTTTACTTTCTTTTTAGACCAACACAATTTTTTTTCCTGACTTGCCACTTGCCCTTCCTATCTTCTGTCTAAGAGATCTCAACCGTTGGTTTTAAAATACTCACTCCCTTTTTGTCAAAAAAAATAAAATACTCATTCCCTTCCTATTTATGTGTTTTAAATTTTGTTTGGCTATATATTTTAATTTTTTTTAACAAATTAAAGAAAGGATTTAATTTATATACACAATAGGTGTATAGGTTTTTTTATATTATCTACGAATTAGATACTGACACATCATCAAAAGAAAATTGGTCAATTGATAATCACCAATTAGTCAATTAGTAACTAACCACTTCATGTATTGTGATTGGTGGTGGTTGTAAAAGCCTATACACAATATGTGTATAGAAATTAAACTCTTAAAGAAATAAAAAAATTGTTAAAATAAAAGAGTATTATAAAATAAGTTTTTTTGGCTATACATTTTAAAGTTTTTCTAACCAGTTTATTTTAGAAGTTTATAAAAGAAATGATAAACAAGGAAATAAGAAATTATATTGTAAACCAGTTTTATAAAATAAGTTAATCAAACAACAATTTTTTTAAAAAAAAAACTGAAACAAATTTTTAGAAGGGAATAAAACAGGTCTTTAGTGTTTTTTCATGACACTCTTGATTTATTTTTTTGATAAGTCATGACATTCTTGAATGATTATTAGTTTATTACTCATTATACTTATTTCTTCGTACACAATATCGCTCTTTAGCAAATAAACTAATGGATAGTGGACAAACTAACTTTTTTTTTGACAAGAGTGGATAAACTAACTTATAATGGATAATCTGGTATATTGAGTTTAAAGTGCTTGGTATAATTAGCGGTTGAGCTAGCTTATAAATATAAAATGACATAAATAGATATTTGTAGTTAATGCTTAAAAATAAGAGAATATTTATTTGATGGAGAATAAATGCGAAATTTAATTGAAGTATTAAAGGTAAAAGTGAGAGAAAAATGAAACGCGGTTAGCTATAAGCTCAAACGCTACTTGAAAAAAATGCTATAAACTCAAACACTACTTCAAATATCTTTCAACCCCAAGAATATAGGGATGTTAACTGGGCAAGCACGAGTAGCGGCGTAAGTATCCACAAATACCGATTATTTTTTGGACAACATATTCTCTTTTGCCTCGGACCATCGTTGACTACCCACTGAGTGCTCCAACGCTTTCAAAGATAGACTAATCTCCGCTCTTCCCTAGGATCAAATTTCGTGTCGGTCAACACCGAGTCTTTCTACTGCGAGAATCGAACCCACAAGTATTTATTATAGTTACTTAAATACAAAAAATAATAACTTTTTTAATGCTAATTTTACTATTCATAGCAAAAAATTAGACATTTATCATATTCAATATTTGTTGGCTTATATTAGTTTTTTCTCTCGATAAGCAATGTTTCATTGAATGAGCACTAGGAGTACTCAAACCCAAACAATACAAAGGAATTATACATTGTTTATGCATGAGATGGGATTAGTCCACCAATCAGACACTGAAGCACTAGATTGACTACCCACCCTAACTAACTCCACGAAAGACACTTAATGCAATTAACGATAGAGAAAATACTAACGTCTTCATTCATAAAGACATATCCATCGTGGGTTAGATGAACTGGGAATCGTGTGGCTCGCCAAATTGCTGCTCTTGCTCAATCGCATCGTCTCCATGGTAATTGGGTCTTCAACATGCCGAAGAGTCTTTAAAGATTGGTGGCAGATGATACTCGTGTGGCATTGATGGCGATACAAAGAGAATTTTGAGTAGTTAGCGTTTGTTGTGAATTTAGACTAATCTTTGTACTTGGAGTATCTTTAGTCCTTTAAATCAGTTCAAGTTGAGTATGTACTTGTCTGTTGACTCTTGTTTGACCCGATTTGGGTGAGTTGTATTTGGGCTCAGCCCATCATGTTGTGTATTGGTTTGGGCCTCTGCCCTTTTCAGTGAAATCAATACATTTTCGACCAAATAAAATAAAATAAAGACATATCCATTATGGGCCAATCAGATACACCTGCACGCAGTCAACCAAATAATGTACCTCACCTTCTTGACCTTTTCCAATGCATACCTTCCCAAACCACAAAAAAAAACAATTAAATATTTGTAACTATGTATTAACTACAAAGATTTTTTTAAGTAATTTTAGCTGATAAGAGTACCCACATGTTATGTACCTCATTACCCACTCTCATGACTCATCCATTATCTAGCGAGGAACACAACTACCCCCGAGAACCCGTATAATTACCCGCCCCATCCCATCCCCATCACAGATTTTATCCAAGGATACCAATTTTTTTACCATCTATGCATAAAGCATGTCAATATAGTCAGCCACAATGTAACACGGATGACATCATCATCATAAAATGAATTGAATACCAGTGTAGAGCTATTAACTGGTATGCATGATTTTATGTATTAAATAAAAGTGTTCTACTCTGTAAACCCAGTTGGCATTGCCTCACAATGTCATCAAAGAACTTTGCTAGACAACTAAGAGTTCCAAATAGTTATCAAAAACCAGCTCGTTCGACCGGAGTTACACCGGTTCTCTCCGATTCGATTGCACAACTGATCTAATAAAATGACTCGAGCTGGTTTTTAAAACCGTGGTTCCAACACTATACTTTCAGAATAGCTATCAGGCAAAAACGTCACGCGATATATTTTCAGAACTAAAACCGTAGTTGTTTTTTGGTTTGTGGCCTGATGAAAATTAAGGTGTTTATGAGTTTCTACAACATTAACTTTTGTTAGATGCTGTTAAAGCTATCCACCCAAAAAAAATGCTGTAAAAGCTGTATGACATGAGAAACATAACAGCATAAAATTTCAAGAAAGAACCATTTTGCACGATAAACTCACCAATTTTTTGTGCTTCAAATGAGTTTCCTTTTTCCATGATGAACCAAAAAATGCAATGCAGTTGGGGACAAAGGTCAATAACTACAAGGGATGAATAACCCTCACCAAGGGCCAAGCATTTCAAGTTGACCAATGACAAGATATCAAGTAGGATGGTGGAACTATACTTGTAATGAATAAGAGAGAAAGTTCAAGAGACTATCTTTCATCAATTCTAGCAGCTGTTGATGGCTGATCCGTGGACTTGGCAGCAGCCGTTGGAGATTTCTTATTCCCAGGACCTATGGAAACCGTCACAAGTGCTGGCCTTAAAACCTTATCTTTGAGCAAGAAACCCCGCCGGGATTCTTTGATTATAATACCTTCCTTGAACACTTCGGACTCCTCACGTGCGACCGCCTCATGTAACTGCAACAAAAGTAATCCAAAACAAAATCCAACAATAGTAATGTAGATAACTTTTTATAAGCTTTTATCAAATATGCCTTCTGCAGAAGGAACAATGTCCACATTTTCAGGCCTCATGATTTTGCAAGGAAAGGTCTCATAAGATAGGCAAAACAAGCAGCATGGTGGCAATGAGAAGAGGCAAAACTATAAACAAAATATTTTCACTTTCTACTATGTTCTCAATCTGTGTTTCTTTCCAGCGAGAGTGCAATCAAAAGGTAATGTAGCGTAGGGAATGTTGTAGGAGTGTAGAACTGCAAACAATCAAATTCATTTAACAAAAGGCTAATTGAAGAAGAAAATCAAAACTGTAATTTGTAATGTGGTTTACAGCCTCAAGTCATCAGACATAACATATTGAAAAACTCCTTGTTATTGTTAGTTAAGGTTGAAATAAAAACTGCATCCCCTTTATAGTTCAATGCTTGATTTGATTTTGAATAATAATACGAATACAAAACTCCACTCGCATTGCCTGTAAAAAAAAATCCCAACCAAAGAATTGATTTGATTCTACCAAAACCAATTCTAGCAAAAATATTTCTCTTTGAAATCTAGATATGCAGCAATTCCAGATAAACATCATCTCCACAATGGAATTTTTAAATTTTAAAGATATGTTGCCAGTGAGTTCAAATGTATTATCTCTGTCTTAAATTCATAACTTAAGTCCATAGTCACCAAGAGTAACTGATGATAAATTTAAAGATTGAGAGACCTGAGCAGTGCAGTAGTATATCTCTAAAAAGCAACTCGTACACCAAAACTAACCTAAAAAACTAACTTAAAAAGCAAAACACAGCTGCCAAATTGAAAAATGAATCAATGGAAGAAAAAAAACACTTTTTACATTAACCCTTACTGACTTTCTCACTCACAAGTCACAACAAAGCCCACTATTGACTATACATATTAACTTATATCTAACTCCATGAACGAGGGAACGACGCAAATCAAGGATCACTAAAAAAAACCAAAGATATTGGAAGTTTCTGTACTCTACAAATACCTTATATTAGAGATTAGAGATTGTAATTTGTAACTTATTCAATAGCTAGTATGCTTGAAGTTTCTGTTCTTTATAAATACCTTAGATTAGAGATTGTAACTGATTCAGTTTTACACAAATCGGATACAGTTTCTTTCGCAATCAAATTCTCTCTTCAGAATTTCTTTTAAAGATCAAGACAGGTATTATCAAATTTAGCTTACCAAGGGATTAAAGGGCTTTCCCACTGTTGCCACCAGAGACACATTATGGCTCCTCATAGTCTCTACAAATTGCTTGTAAATACCTTGATAGCTCGCATCAATCTTCTTCTCTTTCTCTGTTGCTGCTTCAGTTTGTTGTTTGACTCTCTCAAAATTGTCCACTAGCAACAGAAGTTTTTTAATGACTTCTTGTTGGGCGTTAAATTGGGTGTTAAGTCTTTCTTTGTCACATCTTTTCCTAAAATTATCAAAATCTGCTTGTAAGCGGATACATTTCTCCTTAGAAGCAACTTTTGCTGCCCACAAAGTGGATACTTTCCGAATCAATTTATTCTTTTCATTTGCGATGGAGTGTATTCTCTCTTCAATCTGCGAAGCAATTTTCTCATCGCCATTAAGAAAGGCTTCCTTGTATGCTTCAATAAGGACCACTAAGCTGGGTCCATCATCATTTTTCACACTTGTATAATTCTGAGAGAAGACAAGACAGGGAGGAGATTTAGCTGGGGATATCATTAAGGAAAAGGAACAACTACTAAATCAATAATAACTAATAAAATTTCATGAGAGTTAGACCCTTGATATAATCTTCTACCTAGCTAATAGTGCATAATTAGATTTTACAAAGCAAACACAGGGATTTTTTATCTAATGAAATCAAGAGAGTCGGCGAGAGAGAGAGAGAGAGAGAGAGGATACCGTGGAAAGGGGGTCTTGGGAAGCGAGAGAAGACTTGAAGAGGGTCCATCGATTTGCAGAGGAGGAGGAAGTTCGAAACCCTAAGATGGGGGCAAAAATGGGGCGAGATGGAAAACGTGCAATTTTGGGTTGAGATTGATTAGAAGAACATGGACAAAAACTCAACAGAGATTGATTAGAGACAAAAGCGGCCATTGGTTGAGTTGAGTGCAGTTCTGTTCTGTGTGTCTATTCTGATCTGGAGTTTACAAACCACTCTTTCCTTGCCTTCTTCACTTTAACGAGATACCCGACTCTAGTAGGGTGAGGATAAGTATTTCACCGGTTAAAATTGAATAAACCAATATTAAATTTCAACTATTAATGAAATTTTATACTATATTCTACAATCAATTTTAGTGATTAATGATGAGAGACTTAATTGATCTTTCACTCTAAAAGTAGACCTCGAAAAATGGACTGGTCTGTCGGGTCGGACTAGCCCGAAAAGCATAGGGCATGGGCCAGATAAATTGAGCCCCTTTTTAGCCTGACCCTGAAAATTCTGAACTTGCGTCGAGCTAGTCCAACTGGGTCATGGGTAGCCTGCAAGCCGATAGATTAATGTAAAAATAGGGTGCATTGACGTCTATGAAATTATCAATCACATTACAAGTTTAACTAACATTATTTACACTCAGTAGCAATGTAAGTGTTACTGGAACACCAACAATTGTTTTCTGGTTGATATACCGACGTTTTCCTTTTCAACAATCAAGACATAATCATCACTTACATGAAACTAAAACAAAGCTAACACACCAAAAGTTAAGTGTTAAAGGTTATGAATCATTTATAATATATAGTCTTTCTATTCTACGTTACAGTGGCTATGACGTTAAATAGTTGATGCTAACAGTGGTGTATGCGAGCCCTAGAGATAGCGAAAGAAATGAAACTTGCAGGAACATTTTGGTGCTAAGTGCTAGGATCAATGAGCCATGGCTACTGGTAGGTGACTTCAACGAAATAGCAAGCCCTAGGGAACAAAAAGGAGCGCCACCACCGAACCTTTAAAAATGCCTCTGGTTCGCTAGCTGGATCAATGAATGCAAGATTGTTGAGGTGAGTACGATTGGTACAAAGTTTACATGGAGAGGCCCGCCGTGAGATGGTAGAAATATAGTCTTTAAAAAAATTTATAGATTCATGTGTAAGTTGGAGTGGAGATTGCAATATCACGAAGGCTTTGTTGAGGTATTACCCGGGATTGAATCTGATCATCACCCCATCATTGTTCTCGTTAATGGTCAACCCAGGCAATATGGAGAGAGACCCTTTAGACTTATCGCAACGTGAACCACCCACCCAAATTTTGTGAACCTAATCCATGAAAACAGGCAACACACCAATATTCTCTGAGGTAACTTGTCTATACTCGAACCTGCTCTTAACCTTTGGAACAATGAGGTTTTTGGTAGTATACAGAAGAGGAAGAACAAGTTGATTGCATGTTTAAATGGAATTCAAAAGAGCTCTAGTTATGGGAACAATAGCTTCCTGAATAGCTTGGAAAAGGAATTACAACAGGAGCTTACCACCACCCTACACCAAGCGGAGAGTTTGTGGTTTCAAAAGTCTCGGGGAAAATGGATAGAAGACGAAGATGCAAACTGATACCACTTATATCAACTGATATGCACTTACACTTTTACTTAGTATTAAATGAATGAATTTCTCAATTCTCCAATTTCTGATTTAACCATTATATCCCTCCTTTAAACTATAGTCAGTCTCTAGAGTGAAGTGTTAACTGTAGTTGGATCTGTTAATGATCTATGGCTGTAATTTACTTGTTAGTTTTCTGTTTAGATAGTTAGAGCTAGTTAGCCTAGTTTGTTAAGGATATGTGGTTGACATTAGCAATACTCTTGTATATAACTCCAAACCTCTCTGTACAGAAGTAATTTTTTCCAATACAATTCAATTCATTCTTTCTCTTCAATTGTCAATGAAGATGTCTATTTCAATTCTTCTGGATTGTGATTCATTCAATATGGTATCAGATGAATTTTAGGGTTTCCCCCTCATTCTTCATCCATTTCCGTTCCCTTGCGTCTACTCTCAAGTCCTGATTGATTCGGGTTTCTTCCTCGCCGTTGTCCTTTGATTCCCTTTCCGGCTCAAAATTCACAACGATGGCCTTGATTGTTGACACTCAAAGCCCCTTCTTTCTTCATCACAGTGATAACCCTGGTCAAGTCCTCGCAACTCACCCTTTGGTCAAAAATGGTGAAAATTACAATTCTTGGAAACGTGCCATGACCTGGGCTCTCAGTTCCAAGAACAAGCTTGGCTTCGTCGACGGTTCCCTCGTTGCGCCGGTGGAAGGTGATCCCCAATTTGCGTCGTGGATGCGTTGCAACAACATCGTTGCCTCTTGGATTCTTAATTCCGTACGCAAGGAGCTTGCCGTGAGCATCGTGTACTCCTCCACGGCAAGAGCTCTTTGGCTCAACCTCGAGACATGATTCCAGCAACAAAATGGTCCTAGGGTTTTCCAACTCCGGCGAGATTTTGTTAGCTGCACTCAAGGGTCATTATTTGTCAATTCTTATTACAACAAGATCAAAGGCCTCTGGGAGGAGCTAAGTCAGTGCGCCCCTGGTCACACGTGCAATTGCGGAGGGGTTCAACCCTTGGTGGATCACATAAACTCTGAATATGTCTACACATTCCTCATGGGTCTCAATGAAAGTTATAGTGCTCTCCGCGATCAGATTCTGGTGATGAACCCCTTACCCTCCATAACACAGGTCTTTGCCTTGGTGCTTCAAGAAGAAACCCAACATGGGATTGGGAATCTTGGTGCTGCCACTTCTACACAACTCGCTTGTGCCGTTCAGGCTTCCCCAAACAAACCTACTACAAGGAAAGATAGACCCTTGTGTGCACATTGTGGGATGCTGGGTCACACCAAAGACAAGTGTTTCAAGCTTCATGGGTTCCCACGAGGTCACAAGAAGTTCAAAGCATCAGCACGAAATGTCACCATGGAGTCACCTGATCAAACTCCCTCCACTGAGCAATATCAACAAGTGCTGGCCTTCATTCAGTCTCAACTAGCCAATTCTGCTGTCACAAACAGTGACACAACAGGTAAATTGTACATAGGTATAAGCCTCTCAGTACTTGCTAAATTGCCTAAATCTGCTGTTTTCTTATGGCTTGTTGATTCTGTAGCTTCAGCTCATATATGTCATGATCTTTCACTATTTCTTGATCACACAAACTTGTTTAACACATATGTCACCTTGCCTAATGGTCAAAAAATTCAAGTAGCTGCCGTAGGTAGTATTAAATTGGGGCCTGGCTTCATTCTTGAAAAAGTTCTTTATATACCTGATTTTAATGTCAATTTAATCTCTGTGGGTGCCCTTCTTTACTCCAAAATGTTTGATGTGCATTTTGTTGACACTGGTTGTATCATACAGGACAAAGCAACCCAGAGGGTGATTGGGAAGATGTGACCTAATTCAGGGTTTATTTCTACTCACCAATTGTGCTTCTCCCTCACATGTCTCTTGTGATGCATTAAAATGTAGTACAAATTGTCTTGCTGTGAATCCCCTTCTAATTCCCTCTGTAGTTGGTGCTGATGGCACCTTAAACCCCTATGCAAATTTGTTTCATTCCTTTACTGTAGATCCTTCTTGTAATACAGTTAGTAGCACTCTTGATTTGGCCAAATTATGGCATGCTCGTATGGGGCATGATAAACTCTAATTTAGTGCATTTATTAGAGATATTTTGAGTTGTTTTTAAAGTAATTATTACTGATTAAATAAATAACTGACTTAAATTACTCTATATTTGCACGAAGGTAGAAAAAGAAAATAATACAAATGTGGGCTGAAATTAGAAGAAATGTTAGAATAAAAGAAAGCAAGCTCAAGCCCAAGCCCATTAATGCAAGAAGGCCCACAGTAATAAAAGGAAGAAGATCCTCTTGGAGATTTCAATTAAAAATGATGCACATGTGACATGGAGAGAAAGAAAGAGACATGGAGTGGATAGCAAGCAACACATATTTAGGAAGGATTTAAATCTTAATATTTAGGGATTGGCATATCTTGCAATTAAAAGTGGAAGCAATCTTGACTTAATCCCTAGCTTGGAGAGAAAGAAAAGGAACCAATATAAAAGGAGGGCTTCACTTGTAAATGAAGAGGCCAGACACCACATACACAAACGAGAGCCACATACACTAACACAAAATTACGAGAAGCGGTAGTGACGACTGTAACACCCCACTTTTTATTAATAGTTATTAAGAGATGCTTTAGAAATTATTTTATGTTTGTATATGAGTGTCACGTGTATGAGGTTTTTACCTCATGAAGATCATAACCAAAATATATATTTATATGATATGATGATATATTTATTTGTAGTAGTTATCTTAGTATGCTTACCTTTAAGGTTAAGTAAAAACACCTCATGCTTGCTAAGTGTATGTGTTGGTTTAGTAAGATTTTGCCACATGAAAAACTACTTAGGGACTCATCTCTTGATATCATAGTATCATGCCAACAAAAAAGATGAATTCACACATCATGTTTTATGATAAACATGAATCACCCAAAATCTCCTTTCATCATGACACCAAAAAGGAATTGAACACCTCATGCTTCTTCTAGATTTTGTGTTGGATGTATTAGAATAAGACACCTCATGCTAGCTTAAGATGAATCTTCATTTTTAACCCATGAGAACATGCCACCTAAAAGACAATACACCCCATCCTTCTACAAGCTTCATGAGAGTCTTCCACTTAGGTGCTTGCTTAAGATGACTCATCACTTAAACTTATAGGATCATGCCACCCAAAAAGTGAGTTTTACATCTCATGCTTAGCATGATGTAAGCAAGGTCCATATAACTACTATAAACAGCAAGCCAAGTTCTTGATTCATTCATCATTCCATAACCAAAACACTTCTTCCTCATATTCCTCTAAACCTTCAAACCACCAACATCTTGTGTTCGTAGTTTCATAGCTTTGTTCGAGTACGTATCGGTGTTACCGGAGCAAGTCTACGTTCGCGCTACAATTCAGGTGGGGGAAAGATACTGTATTCGTCGGGACGGTTAGCGTAAAGTTTTAATTTAAATATGTGTAGAGTGACCCAAGCTCTACTAGAGTTAAAGAGTCAGCGATACCTAAAGATCATTTGACCACTCTTCGGAGTTACAGTTAAATGAAGTTTAGGCTTTCGAGGACCGGTTAACGCATAGGAAACTTCTATATTTTTATTTGATTGATTGATTGCTTGAGATATTGTGATTGATTGCTTTGATTATTATGAACTGCTTATGTGCTATTCGTGATTATTTGAAATTGCAGAAATATCTTATTGATATAGTTAAGTTTGAGAAGCATGACTTTATTTAATGAAGTTAAGATTTCATAATGAACCTAGGTGTGCACAGTGAACTAAGAGTCATAAAGAGATCTAAAGTGGAATGAATACTTAACTGTAGTGCAAGTGATAGTACGAAGTACTGATCAGGAAAATGAGTAAGGCATACGGGTTAAAGAGTAATCAAACAGAATCATATAGATTGCATATGTGTTGTAAGTCCACAGTCGTGTGGTATGGGACACACCAGGTCAAGTACCAGGTCGGGGTCCTTAGTAGGACATATTGATATTTATGCCGGCCAGGTGGAGTAATGATAGGTTTAGATTACTCTGATCTGTTTCCGATAGGGAAAGACTTATAACATCCGGACTCCGTGGTGACAGTCGGATGGCATTCTTGGCGGATGCGGGACGTTGTGGCATTAGGATATGGCCAGAGTCAGCATGTAGTATTGACACATATTCATAGATAGAGTCAGACACATAAGATATTAACAAAGAATAGAAGATAAGAAATAATATGATTTAATGCACCTGTAACATGTTTAAATTAAGCTTTACCTTATCTTCCCATTTTTCTGACTTATACATGTATCTTAGCCCTATGTGTTTTCTTTTGTATATTTGTTTGTATCGTTTAGATTCAGCTGAGGAGCCACTTGTAGCAGAAGGAGATACTCTTCCTTCCACGATGGACGTTGAAGGCACCGAGGATGCCAGTGCGATATGATGGAGTAGACAGGTGTCTCATTATGAGGACCTGAGTTTTGTTTAGCCAGTGTGTCAGTCTTTTCAGTCTCGTTAAGTTAGCTGACTTTGTTTTGTGTTATTATTTTCATATATGTTTTGACTGGCTTTAGTACAGCCATATGTTTTGTAAAACTATTAATATTATGTCTTTATCTATGTAATGCATATTCAGTCATATACATTTTAAGTTTTAAATTTATCCATTTTTGAGATTTAGAGATTAAGTGTTAAGGGTTACTATGATGAGGACGAGGGTCGTCTCATTTAATGGTATCAGAGCAGTTCGATTTAGATCGGACTGTGAGTTAGGGTCATACTGGATGAGTCGAGTTAGGTCCACATCGGATGCTAACTATGTATAGAATTGGGCAGAGAGTTTGTGTGAGCCTTTAAACGGGCTAGTTTTTACGGGTTATTCTTTATCTTTGTATTTCATGAACTTTATTTCTATTTTATTGTTCTTGACTATTATGGATACCTAAATCCTCTTCTAGGGTCTTAGGTGGATCTTGCATTCTTAGAGACCTTTTTTTTATGTTCTAATTTAATATTTGATTTCCTATTTTTATTTCAATTAATATTGTCCTATTTTTTTTATCACATAATTAGGATTAGCTACCCTTTTCATGTTCATAATCAATTAATTGATCAGCGACCGTACTGCAATTAGTTTGTGGACCTATAGGATAATTGGGGCTATAATTAATGTATGACCAAACTTTAATTTAGTCTTCCAATCATTCAACCTTTTTGTTCTTTATGCTTTTCTTAAATTTAAATTCTAGCATGACCAAACTAGGGTTAATTTAGGAAAAAGAATATTAATCGCAAATGACCAAACAGATTAGTAGCTTTAGTAAAGGGATTGGTAATTGAATAAAATAAGGGAATTCAGGTAGAATTAGACATAGGGGAATCGAAGCTTGCAAGTGAAACCGTGACCCTAGGCTTCTCTCCATCGATTAAATTTATTATTTTAATTCTTGTTATTTAATTCTCTTTATTTCGTTTTTATAACATAAAACTATTCGTTCTTCTAAACATTAAATAATCTTGATTAGTTTAGTACTTGTTAATTAATCCTTGTGGATACGATATTCTTTTATACTACTTCTGCGAAAGAGTACACTTGCTCTAAGTGTGTTTTTAACGCAACAAGTTTTTGGCGCCATTGCCGGGGATTAATTTAACAATATTAAACAAAAAAGATTTTTATTGTTTGAGACATTTTTTTAAGCTTTAGTTTTAATTTGTTTTTTTTTATCTTATTAAAAAAATACAAAAAAAAGTTGTTAATTCTTTTCCAAGAAACCGTGCAGTTCACCCTGTTTTGCAGAGAAAAGTTGAAATCATGGTTAAAACTCTTGGAGATTATATTAGAGAGGCAGAGGCGAAAAGGAATTTAGAGAAGTTATCTTGGTATATGCCTCAATGTCAACGCCCATTTTCTCTTCCTCCTTATGAACCTTATTCAAATTATTGGGATAATTATGAGCAACTACAAGTGCAGAGGAAAGAGGAAGAATATGATATCAATGAGGTCTTGGTCAAATTTATGGAGCAGACAAATGAAAATTTTGAAACATTGGAGAAGAAAGTTGGAAGCTTGGAGGGCCAAATTGGAGCCATGAACAACAATTTTGATAGTTTGAAGAATCAATTGTCAAAGGTTATTGATATGGTAACAACTCAGTTGGCTGAAGAAAATCCCTATTTACAAACTAAGTCTACCCCAAATGAAGAATCTAAGCAATACAAAGATAGTATTCTTAGTAATGATGAAGAATTCTCCGTAGAAGCTAATTTAGAGGAAGAAGCTCTCAAGAAAGATGAAGAGACTCCTACTGAGGGGAGTCCAATTGAGGCAACAGATTCCACTGATGAGAGCGGTTGTGAGGAGAATGAGAAAGATCCATTGGTTCATGATTTGGAGAAAGAGGAGAAAACCCAAATTTTTGGGCAAATTGTTTTAACCATTGGTGATGCTGCAATTGAGGTTCACAGGGGAAAGGTAACTTTAAGGAGTGGTAAATAAGAGGATGTGATTAAAGCTTTAAACTCCAACGAAAATTTCTCTCTTTTCACCTCTCCTTATTTTGATGATGTGGTTGAAACTAAGATTGTTAATGATTTAAAGATGCAGGACCTTTTGGAAAAAATTCTTATTTTGCAGGATCCTAGCATAGTGGTAGATAGAGATAAAATAAAAATTCCCCAATTCTTCGAAGTTCAACCACCACTTGGAAAAAGAAAGAACAATGTGAACCACATTGTTAGAAAGCTAAGAAGGTGCACTGCGTTAGATGTCAAATTTGCTCTTGGAGAGCCACCTGAGTGAGCACCAACTATCGTCAGGCTCATGACGTTAAGAAAGCGCTTCGCAGGAGGCAACCTGCGTTTTATTTTCTTTTATTTTTGTTTTGTTTTTAGGAATAAACTCCAACTGCAAGCTCTCTCAGGGAAGTCACTCTTACTCTCTCTCTCATTTATTTCTTTTTGTTCCTATTTGATTATTTTACATTGAGGATCATGCTTCATGCTAGTATGGGGGAGGATATTATATCTTGTCACTTGATCTCTATTAATGCATATACCCACTACATGTGTTGATAGCATTTTTTCTGGCTTGTTTAGCATGAACTATGGTTAAATTGAAAAAAATAGAGATTTTGCCTTTAGGGGATCCCATAATTAATTTACTTGACAGACTTGTGCTTGTTGCACCCCGAAAAATCCTTTGGAGGGATTTCTCTTCGCACAACATGAATTGGAGTCGCCACCAATATTTTTTAGAGGTAAAACATTGAAAAAAACCTTTCTTGAAAGACAATGGTCCTTGGAACCACGAGATTTGAGTTCGGGGGTCGGTTATGCATGGGGAAGGTACGAGCACCCCACACATCCTTTCTACTGAAAGGGAACCTCGATTTGACGTGTGATTTAAAAGGTTGATTTAAGAAATGCTTTGTTTTTATCTCTCTTTATCTCTCCTTACTTTATGGAAAAACTTAAGGAAAATTTAATCTTTTGCGCTTGACGGGAGGGCACCGTGCCTACGTATCCCAGGGAGGGAATCAAAGCAACGTAGTTCTTGTTTTCGAAAATTGTTTTGTTTTTAGAAATTGCCTTGTTTTGGAAAAGGGTTTGTTTTTTTGAAAAGAAAATGGTTTTTATTTGTCGTGCTTGACGGGAATGTGACCCGCTCCTACGTATCTCCCAGTGCGATGGAGAATTCAAAGCTTACGTAGTTCTCGGTTGTCGAGAAAAGGTTTTTATTTTTTAGTTGTTTAATTGTGAAAATTGAATGTTCACAGTGATCAAACAACAAAGGTTTCGAGTGATCACCACTAGCATCCCATTATTGACGATCGTGCAAGCAAAGGCTTCGCATTATCCTCAACAAAGTTTTTAATTTGTGAAATGAGAGTTCTTTTGAAAAATGATTGTTCATGATAATCAATTGAGCAAAGACTCCAAGTGATCACCACTAGCACCCCATTATTGACAATCGTGCAAGCAAAGGCTTCGCATTACCCTCAACAAAGTTTTTAATTTGTGAAATGAGAGTTCTTTTGAAAAATGAGTGTTCATGATAATCAATTGAGCAAAGACTCCAAGTGATCACCACTAGCACCCCATTGTTGACAATCGTGCAAGCAAAGGCTTCGCATTATCCTCAACAAAGTTTGATTTGTGAAAAATAGTTTGAAATTGTTTTGAGAAGAAGTGAAGTTGTTTATCAATGATTATGTAAATGCAAAAAAAATGTTTTGAAGTTGGAACGTTACTAACGAGTAACAAGTTGTTCTTTGTATGCAACATAGTTTTGAAGTTTTGGAGAGTTACTAACGAGTAACAATTGGTGGAAATCAAAACAAGCAAATTGTGAACACCAATTCAACATTTTAATGCACCACAACAATTTAATGCATCAAGGCTCTAAGTGGCCTATCCTTTGCCAAAACTTCACAAGCTTCAAACAAAAATTTACATTAAACTCAAAGAGCAAAGAAAGCATGATTAAACTTGAGGATGCATCAAGGTCATTGGAGACCAATCATGTGCGCAAATTCAATTGTTTATAGACCCCTTTTTGCTCACATTTCACAAGCACATCAAGTGGGAATTGAATTTTTAAATGCTTACAAGCATAGGCATCAAGGTTGAAGTAACCTATCTCTTGCCAACTTAGCATAACCCAAGATCATTTGTGGACCATAAATGAACCAAAACCCAAATTCATTTTCTCAAATCACAAATTAATCATCAATTTATTTCAACAAGTCAACCAAATCAAGCAAGCAAATGACACTAGCAAGACTTAGGAACATTTATTCACAAGATCCAAGCGATCAAACACAAAAATCAACAACTATTCATATTTTTTGATTTTTGTGAAAGTAAGAAGGCATGAAAAATGAATATTTGCAAAATCAAACAACATGTTTGGACATGGGAACTTCAAAATCAAGCCCCAATAACAAGATTGCATAAAGAAATGCATCAAAACTCGATTAAACCTATTTTTATACTAAAGGTGCGAAACATTCATAGCTTCCTAACACAATTTTATTTCACAAAATGCAACAAGCAAAATGATAACAACACAAATCACAATTTATTCAAGGGCGAGGAGCAATCTCAAACACCCAAGCCTCCCTAAGTGCTTGTCAAAATGTTTGAGACACCTCTCACCAACAACAATCAACAAATCAACAATATAACAACACTAAAATGCATGAAGATGGTAGGATGAAAAATTAGAAACATGATATCTACATTTTGATGCAAAAAAGTTGAAGATGATGCTAGGTTTTAAGAAGTTTACCTCAAATCCAAGCTAAGGAATGACTAATATGAAGAACAAGACCACAAATCAACTTGAATCTTCACCAAACTTCAATGAAACCCACGAAATGCTTGCTTAAAAATGCCCTTTGATGATGCAAGTTTGAATTAAATTAGGAGAGAAGGAAGATATATGAAGTAGGAGTTAATATGAGATGGAAAATGGAAGTGAAATGAAGAAAAATGGAGGAGGGAGTGGTTGTTGGTGGTTTCGGCCAAAGGAGGAGAGGAGAGGAGAGGTTTGTGTGCTAGGGTTTTGTGAATGAATTGTGAGGCCAAAAGCTTTTTTTTTGTGAGGTGAGGTTAATAGGGTATATATAGAAAGCAATTAGGTTTAAGGGTAGTTAGGTCATTGTGCACTAGTTGTGTTCTAGGATTTGATTTTAATTTTGAATCAAAGGCTAGGATTGAGGCTCACATGGATTGAGGACATTGAGAAAACACAAAATGAGAGAATAGAGAGGGATAGGCGCATAAATGGGAGGGGTCCTTGGTGACCAAGTTTTGCTAGTTGTCATCTTGTACTATTGTACTATTATATGACCATTCCATTATCCCTTCATTTTTTATTATTCTTCTTAGGATAATTGTACAAAAATACACCCAATTTAGGCCACATACTAGGAATCTTAGGAATATGCCATTTTATGTGATCACCATGACCAAAAATGTCATAAAAATCACATCTTGGAACTTTTTGTAGAATATTCCCTTTTGATCCTTTTTTGAAATTTTGTGCACAATGTATGCATGCATGCGCATACATACATACATGACCAAAAATGTTTTGCCTCAAATAAATTTCTCTAAAATTGCACAAAGATTCTTGATGAGAAATTATCTTATTTTTGACAATGACCAAAATACCCTTTTGCCCTAAAAACCTTGTTTTTTAACAACAAATGCATTTCCACTCTAACAATGAATTTAAAAGCCCTAGAATGACTTTTAAAACCCAAAAATGCATGCACAATGCTCTTCACTCTTCAAAATAAAACCACACTTCTCAATTTATTTATTTTTTGCGGAAAATTAGGGTTTTAAACCTAGGCGGACAAAATTAGGGTATGACAGCTGCCCCTCTTTATTTGGATTTTACCAAGGAATATGAATTGGCCGAAACATATTCCGAGGCAAAATAGAAATAAAGAATTCAGAAATAATACTAATTTTGTCTACTTAGAGAAACCCGAATGAAAGCAGTAAATTGCGTAAAGCAGTAAATGAAAGCAGTAAATGGGAAGTGCCGTAAATTGGGGATTCGGAGGTTGCCTAAAACCTTTTAACGGACTCTCGTCGAGTTCGAGCTCTGGGGGTGGCCTTTTCGAGCGGCCGATCAATATCAGGTCCGGAACTGATATGATCAATGGATCTACGCTATGCCTTAGGTTGACACAATTAATCCGATGGACTTAACGAAGTCTGTAGGATCTGCCGCGCGCTCTTACGCGACGTTGTGATCTGTGGAAGGAGTTCACTAACTCTGTGGGAGTTTACTAACTCTGTGCTGATGGAGTTCACTAACTCGGTGCCATGATGATTTTCTGAAAATGAGATTTCGGGGACCCATTGGTCCAAAGTAACTGACCTTTTGAAAATTTTGGGGACTAACGAGTCCAAAGTAACTGAGTTTCTTTTTGAAAATTGGGAAGCTTTGAATGATGCATGGAATGCAGGCTTTTGATGCTGGGATGCACATGGATGCAATGATTGATTTGGTGAGAGGTTTTTTCTGTTTGATTTTCATTTTTCTTTTTCTTTTCTTCTGTTTCTTTTTCTTCTGTTTCTTTTCGCCCTTCTGGGATGTGAATATGAAAGTATAATGCTCTACTGTTTGATGACATGGATGATATAGGAATGATGAATGATATGAAAATGTGTGTGTGTTTTTTTTTTTTTTTGCTGGTTAAATCAATCCGCGGGACTTGTGGCACTTGACACGAAGACCGTTCCAGGATGGTGATAACGCAAGGGTTGCGCGTTGGTTTGCAATGATCTTGTTATTTTTAAGGTGACAGTGCATGTGACTTTTTTTTTTTTGCAGCTTTACCCATTTTAGGAAACCATTTTTTCCTTTTGTGATTTTCAAAGATTTCGTAATAACCTGTAATGCTCTGAATGTATGCACATGTTTTGCAATTCAATTTCATCAATCATAAAATCATTATTTTGAAAGAAACTGAATAAATGAAAGTAAAGACACGAAAAGCACACATATGAAAGAAAAGTTGGACTTTTGCTGATATGGAAACTGGTCGTGCAGAAAGTCACGCCAGTTGAAAGTACAATTGCAATCTTTATTCTAAACTGATAAAATACAAGAAAAAGGAACAGATTCTGTGATTCTATCCTTGAAGTAACGGTGCCCACCGTTCATACTTGTGACCTTGATCAACCCCTTATCCAAATCTTCGGGAGTGCTGTATGCCCTTGTTTATTTTCATGCCCAAGTTTTCTGACCCTAATTTTTGCCTGGATCGCCCTTTGCGGGTTTTCAATCCACCGGGTCGCTCTGATTTTGCCTAGGCCGCCCTTTCGGGTTTTCAACCTAGCGAGCTAATTCTTACTTGGCTTATCTTTCTCTTTTTCTGTCTATTTCTTTAGGCATAGTACTTCTTTACCACATTTGAGTTTACTGGGTTTGGGATTTCATCTCCATCCATGTTTGCAAGAATTAATGCCCCTCCGGAGAATGCCTTCTTCACCACATAAGGTCCTTCGTATTTGGGAGCCCATTTGCCACGGGGATCTGTCTGGATTGGCAAGATCTGTTTGAGCACGAGGTCTCCTTCTTGGAATTCCCGAGGACGGATTTTCTTGTCAAAAGCCCTCATCATCCTCTGTTGGTACAGCTGACCATGGCACAAGGCGGCTACTCGCTTCTCTTCAATGAGATTCAATTGGTCAAAACGAGCCTGAACCCACTCTGCTTCTTCTAATTTGGTCTCCATCAATACCCGCAGCGAGGGTATTTCAACCTCAATGGGGAGAACAGCTTCTGACCCATAAACCAACGAGTAAGGGGTTGCCCCTGTAGATGTACGCACCGAGGTTCTGTACCCATGCAAGGCGAAGGGGAGCATCTCATGCTAGTCCTTGTAAGTTACTACCATTTTCTGTACTATCCTCTTAATATTCTTATTGGCTGCCTCAACTGCCCCATTTATCTTCGGACGGTAGGGAGAAGAGTTGTGATGTTGGATTTTGAAGTCCTTGCATAAGTCCCTCATCACCTTGCTGTTCAAATTACTGCCGTTGTCTGTGATGATTTTGTTCGGAAGGCCGTAGCGGCAAACCAAATCTTTCTTGATGAACTTAGCAATCACTGAACTTGTTACATTGGGATAAGAAGCAGCCTCTACCCACTTGGTGAAGTAGTCGATAGCAACCAGGATGAAACGATGACCATTTGAAGCTTTGGGTTCAATAGGACCAATGATGTCCATGCCCCACATTGAGAAAGGCCAAGGTGCACTCAGGACATTCAGAGAGGTTGGTGGTACATGGATGTGATCTGCATAAATTTGACATTTATGGCACTTTCTTGCAAAGCTATAACAGTCAGATTCCATTTGCAGCCAATAGTAACCTGTTCTCAGGATCTTTCTAGCCATTGTGTGCCCACTGGAATGAATTCCAAATGAGCCCTCATGAACATCTTGCATGATCTTTATTGATTCCTCCCTTGTTACACATCTGAGGAGAACCAAGTCATGGTTTCTCTTGTAAAGGACGTCTCCACTCAAGAAGAAACCCATTGACAGCCTCCTGAGTGTTCTCTTATCATTTTCTGAAGCGCCGGGGGGATATTCTCTGCTGGTGATATACTGTTTGATGTCATGGTACCAAGGTTTACTGCCTGATTCCTCTTCAACTGCCATGCAATGGTAATAAGCAGGTAGACCCCGGTGTTGGACTCTGACACACGTCAAGTTCCTGTCACAGTTGACGTTGAACATGGAAGACAAAGTGGCCAAGGCATCGGCCAGTTGATTCTCATTGCGAGGTATGTGCTGGAAGGTGATCTCTTCAAAGGGCTTGATTAGCTCTTGAATGTAGTCACGGTAAAGGATCAAATCAGGGTTTCTTGCTTCCCAATCACCTTTTACTTGGTGAACAACTAAAGCTGAATCCCCGGACACGTCGAGCCTTTTGACTTTCCAATCGAGGGCCGCTTGTATGCCTAAGATGCACGCCTCATACTCTGCAATATTATTTGTGACGTAGAAACTCAGCCTTGCCGTGAATGGTATGAAACGATTGTCCGGGGAGATCAACACTGCTCCGACCCCGTGCCCCCACATGTTAGAGGCACCATCAAACAGTACTCTCCACCTTTCATCATCTTGGGATTTTCCTTCGTCGAACAATGCCATGATGTCTTCATCTGGGAATTCACATTGCATGGACTGGTAATCCTCAGCCGGTTGATGTGCCAGATACTCTGCCAATGTGCTGCCTTTAACCGCCTTTTGGGTGACATGCTGGAGGTCATACTCTGATAAAAGCATTTGCCAACGAGCAATTCTACCTGTGAGCGCAGGTTTCTCAAATATGTACTTGATTGGATCCATCTTGGACACCAACCAGGTAGTGTGACTCAACATGTACTGTCTCAATCGATGCGCTGCCCAGGCAAGGGCACAACAAGTCTTCTCCAATGGTGAATACCTGGTCTCGCAATCGGTGAATTTCTTGCTCAAGTAGTAGATTGCATGTTCTTTCTTCCCCGACTCATCGTGTTGCCCCAGTACGCAACCCATGGAATCGTCCAACACTGTAAGGTACAGAATAAGAGGCCTGCCGGACACAGGTGGCATTAGGACTGGCGGATTCTGAAGATACACCTTGATTTTCTCGAAGGCTTCTTGACATTGATCATCCCACTTCAACTCTTGGTTTTTGCACAACAGCTTGAAAATCGGCTCGCAGGTAGTGGTCAACTGGAAGATGAATCGGGAAATGTAATTCAGCCTTCCAAGAAAACCACGAACTTCTTTCTCTGTTTTTGGCGCCGACATCTCGAGGATAGCACGCACTTTGTCCGGGTCTACCTCAATTCCCTTCTGGCTAACAATGAAGCCCAACAATTTTCCTGACCTCACTCCGAATGTGCACTTGGCGGGATTCAGCCTGAGTTTGTACTTTCTGAGGCGTTCGAAAAGCTTCTGCAGGTTAACAACATGCTCTTCATCGGTCCTTGATTTGGCGATCATATCGTCCACATAAACTTCAATCTCTTTATGCATCATGTCGTGGAACAGAGTCACCATTGCTCTTTGATAAGTTGCCCCGGCATTCTTCAATCCGAAAGGCATGACCTTATAGCAGAAAGTTCCCCAAAGGGTTATGAAGGTGGTTTTCTCCATATCCTCTGGAGCCATCTTGATCTGGTTGTAACCTGAATACCCGTCCATGAAGGAGAACATTGAGTGTTGCGCTGTGCTATCCACCAGAACATCGATGTGAGGTAGAGGGAAATCATCTTTAGGACTTGCTCGGTTCAAATCACGGTAATCGACACACATCCGGACCCTTCCGTCTTTCTTGGGAACCGGGACGATGTTGGCTACCCACTCAGGATATTTTGCCACTGCTAAGAACCCTGCGTCAAACTGTTTCTTGACCTCATCCCTGATTTTCAAGGACATCTCTGGCCTCATTCGCCTCAATTTCTGTTTTACCGGAGGATATTCTGGTTTTACCGGCAATCTGTGCTCAACAATATCTGTATTCAATCCCGGCATGTCTTGGTAAGTCCATGCGAAAATGTCAACATAGTCAAACAGGAGCTGAATCAACTTCTTACGTTCACAATTCCCCATCGCGGTACCAACCTTGATCTCTTTTCTATCTTCCTCAGTACCCAAATTAACCATTTCTGTGGGCTCCCCATGGGGCTTGATGACCTTTTCTTCTTGTTCTACCATTCTCATAATTTCTGGAGGAGTATCCCAACCATCCTCAACATCTTCCTCGGTTTGGTTAACCGGGTAATCAAAGTCACAGTATGAGTTATGGGCATTATTACTTTCAAGAATTGTATTCGATCTGCATTAAAATGGAGTGGCGAATAAAAATAAAGAAAAGACACGCAAATGAGAGATGAAGAAAGAGAATTTTATTGAAAATTCCAAAATAACGTTTTATTCATTGATGAAGTTTGACGAAAACATGCATGCCCGAATGAAATATCCCAAGGCCTTGGGCAGAGCCGAGGAATTTTGCATTACGAAGAAAAATTACTTTAAATTGAAAATCACAGGGAAATCTAGGGCCTCCCAGTTTTGGAGCTTTTCTTTCGCAGCACAACGACGCACTAAGCCGACAGCACCGTCACCCGAGCCTGAATCTTCTTCAATCACATTGACCTGGTCAGGGTCCAGCATGCCTACACTTCGGAAGTTGTTCCTAAGATCACCGACGACCATCCTTCCCTGGTTGGGGGTCCTTCCTCTGAGCTTTGCCAACCATTTCTCTCTTCTATCAGCTGCTAGCCTCTCTCGGTCTGCAGGGCTTGGGATGTACCCAATACCGAACCTTTCAGTATTCCCTTTCAGCAGGACGGGTGCTACAATTCCTTGAGCAGCTTTTCCCAGGCCTTTTCCAACCTGATACCCATATCCTAGCATCACCTTTGCAACCATCATGTCCGCCTTGGACCACCTAGGCTTCAATTGGGGAGGCTCACTCCCAACAAAGATAGCATTTGAGATCTCCAATCCCTGGAAGGCAGTCTCAAAAGACTCCTCTGCTGCTTCAACGTAATATTCTGGTAGTGATCAGTTTATCATCATTTCCTCCTCCCCGAAGATTACTATCAACTTGCCCTCGGCCACAAACTTGAGTTTCTGATGGAGCGAAGATGGCACTGCCCCAGCGGCATGTATCCAAGGTCGTCCTAGCAGACAGCTATAAGAGGAAGCTATATCCATGACTTGGAATGTGACATAGAACACTTCAGGACCCACCTGCAAAGGCACCTCTACTTCTCCAAAAACTTCTTTCACAGACCCATCAAATGCTCTAACCAAGGTGGAGCTAGGCTTCAGATATGAGCAATCCACATCCAACTTATCCATTGTGGACTTGGGCAACACATATAATGACGAGCCATTGTCGATGAGCACTCTGGCCAGCATGTAGTCCCCACACTTGACAGAGATGTGAAGGGCTTGATTGTGATTCTTCCCCGCCGGAGGTAACTCAGCGTCTGTGAAGGTCAAGTAGTTGGATGCCACTATGTTCCCAACAATACCATCAAGCTGGTTGACCGTAATGTCATGGGGTACGTGTGCTTCATTCAGGATTTTCAACAGTGCAGCTCGGTGTGCCTCGGAACTAAGCAACAACGAAAGCATTGAGATTTTGGCCGGGGTTTGATTTAACTGGTCCACCAACTGGTATTCACTTTGTCTCATTACTTTCAGAAATTCCTGAGCTTCTTTGTCTGATACTTCTCTAACTTCCACAGTTTCCTTATCTTTTCCCTTACGGGCCCTTTCTTCAGCTTCCTTTGATTGTTCCTTTCTAAGATTTTCAGGAACATACATCCTTCCACTCCTTGTAATTCCACTACTCCCAGCAATGTTTGTTATATCCAACACGCCCTGAGAGACCTCTGCTTGCATTTGCACGTTGCAGCTCCAGGGAATAACCCTAGTCTCTCTACTAAGGGTAGCAGCAGGTACCGGAATAACAACAGTCAGAGGTCTTGCCACAACCGAGCTTGAATTCGGACTGCAAGGGATTTCAACCGGTCTCCTGAAACCTCTGTTGTTTGATTGCAGAGTAGATACACTTTCTTCCTTTTCCTGAACCCCAACCTGGACCAGGTGTCTGTCTAACAGCTCTTGGAGGATGGGTTTGAAGCTCTCACAGGCCCCAACACAATAAGGGTCATTGCAGATGTCTCTTCTGGCACACCCTTCTTCGATGATACCACAACGGCATAGTGCAGCATGAATGATACTCAGGGGTGTACGAATGCACTCCACCTTCCTAATTAAGTACTGACCACCCTGATCATTAATGGCATTTTCAGTGGGCCCACCATGCCCCGGCAACGGGTTGGTGGTTACATTAGGTTGCTGAAATGATATACTCTTTGCACCAAGCAGGTCTTGCACAACGTACTTGAACGCCTTACAATCCTCCACCACATGACCTACTGCCCCAGAATGAAAGGCACGGGTAGCATTTGCATTATACCCTCTGGGATAGGGAGGCTGATATGGTTTCATCTGACGAGTGTTGATTAACTTGTTGGCAATGAGATAATTGAACAAATCTGTGTACGACATGGGGATAGGTTCAAAGACAACAGACTTTTTTTCATTGTAGTTTCTGTACTGATTGTTGGACTGGAATAGCTGAGCAGGCGGCGTCTGAGCAGGAACTGGAATGGCTTGTGGGGGATTATTGTGTGATGGACCGCTAGCTCCGATGATTGCATTAGTTTCTCCCTCCTTCTTCTTGTGGGAACCAGAAAAAGGCTTTTTCTGATGGGAAGGAGGCGTTGGGCCATGGGCTATTCTTCCGCTGCGCATGCCGTTCTCCACTCTTTCTCCAATGACAACCATCTCCGAGAAATTCGAAGCCACGCTGCCGACCAAACGATCATAGAACACTGGGGGAAGAGTTTCCATGAACATATGGACCATCTCTTTATCAAGCAGGGAGGGTTTTACTTGTGCAGCGAGGTTCCTCCACCTCTGGGCGTATTCCTTGAATGTCTCATTATCCTTCTTAGACATACATTGCAGCTGGGTCCTATCCGGGGCTAAATCACTGTTGTACTGGTATTGACGGATAAAGGCATCCGCCAGATCCTTCCAACAACGGATATTAGTTGGCTCCAATTGCATATACCATTCAAGGGGAGCTCCAGCTAAGCTTTCCTGAAAGCAATGTATCATCAGGTTATCATCACGGGCGTGGGCAGTCATCTTCCGGCAATACATCGTCACATGGCTGCGCGGGCAGGTTGCTCCTTTGTACTTGTCGAAAAATGGTGCTTTGAACTTGGGTGGCAGGACTAGATTAGGGACCAAACATAACTCATGGGCGTTCCTAGCCCGGGAACCTGTTCCTTCAACAGCTCTCAATCTTTCTTCTAACATCTGGTACTGACTTCTAGCTTCATCAGGGTAATTCGGCGGAAAACCACTCACACCGTAGTGAAGATTATTCATCGACACCACAGCTGGGGTCACGTGTGGGTCACGTGAGTGAGCGATAATCTGAGGAATTGGACCCTGAACTTGTGGATGGATTGTTGCTGGAGAATTGAAGCCAAACGGAGTTCCCGGGGTAATAGCAGGAGTAGGAATCTGAATTTGAACCTGAGGTGTCCCCGTTCCAACTTCATTCACAGCTGATTCAGGCTGGGCCTGTCCTGTGGTTCCCGAAGGACCACTTTCTGGGTTTGCACCGGTAGCAGGGGTGTGTACCCTCATGGGAGACCATAAGGAGGCCATCGCACGTTCTGGAGAGCCTGAGAGACTCTAGGTTCAGGAGGAGGATCCACTCCTGCGGCAGCAGCACCTTCAGTTATGCCAGCATCCCTTAAGGCACTTAACACTCTTATGACCTCTGCCATTTGAGCTCTTATAACTTTCATCTCAGCCCTGATTGCTCGATTCTCTTGATTCTGATCATGCTGACCCTGACCATTTGGATTCGGACCTTCTGGAACTGCATCATTCTGGATTGGTTGATGATTGCCCAGATTCGCGTCGTCTTGATTGTTGGCCATATTTCTTGCCTGTGATCGCGTCCAATACCGATGATTAACCAGCTTGTCTTACTTCTGTGGACGGAACATTTTTTTTTTTATGAATACAAATGATGCAAATGCAATGCAATATGCATGTTATTATGTTTATTGCCGGGAATCGCGGTGCAACTCGTCTTGTCATAGGTGTTAAGGTTCAGGTGTTTTTAGGATTTGCAACAAAGTTGGAAGCAACAAGGCAAAACAAACGTACTTCAATTAAATGGAATGCGAAGGAGTATCATAAATAGAAAGCAAATCAAAGTACAATATTCCTTAAGAGTGCAATACAATGATTTTAAACAAAGTACTATTTTCCAAAGAAAGTTACAACTTCTTAAAGAAAATTACAATTTCCTAAGGATCGCTACAATACTCTAAAGGGAACTTTAAAGGCATATGGCTTTCAACTCCTCGCTCCTTTTTCTCTTCTTGCTCTCAGCTGCCCCCCGGGCTTTCTCCAGGAGTTCTTCTGTGAGAATCTTGCAGTACTCAACAAACTCACACACCTTGACAGGGGTGTTGAAAGGATTCATTTCTGCATCCGCCTTTCTTAGCTTCTTGGGAATGTCTCTCACAGCCTGATTAGCTAACCAAACTAACTTGGAGAACTTGTCTTTCCAATGTAAGCCTTCCTTTTTCAATTCCTCAAAGACTTGTTGACTTTTTACCTTACTGAGCAATTCCGCAAATTGACTCTCCCAATAGTCACTCTTCTCCCTTATCCGGAGGTAAGACCCTTCCAAGTACTGCACATGATTTGCCAAGCTTTCCGACTTCCCTTGTTCCCTTCTTAGTGCTTGCTGATAATCCCTCAGGATCCCTTCAATAGATTCCCGATCTTGCTTGACACTCTTTAATTGATCTTCCAATTCAAGCTTCATCATTCGAGAGTCTTTTCTTGACTTAACTAGTGCGTGCCTGACTGCTTGCTCTTCTTTCCATGTATCCTCATATAGCCTCTTCCATTTAATTGCTTCCGCTACAGCCTCATTCATCTTGGTAGTGCACCTCTTCACTTCCTCTTTGGCACCCTTCAAGTGCTTTTGCATTTCCCTCTTGCTTTTCCCCTCTATTTCAAGTTTTCTATTGACTTCCTCAATAGCTGCAGCTTGGAAAGCATTTTCATTTTCTAGCTTTTTCTTGTCTTGCATCATCTTTCTCAATCTATCTTGCAGAGCCCTTTTCTCTTCTTCCACCTTTGACATGGCCAACCTAACCTCTTCCAATTCTTCAATGGTAGGAATGTGAGGTTCTTGTATCTTTTCCTCAGGCAGTGGTACTCCTTGGTTGGATGACCGAGTTTCACTAATCCTCCCTTCAAGCCATTGAGAAAAAGAGATAGCAGTGGTCCTCCTGGTTAACTCTTCTCTGTCCTTCCGCACTACGGTTTCCCAAGCTTGCAGGACTCGCCGAAGTAGACTCTCGTCTTTAGGGATCCCCGCGTGGAGGTAAAAACGAAACAGCATAGCTTCGGAGGGTGAATCCCGCATAGAGTATCCGAGCTGTCGCAAGGTCAAAGAGGGGTTATAGTTTATGCATCCTTGGGTTCCCATGAGAGGAACGTTCTGAAAACTCCCACACCGAAATACCACTGAAGGCCTGTCTACCCAACATTTAGGTGAGAACCAACGAATCTGGAGAGCATCTTGGTTCTTGAAAGCATGCACCCACTCTTGAGAGTTCATAGTCTTCGGATTACAACCCAAGGCATAGGAAAGCAAATCCTTCACATCACTTTTGTTGGTACACACATGACTGATCAACCAAGCATATAACACAGGGAAGGAGCAACACATCTTATTCTTTTGGAATTCATGGTGACGAGTGAAGGCACGGTATGTCTCTGCGAGGATTGCGGGAACCGGGTTGATAGGATTTTTTGCACATTTGAAGGCGAGGAAGACACCGATTGCAGTTTCACTCACATGCCTCTCTATCTGAGGGAAGAGCACAATGCCGAAGATGGTCAGAGCTAGCACTTGCTTGAAAGAATTCCAATCATCAGACACTACATAGCTGGTCATCAAACTCTCCAAGTATTCTTGAGGAAACCCAAATACCTTATTACGTTCTATCTTATGGGCCCGCACTTTCTCAGCACTGATTTGCAACAAGGCAGCAAGCTTTTCATCAGAATAATACTCCCCTTGGTATTGATAAGGCTTAAACTTGGATCGATCAAAGCCCAAAATCCTATCATACTCTTCTAGGGTAGGCGCCATTTGGAAATTCTTAAAAATGAAACAGCGAATCTCCGAGTCATAGAACCGACACAGGGCAGCAATGGCACTCTCTTGCACTTCTAGTTGTAGCAGCTTGCGAATGTTCCCATAGGTTT
This sequence comes from Astragalus glycyphyllos, assembly GCA_963573325.1. Classification (NCBI taxonomy): domain Eukaryota; kingdom Viridiplantae; phylum Streptophyta; class Magnoliopsida; order Fabales; family Fabaceae; genus Astragalus; species Astragalus glycyphyllos. The sequence continues at coordinate 77,796,190 of OY754307.1, forward strand.
TGTCAAAAGACCTGACCTCAATAGGACCTAGGAGGGATGCATACTCTTTCAGACTAGCCATATCAATCTCTTTCACAACAGGAAGCCTTGAATTGAAAACGGTTTTGCCTTTTGATTCCATTCCGTTTCTTACACACCTATGACAAGACTTTGTGTTACGTTGCGATCTCCGCCAAACAACTTTAATGCATGGAGGATGCAAAGAATGGAGGTTTTTTTTTCAAAATTTTTGTTAGATGCGAATGCAATGATGATGATGCAAAATGACTCAAATGTGATGATTATGACCTTTTATTTACATAGAAAAGAGAGAAGAAAATGATGTTTATTGGTGGCGGTTCAAAACATTTTTGAAAATACCCGCTATATGCCACCTCATATAGGTGTTTATGAGGGAAAAAGGAAATTACTTTCTACATTTTTGGTAAAAGAGTTTCGAAAGAGGATGCCTAAGCTAATGCAACACACAATTTGCGTGCCCCCGTGTCCTACAAATGGGTAAGGATCGTAGGCTCTAAAGTCAACGACAAGGGTAATCCTCCCATGTGGGTTCTGGTCACTGCCTCACAATGGCAACCAAGAGCTAAAGTCTCTCTCATGAATACACCCACAATCGTAGAGAGCTACCGATTGTGAGGTATCATGAAGAAAGCGCACTCTTGGGCGAAACTTTCATGAGAGCCAGACAGACAACGGTCTACGAATGGCAGTCACTACTCATTTCCACTCTCCTAGGGTTCTTTGCAGACCTTGGGTTTTAGGCCCCACTCAATGCTCACAAATATAAGGTGTGTAGTGTGTGATGAGGGCACAACACCTAAAAATCTACCCAAACCCCACCTGCAAAGGGAAACCAAAACAGTCCAGACAATATCAAGCAACAGCATGTCGTCTACCCTAGGGTTCAATATCATTTCAGCATAAGTATACTATCCTAGGGTTCCAACAACAATCGCAAGCATTGCTTACCTTAAGAAAGGGAGCCTAGAGGAGGGGACATAATAGGATTAGGGGAAATGCATGAGCTTACCTCAAGAAAAGGAGCAAAGAAGAGGGGAACATGCTAGGATTGGGGAAATGTATGAGAAAAGCATATAAACGACGAAAGTAAGAGGAGAAGAAGAAGAAACTACTCTTGTTTTACTCAAGAAGCAAATATAGAAGAGGAAGTAGGCTAACACACAATGCACGCAAGCACAACATCACAAGAATGCACACGACAATTCTAAGAATAATGCAAGCATGTTTCTAAAGGCAAAGGAAAGAAAGAAGAAAGGGAAAGGAGGAGAGATATAACAAAGCATTCAAATCAACGAAATAAATCACATGTCGAATCGATTGGCTCGACCCACTAAAGAAAGGTCCCCAGCGGAGTCGCCAGCTGTTGCACCCCGAAAAATCCTTTGGAGGGATTTCTCTTCGCACAACATGAATTGGAGTCGCCACCGATATTTTTTAGAGGTAAAACATTGAAAAAAACCTTTCTTGAAAGACAATGGTCCTTGGAACCACGAGATTTGAGTTCGGGGGTCGGTTATGCATGGGGAAGGTACGAGCATCCCACACATCCTTTCTACTGAAAGGGAACCTCTATTTGACGTGTGATTTAAAAGGTTGATTTAAGAAATGCTTTGTTTTTATCTCTCTTTATCTCTCCTTACTTTATGGAAAAACTTAAGGAAAATTTAATCTTTTGCGCTTGACGGGAGGGCACCGTGCCTACGTATCCCGGGGAGGGAATCAAAGCAACGTAGTTCTTGTTTTCGAAAATTGTTTTGTTTTTAGAAATTGCCTTGTTTTGGAAAAGGGTTTGTTTTTTTGAAAAGAAAATGGTTTTTATTTGTCGTGCTTGACGGGAATGTGACCCGCTCCTACGTATCTCCCAGTGCGATGGAGAATTCAAAGCTTACGTAGTTCTCGGTTGTCGAGAAAAGGTTTTTATTTTTTAGTTGTTTAATTGTGAAAATTGAATGTTCACAGTGATCAAACAACAAAGGTTTCGAGTGATCACCACTAGCATCCCATTATTGACGATCGTGCAAGCAAAGGCTTCGCATTATCCTCAACAAAGTTTTTAATTTGTGAAATGAGAGTTCTTTTGAAAAATGAGTGTTCATGATAATCAATTGAGCAAAGACTCCAAGTGATCACCACTAGCACCCCATTATTGACGATCGTGCAAGCAAAGGCTTCGCATTACCCTCAACAAAGTTTTTAATTTGTGAAATGAGAGTTCTTTTGAAAAATGAGTGTTCATGATAATCAATTGAGCAAAGACTCCAAGTGATCACCACTAGCACCCCATTGTTGACAATCGTGCAAGCAAAGGCTTCGCATTATCCTCAACAAAGTTTGATTTGTGAAAAATAGTTTGAAATTGTTTTGAGAAGAAGTGAAGTTGTTTATCAATGATTATGTAAATGCAAAAAAAATGTTTTGAAGTTGGAACGTTACTAACGAGTAACAAGTTGTTCTTTGTATGCAACATAGTTTTGAAGTTTTGGAGAGTTACTAACGAGTAACAATTGGTGGAAATCAAAACAAGCAAATTGTGAACACCAATTCAACATTTTAATGCACCACAACAATTTAATGCATCAAGGCTCTAAGTGGCCTATCCTTTGCCAAAACTTCACAAGCTTCAAACAAAAATTTACATTAAACTCAAAGAGCAAAGAAAGCATGATTAAACTTGAGGATGCATCAAGGTCATTGGAGACCAATCATGTGCGCAAATTCAATTGTTTATAGACCCCTTTTTGCTCACATTTCACAAGCACATCAAGTGGGAATTGAATTTTTAAATGCTTACAAGCATAGGCATCAAGGTTGAAGTAACCTATCTCTTGCCAACTTAGCATAACCCAAGATCATTTGTGGACCATAAATGAACCAAAACCCAAATTCATTTTCTCAAATCACAAATTAATCATCAATTTATTTCAACAAGTCAACCAAATCAAGCAAGCAAATGACACTAGCAAGACTTAGGAACATTTATTCACAAGATCCAAGCGATCAAACACCAAAATCAACAACTATTCATATTTTTTGATTTTTGTGAAAGTAAGAAGGCATGAAAAATGAATATTTGCAAAATCAAACAACATATTTGGACATGGGAACTTCAAAATCAAGCCCCAATAACAAGATTGCATAAAGAAATGCATCAAAACTCGATTAAACCTATTTTTATACTAAAGGTGCGAAACATTCATAGCTTCCTAACACAATTTTATTTCACAAAATGCAACAAGCAAAATGATAACAACACAAATCACAATTTATTCAAGGGTGAGAAGCAATCTCAAACACCCAAGCCTCCCTAAGTGCTTGTCAAAATGTTTGAGACACCTCTCACCAACAACAATCAACAAATCAACAATATAACAACACTAAAATGCATGAAGATGGTAGGATGAAAAATTAGAAACATGATATCTACATTTTGATGCAAAAAAGTTGAAGATGATGCTAGGTTTTAAAAAGTTTACCTCAAATCCAAGCTAAGGAATGACTAATATGAAGAACAAGACCACAAATCAACTTGAATCTTCACCAAACTTCAATGAAACCCACGAAATGCTTGCTTAAAAATGCCCTTTGATGATGCAAGTTTGAATTAAATTAGGAGAGAAGGAAGATATATGAAGTAGGAGTTAATATGAGATGGAAAATGGAAGTGAAATGAAGAAAAATGGAGGAGGGAGTGGTTGTTGGTGGTTTCAGCCAAAGGAGGAGAGGAGAGGAGAGGTTTGTGTGCTAGGGTTTTGTGAATGAATTGTGAGGCCAAAAGCTTTTTTTTTGTGAGGTGAGGTTAATAGGGTATATATAGAAAGCAATTAGGTTTAAGGGTAGTTAGGTCATTGTGCACTAGTTGTGTTCTAGGATTTGATTTTAATTTTGAATCAAAGGCTAGGATTGAGGCTCACATGGATTGAGGACATTGAGAAAACACAAAATGAGAGAATAGAGAGGGATAGGCGCATAAATGGGAGGGGTCCTTGGTGACCAAGTTTTGCTAGTTGTCATCTTGTACTATTGTACTATTATATGACCATTCCATTATCCCTTCATTTTTGATTATTCTTCTTAGGATAATTGTACAAAAATACACCCAATTTAGGCCACATACTAGGAACCTTAGGAATATGCCATTTTATGTGATCACCATGACCAAAAATGTCATAAAAATCACATCTTGGAACTTTTTGTAGAATATTCCCTTTTGATCCTTTTTTGAAATTTTGTGCACAATGTATGCATGCATGCGCATACATACATACATGACCAAAAATGTTTTGCCTCAAATAAATTTCTCTAAAATTGCACAAAGATTCTTGATGAGAAATTATCTTATTTTTGACAATGACCAAAATACCCTTTTGCCCTAAAAACCTTGTTTTTTAACAACAAATGCATTTCCACTCTAACAATGAATTTAAAAGCCCTAGAATGACTTTTAAAACCCAAAAATGCATGCACAATGCTCTTCACTCTTCAAAATAAAACCACACTTCTCAATTTATTTATTTTTTGCGGAAAATTAGGGTTTTAAACCTAGGCGGACAAAATTAGGGTATGACAGTGCTTAATTGTAACTGTGAGGATGTCCTTAGGAAGCTGATAATTAGCATTTGTCCCTCTTGGGTACTTTTTGTGAATTAGCTTCTAAATGTGAGATTTGAGCCTTTATAAGGGGATTGATATTCAATCATAAATTTTTACCCCTTTTCTTTCTATGAGTGTGTTTCCCAATTTGCTACATTCTAGAATTTGTCTTTTGACCGTTTCAAGGCGAAAATTGATTTGCATCATGTAAAACGATTTGGGGATTTAGGTATTTTTCTGGCCTCAGTTATTTGTTGAAATTATCCATTAGTTGCCCCCATTGAGCCTATTTGTTATATTTTTTCTTTGGTACCCAGATATAATTTTTTTCTTTTCTTGTTTGTGGTAACCATTTGAAATTGAATGTGGAGCAACTATTGAAAATTACAATTTCGTCCTATATTTTAGTTGTCTATATTATCAGGACTGAAATTTCGTCCTATACTTTAGTTATCTATCTTGTCAGGATGAAGAGAAAAAATGGAGTGAATCATGTGCTTACAAAAAAAAATTCATACAAAGGAAACCAAATAGGAGTTTTCATGTACTTACCTTTTCCTCCTACGAAAAAAATGCAAGAAGAAAGAAAAGACACATCAAAAGAATGAAAGAGCCAAAGGGCAAATCAAAAGAATGAAAGAGCCAAAGAGCAAATCAAAAAGAGTCGACTCAATAGAAAAAAAAAATGAAGAAATGAAAGTGAAATTAATTTGGAGTTTGGGCAAAAATTGTAAAATAGATAGGAACTCCATATTTGGTTCCAAAGGTTACTATTTGTTTCTTGTTTTTTTAGCCCTTTAATTATCCATTTCTTCTTATTTCCTACCCTGCATGAATTCACCCTGGCCCCATTACAACCCATGAAACCCTATCTTTTTCATGCATGTGAACTATTTAGTGGAGATTTGGTCAAATTACAAGCTTATGTTAATGTGCATTTTGTAGAAACTTGAGTGTATTTTCCCTAGTCCCTAAACACTTAGAGAGATTGTGAGCGAGTGCCCTTGTTCACAGAAATGTATTCTTCAGGGACATGAGCCTCTAATTGGGCAACCTTTTGACACCTCATATGTGCTATATTGTATATTGTCTGTCATTGTGCGTCTAATTTTGGATTTCCTATTTGGCTATCTCTATTACTTATTTGAAAATTTTATTGAGCCAGAAAATTTACTTGAGGACAAGCAAAAGTTAAGTGTGGCGGAGTTGATAAACTCTAATTTAGTGCATTTATTAGAGATATTTTGAGTTGTTTTTAAAGTAATTATTATTGATTAAATAAATAACTGACTTAAATTACTCTATATTTGCAGGAAGGTAGAAAAAGAAAATAATATAAATGTGGGCTGAAATTAGAAGAAATGTTAGAATAAAAGAAAGCAAGCCCAAGCCCATTAATGCAAGAAGGCCCACAGTAATAAAAGGAAGAAGATCCTCTTGGAGATTTCAATTAAAAGTGATGCACATGTGACTTGGGGAGAAAGAAAGTTACATGGAGTGGATAGCAAGCAACACATATTTAGGAAGGATCTAAATCCTAATATTTAGGGATTGGCATATCTTGCAATTAAAAGTGGAAGCAATCTTGACTTAATCCCTAGCTTGGAGAGAAAGAAAAGGAACCAATATAAAAGGAGGGCTTCACTTGTGAATGAAGAGGCCAGACACCACATACATAAACGAGAGCCACATACACTAACACAAAATTACGAGAAGCGATAGTGACGACAACACATAGAAGAAAAAGACTTTTCGGGTACCGTTCTTGACACCGGGAGAGACCTCTGGAGCAGAAAAAAAAAGAGATTGAAGACATTGATCAAGACTTTATCTATTTTACGGGTTATTCTTTATCTTTGTATTTCATGAACTTTATTTCTATTTTATTGTTCTTGACTATTATGGATACCTAAATCCTCTTCTAGGGTCTTAGGTGGATCTTGCATTCTTAGAGACATTTTTTTATGTTCTAATTTAATATTTGATTTCCTATTTTTATTTCAAGTAATATTGTTCTATTGTTTTTATCACATAATTAGGATTAACTACCCTTTTCATGTTCATAATCAATTAGCTGATCAGCGACCGTACTGCAATTAGTTGGTGGACCTATAGGATAATTGGGGCTATAATTAATGCATGACCAAACTTTAATTTAGTCTTCCAATCATTCAACCTTTTTGTTCTTTATGCTTTTCTTAAATTTAAATTCTAGCATGACCAAACTAGGGTTAATTTAGGAAAAAGAATATTAATCGCAAATGACCAAACGGATTAGTAGCTTTAGTAAAGGGATTGGTAATTGAATAAAATAATGGAATTCTGGTAGAATTAGACATAGGGGAATCGAAGCTTGCAAGTGAAACCGTGACCCTAGGCTTCTCTCCATCGATTAAATTTATTATTTTAATTCTTGTTATTTAATTCTCTTTATTTCGTTTCTATAACATAAAACTATTCGTTCGTCTAAACATTAAATAATCTTGATTAGTTTAGTACTTGTTAATTAATCCTTGTGGATACGATATTCTTTTATACTACTTCTGCGAAAGAGTACACTTGCTCTAAGTGTGTTTTTAACGCAACAGGGCATTTATCAGATCCTGTATTAAAGATTTTGAGTAATAAAATCCCTTTTCAATCTTGTTCAAATACTTGCACAATTTGTCCTTTGGCCAAGTAAAGGAGACTTCCATTTATTTCACATAATAATGTTTCAAATGAGATTTTTGATGTGATACATGGGAACCTTTTCCACAACCTACTCATGATGGTTTTCAATACTTTCTTACAATGGTAGATGATCACTCTAGGTTTACTTGGATTCACTTGATGAAAAATAAATCTGATGCACAACACTTAATCAAAAGTTTCTTTGCATATGCACGCACACAGTTTGGAAAGTCTATTAAATGTCTTCGTACCGACAATGCAAAACAGTTTCTTTTGACTGATTTTTTTGCAGAAGCAAGGTACTGAACATCAATTCTCCTGCCCTTATAGACCTCAACAGAATGCTGTTGTAGAGAGAAAACATCAGCATCTGTTGAATGTGGCAAGAGCATTGATGTATCAGGCTGCTGTCCCTCTAACCTACTGGGGAGAATGTGTTGCAGCTGCTGTCTACTTGATCAACAGGACCCCCTCTGCCAACCTTGATGATAAAACTCCTTTTGCAATCCTTCACAACAAACAACCAGACTATTCCCTCTTTAAGGTCTTTGGCTGCCTCTGCTATGCCTCCACAATAGTTGCTCACAGGACCAAATTCACCCCAAGAGCCATACCTTGCATCTTCTTGGGATACCCCCAAGGATACAAGGGATACAAAGTGTTTGACCTCCTTCACAAAAAGGTTCTCATTTCCAGAGATGTGCTCTTTCATGAGTCCATTTTTCCTTTCAAACAACATAGCCAAATAGACATATTTCACCCAGACAATGACACTACAGTGCTGCCAAATATCTCTGACCTGCCAAATAATTTCCCTGACCAAACAAACCAGCCTCAAGAACAAACTCATAGTGAGACAGAAAATATCACTGATGCAGAGCCAAATATCACTGATGATGTTGCAAACCCTGAGTCTCAAGCTGCAGCAGGAACTGGTATTGATGCAGGAGCAGATGCTGCTGCTCAAGACACTGATGTGGAGCCCAATCCCCCTCGCAGGTCCACTAGAGCTCACAACCCACCATCATACCTCCAAGAATATGATTGCAACCTCACTTATCCCATTCAAGAACATGTGAACTACTCTAGGCTCTCCACAACTTACCACCAGTATGTCGTGAATGTATCTGCAATTTTTGAGCCAGAATTTTACCATCAAGCAGTGAAGGTTCCTGAATGGTGCAAGGAAATGACTGAAGAAATCAATGCACTAGATGCCAATAACACTTGGTCAGTGCAATCTCTTCCTCCAGGCAAAAAGGCTATCGGTTGCAGATGGCTCTACAAAGCCAAGTACAAGGCAGATGGGAGCCTTGATAAGTACAAGGCTCGTTTAGTGGCAAAGGGCTACACCCAACAAGCTGGAATAGATTTCACAGAGACTTTCTCCCCTGTAGCTAAGCTTGCATCTGTCAGAATTCTCTTGGCCATAGCAGCTCAACAAAAATGGTCTCTCTTACAATTGGACATCAACAATGCTTTTCTCAATGGAGAATTAAATGAAGAAGTCTTCATGCAGCTACCTTTAGGTTATCACATCAAGGGGGAGAATCTTGTTTGCAAGCTCAATAAGTCCCTGTTTGGCCTAAGACAAGCATCAAGACAATGGTACTCCAAGTTCTCCTCAACTGTCTTGCAACATGGTTTCCAACAAAGCTCAACAGATAGCTCCTTGTTCACCAAAGGTGCTGGTTCTGACCTGGTTGTATTATTAGTATACGTGGATGACATCTTGATAGTTGGGCCAAATGCAATTCTGATTGATCAAACAAAACAGTTTTTGGAACAAAACTTCAAGTTAAAGGTTGTTGGGAATTTGCAATACTTCCTTGGCCTTGAGATTGCTCACTCTCCTCAAGGAATATCTCTGAGCCAGAGGAAGTATACTCTTCAATTGCTGCATGATACGGCATTCCTAGCTGCAAAGCCTTTACCAACTCCCATGGAATCTAACATTCACCTCAATGAAACTGATGGAGACCCTCTCAGTGACCCAACACAATATAGAAGACTCCTGAGTAGACTTATTTACCTCACAATATCAAGGCCTGATATTGCCTACTCTGTCAACAGGCTCGGCCAGTTTATGCACAAACCCAGGACCACACACCTCCAAGCAGTGCATCATATATTACAATATCTCAAACAATCTCCTGGACAAGGTCTTCTCTTTCCCACAAACTCATCCTTAAAGGTCAATGCCTATTGTGATGCTGACTGGGGTAGCTGCACCTCCTCTAGGAAATCAACCACTGGGTTCTGTGTTTATATTGGTTCAGCTTTGGTCACTTGGAAGTCAAAAAAACAAAGTACTGTAGCAAGGTCTTCTGCAGAAGCAGAATACATGATGACTATCCGAATGGATAGTTTTTCATCTATGTGAATTCGGGTTGAATAACACAAGCAATATACGCGCAAACAGAATTGGAAAAGTAAAAGATAAGAACAAGAAAGAAGAAATGAGAAAATATGGAGGAGATAAGAAATGGGAATGGCGCCACACTCTTAATTCATTGAGAGAAAGAAGAAGTGATAAGCTTAGGGAATGATCGCCACAAGAAAACTTGGTTTCTTGATAAGATCTAAACAAGGTTCAATGAAGAACAAAAGAGAGACATACTCTCACAATACACAAAGTATTATTTCATAAAATTCTGTGTTCTCATAGATTGCTCCCCCTATATATAGGAAAGGATAATGATGGACTGATTCAATACAAGGCAATACAAAGGCCACAAATAACTAACAATAATTCTTAGTGGCTTTTAGTACACCATAGTGGAAGAATGGTTACAAAACAACCAAGGAGACCTAAAGTCACATTCAACAAGATAACAATGGGTCACTTCCTCTCCTTTTCATGCAAATTTCGTCCACTTCCCTTAGGCATCAACCCACACCTTTATTTTGGAAATTAAAACAAAAATACATTATTATTTTGACCAATAATTTGTCTTCGACTTCCAGCCCATTTTTCATCATGATAGCAACCGAATCTGAAATAAGGACTTGAATGAAAGTTGTAGAAATATTTCTTATCTTTCAAACGGATCAAGAATCATACTAATCGGACTGTTGGATCTTTAGATATTACCAAAACAAGACAGATGTGTTATTTTGAACAATGCCCCCATTTCCATTTCGTGCTTGATTTTATTAATGTTAGACGCATCCATTCTAGGTTGTCACCAATACAGGGCCCTGGCCACTCTCACATCTGAACTCCTATGGATCAAGCAATTACTCAGAGCCTTGGATGTGCACCTTCCCTCTGCTGTCATCTATTGTGATAGCAAATCTGCTATCCAATTGGCCACAAATGCAAGCTGCACAGACAGAAGCAAGCACATTGACATTGATTGTCACTTTGTGCGCGAACATGTGCATTCCTCCTTCATCAAGCTGGTGCATGTTCCCTCTTCGGAACAGTTGGCAGACCCTCTCACCAAGGCTCTCCCAAGACCTCAGTTTCAAGCCATCATCTCCAAGTTGGGACTACACAACTTGTATTGTACTCTCCAACTTGAGGGGAGTATTAAATGAATGAATTTCTCAATTCTCCAATTTCTGATTTGACCATTATATCCCTCCTTTAAACTATAGTCGGTCTCTAGAGTGAAGTGTTAACTGTAGTTGGATCTGTTAATTATCTATGGCTGTAATTTACTTGTTAGTTTTCTGTTTAGATAGTTAGAGTTAGTTAGCCTAGTTTGTTAAGGATATGTGGTTGACATTAGCAATACTCTTGTATATAACTCCAAACCTCTCTGTACAGAAGTAATTTTTTCCAATACAATTCAATTCATTCTTTCTTTCTCTTCAATTGTCAATGAAGATGTCTACTTCAGTTCTTCTGGATTGTGATTCATTCAATACTTAGGCTCAACTGATACCACTTATATCAAGTTTTTTTTGCAAGTTTGTAATATTTTGGAAGGCATTTTCCGTTGCAGGTTTTCAATTATTTTGGAAGGCATCCTAAAGAACAATCATGGCAGGAAATAAAGTTGGGATACAAACACAAAGTTACTCATCAAAAGGCAAAAGATCTGCTGTTATCATTGTTGAATTTGATGTACATATTGTACCATACCCATGGAATAGATTTTACCAATGTAACCGATTGTGTTCATAAATGTAATAGCAATAGAATAGATAGATAGCAAATTTTATTTACTTTGTATTAGGTTGTAACATGCTCATTTTATACTTCCAATTATGACCAACACAACTTCTTTGTCAGCTCTTCTTGTATCAAAACTAAATTGATAGACAATATCCAGCTCATTAATTTTGATCATAATATTAGAGCATCTCAAACACGGTGTATCTCTTTACATTTGTGTTTTTCAAATCTGTTTTATCGCATTCATTTCTTTGCTCGCTTAATCTCTGTTGCGTAAAAAACACACTTGAGAGCAAGTGTACTCTCTTGCAGAAGTAGTATAAAAAATATCGGCTCCACAGGATTAACTAATAAGTACCAAACTATTTAAGATTAATTATTATTTAGACGAACGAGTGTTTGGTTGTATTAGAAATTAAAATAAAACGAAGTAAATAACAAGAATTAAAATTGAAAAGTTCGATCAACGGAGGGAAGCCTAGGGTCTCGGTTTCACTTGCTAGGTTCGATTCTTCTATATCTAATTCTACCTGAATTCCCTTATTTTATTCAATTACCAATCCCTTTACTAAACCTATTAATTCGTTTGGTCATTCGTGATTAATATTCTTTTCCCTAAATTAATCCTAGTTTGGTCATGCTAGAATTTAAATTTAAGAAAAGCATGAAGTACAAAAAGGTTGAATGATTGGAAGACTAAATTAAAGTTTGGTCATTCATTAATTATAGTCTCAATTATCCTATAGGTCCACCAACTAGTTGTAGTACGGTCGCTAATCAACTAATTGATTATAAACATGCAAAGGGTTGTCAATCCTAATTATATAATAAAGCAATAGGATAATATTAATTGAAATAAAAATTGGGAATTCAAAATATAAATTAAAACATAAAAAGGTCTCTAATCAAGCAAGATCCACCTAAGATCCTAGAAGATGATTTAGCTATCCATAGTGTTCAAGAACATTGGATTAAAATAAAAAGTCATGAATTACAGAATATAAAAATAACACGGAGATTGAGTAAATTCTGATCCTGTATTCAGTCTCTGTATTCTGCTCCAAAGCTCTCTCACGGTGTCAAGAATGGAGACCCAAAACCTTCCAAAGTGTTGCTGTGCGTCAAATTGCTTCAAAGCTCCGCCTCGGTTTCCGTGCGCAGCTTTTTCTCCCTTTTTAATTTTTCTCCGTAAGTCGCCCCCCTCGGTAGTGTGAGTTAGGGGTGTTCAAAACCGAACCAACCCAATAGAAAACCGCAAACCGAACCAACCCAAACAGAAAACCGCAAAAAACCGCAAACCGCAAAATTTAATCGGTTTTATTTCCAATCAACCGTTTGGACCGCGGTTTTTGTTCCACCAACCGAACCAAACCAAACTGAACCGCAAGTAACACTAAAGCTTTATCGACTTACAATCTTACTTACTAACGTACTAGCCCAACTCCAACTAAAACTCAACTCTCACTCACTTAATAGCCCAAATCCAATTATTTCTTTGACTCACTTACAAACAATCCATTTTGTTATGCTATATTTAAGAATTACAATAAAACATTTAATTCAACTTCTTTTAAACATGACCGTAGCTATATTAAAAGAATTAAAAGTGAGTAATTCATATACTACATATATTTGAGCAGATATTTTCTTAAAAATTTATGTTAACCGTTTTTTATGTTAGTTAATTTTAACTCCGTTTTAAATTATATTTTGTCTTGGAAAAAACCGAATCAAACCGCGGATTGGTTTGGTTTGGTTTGGTTTGGTTTTATTTAAGAAAGTCAACCGAACCAAACCAAACCGCATGTAGTTTTAACTTGCGGCTCGGATCACTTTTTGTCTCAAAACCGAACCAAACCGCACCGCGAACACCCCTACCTGTGTGTAACCTGTTGTGTTCTTTTTATGAATAACTTAAACAGTATTTAATAATTTGAATATTACCCTGTGAAAATAAAGACAAATTTAAAGTAGATAAAAAAGGAGTTTCAAATAAAAAATAGATAAATATTAAAATCTAAAAATGTAAAAATATCATTTAAAAACATTCTATGCATTTATCCTGTGTTTTTTTACATATCAGTGCAGTGTTTTTTTTATATATCAGTGTTATTATCCCGTGGTTTTTTATATATAAATGCAGCTATCCCGTGTTTTTATATTTGAGTTGATTAATAGATTATGGTATATAGTAAAAGATAGATAGTAGATTATCAATAAGAAATATTTATCCCGTGTTTTTTTATTTATCAGTGACAATTATTTGTCATTTTTGGTATTAATGAAAAATATGTGTCACTTGTGTATTAATCGGTTTAAATAGTCATTAAGGCTTCTTGTTTTTTTAGATAGTAGGTTTATAGTAGTCTTCAAAAATTATATTATCAATGGCAAATATTAATACTGTGTTTTTTTATATATCAGTGCAGTTATCTCGTGTTTATATATATATATATTAGTGCAGTTATTTCGTAGTTTCAATTGATTATTTTAGTTGATTAGAATTTCGAAATTTGAAAAGAAAAAAAAAGGAGAAAGTTGGAAAAAAAAGTGGGAATGAGAAGAAAGTGCATTGGGAGAAGAAATTTGAAAAAAATGTGATAGTAAATTACAACGTTACCATTAGTTAGATGAGTTCTCAAGTAAATAGGGAGGCTTGCTTGGGTAATTTAAGTGTGGTTTGTTTGTATAAATAGATATTAGATAGATAGATTAGATTGTTTGGGTAATTTAAGTGTGGTTTGTTTGTATAAATAGCTATTAGATTAGATAAATAGATATAAGATAGATAGTAGATTATCAATAAGAGATATTTTATCCTGTGTACTACTATTTATCATTACAATTTTTTGTCATTTTATAGGTATTAGTGACAAATACTTGTCACATGTGTTTTAAATATTATTCAGTAGTTTAAATAGTCATTAAGTCTTCTTGTTTTTTTAGATGTTAATTTCATGTTTTTTATATATTAGTGCAGTTATCCCGTGTTTTTTATATATCAGCGCAGTTATCTCGTAGTTTCAATTGATTATTTTAGTTGATTAGTAGATTATAGTAGATAGTGGAAAATAAAGTGAGTGGGTTTGATTAGAAATTTGAAATTTGAAAAAAAAAAGTATGAGAAAGTAGGAAAAAAGTAGGCGTGAGAAGAAAATTTGAAAAAATGTGTGATAGTTAATTACAACGTTGTCCTTAGTTAGATGAGTTGAAATAAATAGGGAGACTTGTTTGAGTAATTTAAATGTGGTTTCTTTGTATAAATAAATATTAAATTAGATAGTAAATAGGAGTTCATTGTAAATTATTTAATATTAATTTAATTATATTATATTATATAGTAGATTAAAAAAGATTGGAAAAAGAAATATTTTTAAATAAAGGATGTGGGGGCCACAAATAGTAGATGTGTAAAAAATAAGAAATATTGGAAAATGTGAGATTGAAAAAGAGAGAGAGGAAGAGAAAATATAATTAAAAAAATGAGAAATAGAGCGGTGATGTGTCAAAAAATGAAGATGTTCAAAATTGTCTTTTTGTAAGTTGTTTGTTTGATTAAATAGATATTAGATAGATAGATTAGATTAGCTAGATTAATTTAATTATATTATATTATATAGTAGATTAAAAAAGATTGGAAAAAGAAATATTTTTAAATAAAGGATGTGGGGGCCACAAAGAGTAGATGTGTAAAAAATGAGAAATATTGGGAAATGTGAGATTGAAAGAGAGAGAGAGAGGAATAGAAAATATAATTTAAAAAATGAGAAATAGAGTGGTGATGTGTCAAAAAATGAAGATATCCAAAATTGTCTTTTTGTAAGTTGTTTATTAGATAAATAGATATTAGATAGATAGATTAGATTAGATAGATAGATGCTATGTCTTTGGTTGGAGAAAGTTTAGGTGATTTGGACTCCGGGGCTCACCAGGGTCAGGGCAGGCCTCAAGGCTCTTTGAGCGCTTACTGAGGTACTTACAGATGACCCACCAAAGAGGTCCTCACATCGGCAACAGGAATTGAAAGCATGACCTTGTGAGGGATGAGCCAACTCCTTACCAACTAAGCCAACCTTCATCGACTCTAAATGCTATGGCTAATAAATAGCATTAGAATTTTAATTTTTGCAGCCGAATTCTTTGCATAACTCAAGTGTTCAAACATGATTTTAATTCAATTTTGATTTTGATAGAATTAGAAATAAAATGATAACCAAAAAAAGAATTACAACTAAAATTATGTTGTCGCAATCCTTGTGACCGACCCTAACTGAAAAGATAATTTCTCATTCAATTTAGTCTGGAAGTGAATCAGAGGAGACCAACTCGTCCTAGCTAGAGCACTAATACCCTTTTGAGATCAATACAGAAAAATACAGCTAAAGCCATGAAACCAATACAAATTTGAGATCAATGTGTCTCCCTTTAATCATCTCCCATCTCATTCCTAAGACTGCAGTTTTTTTTTCATTTTGTCTCTGAAACTGCCAACCAACCTCAAATAGACTAACTTTTTAGATTACACAAATAAAAACACAAAAATCTTTCCAATGTTGATAGCGTTGTTCTGTTGTGACTATAAAAAGCAAATAACATATCAGATAGAAATTATAGCAACATGGAAGTACGGGTTTGAAAGAAGAGGGGGCCATAATCGAGCCATATAATTTAGACTTACATCAACGGTAACTCTATCGGTTACATCAACTCCATTCTAAAATCCAAAACTACACTAAAATTCTTCAGTGAAGTTAGTAGAGGGAATATAAGCAAAAAGTTTGCAAACAAACAGACTAAACTTCCACAAGTGTCTCTATTAAAATCTAAACATGCCCAAAACCACACATGGCACAATTCATCCCCAAAGGAGCTTCCATAACATAAAAGGAGTGAAATGCATCCTCTATATAGTATGTTGAGAAGGGCTATTTCTTTTACGCACAAGTTTTTTGTGGCAATTGCAAGCAAAGAACTAGAAGTGATCCTTGGGTGGGGACTCATATCAACTGAAAAAATAACAACAATAAGTTGCCAATTATGAACCAAAACAAGTAGGTCATTTTCAAGTACCCCAGTCAACTACAATATCACGTAAATAAATAGGAAACCAATTCTTATGTCAACAACATCTTTAATACTTTAAAGAGAATATCTTACACACCAAACATATATAATACAAATGAAAAGAAAATAGGAAGTTGGAAATTAATGAGAGACTGGCAGGGAGACCATTCCAAAACTCGTTAACCTATCATTTAGTCAAACTAGCACACATATAGCCAACATTCTGTTAAACCAGTAAGTAGTACTAACAATTCTGTCAAATAAAACAAAACTACTAACAATCTTGTCATAAAACTAGACTGCAATCATGATAATGAAAAATCAGAAACTTTTGGGGATATTGCGGGAGTTTTCACCATAATACTTTGATATTACACAACCAATCCTCTTGATACAATGCAACACTAAATCAAAAGAGAGAACCTAAAAGCCAGGTACAAAATGGAAGAATGAAGGAAAAAGGAAAGAAAGAGGAAGAACAAAAGTCTGAGCAAATCAGGATAATGTGAACTCGTCGAATTTAATTAAAGGATGCTTTTGGTTCCTTATTGGAACTGCAACATCCCTCGAATATCTAGCTTGCGATTAGTATGGAAGAGTCAAAGCAAAGGTTGTCTTAGAAGCATCTCAAAAGCACTAAAGCATAAACGAATATGTAGTCAATAAGAGTGTCATGCAATCATGTTGGTACACCCAAGGGACTTGTAGTTTATCCATTATAATAAACTAAAACAGATGAAGCAAAAACCAAATTGAAGAATATCTTTTTAAAATATTGGATATTAAGTTCACACTTACTATGTCAACGGTTGCTGAGGGAGAGTTTTGAAGCAAGAAGTCAATCACTCCATGAGGTATGAATGAATATGGTTCTAATCGTGCTTGAATAGCTTCTTGTAACTTAGTATTTTCTTTCCACGACATTGTACCTACTGCTGGCACATAACTGACATGTCTATTTGGGTCGAGGTTTACTACTTTGAGTGACTTCAAGTTATACAAAGAAGGGGGCTTGAGCTTCAATTGCTCACGAACTGAGGAGAGAAGCTAAGAAATGAGGAACAAATTAGTACTAGTTAAATGTAATGCTTTTGAGAAAACAAACTTAATAATAAAAGAAGTTTCAGTAAACCTATATATACCACGAAAAGCAAATGCACAAAGATTTGGAGAAGATAAGAGTGGTACCCGAAGAGTTGATGGATCTACGATCAATGACTCGATATTAATCATTTGTCTAAACCAGTTGAGTAGATCCAAATTCCAAGGAGGCTCAAAAGATAAAATGCCTCTAAATATATCAATCATGACTTGTTTAATAGAAGAAAGATGGTCCCTGAGAGTATCTGATAAGGATTACATGTAATATCAAAGGTACACAGACTTGGAGCCATTAACACAATTCCCGAATAGAATTGGGTATGTGTAGGGGTATGTATAGACATGTTGAGAAGCGTACTACTTGATATGCAGAGGGGTTTTCCTTGATAAACATGGCACTGATAAAGGATCAAAGTATTCAAGCTTTTATAAGTGGAAAAGGGGTCAATGAATTTATCGTATTGGTTGAAAAAACACAAGTAGCGAAGTTTCAAATAGGTTAATGCCGGCAAATTTAGAGAATTCGGAAATAGCATGGGATAATTTCCGAACTCCATGTCTAGAGACAAAGACGGCAATAAATTTACTACATACTGTTTTTTCTTTTTATCTTTCATTACAACAGCAATAAATTTTTAGATGCATGTCTGCTGATCTTATTATACTTCACTTTTCATTTTCTATTATAACATTTTTTGTTCAATCCAAAATAAAAAGAAAACCTCAATCAAATGGGCATCCTCTTGCGAGATAAATCTTCTTCTTTGGTTCAATACTAACAATTCTTAATCATTAAGCTAGTGCCTATTTTGTGTTTGTGTTCTTTTATATTATTGTAATCAGTATTTTTGGATGAAAATCACAACTAGCTGCAGCATTAGTTTTACAAAGCAAGTATTTACTATAATTAGTTCATTTTTCAGATTGGTGGTAATTTGACAGTAGGTGGTATCGATTATTTCGTAAGTGATGCTTTTGGTGAAGGGTTATATGCGTCCTGCAAGGATGTAAAATTTGGCACCATGAATTCTAGAGCGCTACAATTTATTGATGCTGGCGCTCATGCACCCTTTAATCCCTAACCAAATTCCATTCCTACCTCTCATGTCTGATAATATATAATACAGGCCAGTATTAATCAGAATTCTTGGTTTATGATATTTTTTTTTGTTTTTTTTTTCTGTAGCACTAAGAATTTGCATTTTACTTTTGAAAATAATACATTTGGGTCTGTAAAACAGATCTTGTTATGTTTATTATCAATGTGACATTGCGGGGTTTTCCCCGTTTACAAAGAAAAACTTGATACACTAGAAACAACACAAATGTACAGGTTCATTTTGATCCGGGTTGCTTGTCTAAAATTATTCTTTAGTTTATTATTTGAAAGCTTGAAGCTAATACTGAGATTGCTTTTGGCAGAGTGGTTTTCTTTATTGGTAGAAAAGCAGCCCCTAGTAGTATTGGTTCACCATATGCAATTACGTTCCGGCCAAATGCAACCAAGTCATCTGGGATGAAACCTATGAATGTTTCAACTTATTCATGCAGTGATATTTCTCTTGGTTGTTCTTGTGGTGCTAATGGCTTGGCAGGGGTCGATATAGGAGATACACAGTAGGGGCGAGTTGGCATTACCAATGGGATATAATAGGATAACAAAAGAGGATTTTCTTTTTTGGACTGTAATTCAAGGGCTACCCCCACTTGGGTTACTTGATCTGTGGTCACCTATACACTTATGGGAGAACAGGAAGTGACAAAATATATATACATATATATCTTCTATATTGTGATAATTAAAAAAATTATCAGATTCGTGGAGGAAAACATTACGGTATTGGATCATATATTAGCTATTGGTGAGTCGCCAAGTCCAATGTTCACTACAAGGCCTCATCACTGTCCGAATCAAGTTCAAGACCTTCTGCGGCTAAGAGCTGGCTGATAGTCTTCTTCTGTTCTTCTTCGGCCTTTTTTCGCATTAAATCTCTCTTCTTCAGTATAAGTGTGTGCCTTTTAAGGGTACTGCTGAAATATTCAGCTGAAGCCTTCTTTTCTCTGGCCAGAATCTTCCTTGCTTCATCCGGATCAATCTGAGATTTCATAAAATACTTCCAATCAGATGCAAGGGGGGAAAGGGAATAAGGCTATGAGAAAAGATGGAAATTTGTGATACTGACATTTTCCCACACCCATTCTTAGGTGGAAAACAACTATCTGGGATGTTATGTGTGAAGCTAGGATCATGTGTTCTTTAAACTCACTTATTCAGTGAAATGGAAAGTGACAGAAAGTTAATATAGCTGTAATGTCCTAAATTTCTTTTAATTTGAGTAATAGTATTTTAATAAATTTTGTCTTACATTCCACCATACACCACACTTATTTATAACCCACCCTATCACCCTCACATTCCTCACCTACCCCATATCTCCTATCCTCACGCTGAAAAGAAAGAAAAGAGGAAAGAAAGAAACAGAAACAGAAGAAGAGAAACGAGAAAGAAGAAAGGAAGGAAAAGAGAGAAAAAAATCGTGAGAGAGAGAGAGAGAGAGAGAGAATCAAGGTGGAGCTCAATCAAAGAAATTTTAGCCCTAGTTTCAAGCTATTGAAGAAAGGAGATGAAAATTGAAGCTTAGGAAACAACTTCCATAGAAGATGGCTAGGGTTCCCCATTTCAGAAATTGGGGGTTTTCATCCTAAAGCTTATAAGGAGCAATAGGTAACAAAGAATCTCCCTCAAAACCTCTCTTAGAGTGTGCATAGGTTTCTATTTAACTAGATAGATGATTTTATGATGTCATGAATGATTGAGGATTAAAGAGGTGTTGTATGTGTGTTAGAGAATAGGGATTGTTGGATTGCCCACATTGTGTTTGTTAGATGTGGTCTATGAATTGTTGATGCATTTTTCCTAAACCCGTATACACCTATTTTTAGTATTCTGCTTATAATATTTTTTTTATATAAATCCTTTTCAAATGATTCTAAATTTTCTGGAAAATAGACTCGATTTGCTCCACTTTAGGCATTTGTTTCATTGGAACTGAAACTATAGAACACAAATCCTGTCAAAAAATCTGATTTTTCTAGGGAGACTTGGGAAATTTGAAGCCACTGAGATAAATGGGTTTTACTGTTTTAGAAAGTTGGTGATAGTGGGAATGAAATGGGTGGTGGACCGGCGGTGTTATTCCCGTCAAATAATAAAAGCAGTTAGTTGCTTTATATTTAATTTTTTAGATTTAACTTTGGTTTTTAAATTAGGTGGTTGATTATCGAGCATGAGCATTGGATTTAATCGATGGCTTTTATCTTGAAAGGGAGAGAAACCAAATCCCACCGGACTCCTTCCCCATTTCAAACCACACGCCGTTGCAACACTACGCAAGGCACCGATATCTGCGCTTCCCGGAGGAACCAATTCAGCACTAACTGGAAACTAAGATCCCAAACGATTGGTCAATCCTCAAGTTCTGCGACACACCAGGTAACAAATCTACCTTAGCCTGGTTTTGCTTTGTGTGTTGTGTGTATTGTTAATTTGTTATATTTCAACTGATATTTAATGGAATGGGAGTTAAAATCCTGCTCTCATGTGAATTTCTTTGTTATTTTCTGGAAATTAATTATTAGCTGACAGTAATCTTCACTGCAATACACTTAGTTGTGCAAGTAAAATTTGCAATTTCCAAATAGACTGGCATGAAGAATAGGAAACCATGTTCGTATCAATGTGTATGCTGTAAAATTTGTACTTTCTCATATGGACTTGCATGAAAGAAAGGACCCTATTGACTTTTAGTGTGTCTTGTTAGGTCCCCTGTTGTAAATAGTTGAAGTGAAATTGGTGGGTGCATGAGTTTACATTTCATTAAAACCCATCAAAGTTTGTTTTCTGAAGTCTGAACTTCATTGTAAGAATCTAGTTTGTACTGAAAGTCTCACGGGAGACAATCCATTCCCGCTTTCCTTGCCAAGCACACTGACACATACCCCTATTTATAATTATGGATGAAAGTAGCTTTAAAACTAATAGTGAGGTTTAATTGTATAGAAGCCAAACTAGGTAGGTGAACCTTTTTTTTTTGGCTCATAAACTAGATGAAATTATGAGCATGAGAACCACGTTGTCTTGAGTTTCAGTAGTATTTTGTTGACAAAATTGACTTCTTGTTGAGTTTCATGGTTATTTAATTGTCTTTTATTAGGAGTTTGAGAAGTCAACAATAATTGTTGCTAGAGATTGATTTATGTGGGAATAAAATAAAAAAAAGTTGCCACTTGAATATTACTAGGTGCAATTCAACAAACAGGTTGAGGTCGCGTTGCAGTGACAGATTCCATTCCAGTTTCACTCTTCATTGCCCTCTGCTCTTCCCGGTGAGTTATTCCAAAAAATTCTCTCTCTCGTTCCTTTTATTTCATCTGCATTGCATTGCCTCTGAATTATATGCTCTCCTTTCAATTTATATTTCTTCAGTTAGGTGAATTTGTAGTTCTAATTTGGTGGTTTGGTATATTAGTGGTGAATGTTCTAATCGGAAACTGTGTTTTCGAAATCGACATCCATAATCCACATAGACTGGTCCCTCACTGTCCATTCACTGATCGAGTAAGCAATGATCTGTGCAAGTTCAATGTATTGTTGATAATTAGGGATTTCATGTTCTTGTTGTTTTGCTTAATTGCTTTTACTTTTCTTAATTTCAGCTTTTAGAGCATCTCCAAAGGGTATCTTAACTAACTCATTTTAAGTTCTTAAGGTGAAACACACACTCTGTGCAGAAATTAAACTCTTTCAAAATTACTCTCAAATTATTTTACATAACAGAGGAGAATAAAGCTTTTCATTACTCAAATACTCAAAATCATGCCATATCAAAAACGTAAATGCAATCATTTCTACCACCGCCTCCTCCCTCAGTCTTCTTCTCCGGTGAAATCCGCCTCCTTCAAGACTCCCTTCTCCTTCCTCTACAAATCACTTGTTCAATCCAGAATCAAACATGCAAATCCCCAATTTTTGGTCTTGGTCTGTCAATGCAAGCTAGCTCACGAATGGAGGGAAGCAGCTAGCTCACGAACGGAGATGGTTTAGCTCGGGGCAGACGGAGATGCTTGAGACTCTGAGAGCTTGAGAGTCTCTAAGGGAGATAACTTAGCTATAGGTCCGCCTTTGAACACATCCTACATAGGTAGCTCAGTTGGGGATTTAAAGGACACCAAAAGAGTTTAAGCAGGACTGCAGGAGGCTAACAGTTTCAATCCCGAAAAACTAACATTTCTCCTCCCTTTAACTAACTTTTAACTAATTAACCATTAATGTTTGCCTATAAAAGGAAAGAGAAAAACACAGGATACAAAAATTGTTCACCATATAATCACATCCATATGGATCCCAGAGCCAAACCAAATATTGAGTATTGACAATCAGAAATCCACAATACAGCAAATAGTAATCTGACACATTCCAAGTTTCCAATTCCTAGATCAATATTCAATAGACAAATTAAGTTCCAACCTTTATCAACAAAAATCGATTAAAATTGACACAGACATTGATCAAAGCAAATTGATAAACCAGCCCTATTCCATTCCAATTTAGAATCCATTAATTTATCACACAAACTATGCTTTCTCAGTAAACCAAAGTGACCAAACAAAATTGTTATATTGACGGAAATAGTTAATCGATTCCATAGTTAACTAGCTAAAAGCATTTTCACGAGAAGTCACAAAAGTGAAATTACCTGATTGGACGAGAAACTTTGAGCTTTGGAAATCGATTCTGAAACAGAAATAACGAAGAAGCAGAAAATAATAAGGCCGACGAAAAAAATATTCAAGAGAACTTGGGAAAGAAGAAAAGAGGGAGACAACGAATTTTCGCCCAACGAATTTACGGTGATATTTGCAGGGGTCGAAGATATGTTTAAACCTCTATAAAATTGCATGATTCGTGGTTTTGTTGCTTCTGATGTGGAGTTTATGAAGTTCTTTAAGTTTCACATGGCTTGGTGTACACTAGGGTTTGCAATTTTGAGCATAGTTATCTTGTTTAAGTTGTTGGTTTACTCTCTCTATATGAATTTGGGCTGTTTATGAATTGTACAAAGAGTCTTAACTTTTACTTTGCAATTTAAAAAATCATGCACCATTTGTTTCTTTAGCGAGCTACTACGCAAGGCTTAATCATGCACCATTTGTTCTCGGTCAATAACAGTTCTAGATATTTGATTCAATAAGCAATTTGGAAAAACACAGTTGAGTTCATCAGAGTTAATATGTTTGGTTTATATGGTTAGTTAGTGTTCCTTTGTTTTAGTATTATGTTTGGAACTTTACTTTTGATTATCAAATGGAGAGTTTATTGCCTTTTAGTATTCATGAAGTTAAGACTCTGTCTCCCCCTAGATCATGTAAAATCAAAATTGTTATTGCAGTTTGTGATAGCAAAGTGTTTAGTTTGACAATAATGAATGATATTAATATTTGACTAAATTGCTTGATGATAATTGAGACTTATGGGTATAACTTGTTTCTGCTATTGGAATCTCAGAGAGCATGGACACTCAGAAAAGCCAGGTTGAAAAGCAGTCTTCATCAGCTGCAACTGTGACTTCATGTCGAAGGAAGAAGAATGAAGAAGCCGCCTTCTTGGATGATTTGAAGGATCACATTGATGAGTTTATTCATGCTTCTATGGATGAACACAAAACCTGCTTTCAGAAAACAATTAAGAAGGTTTGTACTTTGTACCTAAATTTCTTGACAGAATTATTTTGCATGGCCTGGCTTATCATTTACTGATATTATTTGTTTTGAATCAATTTCAGATGTTTGGTTTGTCCAAAGCAGTTGCAGAAAGTAACTCCAATGCCACAAAAGAAGTTGAAAGTTCTTTGCCTCTTCAGACAGTTTTACAAAAAGATTAGATTTTTATTTTGATCCACTAGGTTTAACCAAGTCATGAGGTGATAATACCCTTCGGATATTTGTTGTTTTTTAAGGGCGGATATTTGGTTATATGCTTATATATTAGGATATAATTAACGGAGATATGCTGGTTGAAACAGAATTTTGTTTGTACAAAAACTGTTTGTTTGGCAGCTAATGATCCTATTAATAAAATCCCAACCCTCATTTCCCTCAATTCTCGGGAATTGATTGTCATGGGAAATCTCAACCATTGATTTAAAAGTAAGAGAGTGAAACTATAACAATTGTGAAAACAGAAACTATAACACTTGGCACTTGAGACTCTCAAATGAAAATTTCAATGGAGAGAATCTCCTCCTCTCAATTCCCCCCACCTTCTTTATCGTCCCACCTATTATGATGGATGTTGGTATTTAAATTGTGTTGACATTGCACAAAATCTTGGAAGACGATTTTATCATGTCAACATTAGACATTTCTCCAGTCTTGACATATGGCCAGCTCTCATGGTCAGTTATTGTGGCAGAGACGCAATTTGTGCTTGTAGCCTCGATATTGGTCTTGAATGTTCTGTTCTTGGCCAGAATAGACTTCAATATCGGTTTCCTATTTGCATCAGACAGTTTCAGGAACCATGCTCCATTGTAACTGAGTATCCCTTCTCAATCGGTTGCTCCACATTGAGCAGATTATATTGCATGTCAGGGAAATTTACACTAAGTGATTTTGATGTGATAAATTGATGTTTGACTCTTACACCTAAAATCAATTTATTGGTCTAGAACTGGTTCTACTAGAAGTTAGAAATTGTAGCTTCTAAGCTGACATGGAATTGATTCTACCATTGTATATTTATATCTTCCATAATTACCCTTCATTATATTTATCTTTGTTACATTTTTTTTAAAATTATACAATTCTCTAACTATAATTTAAATTATATAACATATATTTAAGTTATATTAAAATTTCATCTTCCATAATTGGCCTTGACTAAATTTTGTTTTTTTGATAAACAATGACCCTTCACTAAATTGATATTCCATAGTTGCTCCGTACTATATTTACATTTTCCACAAATGCCCTTCACTAAGTTGCATTGTGATTGAAATTATATTCTCAAATTATAATTTTAATTTTGATATTTTACATGCTCATTTACACTGTGTTTGTTTCGCTAGATTTCGGAAAGAGAGAGATAGAAGAGAAATAAGTCATTTCTATAGTTTGGAAGAGGAGAGAAATGAAGGGAGAGAGAACTTTTTCGTGGTGGGACCCTCACAAAAAATTTCTTCTCAACATAGGCCAGATTTGGAAGAGAAATTGTGGGAGTGTGCAGTTATTCCCACACTGCCCTCGTCAGTTACTTTCACGGCAATGCTGCAAAGCTTTTTTTTTTGGGTAGTATAAAAAAAAAAACATTGCTACTAGTGCTAACTTTTTGGGTTCATCTATTATTTAATTGTTTTTGCTTCCATCACTTTATTATTATTTTTGTAGAAATTTTTATACTTGCGATGATTACTTTCTTGTCTTTATTTCTTTTATAAAAAAAAATTTGTTTTCTTTTTTTGACCAACTTGTTTTTTTTAATAAGGATAAAATTGTCTTTTTATATTTATAATTATCTCTTTATTCTTATATTTCTACTCATCCAAAGAAGAGAAGAGAACTTTTACTATTTCTCTATACTCATCCAAACAACATAGAATTTCTTTTCTATTTCTTTTATATTTCTCTTCTCTTCTATCTCTCTCTTTCGTATTTCTCTCTTTCCTATTTCTTCTCGCATCCAAACAAAGCGTAGTATTTTGGTTGTCTATTTTATCAAATTTCAAGTTTTTAATGTTATTTTAAATTGATATCCATTTTTGTAATTTCACACCTAAGAGCAATTCTAATTCAACCTATCTAAGCAACAATGATGATAAAAATCACTTTTTTTAGTAAATGTATCCAAACAAAAAATCACGTTATCTTTAACTAACTTTTAACTAAAATCAATTCTATCGGAATCAATTCTAGACACCGCAGAACCAAACACATACTTACAAAAATTGTAGAAACATTTTCAATAAACACTTGCTTGGCTGGAGAATGCATTTAGAAAAGAAACCAAAACCATCATCAAATAAGCAGTCATTTGTGTATGCAACAATCATTTAATGATAGAGCAATTATTGTGCTACATCAGTTTGCGTACTATTTATTCTACTTGTAAAATAAAGTGCAAATTTTCTTTTAAAAAAGTGCAAATAAAAATGTAAAATTAACTATGGATGATATATGTGTTAAGAACAATTCATATTCTCAGTATTACTTCTCATTGTTGCTGTTTTACCTATAGAAGTTACTGCCTTGTTCATTTACAGTTTTACTGAATTTCATTTGCATGTCATTAGGAGTAAATTCCATTTTCATTAAGACAGTTAAGATCTATTAACTGAGTATAAGTGCTTGTGTAATTCTGTTATCAAAAATATATATATATATATATATACAGTGAATCACTTTGTTCTGTTACATTGCTCTTCTTCTTCATCTCTCTCTCTCTCTCACACAATTTTCTGTGTGTGTGCAACAATGGAGTTCTACAATTGACTCCAACAAATTGGTATCCAGAGCTTCGTTTTTGATCAATCGGGAAACACGTGCGAACGTGAGGCGTGCGTGATTTCGTTCTCTCAATTCACATTGAATTGAAGCACAAAATAGAAGAGAATCACATTTTTTGATTCTCAGGGTAGGGTAAACACGAGTGTTGGTGAGAATTGAGTGAATTGCACACAGATTAAAGATGAACGGAGGAAGCGGCGGGTTGAACACGAAGCTACCAGTGTTTGATGGGAAAAACTGGAATCGTTGGTCAATTCAGATGCGTGTACTGTTCGGTGCTCAAGATGTGCTTGAGCTCGTGAACGATGGTTACACGCCTGTGCCGAAAAATGCAACAGAGGCGCAGAGAAACGCGCAACGAGAGACGAGAAAGAAAGATCAGAAAGCCTTGTTCTACATTCACCAATGTGTAGACATGAAGGTGTTTGAGAAAATTGCTGATGCGACGACGGCGAAGGCAGCTTGGGACACGCTCGTACGATGCTATGGTGGTGATGCATCAGTGAAGAAAGTGAAATTACAGTCCCTACGCAAACAATATGAGAATCTGAGCATGAAGAGCAACGAGAAGATACCGGATTACATATCACGAGTGATTATGGTGACAAATGAGATGAAAACGTGTGGTGAAACACTTTCGGAGCAGACAATCGTTGAAAAGGTATTGAGATCCCTCACTCCTCAGTTTGATTATATTGTTGTAGCAATAGAGCACTCTAGAGACACTAGCACTATGAGGATTGAGGAATTGCAAAGTAGTTTAGAGGCACAAGAATTGCGATTGACTGAGAGAAACTCTGAAAGAGAGACAGAACAGGCACTTAAGGCTCAAAATGCCAACAAAAACAACAGTAATAAATCTAATTGGAAAAGTAAGAAACAAGCATGGCTTGAGAAAAACAAGAAAACTGGTGAGATTGGAAATAATAAGGCTGAATCCTCCAATCAAGGTGGAAAGAAATACAAGAATAATCAAAAGGGAAAGGAGAAATTTGATAAGAAGAAAATCCAGTGTTGGAATTGTGATAAGTTTGGCCATTTTGCTGATGAATATTGGTCAAACAAAGAGAATAAAGGTGAGGAAGCTAATATTGCTCAGGGAGACTCTGAGGAGGAACCAGTACTATTAATGGTGACCACAAATGATGATGGTGTAGTGATAGAATGGTGGTATATGGACACAGGTTGCTCTAACCATATAACTGGAAATAAGAACTGGTTGATCAATTTTGATTCAAAAAAGAGAACAAGAATTAGGTGTGCAGATGATGAGTATCTAACAGCTGAAGGAATGGGTGATGTCCTTGTAAAATTGAAGGATGGCAGAACTGTATTGATAGAGGATGTTTGGTATGTTCCAGGCATGAAAAGCAACTTGATGAGTGTAGGTCAATTGCTTGAAAAAGGATACTCAGTGACTATGGAGGATGGTCAGTTGATGCTATTTGATTGTGAAAAGAGTTTGATTCTGACTTCACCACTGGAGAAGAACAGAACCTTTAAGGTTAACATTGAAACAGCTGAAACACATTGCCTCAGTGTTACTGATAGTGAGAATGACAGTGTGTTGTGGCATAAAAGACTAGGGCATCTAAACTACAGAAGTTTACGACATTTGAATTCCAAGAAGTTAGTGCTAGGAATTCCTAAAATTGTAACACCAGAGAAGTCATGTGATGTGTGTATGAGAGGTAAGCAGTCAAGGCTTCCATTCTCATCTGAATTGCCTCCAAGAGCCACTCATGCCCTAGGAGTGGTACACTCTGATGTATGTGGACCCTTTGAGGTACCATCACTTGGTGGAAACAAATACTTTGTTTCTTTTGTAGATGAATTCACAAGAATGATGTGGGTGGCACTTATTAAATTCAAGCATGAGGTGTTTGCTGAGTTTAAGAAATTCAAGGTGAAAGTTGAAAAGCAATGTGGTCATAAACTGAAAGTACTTAGAACTGATGGTGGAGGAGAGTTCAACTCAAATGAGTTCAAAGAATACTGTGAGGAGCAAGGAATTGAGCATGAGGTCACTGCTCCATATACACCTCAACATAATGGTCTTGCAGAGAGAAGAAACAGGACCTTGCTTGACATGGCAAGGAGCATGTTGAAGGAGAAAAACTTACCTCACACACTGTGGGGTGAGGCTATTGCTACTGCAACATACATACTCAATAGGTGTCCAACAAAACAATTGAAAGAAGTAGTGCCACTAGATAAATGGACTGGGAAAAGACAAAGTGTTAGTCATCTCAAAGTATTTGGATCAGTATGCTTTCAGCATGTACCTGATGCAACCAGAAGGAAGTTAGATGATAAAGGCAAGATCATGATACTGGTGGGTTACCATTCCACTGGTGCCTACAAACTCTATTGTCCTGTGACCAACAAAATAGAGATTAGTAGAGATGTTTTGGTGAAAGAAAATGAGATGTGGGACTGGAATGAATCTCAACCAAGCTCTAATGCAGTAAACACACTGGAAACTGGAGATGAGGACCCTGCAGAGACTGTTAATGATGAAAATGTAATATATGGTGAAGAAAAACATTCTGATAGTGAATCAGATGATGAAACTGAAGGAGAACCAGTGCAGGTTCAAAGAACACAGAGAACCAGACAGATGCCAAGAAGATTGGCAGAGTTTAAATTGTTTCAAGATACTGAAGTAGATAGTGAAGGAGAAATTATACATTTTGCATTATTGGTGGATGCTGAGCCTGTCAACATTCATGAGGCACTTAAGGAGAAGGTGTGGGTAAGTGCTATGAAGGAAGAACTTGAAGCGATTGAGAGAAATAAAACTTGGGAATTAACTGTTCTACCCAAGAATAAGAAAGCCATCAGTGTGAGATGGATTTTCAAGACAAAATTGAAGCCAGATGGATCAGTTGCTAAACACAAAGCCAGGTTAGTGGCTAGAGGTTTTTTACAAAAATCTGGTCTAGATTACTTTGAAGTTTTTGCTCCTGTAGCTAGGCATGAAACAATAAGGCTGGTGATTGCTATAGCTACAGGTAGAAACTCACTACAAAAAAAACGCTTATTTGCGAGGGACATTAGCGAGGGAATAACATTCCCTCGCTAAAACTGACTTTAGCGAGGGAATTAGCGAGGGAATGTGATTCCCTCGCTAAAACTGACATTAGCGAGGGAATTAGCGAGGGAATTTGAAAATTTGACCGTTAGCGAGGGATTTAGCGAGGGAATTTGAAAAATTTCCGTCGCTAATTGTTTGGAGGGAAAATTCAGTCAAATTCACGCGAATCAAGGAAATTAGCGACGGAATTAGCGAGGGAATTAAAATCCCTCGCTAATTAAAGTGGTTTTAGCGACGGAATTTGAGTTCCCTCGCTAATTTTTTTAATTTTTTTTACTTAAATCTGTCACTCACTCACTCACTCACTCACTCTTCTTCTCTCCTCTTCACCCTTCCTCTTCCCTTCCTCTACTCTCCACCACCACCACCATCACCACCACACAACCAACCAACCACCCTCACTCTTCTTCTCTCCTCTTCACCCTTCCCTAACCCACCACCACACAACAACAACCACCACACAACAACCACCACCACACAACCACACAACAACAACAACCACCACCACACAACCACCACACAACAACCACCACCACACAACAACCACCACTCGCGACACCACCACCACCACCACCACCACCACCTTCTTTCCTCTTCCTCTCTTCTCTCTCTCTCTCTCTCTCTCTCTCTCTCTCTTACACAATTTCCACTTTCACTCTTCTTCTCTCCACCTTCTTCCACCACCACCACACCACCACCACCCACGAGACCACCACCACACCACCACCACCCACGAGACCACCACCACCACCACCACCTACGAATTTCTTTCCTCTTTCTCTCCACCTTTCACCACCACCACCACCACCACCACCACCTTTCACCACCACCACCACCACCACAACAACAACCACAAAATTAATAATATAATATAATAAAAAACTGATTTTAAAAATAATACAATAATAAATATAAAAAACAAACCATTTAAATTAAGACACGTGTCAGTCAGAATTTGAAAATTTGCACAAATTTTGAGGCAACATTAGCGAGGGAATTAGCGAGGGAAATGTCCCTCGCTAATTAGCGAGGGATTCAAATTCCCTCGCTAATTTCATTAGCGAGGAAGGTATTAGCGAGGGAACCGGTCCCTCGCTAATTCCCTCGCAAATGACCATTAGCGAGGGATTTTGGTCAGTTTGCGAGGGAAATTTCCCTCGCTAATCCCTGATTTTTTTGTAGTGACTGGCCTTTATTACATTTAGATGTGAAGTCTGCATTTCTGAATGGTCCTTTGCAAGAGGAGGTTTATGTGTCACAACCTCCTGGTTTTGTGATAAAGAGTAAAGAAGATATGGTGTACAAGTTACATAAAGCCCTGTATGGGCTTAAACAAGCTCCAAGAGCTTGGAACTTGAAGATTGACTCGTTTTTTCAGCAGTAGGGGTTCAAAAAATGTGAACAAGAACATGGAGTGTATGTGCAATACACCTCTAGTGGCAATGTGATATTAGTGTGCCTGTATGTTGATGACATGCTGCTGACAGGAAGTTGCATTACTGAGATAGAAAATTTTAAGAAAGTGTTGATGAAGACATTTGAGATGACTGATCTTGGCAAACTGGTATACTTTCTAGGAATGGAAGTTGTGTATACTGCCAAGGGAACAATTGTACACCAGTTGAAGTATGAGATTGAATTACTCAAAAGATTTGAGCTGATGAATTGCAAACCTGCAATTACACTAGCAGAAACAAACTTAAAATTGGAAACTGACAGTGATGGTGAAGATGTTAATGCTACTGTGTTTAAACAACTTGTTGGTTCATTGAGGTATCTATGTAACACTAGACCTGACATTTGCTATGCAGTAGGAGTTGTGAGCAGGTTTATGAGCAAGCCAAAGTGGTCACATTATCAGGCAGCTACTAGAATACTTAGATACATCAAAGGGACACTGAAATATGGCATTGTTTTTCCTACTGATGCAACAAGCAAAGTTGCAGAGTTGATATGCTACTCTGACTCTGATTGGTGTGGAGATAGGGTAGATAGGAGAAGCACTACAGGCTACTTATTCATATACTTTGGAGCCCCAATTTCATGGTGCTCCAAGAAGCAACCAGTGGTTGCATTGTCTACTTGCGAAGCAGAATATATTGCTGGAGCTGTGGCTGCTTGCCAAGCTATTTGGTTGATTAACCTGCTGCAGGAACTGAAGTTTGACATACACACTCCAGTAAAGCTAATGATTGACAACAAATCAGCCATAAGTTTTGCTAAGAACCCAGTACTGCATGGGAGGAGCAAGCATATAGACACAAAGTTTCATTTCCTGCGCAATCAAGTTCAGAATGGAGTGCTTGAAGTTGTTCATTGCAGCACCCAAAGGCAACTTGCAGATTTACTTACCAAGGCTATCAAGACTGATCAGTTCATTACACTGAGAGATGCACTTGGTGTTATTGCTTTTGAGAATACGAATTAAGGGAGGGTGTTGAGAACAATTCATATTCTCAGTATTACTTCTCATTGTTGCTGTTTTACCTATAGGAGTTACTGCCTTGTTCATTTACAGTTTTACTGAATTTCATTTGCATGTCATTAGGAGTAAATTCCATTTTCATTAAGACAGTTAAGATCTATTAACTGAGTATAAGTGCTTGTGTAATTCTGTTATCAAAAAAAATATATATATACAGTGAATCACTTTGTTCTGTTACATTGCTCTTCTTCTTCATCTCTCTCTCTCTCTCACAATTTTCTGTGTGTGTGCAACAATGGAGTTCTACAATTGACTCCAACAATATGTACTTATTAAAGTTAATATAGAAGACAATTTAAAAGTATGTGTTTACCTATCTTTTTGTTCTTTTACTGCTATCAGAGACTTTGAATTATGAAAGAAGAGAAATAATAGAGACTTTGAATTATGAATATGGTTTGATATGATTTATGATTATGGCTTGTTAAAAAAACTAAACACTAATCCTTTTTTTTTGGTGGAAAACACTAATCCTTATTTACATTAATAAAAAATTCCATATCATAATTGAATAGGGGAATAAAGCTTGATGATAACTATGGAAACTACAAGGGTATATTTTGGGTTTTGAACCCTTTCCTTATGCGTTTTTAAATTTAAGTCTAAACATCAACTTTGTCAAATGCTTTCATTTCTTTAAAATGCACCTTTGCTTATTTATTTTATCGCTCATTTTGAAGCGAATGGACTTAAAATGGAAGGGGCTCTTTCCCTCTCAAGTTTTCTCATGGGGAAATTTTGCATGGGATTAGGTATGAAATGGGCACAAACCCCAAAAATTCCAAAAATACCCTTCCCCAGAACCCCTTCACAGCCCCTCCGATTATTCCACCGTACCCTAATCTCTCTCACACCCAAAACTCCATCTCCATGGCCTCTCTCACTCTCTAGGTACGTTGCATTTCCCTATTTCTCCTTTACTGATTCTACATTCGTGTTTTTTCTTTTGGATATGACCTTGGTTTAGTACATTGGTACCGAACTCGTTAAAAATTTTTGCAAAAACAAGATCCGACAGCATGGAATGGTACTTGTTCGTTGACATACTGCCTTACGCCTTTTTTGAAATTTATTTATATCACAAAGTCGGACACGGTAGTGTCGAACCTGCCGAACCACATTTAAATTTTTTTATAAGACTTCAAATTGAGAGATTATTATTTTTTGATCGATATTCATACATTCAAATTGAGATGTTACATTGATGATAATACAAGTTCAGTATTGCTAAAAACACAAAGGATGAATCTACGAACAAACTCACAACACCCAAGTTAATAGCGTAAAATAGAAAAATGTCTACAAATGTGACAAAATAAAAGTCACCGGAGTACCCGTCCTTTCCGATCTGTAACTTTGAGGTCCTAGTCATTGTTGAATTTGAAATTGGTCGAAGTTTATTTGTCGATCTGAAATAAACGAATACCACCACAAGACGAGAAATCAAACGCGCCGCACCAAGACGACGAACATCAATAACGCCGCACTCAGGCGACTAATATAAAAATACAAAATAAAAGGCTGATCTATATGGTAACCACTTATTTAGATAAAAAGACATAAAACAAACAATATAGATGGATGATTCTAGGTCAAATATTGACCTAAAACTGCTTTCTTCCGATAGATGAGCAAGAAAGAAGATGAGAGGAGAGAAAATTGAGAAAGAATTAGCCTTATTCGTGAAGCGTCCGTTAAGATTATTCCCACCTCAAAATTGAACAAATTAAATCATAAAGCACCTTTTTTCAAAGCACAACAAGAACTCCTCTAGACTTGCTTCTAGAAAAAGTGGAATCTAAAACAAGTCTTAATAACAGTCCTATGAGTAGTCTTTTTGAAATTATAGTATTATTAATTAATTTAAATTTAGGAATTTATAAATGTTTATAAGTCATGAGAAAAGACCAGACATCTAAATTGAAAAACAAAGTCACACATTTTGCCAAACCTTTTTGACAGCCGACGACCACACCGCAGAATGCGCGTGTCACGACTCACACTGTAGTAACTCGTTTACCAATTATTCTTTCACTGTTTATTTAGAAAGAAAAAAAAACACAGTTAAATCCCAAATCTATGTAACCTTCGTAGTATTTAACATCACACCATTGACTATTATTCTATTAATTAATCACACATCTTTGCGTTTTTTCTTCATATAGTTAGTTGTAGCAGTCATTAGAATTTCAGACCAATTCTCGTTTGACCTATAACAATAACATAAGTAACTCCTTTTTTCTTCTCATCTTCCAATCTTCCCCTTCCTTCACAAAGATGAAGACTCGTACCAAAATCTCTGCAAAATGGATACCCATTTTCTCTATCTTTTCCTTCATTCTTGGCATGCTCATCACTAG
This sequence comes from Astragalus glycyphyllos, assembly GCA_963573325.1. NCBI lineage: Eukaryota > Viridiplantae > Streptophyta > Magnoliopsida > Fabales > Fabaceae > Astragalus > Astragalus glycyphyllos. The sequence continues at coordinate 77,831,268 of OY754307.1, forward strand.
CAGGTTTCTATATTCTCCCTATCTTTTACTTTTTCATCAATTATATGATTCAGTTAGGTTGTTTTCAAATCTGAAACATGATGGATTGTGCTTTTTATTTTTCAAAATTTAAACTTTATGATCCGATCCTGGAGTTTTGTTTGGTAGTAGGATGTGGGAGCCACATGAATCAAATGGTGTTTTAATTTCAAAGCATCAACGTGATCAAGAACTTCAAGTGATCTCAGGAGATTGTGCTACTAAAAAGGTGTGTTTAGCTTAATTACTTAATTATCTCGCATTTCTAGTTGGATTTTTGTTTTGTTTTATTTTAACTTTGCTTATTACTTTTGGGATATATAACAGAAACAGGAACACCCTAAGAATGAAATGAATGAATTGTACAAAACACATGAAGCTATACAGTGAGTGCAAACTGGAATATGTTTCATTTTTGCTAGATTTGTTTGTAATTGAAGGTTTTTTTTTTAATCGGTATTTTGATTTATTGGGAGGTATGGTAGAGCTCTAGACAAGCAAGTTTCAATGCTGCAAATGGAATTGGCAGCAGCTAGGAGTTCTCGCGAAAATAACTCGCATGGCTCGGCCACCACTTCTGGGGAAGGAAATCCCAAGAAGAAGGCTTTTATAGTAATAGGGATAAACACAGCTTTCAGTAGTAGGAAACGGCGTGATTCAGTTAGAGAGACTTGGATGCCTCAAGGTAATACTCTCTTACTGTAAGCTAGTTCTTCTTGACTTTCTCATTAGGATCTTTGAGTTTAATTATGATGGATTGATTTCTGAAAAGTTGTGTTTATGTTCCCTTATTTGGTCAGGGGAACAGCTTCTTCAATTGGAGCGGGAGAAGGGAATTGTCATCAGATTCATGATTGGCCACAGGTAATATAGCCTTTATGAATCTGCATTGTGTCAAATATATGAAATTATCGAAACTGAATTTGATGTGAATCAGGAGATAATAACAATGAAGGTGACCAAATAAGTTATTATGAGTAAAATGTGGCGTTTACCATTTCAGTTTGAATACCACAATGCGAAATGATGGTTCCTGTTTGGTAGTTGCTAGAACAAAGTTTTCTTTTTTAACACTACTTATCTAACTGCTAGATCCCAAGAAAGGGGTGACTTCATAGAATGATCAGTTATAATCGACCAAGTCATTTTGGAAAACTTTTTCAATCTCAAGAAACACTTATGGAAAATTTTTGAAAAATCTTGCAATCATTGAGTTTTTTTTATAAAGAACATCTTCTCGTATAAGTTGAAATGAACTTTTGCATCTCAATTTTGTCTTCTCATTAAACTTTTCCATACGCATCTATAAACTTATAAAGACTTTTACATAAGCGAAGAAGTATAAACTTATTTTAATATTGAGAAGCTCCATAAGGTAGGATGTTGGCTGTTAGGTTTCTTAATAGGTGTAACATAGGAGCTAATCTCAATTGGGGTTAAGTATTGGTTACTTGGGTTCAAGGTTGTCAAACTCGAGAGCCTACATAAGCTCGTGGAGCTTCCATAGACTCGACTTGTAAATGACATATATAGTGGAGGGGTGCTATTTTTTATCCGTGCTAAGAAACTTTTTAATTGAAGTTTTGTTTGTTGGGGGCAGGGGGTTTATATGCAAACTCTCTTCTTAAATACAGCATTCTTCCAATTACTACATGATCTGGTCATTGATATGAATTCTACTTAATGACACTAACATGGGTGATATTGCCATTGTTGTCTTAGTGCAACTTCCAACAGCATTCTAGATCGAGCTATTGACTCGGAAGAAGCGCAGCACAAAGACTTCCTTCGTCTGGTATGGCAGATTGTAATTATTAAGGATTTTTTGTGTGAGAAAAATATGGATAATCTAGAAGCACTGTGATATTGTGTTTTACATGATCTTATAGGAACATGTTGAAGGGTATCATGAGCTGTCTGCAAAGACAAAGATTTTCTTTTCAACTGCAGTTTCTTTATGGGATGCTGATTTCTATGTCAAAGTTGATGATGATGTCCATGTCAATCTAGGTATATGCTATCTTAGAATTCTTGACTTTCTTATATTTTCTTATATTTTCTCGTCTTTTCTTCCTTTAGACCTTTATCACTTTTCTCTGTCCCGTTTTTCTAATAAATAACTTTGTTCTAATTTGTTTCTGTTTAGGTGTTTTGGCAGCAACCCTTGGTCGTCATCGTTCAAAACCCAGGGTCTACATTGGGTGTATGAAATCTGGACCTGTCCTGTCCCGAAAGTAATTCCACTGGACTTCTATGCATAGATAAGGCTACTTCTTTTCTATGCTCATTGTGGCTTTATATTTATCCATTATTGGCTTTGTTTCTGCATATCTAGGGATGTAAAGTACCATGAACCTGAGTTTTGGAAGTTTGGAGAAGAGGGAAACAAATACTTCCGACATGCAACTGGACAGATATATGCTATCTCTAAGGATTTGGCCACTTACATTTCCATTAACCAGTATGTATATACTTTTCCTTGCAGTTCCTAATTGGCTACATAGTTTCCTTGCAGCCAATAAACTTTTTTGAATGTGAACTAAACTCTTAACTACAGTTGTTTTTGTGCAAGTGGTAGTTCTGGATATTTTATTGGAAGCATAGTACTTATTTACATCAGTTGATTAAGTGCGGTTATACAGTCCGGAAGTTTAAGACTTCCAGACCGGTACACAATTGGCTGAAAACAGAGCTTAAAGTAAAAAACTTTTTTCATGACAAGTTAAAATGTTTGCAAATATGAAATCTCAGCTTGTGGATTAGACCATGATTTTATAACCAGCAAGAATCTGTATATATTTGTCAAATTGTACTCTGTCTTGCAAATTTACAAATTTCACGAGGGTCCTTATTATGATTGCAGGCCAATTTTACATAAGTATGCCAATGAAGATGTCTCACTTGGTTCATGGTTCATCGGTCTCGAAGTCGAACATATTGATGACCGCAGTATGTGCTGTGGAACCCCTCCAGGTATATAATCCCAAAATATGTAACCAACAAATCCTCTTTAATGTTAACATGTATCTCCTTTGAAGTCAGATTGTCAGAGAAATAGATAATCTATATTTTTCTTGACTCGAGTACCACCAAAAATTCTTGGCCACCGGCAGTTGCCATGTTATTGGGACCGACTTCATAAATATTTCTACCATCAAATTTTCTTTTAAAGATCTTCAAATCTTTTGCTGTGATTTTTCCTTGATAAAAGTTTCTCTGGCTTGATAAAGATGGTAGCATTCAATCCTCCTCTTCCCTTTTTTCTTATTTACAGTTAATGTTTCTGCAGATTGTGAGTGGAAGGCACAAGCAGGTAACATATGTGTTGCATCGTTTGATTGGAGCTGCAGTGGAATCTGCAAGTCAGTGGAGAAGATTAAATATGTCCACGCAAAATGCGGTGAAGGGGATGGAGCTGTTTGGAGTGCTTTATTTTAAACTAATCCAACAGAATATTGTTTATTTCTCGTTGGAGGAGGGATTGATTGTTTAATTACAATGGAAGAAAGGCGGTTTTTTCGGATTTGAGAATGAGAATTCTCTGCAAGTAGATATTAGATGGAAGTTGCCGCCGACCATCGAAAGCTTAAAGGCAATGCTGATAGAACATTTTTGTGGAAGCTGTCGGACGAAGTTAACAATTGCATGAATGTAGAGGATTTAAGGATATATCAGTTCACCATACCTTCAAGTCTTAATTTTGAATGTGAGGAATATGACAACAAGACTGTGATAGAACATAGGCTTATTCTATGTTTACAATTTTTCACTAATTTTATTTTAATTTTATACATTGTCTTTGTAGTTGTGTGAGGTTGGTTTTTCGTTTGTTGTAACGAAAAGCAATGTATTTATAGATCTGATGTATGTTAAATGCGACCATTTTGATGGAACGAAATGACAAATTTATTTCACAGGTGGTAAATATTTGTCTTTGGTCATTTATCAGATATTATTATGTCAGAAAATTCAAAGGCTACGCATTTGAAAATGTTAGATAACACATAATTACATTCTGTTTATATTGTTATTATCAGTTAATACTGTTACAGTTAATACTGTTAGTTAGCTTAACAAATAATTATGTGTCTTGAAGGGCTTTGTATTCTTGCAGCATAGCTGCTACCCAGTGAGGTGAGGCAAGAGCCTGATGAACATTGGTTGGCTCAATGGTTGTGAGGTTGATGCTAGGATAGAGGGGACGCTTTAGGTGGCCAGTTTTAGACCTAGTGAGCATGTGGTGAGTGTTGTGAGGTGGGGATGGGGATGGGATGAGGAGTTGGGGTCTATGGTGCGAGGCCGTGGATGTTAGATAACACATAATTACATTCTGTTTATATTGTTATTATCAGTTAATACCGTTACAGTTAATACTGTTAGTTTAACAGTTTGTTAGAAGTTAGTTTCTAACAAACTGTTCTGTTAGTTAGTTACTAAGAGGTTGAGCAATCCTATCCATTGTAATGCTCAACCTATATATATGATCCCTCTCTGTTGTACTCTATTCAATCAATAAGAAATTCTCAATGTTAAAATCACTGTTCAATATGCACCCATGAATTCTAACAGAAAATATCACTCATGGACTACTTGTTTTGTTGTATGGATCGTTGCATCGTCTGTATGATGCAGCTGACTGCAGAGCCGTTTAGATTTAGATTTAATTGTCGTTGTAGAGGATTGAATCAACTTCTAATGAGTAAATTTTGTTTAATGAATAATTCTTGTATTTATAGAATTTAATTTACGGACTTTTGAAACTAGTATTTTCTGCAAACAAATTTCGTATTTTCATATAACCTCTATTAATAACCATTTCATTATACTACGGTAGATAAATCTAAAGCCTAGTAATAATATAATATTCCTTATAAATAGCCCCATTGGAGCAAAAACAATTTGAGTCAACTAAAAATTACTTAAATCCTACGTGGCCGTTTGGGCCCATAAATATCACTTTAGTTTTCACATTTAGTTTACCCTATTAAAGATGCTCTAAAATCAATTGAAATGTTCTGATTTTGATGCAAAATAATTTACTTTAAATTTGGTGATTTTTCTTACTACTTAACAACTCAGGAAAATTTACAATGAGATAAAGATAACACGTTTAATCAATGTTATCTCACGTGTTAAATAATTTTGGTACTACTACTTCATTGTACTGGATTGCGTCTAAGCCGAGTAAGAGTAAGAGCCTCAGCCTATATAGTGCCACGGCTAAGGTGGCTCGGGTGCCTAAGCTATTGCTTAAGGGTGAGAGCAGCCGAGTGACCAAGTGGCCGAGGTAAGGCAGACGTTGCTTGAAGGCAAGAAAGACACGATACAAAGATAGAACGTGGGAGCGGTTGAAGATCAAACGAATGAGCGATGCCGGAAAATACGGAGCAACGAACATTTACCCTCTAACCGTGCTAGTGGGATCGCGGGTGGTCGTTGATCTTAGATTGATCCAACGGTAGGTAAGTGTTGGCTAGCATCGTATCAATACACCTCTCCGGTCATCGTGTCACTAATATCTACACCATTGGATACATCTAATGGTGAAGATTATTTCTCCTCTACAAATATTATATCATCTAACCCCAAATCCGTAAAATATAAAATTGAAAACTCCAACAACAGCTCACTGCAGTGACGCCTCAACTCACAGTCGCAACGCCGATCACGCACCGACGCGACGCTGATTGCACCGTCGCGAACCGCCGGGACGCCGATTCTCACTGTTGCAATTCCAATGTGTTGCTGTCGCGGTGTAGAAAGCCTTGTCTGAATAAATTACTATCCATTCTTGATCTATTTTCCAGGTTAGGAAGTGAAACTATAGAACACAAATCCTGTGAACGAATCTGATTTTTCTAGTGAGACTTGGGAAATTGAAAGCCACTGAGATAAATGGGTTTTACTGTTTTAGAAAGTTGCTGATCGCGTCTTCGTGTTGGTGTTGTCAACGAAGACGAAGCTGGAACTACAACTGCAACCGTAACTCTGAGAAATGGAAAACGCCGACGTTTTCTTAGGCTTACACGACTTCCTTGAGCGTATGCGGCAACCTGCCGCCGCCGATTTCGTCAAAGCAATCAAAAGGTTCGTTTTCGCTTTCACTTTCATCGTAATTAATTGTGAATTTCAATTAGTACACTCTGGAATCGATTCCGAACCCTAATTAAGAAACATGCATTTTTTACAGTTTCATCGTTTCATTTTCAAATAATGCTCCCGATCCTGAAAGAGATAGTGCCGCTGTACAAGAGTTCCTTGCAAATATGGAAGCTGCTTTCAAGGCTCATCCACTTTGGTCCGGTTGCTCTGAAGAGGAGCTTGAAAGTGCCGGTGAAGTTAGTTTCTGCTTAATTCTCTGTTATAATACAACTTAATTTACTCTTTCTACTTTTTGCCATATTTGTTGCATTATATTTTTATCCAAAAATATGAAGATATTTAAGTTTTTACAATAGTTGATGGACTGGGTTTTTTTTTTTTTTTCTTTTTAGATAAGCGTTGATGGACTGGTTTACTACACTGTGAACTGATACACTGAACTCCTTAATTTGACTTCAATTATATTTACATTGTAGTTTTGATCTCTGCCCTCTATATTGGGGTGATTGAAGTGGGTTATCTATACAATGTCCACAACTTGTTTCTCCTTTCATGTACCATTTCTGAACAAGATTTCTAGGCTTTTCTATTTCAATAAATTAGAAGTGAAGATGCAAAGTTGTTGTGTATAAAATCTCGAATTAAGAAATGTAAATTTAGTTCAACAGTTGGGATGCCCACAACTATCTATCTCAGTGTGAAAAATGCTGTAGTGTATAGCAATGAAGGCGGCGATGTTGCCTCTAGGAGTGGCAAGGACTAAAGCCATGTCTGTTGCATCATCATGTTAAGGAAGACAAGCCTGCCAGTAGCAATGTAGTAGTACACATTAATCAGGGGTCTTATGATACAGAATTTATGTAAAGAATTGGTAGCCGATGTACAAAAGGTTGTTAACCTCATGTAACAATGTAGGTGAATAAAATGAGCTTAGATTTCCCTGGTGTGTATTCCAGATGACAACTACACTAGTGTTTTTGGACAAGAAGCAAGCAAGCTCAAGACACGTGGACCATTGCAGCTTACTAATAGTTTATTTATTCACTCTGTCTGCCAACTTAAACACCCATCCCTGCCATTGTTGTTATGAAAACAGTTTTAAGAAAGCTCATCCTCTTTTTTTAATTGAATATCGACATTCGTACAGGTTAAATAATTCTCAGTAGTGCATGTGGTTTTTATGGAATTTGACATTATTTCTTTAAACTAGAGAATTGAATGCTAGTCCTACATTTTTGTACGATGTTACTCAAAGGCAACACTGTTTTATGTTCTTCTCCTGGTAAAATCTAATCACTATATAACTGATCACTTCGCCTCTGGGTTTTGGTCATACACAGGGTCTTGAGAAGTATGTCATGACGAAGTTATTTTCCCGTGTATTTGCTTCACTTCCAGATGATGTAAAACTTGATGACCAACTTTCAGAGAAGATGTCTTTGATTCAACAGTTTATTCGACCAGAAAATTTGGACATTACGCCAGCATTTCAGAATGAAACATCATGGTTGGTGAGTTATAGCTACTCATTAAAAATTATTTTACCTATCACTATATAAAATTTTGTTAGCCAAGTGCATGTTCATCATGAATTCGTGATAATGATATTTATCATTTTAAAAGAAGAGCACCAAGTGTAAATATGTTTGATGAATCTGGGATTGTCGTCCAATGTTGCAACAACAAACCCAAATGCTGCTTAATTCTCCTCATGTCTCTTAGTTTGGTTTTAAATGCAACTGTTGCAACAGCAAACCCAAATGCTGCTTAATTCTTCTCATGTACCTTAGTTTGGTTTTAAATGCAACTGTTTTATTTTGGGGGTTGCCCATCAACTAACAATCAAACTTATTGATAAATATCTGTCAAAAAGCAAAACTTAATGAGAAATACATAGTTTAATTCAAAGTTTGAACCCCACATAACAAATATCTATTCTTTGACATGGGACATGAGCACCTTGGACAATATGGTCTTTCATATAATAGGGATCCATATTCTTATAATTTAATTATAGCACATGGTAAGTGATGATGTACGCATTTTCCATGTTTCACCTATTAACTTCAAAAAAAAAAAATTCCCAACATTTCGCGATGCCTTTGAGTACATTGGACTTCAAATGATTTTAGATACATAGTTACTGCGTTTGTTCTTAAGTTTGATGGATAACAATTCTTTATATAATTATATTTATGCATTGCTGGGCTCTCTCTATATTAGTTTGTAAATAATGAATTTGTCAATTGCAGGCAGAAATGCCAGAAGAAATCTTCCTGATTTACCAAGAATCAACTCTCTAGTCACAATATTAGTTTTGTAAATAATGAATTTGTCAGTTGCACGCAGAAATGCCAGAAGAAGTCTTCCTGATTTATGTTTTTTACTATGGTTTTGGCAGCTAAGAATTGCCATTTTGACTTTTTATGGTTGTCTGTATATTTCCTGCATCCTTTAGATCTTATATTTCAGTTTTATTCTTATGGTGGCAGCTTGCGCAGAAAGATTTACAGAAGATCAACATGTACAAGGCGCCCAGAGACAAACTTATCTGTATCCTGAACTGTTGCAAGGTTATCGGCAACTTGCTGCTTAATGCTTCTGTTACTTCCAGAGAGAATCCTCCTGGAGCTGATGAATTTCTTCCCGTGCTAATTTATGTTACCATAAAGGTAAACTCAATTTCCCATAACAGACACAGAAGAAATTCTTGCATTGAAGGTTGGTTTTATAAAATGGTGTTATTACTTCCTACTGTTTATAAAAAATCATGGGTAAGAAATTGAGGAGATTGGTTGCGCTGTTATTCGGTTTTAAAGTATTTGGCCTTATGAACTGCTCATGTTACCAGGCTCTATGACCTTTTCCTTTGAAATATTTTGTTATCAAAGTTGTTCAATTTTATTTTTTGCTCGAATTAGAATTCGGTAGACAAGTAAGGCAGAAAACTGTTAGAGCATTTATATACATGTGTATATTGAGTTGGCGCATCCTTGAATTACGTAAGTTCTGTTTCATGCACATCATTTGAAACATCAATTATGACCAAATATTCTCAAACTCTTTTAGGTGCCATTTTCATGAGGATGTTTACAGGTTTTTTTATATTTTATTTTAAAATCTTCTGATGATGATACTATGCAGGCAAACCCCCCACAACTACATTCAAATCTACTATACATACAGAGGTTTAGACGCGAATCTCGTTTGGCTGGGGAAGCAGCATATTATTTTACAAACATGCTCTCTGCCGCTTCCTTCATCTCAAACATTGATGCAAAAGCCATTTCAATGGATGAAACTGAGTTTGAGAGAAACATGGAATTCGCTCGTGCTCTTCTTTCGGGGCTTTCAGTTGATACACAAGATCCCAATTCACCTTATCAAAATTATGGCCAGCATCCAAGAACAGAACCTACAAAGAACAAAAATAAAGCTTTGAATGACAACAAGGACCCTGCGTTACGAACTCCATCATCTGTTGCAAAATCAGAAAGTAAGAAAGTGACTTTTGCAGATGAATTGTTGATCACAAAAGTTCCATCCCTCTCAGATTTAGAGAACAAAGGGGCAAGTATGATCATAAAGGAGGATAAGGTGAATGAAATTTTCAGGGAGTTTCCATATATGTTTGCTAGTGTAGGTGACCTAACAGTAGGTGATGTCGATGATCTGCTAAATAATTACAAACAACTTGTCTTCAAGTATGTGTGTCTTTCCAAAGGGTTAGGTGTCCCTTCTACATCTCATCTTCCATCCAATGCCCAAATTAATGCTCAGGACCATACTGAAACCACAATAGATTCTTCAGATGGTGAACCTGTAGGTGCCAATGACAGATCCAAAGAATCTACGGATACAATAGAGGAAGAATCTACGGATACAACAAAGGATAAGTCAAATCTCGAGGAAGAAAAAAGTGAATCTGATTTGCCACAGGATGAGGGAGTTGCACCCAAGGGTGAGGGTGATGCTGATGCCCCCTCTTAACTGATAGGAACTAGCTACAATCGTTTTCCCCCATCAAATACCCTCCCTTTTTTTCCCACTCGTGCTCGTGTAAATTTAGTTTATATTTTCCCTTGTGTGGTAATTGTCCTCTTTCGTTTTGATAGGGATGCCAATACCATGATCACTATGCCATGTGTAACATTATTCTTGAACAGATTTTACAACTGCAACAATAGAAATTTTGCATTTGGTTTTGCAATGGGTAGAAAACTATGTGAAGAAGCAAATCTAGTTTAGGTCGATTAACCCTGTATCATGATGATGGTGATATAAGTCTGCTACTGTTATGATCTATCTATCTACAGGTGCATGCTTCTTCTACCAACCATATCTAATCCAATCTCCAATATTGATGTCATTAATAGAAATTTAAAATGAAACAATAAAATACTGAGTGAAAGGACATGGATCTGTATCCAGTTCTAGATGTTTTATTTCCATGTTTTAACTTTAGGGAGCTTGATTAAGAAAATAGAATCCGTGTAAAATTTTGCCCACCGTGTCATGAAAATAGCTTATGCCTCATATGACAAAGCTGGATATCACCACTAACTTGTCTCTTGCTCTTATAATCTTCTAATAAGTTTTATTCCCTTAATAATGCATCTATAATCTATAATACAGTATAAAGTATGGGGCCTCATTTGATGCTGCCCTCTCTGTAAACCACATAATGGGCAAGTTGAAAAGGTTTTTTTTTTTTGGGTATGAAAACCGCAAGGTTTAGTTTCAATTCAATGTTCTAGGATCTGGTTCAGGGTCAAATGAACTTGTGACTTGTCTAACCAACGTGCAGTTAAGCTTCTATAGATAGATGTCTTTAGGTAAAGGAGCAACCAATATTGGCTTTTCAATAATAAGCTATGAAGTACGTGTATCCTAGCAGATTGTGATCACAGTTCATACTTCATAGATATGCCTGTCCTCTTCTTTGAAGACAATCTTTGGCAATAGCTATCTATCTCTAGTTGTTTACAAATAGGTTTAATTTCATTGTCAGGATATATGTGTCTCTTTTGCTTTATTTTCTCGAGCCGCTTCCCTTGGACAATGTTCCTTTTTAACTTTTCACTCAAGTTTTTTCCCTTTCTTTAGGTGGGGAATTTACTGTGGACCTATTTTTTATTAGTTCACCAAATCATATTACAACCATATCATTGATTTATATATGCTTTCAAAAACATCGATGTATGTATTTATTATTATTTTATACTAATTTAATCGCTATAATATATGATACATCAATGTACCTAATTTTAGCTAGTGCAGAGTGTAACCCCAAATCTGCAACCTTCTTTTGGGATTCTATGCCTGGTTTTCTATTGAAAAAAATGGTGAACACTCTCACACCTTAGCATTTAGTATGATACTCTACATCCAATATCATTTTTTATATTTAAATATTTTAAAATAAATTTAAATTCTAAACTAATTTTACGTACATGATACCAAAATCCAACGGAACTCAATGGTATTGTAGAATTCTCCTTGAAAAATACTCGGAGCAATTGTTACCGTGTAATTTTCACTCACTCGTATGGGTTGTCTCCATACGCGTGCAACATCAAGCTACAGCTAGTAGCTTCGTTCCCAGAGACATTCAGAGTCCATCACTATCCCAAACATTGGCTCAGGTCAAGTGATTTGAATGAAGACCTTTCTAATAGAAAACTATGTCTCTCTAAACCTACAATTTCTCAATTCCAAAAGCATGGTTAAATTTTTAGCTTAATAACAGAAAAAGTTGATTCCAAAAGCAAACTATCTTGCTTCTCTTCGAAGTTATTCAGCAATGATAAGACAAAGCAATATTGCTAGGGAGGAAAATGACATAATTACATGACCAAAATATAAAGACATGAGAGAAAGTGTGTGACACATGGCATGGCAACTACTAAGACTCCACTGAGCCTGCCTCCAACTTTCTAATCAATAAGATAAGAAGCTAAGAAGCAAAGACATTGACACGAACACTGGACGAGGACATATATTCACAAACATGGGCGTGGAGCCAATTAATTAATGTTTTATGTATGAATAAATATATAAACACTTACTCGAAGACATTAATTTATCATTCACTGTATATTTATGCACAAAGTCATGAGTTCAAACTCATGCTTTGATAGTTTTTCGCATGTAGTGTGAAAAAAAGAGCGATTTGTCAAAATATAGGTATCATATGGATCGGTATGGTTCGTTGGTTTACCAAAATTTTCAAAGTAGACAAGTCATGTAAGAGATGATTCTCTACTCTATTACTCCCTCCGTCCCATATTACATGTCGTTTAAGGTTGTGACACAAGAATTAAAAAAAGTAGTTAATTTTGTATAGAAAAGAGAGATTGTGAGTTAGTTTACCAAATTGTCCTTCATTAATGACATTGGAAACATAAAAACTAGAATTGTAAGAAAAGATATATTAAATAATGAAGAGTATGACTAAAAAAGAAAATTGATGTTGCATTGGTATTCTAAAAAGTCATGTATTATGGGAAAATTTTTTTGGGTAGAAAGACATATAATATGGGACGGAGGGAGTAATTGTTATATTTAATTTTTAATTTGATCAAGTATAAATTGTTGTAATTAATACTGTATTTCACAACAAGCAAGTGATGTTGATGATTTTTTATTTAGATTAATGGAAAATATTTTGAGAATTTCTTTGGGTTTATTAGGATTTCAATTTGTTTATTTTAATTTGAAAAGATCCATAAATTTTTGAATTACTTTTAAAGATTACATGAGTGTTAAAGAAAGGTTTTAAAGAAATTTTTGAATTGTTATTACATGATTTTCTATTGTTTGGTTAATTTAAAAGAGAAATATGATAGAGAGAAAGGGAAAATTAGTTTAATACTATTTTACAATATAGAGCATGTTTGATAGAAGAGAAAGAGGGACCAGAGAGGAAGGAAGAGAGAAAGAGATGAGAAGAGAATAGAAAAGAGTGTGTCAAACAATAGAAAGAGAGAAGAAAGAAAATGTTATCTCTTATCTCTTTCTCTTCTACCAAACATTTTTTTTTTCTGAACAACAAAACATATTCTTAAAGTTGTAGGATTATATCGACTTAATCTTCAATATTATTAATTTCCCAAAGCATTTCATAAAATTGAAAATCAAGTTTATATGAACCTGTTAGACAATCAATGGCGGAGCCACATGTGGTTGAGGGGGTTCAGTTGAACCCCCCAAATTTATTTATTTTTGGCTTACCACCCTATAGAAATATTTTTTTGACACACCTGAATATTTTAAATTGCACCAATAGCTTAAACTTTGCACCCATTTACACCAAAGACCCAAATTTAATTTACCCAAAACACAACACAGTCACTGTTTCACGCACGTACAACTCTCTCTCAGACTCTCACGTTCTCTACGAGCTCTGTCACTCAACTCTCTTCTTACGGTGGGCGGTGGCTTCTCTGTTCTCTCTCTCACTCAGTCTCACGGCTTCCCTGTTCTTCTCTCACAGCACCAACTTTCTCTTTTCCATTGAACTCTCAAAAATACTAAAACAGTTTAGATTTCTTCTCTTTTCTAGTCTAATCTACTGAAGTGATTCTTTGATTCTTTGATTGAAAACCCTAATTGTTTAATTTTTGATTTGGGGAAAATTGAAAACCCTAATTGTTTAATTTCTGATTTGGGGAAAATTGGTAACTCTAATTGTTTAATTGCTTAATTTCTTCCTTGTGACTTTTATTTTTAATTTTAAAATATGTTCTCTACTAGTAGGATAGGATGAAGGATATACGAAGCTTCATGCCGTTGACAATGGCATTTTTAAATACCAACATTCTATTGAAAATATTAGTATATATATAATTTAAAGCTGGAATTTCATTAATATGATCAATGTTTGAACAACAAGTTGTTTTGCTCTTTGTTTAGTTTTTTAGCTTGTTTTAGAAAACTTTTCAAAAAAAAATAATTAAGTTAATAGTGTGTATTAGTCTCCAATTAGTATTAGCTTAATTCTAAATAGTATTAATAGTGTGTTTGAACAAGGTCATCAAATGGATAAATTTTTAGCAAATTGTGTGTTTAAAAATTTTGACACCCCCGACCCCGGGGTCCTAGATCCGCCACTGTAGACAATACACCTCTAATATTATTATTTACTTAACTTCAAATACATCACTTACATGATCAACTTAATATCATTGTAGTACTTGTGAATACCTTGCTTGTGAACTTGATTTATGTTTTGTAATTCTAAAGATTGTTTTGATACTACAACCAAAAAATGACCAAACATAAGATATTACCAAAAATGTGTAATCACGTGCCTCTCACATGTAGACATTGATAGCGTGTCGGCCGCAAACATATGTATCAAACAAAGTTCGTAATCAATTTTCTTCCCACGTGATTGGTTCCCCATTTCAGATTCTCTTTTTAGTTTAATTTGATACATCAACATGATCCAATTTTACTTTGTACTACCTAACTAATTTGACATAAGAGTGCACAAATCTCTAATTTATAAAATATAAAAGGTTTTTTTTTATACCCCACACTTATCACCCGTACCCCCATAATACCCAATTTGGACGAAAATGCCCCCAATTTTTTTTAAAAAAAAATATATATTGCATTTTCCGGATTTACACTTTAAATCCGGAAGGGAAATTTAAAAAATTTCCGGATTTACGTCAAATGGACGTAAATTCGGAATGTATATTTGGCTTCCGAATTTACGTCCATTTGTCGTAAATCCGGAAATTCTGAAAATTTCGTTTCTGAATTTACAGAATGTATTTGCCTTTCGAATTTACGTCCAGTTGACGTAAATCCGGAAATTCTGAAAATTTCGTTTCCGGATTTACATTGTAAATCCGGAACGCCCACCCCTCACCCATTACATTCCGAATTTATGATGGTATTGAGGTCAATTCGGAAGACAAAAAAAACCAAAAATTTATTCGATGATATTAAAAAGCGTGATACATTGACCCTCGAAATACACTTAAACGATAAAAACAGAGTACATAACACACGAAATAGACGAAAACGATAAAAACATAACAAAAAATTAAACGCAACTACTAATTTTTTGGGAGGGTGCTCTGCATAATATGAATGATCTCTTCCGGTGTGCGCATTGTTTCGACAAACAGCTTAATGAGCTGACGTCCCAATGGGGTGTTACGGTGATGTTCCATCATTGCGCGAACATCATTCTCGCTCCGGATCTCCATAGCTTCATATTGGCGGGTGCCGTTTTGGAGACATACGCACTTACGGTAACGTATACGAGCGATGTCTTTACGCCACTCTCCCTCTTGGTGAACCTTCCTCTCTACCTTTTCCTTCAGCTGGCTGAATGTTATATTTTTATCCAGCCTACAGAAGTAGTTCTCGCGAGAGCTAAAGAAAACACCATCAGCCCTGTTCTCGACTGGGCGATGAGACTGGGCGATTAGAAATTTGTCTGAGATCTCTGTGTTGGGCACAACTGCCATTCATTAAGATCTTCCATTTTAGCAGGTTGTGGGGAAGATGTTGGAGAAGATGTAGAGAAGGGTGGTTGGTGGAGAAGAAGAAGAATAAGCAGAGAAGGAGTTAGGGTTTTTGTGAATGAGAAGGCAATGCTGAAGCCCTATTTATAATAGGCGTGGTTAAATATGAGCCGTTGATCAAAATTTTAGATCTAAAATCTTAGCCGTTTATTTTCTATTCGTTGGGGTACAATTTCCAAACGAAATGCCAGCCACAAATTTTCCTGACACATTTGACTGGTTGTGAGCCGTTGATTAAAAGTGTCGGTGGAATCGTAGCCGTTGATTAATATTTTTTTAGAGAACATGCTCAATCTAAAACATTAAGTCCTTCACCTACAAAAAAAACTTCGATAATAGTAAAAAACTACAACGGAGTGACAACAGAGGTGGAAGATCCAGCATCACTTATTGTATCACTGTCAGTCCCGTCATAGTCGCCGGCCAAGAATGCCTGATAATCGGGATCACTCGAGACACTCCCTTCAGAGAGAACCTCTGGCACCGGCATAAACCTGCTACATTAAAAACGGCGTAGAAAGTTGAAATCCAACAACAGTACAAGTGTTTAAAACATACAAATCCAACAACAAAGAAGTGTTTAGAAAAAGTAGTTATTACAACTCTATTGGGTTATCAGTGTTATCCCTATCAACAGGGTTCTGCTCAATAAATTCATGGACATCTTCATTGTTAGGGGGCACAATTTGGATTGGTGCTGGTTGACAGCGCATAAGTCTTGGGCGAAGCCGTTCAGCTGACATTGGGCAATGAATGGTAAAAACTCCCCTTGAACTTAAATAGGTCAGCTGGGCTTCTCTACTCTGAGGGCCCCCAGCCAAACCATCAGCTCCAAGAACCTCCATAATACGACCAGTATCTGTCTCAAGATAAGGACTACCACGTGCATCCACATCAACAGAGGCACGATATTGTAACCCAGGGCGAGTCTCTACCCATAGTTGATTAGGAAAACTTTGATGATAGTCTCTGTAAAAGCCTTTTGGAATCTTAAGACGTCTCTGTGCAATAATTTCATAAGAGACAACTCAAATAAATACAAAAGTCATAAAATTAACATAAAAAAGAGCACTTTGAAAACGCAGATTATTACCGTTTGGAGGGATATGACTGTTGAAAATGTCTTTGGAGCCAAATTCCTTGAATCCATGATGGTATGTCCAAAACCTGATAAAAAAAAGCAGCTGTTGTCAATTGAATTGGCTGTTTTTAAAAATAACAGTGATTCGGTTGCCCTACACTTCCGAATTTACCCATAAATCCGGAAGCAACATGTTAAAAATTTCCGGATTTATGGTAAATCGGGAAGCAATATATATAAAATTTCCGGATTTATGGTAAATCCGGAAGTAAGCATGCGTGAAATTTTCGGATTTACCGTAAATCCGGAAGTGAATTTTTTTTAGAAAAGCCTTCCGAAAATACGATAAATCCGGAAATTTTCGTAAAAAAATTTCCGGAAATACCTTAAATTTAGCTATTTCCGAAAAATTCACAAAATGGTGGAGGTTTGACTGAATTTTGTGAAAAATGAGAGGGGTATTTTTGGGATATAACTGGATATGAGAGTATGGGTGATAAGTGTGAGGGTATGAAAAAAAAAAACCAATATAAAATATATGATTATGGAAAAACAATTCTCAATTTCCATAACTAGTGGAGTCCCAGGCAGAAGGATTGCGAAAGGCTATCCCCACATCATCACCTTTTGGGACTTGATAAAAAGTTTTGATCCTTTCCAACTCCAATTTGACGGGATTAGTTGATTTGACCCAAAAAAATGTTGATTGCTTCACCGCTTTTACTCATTTTACTACGAAAATAAAAATAAAATATGAGATCAAATGACAAATTTTGAGTAAAAAATAAGAATAATTGTATAAAAATTACCTAACCAATTCATTTAAATCACTTAATTTAAATTTTATTCAAAAGTACTCATATATTAAATAATTGACTACTCCACTTATGCAGAGAAATTATGAAACAGTTAACTTATTTAAAAATAGTCACTTTTAACCAAAAAAATATACTTTTTTTTCTTTCTGTGAAACCAATTTAATTATTTTTTCCGGGTACTCTATTTGTCTAATACCGAGGCGGGGGAAGGAAGAAGCAATGTTTTGACAATCCAATTGGTGATTGACTCGATGAAGGTTTTAGGTCATTGGGTCAAGGGTTGGACCAAAGAGTCAGTACGTAGTTGAACCGCACGACCATTGACTTAATTTCAATTAAAAACTTCTCAAACTTTCAAGACATTGATTAAGCTGGAAGATACATCTACCATCTCTTCTAAGTTCTCTTGGGTCTCATAAAAAGCTAATGCATTGAGTTTTTAATTGTAAGAAAAAGTATATATTTTTATTAAAAACAAAAGTATAATGGCCAACGAGAGTATGGGAATTGATACAATGCTTTTATCAAAGGAGAAAGTTTAACTGCAGTTCCATATGTGTGGTTGGTGTTGTTTTTCAATCACATTATGACAGTGGATTAGTTTTTTAAAAAATAATTAAAGGATAATAAATAAAATTAATAATAAATCTACGTGTCATGGTAAGATTGAAAAACAACACCAACCACACCTATAGAACTGCACCTAAGTTTTTTCCTCTCTCAAACAAAAAAAGAATTGTTGTGATGCTATGTTTTGATATTGAAAAATGAAAGATAGTAGTTGGCTAGTAGTTGGGTTGCGTTTTGGTTATCCGAGGTTGTAACAGTTTTTTAAGTCTCAGTGCATATTTGTTAGGAGCAAGGTAATCAAAATTGCGATTTTAGTCATCAAATCCCACGATATTACGATTCTGCATAGCCCCAACAACTTGGATTACGCGACACAATTGCTTTTGGACCCGTTTTTAACCTAAAACCCCTAATTTTTCACCCTTTCATAGCTTCAAAATCTCACTCTCATCTCTGTGTTTGATATGCATAATGTAATCTAGACTTAAAGACTTTCTGTATTTTCTTTTAGCTTAGACGTTTATGTTTAAGCTTTGAGTAGTTTCCTTGGTGAACTTGGCTCTTGGTTTATGCTTAAGACTTTGAGCAGCTTGCTTGGTGGACTTGATCGTTTTGTTTTGATTAAGACTTGTGAACTTTCACACTATATTAGTTAATAATAATATTCTCATTTTTGTAGAATCTTACAATTCTACTTGTAATTCTACGAGTTACGAGTTACGATCTTGCGATCCCCTTTCGATCTTACGTAATTTCTTCGGTAGAACTTTATGATTGTACTTGCGATTTTAGGAGTTACGATCTTGCTACCTCCCTCCTGATCTTATGTAGAATCTCAATTTTGATAACCTAAATTAGGAGTCTCTCATGAGCGTTTGCATTTCTATATCTTTGAGTTTGCACAATCTTATACAGTACCTCAATAATAGATTATTTCGTTAGCGGATCAAAGTCTATTTTAAAGTCCACTTGGTTTTCTTTCCACTCCCAAACACAAACAAGAGGTTAAGGGGAGACAGACAAACAAGAGAAGAGAAGGATTGGTCAGTCAGCCTATGATTTTATTTTACCCCTGCAGTACTACAACTAGCGTACACTTTACTACCATTAGATCAAATGATTAGGATTCAGATCCCATAACATAACCAGACACAAATTTGTACTTAAGTAATTAATCTGAAAGACAAAATCTGATCCAATCTCTGCTAAATTCCAAATAAAAAATAAAACCAATCCAGACTGGTCCTCTCCTCCCCTCTATCGAATGTACACTACAGTCTTCGATGATTGATTTGAGGGCAGGCTCCTTCCTTGCATTACATTTGTAATTCCAATAATCTCTTTTTTTTTATTTTTTATTATTATTATTATTTTGTCCTCTTCTTAATTAATTAATTATTTAATAATTAGTCCGTGTAAAAGAAAAAGTCACAAAACAAAACTACACATAAGAAGGAACTTGTACTACATATTTGACAACCTCAAAGTCTCTCTCTCATTTCCTCTGACATTTTCTCACTCTCACTTTGATATCTTCACTCTTCTCACTTCTCCCCTTTATATAAGCAAACAAATCCTCAAATCTCTCTCTCTCTCTCTCTCACACTCTCTCACAGCTCCAAAATTGGTCCTTCAAGAAGAATTAAGAAACATGCGTAACGAAAGCCATCATCAACAATTATATTACCAGCATAAAAAAACCATGTTTCTTCCAATTCTGTGTTCACGACCTACAATCAAAGATGTAAGTCTTCCAAGATCTAGAGCATCAAATTCTTCCTGCAATGACCCTTTATCACCAAGAATAGGTTGCATGGGTCAAGTCAAAAGAAACAACAAAATAGCTGGTTTTCCAACTTCATCACACACCAACTACAACAAACTCATCACTTTCTCTAACAACAAAACAACTGCACCACCCACAATTTCACCACTTGTTAAATACTCTAAACTCAAAAGCCTTTTCTCTAGTAAAAATCTTACTAATACTACCACCCCTTCAACTACTAAATCCACCTCCACCTTTTCTAGCTGTAGAACTAAACAAAGAGTGTCTAAAAATCAAAGGTGTAGAAATAAGAATGAGACTATAAATATTGAAGGTATGGATCCTCCTTTGCCAGTGATCAAGAAAGTGTGCAAGTTAGAAGAAGGAGAGTGTCTTTGGAAAAGAAGATCAGGTGGACCAACAATCAAGAGTTTACAACTTCAACAGATTCATCATCTAAATATGTCTCCTCAGCCTACAACTGTTTGATAATTTATAGGATTTGGAATGAGATCAGATCAGAAACTGAATCAGATAGATCTCATCCTAGAATTTTGTTTTTTTTAGATTTTTAATTGCGTATATCAGATTAGTGTGAATGATATTTTGTTTTTTTTTTTTAGTTTTCTTAGGTTCGAGATTTGGAAGAGTTATTAATTATTATGGTTGATTTCTTGGTGTATGTATCTCATCACATGGGGAAGGTGGAGGAGATCGATCTTGGTCATATTTGTCTGTGTCATGTATCAGTAAATTGGTCAAAGTCAAATTTTCTAAAATTTAATGCTGTTGAATTAATTTGTATTGTAATTAATGTTGTTTATAATTGAAAATCAGTCAAGATTTTTTTTAAATATCATTATTTTGAAAGTAATATTCAAAATCAAAGATAGGTTTGTTATGTCTTGCCAAAATCATTAAGGGCGTGTTTGGCGATCTCAATTACCTACTTTATAGTGTATTTTGCAAGTGTTTCGCATGATTAGCAAATATTGGTGTTTAAGCTTATAATAACTCTTTCTCTCATTTTATTTATTTTAATTAAATTTATCATTTATCCTCTATTACACGAATGCTTTCTCTCATTTTAAAAATTAATTCAAATATTTATTTATGTTATTTTATATTTATAAATCAGTTTAATTGCTACTTTTACCAAACAATTTAAATTCAATTTACTAGTTTATCTGCTATTAGTTATTTACTATCATCTCATCCGCTATAAACTTCCCTATGCAATTTCTATTAGCTTATTAGCTATTTGCTAATTTATCTACTATTCACTATTTTATTTTTACCAAATTGAGCCTAAAAAGTAAGCTCGAGAAATTAGAAAACTGCATTTGATACCAAAAAAATTTGTCGAATAATTAGGAGACTTAAAGTTTTGCGAATTTGAACTTGCACATTCACTTGTTATATATCTCGAGACACAACAAAAATATAACATAATAAATCAATGTTGTGATTGAACACATTCATAGTGTTCTTCAGCTTTCTGTGTTTTTGTTTTAAATGATCAAATAGAAACAAATATGAAAAATAAATTATCAAAGTGAGAAAAAATATATTAATGACCAAACTGACACAGATATAAAGATAAAGGACAAAAGTGGGGGAAAAAGATAAAAGACTCAAAATGGAACTTTGTCAAAAATAAATGACAAAAAATACAATTTAACCTTATTTATATAATAGCTCATTTTTATATAAAATCAAATCAATAACTAAATTAATTTCTTAATATGTGTGAGTTGTAATTAATTTTGCTTAAAAATAATATATAATAAATACAACCAAAAAAGGAACCGTAACTGCGAAATAGATTCTCTAACTTGAGATTTTGGTAACTTTGTGATTTTAGTAGTCAAGTTAGTGGATCTGTCCGCCGTAACGATTCCATAGAATTTGTCTAAAAAAATAAAAAACTGTTCCATAGAAAGCAGGCCCTCCGTCTGGGCTTTGAGCACCCTGCAAAATGGAAAATTAGTAGTACAAACATTTAGGTTTTATTTGCTCACATAAAGGAAAAATAAAAAGAAGGAATATAAAAAGTGAAACAGGTATCATTACTTTTTTCTTTATTATTACTCTCAAAATGGAAGGGACATAATAAGAGAGACCCATATGTTATCCAAATTATTTCCTTCCCACCTTTCAAAACACCAATAAGAAACAATTTAGAATCCATTATATCTTGTAAAATTTTGTAACCAGCTCTAATTTTGTTAGTATTCAATAAGTTAGAATCCATTAAAAAATAATTAAAATTAATACAAAATATGGTCATGAGTAATTGAAACTTAGGAAGTCAACATTCCACATTTTGTAAGTGAAATGGATAAAATTAGTGATCCGTAATTGAAACTTGTGTTCAAGTCAACAATACCATGCCACAGTATGAACAGTAATTCAGATGGGGTGGATATGTATATCATTAATTAGGATTAAGAATAGGGTAGATAGACTACGAAGAATACTATTGGAAGTAGAACTAAGACAGCCAATAGAGCGAGTATAGTATGGTCAAAATGAACATTTTTTATATATATTGGTCAAATTGAATTTTGATCCATAGTATACAAACTTCTAAGTATATATAATTGATGTATTATTAGTATTAAGATTATATTAGTCTATTATTATGAACGAAAACTCATTTGAATTACGTCGTTGAATTTCACGGTTTGCTTCAAAGTAGCAGCTGCAGTGCATCACAATAATTTGAAGGTGTCCCATCTGAAATTGTGTTGCTGTGTTCTTACCTTAAGTAGACAACATCAAACTAATAATTTCATAAACTCTTTTTTCCAACTTAGGTTATACTTATTTCTATCACAAAAGCAGCTGCCGACATCATATGAGGACTAAAGACCTAAATCATTCCAGTAGAGCATTTGGATAAGATGGTTCAAGTATATATCTTCCAGCTTAATCAAGATCCTAGGTTTAAATTCAGTATTGGACATGCAACAGCGTTAAAACTCTTGAGGGAAATCTTTATCGCACATTGTGGTTCTACCCGACTCGAGGCATTAGTCTCTGGCTCTGCAGTTGCACAGAAGATACCCGATTCGTACAAAAAAAGACCTAAATCAATAATTTTTTAAATGTATTCTCTCCGGTTATATGTATAAGTAAAAAGAAAATTACTATTTTATATTTTTTGTAAAAAATAGTTAATCTAACTAAATTTATTGAAATAATTAAAAATGTAATTGTGTTTTCTAAATTTCCCTTCAAAGGGACTTGTTCTATGAGAATAAAATTGTTATTAAAAAATAAAATCTAAATTAATTGAATGGTAATTTATGTATAATAAATATGATAGAAGTAGTTAACATTTGTTTATATTTTAGACCACTAACAATATTTTTTGCTTATAATTAGGAGTGATAGTAAAAAGTTAAAAATACACAAATGCTAATGATAAAAAAAAAAAGGTTTTTCTAGACAGTATGATAAAAAACAAAGGGTAGAGCAGAGCAACTCTAGAGCCGACTCAAATACTTATGGTTGTAGGCACAATTCTAAATTTGGCATGACCCTAGCAACATCCGAGTCGGCTAGAATGGCAAACTTTTTTACCAAAAAAAGAACGGTAATTTTTTTTTACCAAACTTAAAGAGGATTAGTGTAGTTATTAATTTTAAGTTTTTGAGATTTCCAAAATTTGCATAGAGACCAAACCAAAAGTGGATTCTACATAATAATTACTTGAGTTAGAATCCGTCCATATCAAGTGTCAAAGTTACCATAATTACACGTTGAATAAAGTTTTGTAGAATGGGAATTTAATTGATTCGATTGTTATTTTATAGACAAAATGGTTAGAAATTAGTGTGTTAGTTATGAAAGGGGAGGGAGGAGCGGGGTTCGAACCCCCGCCTGCGTTTTTCCACCAACAATATCTCTTTCAGCCGTATTATATTATTTTTGTGATCATATGTACAAATTTCAAATAATTTAGGCACTCGATAGTAGATATTTACTTGCAATTTAAATTTAAAATAATGTTATGCAATTTAATAATTTTCACAAGATTTCAAGTTGGTAGCAGAGACCCCCGGGAGATATTTTGTCATTATCTTTTCAATACTTTTTTCCAGCTTTTAAAAAATGAAATTTATAGTATTTAGTAAAATTTTACTAAATACTATAAATTTTATGATTATAAACATAATGGAAAATATAATTAAAATATTAAATTTAATTAAAATACTATAAATTATATTTTCCATTATGTGTATAATCATAAATTTTACTAAATACTATAAATTTTATGATTATAAACATAATGGAAGACGAATGGAAAATATAATTAAAATAGTAAAAGATAAATATGTTTTGGTCAAAAAAAAGTAAAGATAAATATGAGAGAAAAATGAAATGCTCAAATCCACCTACTTTAAGTAGCGTCGGGATAAACTATATAAGCTAGTGAAAAATATTATATGCATGGACGAAACCAGGATCGAGTGGTTATTTATCCTATATATATATATATATATATATATATATATATATATATATATATATATATAAGTTTATTACATTAATAATGTATCAAAATTTAAATCGATCCTATTCTATATAACGAAAATCATCAATAATTGAATATTCACTAAATTTTTATATGAATCTCTTGAGTTAGTAGGGGTTTGGATAAGTGATTATTGGATTAGTTTAGTACGATTTATTGAATTTTCTCTTTAGAGTCAATAATCCTAATTGTTAAGAGATACGGTTTTTATCTTGCATTAGTTTAGCCATCTTCCATGTTGATATGATGATAAATTATTAATTGTTATATCATCCCCATTCCAGCAATTGCTTTGCCTATAAAAAGGTTGTTCCAAGTGCTAACTGGCGTGGACCCAACCCCAAGGTCTCGGGTTCGAATATTGGATGTGGCAAAACTCTGTTTGGAGGGAAAAATCACACGGGCCGGCAAAACCGGGTACTCGTAGTCAGCCAGGTTCTCCGAAGTAGATTAGTCATCGGCAAAGCCGATGGAAACTGCGCAACAAAAACATGGTCACCAAAAATAAAAACAATGAGTATGCTAAAAACTCCTAATGGCAGCTGTTTATATCATCTTCATTCCACCAATTGCTTAGCCTATAAAAAATTGTAGTGATGGGCATCTTAACTAATTCCAAAAATCAAAGGGCTTAAGCCCCTGCAAAAACTGAAGTGCCTTTGTCCTTGTTATACGCTACCGAACACTTACTACAAGCTTATCATCGCTATAATCTTACAACGGAAAAATTGAAGATAAATATGCACTTGATCTATAGCATCAATGCCTGATATCTAAAAATAAGACTTTTTTTTTTAGTCAAAAAAATAAGACTTATCATGAAGGGATATGCCATAAGTTTTACATGTTGTGAAAAGGTGTCAGGTGTGGTCATTAAATTAGCAGCAGCAGTATGTAGAGATGAACCAACATATAGCAAGAAAGAATAGCTTTATGTTGCTGTGGTGTGAACTCAAGTGTGTTACCTTCTCCATTCTATTTATGAACAAGAAACATCTAGCTCTGTGTTAGTCAAGGACGAATCTGCTTCTTACATTCACCATTGGGTCAAAATAAAAATCTTACCACATCTAGACCTGTGGCTTAATCCCAACTGAAAAGCAATAGTACTTAATCACTAAGGGTTATCAACAAAATGAAATAGGATCTCAATTATCATTAAGCACATTGAAGTATGAGGAAATTCAGCAGGAACAATGAATACAAACTACAAATCAGCGTTACACTCAAATGAAATGCAGTATAAAAAAATTAGGAGGTAGGTTACATAATTTATATGCTTGGTGAATCTAATGCCGAGCACGAGTCCTATCAGAATTAATACGACTTCCCTTATATGTACATCAACTTTACATAATAAAAAAAAAAAAGGTGATTTCCTGATCTTCCCTTGGATGGTTACAAGAGGGAAAGCTTCTGCTCCGCTCTTTCACGAGTTCCACAAAACGGAATACATGCCATTGCAATACAAGTAAATGCAAGAAATGCTCTTCCACTGTACAGCTTACTCTCATAACGAATGTACAACAAGTCTAACAAAACTTCCCTTCGCCGGAGCAGAAACCAACGTTCTGCAACATAACAGTGACCAGAGAGCCTTGACCCGACATTTTGCCGTCTCCAAATGCAAAAAAGGCAAGTCATTGTATATTTGTGTATATCAGCCTCGTGGACACCAGGCTGACAAGGCTGGAACCCAACACACTACCCTTCATGTTCCCCTGGTCCTTTAGCATATATGTCCTCGTTAGACTGCTTGTCATTTGACAGGCAATCAGCAGGAACATATGCATATCCTTTAGGAAGCATTGAATTCTTCATAGATGCTTCATCCGACGTCATAACAAGCTCTTTTCCAATTGTTTCAGCAGGCTGTAATTGCAAATAAGCATGATGCATTAGAGCTTCCACGTAAAATCAGAATTCACCCACACAATTAAATATTTCGAAGTTACAAATGAGTGAAAAATGAAAAAGAAAGACACCGGATCTTGAAGTTATCGCAGACCTTTCTAGATTTGGCTCTCCGTCCACCCTCATCACAAATATTACGTGACGTAGCAGAAGCTCTATGAGGAATCTGCTTGCCAGAAAATTGCGTCTTCTCTGGAACCTTATGGTTATAATGACTTTGTGAGGTTGAGGAGTCATCATCCAATTTTGGGTCTGTATCCATAGAAACAGCAACTCTAACACGGTGCTTAGCAGATACCGAGCTATCAACAGTTATATCATCTGATCTTTGGAGCGCTTCACTGCATGATCTGTATCCCTCTGTATTCGCTTTAAGGGATGTTGTAGCTGATTCTGAACTACCGTCTGGAAGAATGAAAGGACTATGAACAAGCACAGACCTAGCAACATTATCTCTTTTAAAGGCAAGTATGTCATGTGAGCATAGAACCAACTCCCGCTGTAAATATCCAATAGACCAGACGTTAATCATCAAAATGACTGTGCAAGATATAGAGATTCCATATATCACTCTAGAAATGACGCAAAATACATGTCATCAAGAATGTAGTACAAATGGTGGAAAACCACTTGAGCCTTGACAAGTTTTGCAAAAAAAATTAATTTTTACCTTTAATTTTTCCCGTTTGACAATTCTCTCACAAAGGAGACGTAACCTCTCAAGTTCAACCTGTTTCAAAAGAATTTAGAAATAATCATGTTATTTGATATACAAAAAAGAAGCCACACACAAATGTGATCTCAAGCAAAAGTAATTATACGTCTACTTATTTATTACACACCTAAAGTTGTACTCATAAAGAACCATGTGGCAGACATGACAATTTTTTCATTAAATACACGACTTTTTCAAAAGCTTTAGTTTGGGAAATTAAAAGTCCGTGAGTTTTTATCTTATATGGCCTACTGTTTCATTAATGCCAAACACTTTCATGCCCAACCAGGTATTATTTGCAACAAAACTCTACCACTCTTTAAGCGCACAACAATTATTCTACAAGATACTTCCAAACCCATAAACCTTTCAATTCCCTCAACAAGGATACACTCAGCAACCTCACAATACCAGATAATTATTGATTAAAAATGCAACAAAATCATAGTTTAGGGTGACATGTTATCCAACCCGAGTCAGGAATCCAAACTTCCAGATCTGCAACTAAAACTTAATCCATTTTCCAATGACAATATATACTATTACCAAGCCCTAAAAAAGAATAAGGACTCGAAACGAATGGAGAGGAAAGTCTCACCCTTATTTGCTTGATACTTTTTAACTCTTCAATTCCATGTTTTTGAGTTTCAGCCTGGGCAAAGGAGGAAAAGAAATTTAAGATATCATTACATTAGGTAAAAGAAGAGAACGTTTTAGTACAAAAGACAACATTAAACCTTTGCCTTCTGCTCTAAACTATGCCTTTCACAGTAAGCCTTGTGTTGCAGCTTGCCACCAGCAGTCCTCACATTCATGAACAAACCAACACTTCTAGCACAGGAAGGATGGAATGTGGTCTGGCAATGACCATAGCAACACTGCATTCACCACATGTCAACATTTGCTGGGCAATCAGGAATATTAATTCCGAAAGCATGCAGATTGAAAAGGATAGCAGGAGAAAAATAGTCTCTGATTTTATCATTACCTTCATACATACACCATGCTTGCGGTGGCAGATGCAACAAATATCAACTCCTTTTGGCACAGTCTCCTGGCATTGAACAATATCAATAGATAGGTGTTAGACAGAATAACTAAATGCTCCCTTTTAAGCACACAAGTAAAACATATGAGGTTGGAGTTCCAAATGTAAAAATTGTCTTTTCAACCAAAGCACATACCATTCCTTCAATGGCATCTATTTGTCCTCTTCTGAATGTAGACTCAAAAATCCACTATACATATTACAAAAATAAGTTAAAACATGAGTTTATTAAAGGATGACGAAAACACTCGCAAATAAATCAAATCAGAATTAACCTCGGCACAAAAGGCATGAACCCATTGACCATCAGCTGACTTCCTAAAAGCACCTGTAGTGCCACCGCAGAGAGCACATTCCGCGACAAAATAAGGCTTCTCCCAGCAATTTATAGCAGATGCCCCAGAGCTTCTAGATGATAAATCTTCACATAACTCACAGTACCATGGACCTGTTTTTTCATTAACTCTACGATAACAAACCAAGTGCACTACAACCTGCAACAGAAAAAAAACTGATAAACAATATTAAGGGGCATGCATCAGAAAAAGTACATGAAAAAAGGAGCAAGGCTAAGTCCTAAAACCTTGCAACCAGAGCAGACTAGGATAGGGTTTAACAAATTCTCAAATCGTCTGCAGATATCACATGATTTACGTTGCTCCTTAGAAATATCTAAGGTTGGCAGCCGAAAATCTGTATATTTCTCTGATGAGGCTCGAGTCACCGCAACTCTTGAAAGAGTCTCCTTGGCTCGTGGCATTGGCTGAGAACAAGCGCCAGCCCGCCCACTTAAAGTATCCAACTTCACTAAATTCTGAAAATGATTATATTTTACTGTCAATATGGATACCTTACCATTAAAAAAGTTGACAAAACAAAAGCAAATATGACCTCTTGTTGTACAGATTCATCTAAGGTGTCTTTCCGGAAAGAAGAAACCCTTGAAGAAGCTGCGGCAGCAGCAGTTGCAGCAGCCAACACTGCCTGTGCCTCCTTGTGCTTTTTTTCTTTTCTACCCTGTTTTTTTGCCTCCCTAAGATCACGTAGATATTGATTAACAATCACAGCATCCCATCTTTGCTGATGTGCTTTATCAATCTCCTGAGGCAAACTCTGGGCAACTTTGTGGATTAATTTATCTGCAATTAGAAAATCAAACACAAGTATTTTTATTCATCTTAAGAAGGAAAAAAAATTCTAGCTAAAAAAATGATTAATTAAAAATGGATTCAACTTAGTTTGGGACAAAATGATGCACACACCAGTAAGCCTCTTTTTTGTAACTGCTTTCTGCAATAAACTATGCTGGAAATATATAAGCTCCCCCTCCAACTCATCTTCTGGATAGAATTCCAAAAGTCTTACTTTCTCATCCCTAACCAGCTGCTCCATCTCTAGCTGACCAGACTCGGAAATGTCGGTGCTAGTTAATTGCTGACTTTGGCTCCTTGAGCAGCCACTAGCCGAAGAGGACTCAACCAAAGAAGAATTTCCATTGCCACTTAAACCTGCTAAGGGAGGAATTTATTGGACAAGTCCAAATAGCATTTTAAAAACAGAGTAGGGAGCCATTTGGTAAGTCGCCATTTTAATATCTCAAATTTATTTTATAAATATAAATACCATCCCTGTGTTGTGATGGCTCTGATAAATTATACTGAGATTTGAATTTTTATAATATATATTAATTAACAGTTTAGGCATACTCAGGAAATCAGAACAAATATGCTAAATTCCTCCTAAAGATATTCAAATCTCTCACCTATAATGTCTTCCAAGGGCAACCCATCACGAATCTGCAGTAACTTCTTGTTGATGTATGGGTGAATGTAACTAGAGATTGCCTCCAACTTTCTGCATTTCAAAACAAAAACTTGACTTTAAAGGAGAATGTCAACCTAAGTCCAAGCAAAGGTGGTCTACTAACATACATGAGACAGAAAGCAATACATGCTGCAAATAACAAAAATAGTCATTTTGAGAAGCTCACATGAAACCAGAATCAGGCAGTTCTGACGCAGAATGAGCAAGAAAGTCCTGATCATTAAGCATTGAAGCATTCTGCAAACAATCAGTAGACTTTTGTTCTGAAACGCATACAGATAAGTTCGATTTATAGGGTCCATCAGCATTGCCTGCAAATATAGCTAAACATTATTAATCATTATTTAATAAACATATCTTAATATAGGAACAAAGAATGCCATGGATAATAAAAATAGCTCAGGCACATTTCCAGTTCAGAGCAAATCAAAATCCTCAAAGGACAGTTTCAAGATAAAGCCGTACCTTGAACCTCGTGAGAAATATCCACAGGCTTGGTTCCATTCTGCATGGAATCAAAAATAGAACATAGTAAACAAAATGATTACTTTTCCCACTTATGGTAGTGCATATGACAGATGGCAAAGGAAATCCTCAAAAAAAGTTACTAAAGACAGTAACAAAAAAAATTATAACACAACTTAGCCACCAAAGGAATTTAATTAGGGGGAACCAAAGTGATTATTAGAATAGAAATATAATTTTCACTATTTCATTTTCAAGACTAAAGCTCCAAATAGGTGAAAAATAATTCCATCCCTTCAAGTTTACCCAAATCATCCAAACAGACACCTTTATAAAGAAACATGCACTGTCATCAACCTCTACCGTTATCCACTCCCTGCGTCATTTTCCATCATATGTGTTCAATTTGAAATCACATTCTTAGCACTGAACAAGCACAAAGCTCGTTAACTTATATAATTTTAGCATTTAGATTCGAGTCTAACTCAACCCCAAAAGTTAGCTCATGGGATGAGACGCCCCCCCCCCCAAGTTATAACCACTATGCAGGTTATATCCATCAGACTCTCAACAACTATCACGCCCCAGACTAGATATCGGTAATAAGTAATAACACTCTTCAAAATACATAAATCATGTATAAATTAAAATTTACTAAAACACTAGCCCACCTGTAAACAGCAATCAAGCCGTAGCCCTAACCAATGGGACAAGTGCTACAAAACTTGTTTCCACTAGATGGAATCAGCTAATGAATCAAAGAATGTCATAATTTCCTGTCATCTTGCATGTCTAACAATAAATCATTTAGATCCAGACCTCTACTAATGGAATCTCCCATTACATGAGTGAAAGAAAATATTTGTGGCACTGCTCGTTATGAAACTCAGAAATTGTAATACCATACTGAGTGAGTATTTAAACAGCCCTCCCAAAAATGTAAAAATCATTTTGAAAGAGGGGATTACAAAGATCAAAAGGAAAGGAAGAAAACAGAATAGATCATGTGGTTCAAGATTGACGGAGAAAGGACCATTTAAAGACCTTACTAAATCATTACGAATTATGTATCAAAATAGTTATTAATTAGTCTAGGAGTCAAAGGAAAATAAGTTCTAGTTGATACAAACAGTTTGACTTGAGAAATATTATTATCATTTCCTGTTTTCACATATAGCAAATATGCTAGCTTGTTTTTACTTTGTTACTTATACAAAAGTTTGAAAACATAAAACAAAATGAAAAACATGAAATTTTTATAACTGCTAGAAAAAATAGGAAATAAATATAAATAATGTTTTCCCAAACCAAATATGTCCAAAAATTACCGTTTCAGTGGCATCAGGGATTGATGCTTCATTTAAACTTCCTGGGTTTTCACACTCAGGCGGACAAACTATGAACTTGTCAATTGGCATCCCATTCTCACTAGTAACCACCTCTGATGAACATACCACTTTATTATCCTTCAAAATCCTAATGTTACTGACAGTTCTTCTCCTTGGTGGTACCGACTTAACAGCTACAGGATCCAGCAAGCCTGAATCTGATGTTGGTAAAGTATCTGAACCACCTGTGGCTCGATTTCCTTCGATGGATGCATTTGCCGGTTTAAATTTGACTTTTAGGCCTTTATGAGGTGCACCAGTATATACACGGTCTTTTAACCAATTGACTATCTTATGTCGCAAATCAGGGGCAATATAAGCTTCCTGCAAGAATTAAGTTTGAGGCATAAAAATTGAGAAATATTAAATGCTGAAATAATCATTTTCCACAAAATGAACATGACAAATTTCGAGCATCACATTGATATTTGCAGTTAATGCATCTGGTGATATGCCAATTTCCAACGCGACATCTTTTACATCTACTTTTCCCCGATCTATCAACTGCCAAAAAGTTGAAGGCCAGATTAAAATAAGCAAGGAATAAAACCAATAGTATACAAAATGATAGCTTCATCCTAAACACAAGCATGCCTATGCTTATATGCGGAATACCTTCTTCAAAACAAGTGCAAAACTGAGTGAATCAGATGCATCGACATTCTCATTGGTTCCCCCTGCAACTCCAATATTATGTTGTGCTGCAGAACCACTTCCCAACATATTGTGGGCACTAAACCTACAATCAGGCAATCCTCTATCAGGAGGTTCATCATTATGGTCCAATGTGTCTGGACTACTACCGGACACCAACTCCCCATTGCCGCAACCAATTATTACATTGTGTTCGCTGTTCACTGGCAAGGTCGCTGGAAGGTCGTTGGCTTCTGCAAATTCACTTCCAACTGCAATAGAAGAGCCTCCTAGTGGCAATATGCTTCTGTTCCCTTGTAGATCTGAGTGTTTCAAGCAAAAAGCCCGCAACTCAATCTGACAAAGCATATAATAAAAAGGTACATGACAATCAAGTCTTGCAACAAAACAGTAACTTGAAAAAAGGACTGATGGCATACTGGGAACTTTTCCAATATTTATATTATATTCAACATTTTGCGTGAATTGATTTTTACTTATTTCCTGGAAAGGGGAAAGGGGGTCTAGCTCTGAAAATTACAGATAACTCACATTATCATTACCAAACTTTGCCCAAACCTCCATCCTATGTTTAGCTTCCCTTGCACATAAAGGATGGAAAGAAGTTCTGCAGGTTGCTGAAAACACCAAACAGGAGGAAAAACTTACAACTAGAAGAATTTGAATAGAATAAGATAGCTATGAATGCCAACTACCAAATGAAGTTATGTGCCAGATCAAAAGAAGAACATTGAAATATTCACTACAAGACATTAGAAACAAGACGAGAGACGGTAGCTAGCGTGCATATTGCCACAAAACCTTGAACATGACACATCGGAAAAAATATTGTATACTCATTCACTGTTCAGAAAACCCTATGTTGACAAGACTGATTTGATATCCAACATATCAACAGGCCAAAAGATTTACTTATGAAACAACCGCCTGTGGTCGTTAACATGGTCACTCTGCCATCACAAATGCAATGATGGAGACTTGAAACTCATTCAATATCAAAACTGAACCACCTTAAACTCCTCCTCATTAGCAAAGGCCACAATGACTAATATGCTATCCTGAATTGCAAGACAAAAGGACAAACAGATAGAAACACACATCATCTTTAAAAAAATTCATCGAACAGATACATTGCAACTTTTATCGTGCCCACCTTTAACCTTGCTCTTAAAAGGTAAAGAAGTGCTTCAAAATCCAATGGCCATTGTCAAAGAGAATATGGCAACACATACTCAACAATAAGACACAAAAGTTCTTGTTCATCCAAAGATGATTCTAGAAACAATCACATCTAGTACACATCAGCAAGAAACAGATGTAGAAGATACCTGAATAAAAAAGCTAATTCCAACATTTAATTATCAATTTAAACTTTGTCTATGTTACATAGCCAGTCCCAAGCCCGGGGAAAAGAGGTTAGTGCTCGGCACTCAATAGCCAATATAAAACGTTGCAGAATCTTTAGAACATAATATAATTTCCAGTTTATCTTTAAAAAACAGTTCAATATACAATTTCATTTCATACATTAAATAAATTGCTAGCAGATTAAACCCCTTGTCCAAATATTTACTTAAGTGTGCTGGGTAGTAAAAAATAGAAACATAAAAAGATTCTTAATACTTGGAAATACTAATATGGGTATCCCGGACAGAACTTAAACCTAAAATCACATTGAAGGAGAAAAAGATAAAGAAGGAAGACTGGTCACAAAAGATATAACAAAACTGGGTCCTATTTAAAGGCTACTCACATTAACATCATTTTGTTGAGCCCCATTTAAAAAAACATACTACACATAAGTAATTTCAAAACTATGCCTAGCATTTTTCATTCAACTCATAGGCCTAATCACCAAGTCAATTATTCAGATTAGATATTGTTGTGGAGATTCTGTACAAGATTGAAAAGAAAGATTAGGGTATTCACTTTAAAATTGAATCATATGAAACTTTGAAAGTTAAAAACAGAAAGGAAACCAGAAAAATGTCACCCATCAATAATCTTGGGACTGTTAACAATTTAGAAATAAAAATAACATAATCAGGTGCACAGAATTAAATACAAAGAAATCTATTTTTCAAGATAAGAACATGAAAAGTTTCCAAACACTTAAAATTTTGAAGAAGGCGTGTTACCGTGTAACACATAATACAACTCCAATGCTGAACCTAATTAGTATTTAAGCAGTTACCATTAAGTAAGAAAGGAGAATGCATGTTTTCCAACTTTAGTCAGACAAAATAGTTCTTAGTAATATATCAATCTGATGTTTGAGCTCTTGATTAGAACGACTATATTTGTGGAAGCAAGTAATTAATAAACAGTGGGACTTATGAAGAGATACAGCAGACATATTAAAACATATGGTCTGCAAAGG
Source organism: Astragalus glycyphyllos (assembly GCA_963573325.1). Taxonomy (NCBI): domain Eukaryota; kingdom Viridiplantae; phylum Streptophyta; class Magnoliopsida; order Fabales; family Fabaceae; genus Astragalus; species Astragalus glycyphyllos. The sequence continues at coordinate 77,866,101 of OY754307.1, forward strand.
TAACATAAAATTGGAAAATTGTAGAACATAAGGATCCCAACTAATCAGGGTGGAAGTTAAGTCCAGACACAAAATCATCTTACCACAAAATAACCCTACCGCAATGTTACAATCGACAAGAAATAAAAAAAATTAACAATCAGAGGACAATAGACAAACACCAAATTGTGTGACTTTAAAACACTGTTGCATAAAACCGAGCTATAGCTTCGAAACACTAAAAATACTAGCCTAAAAAAATTGCACAGTACGAGAAGGCAATGAAACATACCATGACTACACCGAACACATGCACCACACTTCAATTTGCAAACATTACACACCAGTTTTCTCCGAGTTTCTTTGATGCCTCCCACATTGATAACAGGCTCCATTTTCTTCAGGTCATCTATATAAACCTCGGGCATCCACAGACAACAAAACAAATGCACAAACTGGGTTGACCCAACACCTTCCACAGTGCTATTAACTGGTTTTAAAGCGCCACCCTTCTTTGAACAAAGAACACAAGGATTCACTGAGTCATCAACATCGCCCTTTTGCATACACCAAGAACACAACCAAAACTCATCTACATCGCCTTGCACGCCGTAGCATTTCCGGTGAACTGCAACTTTACAAGCAGCGCAGACTATTAACCGATTGGAATCCCTGCCAGTGCCACTATCTCCTAAGCCGCAATAATGACAATACGGTTGGTCCCCATCACAAGGACTAGTCATTAAAATTTTATCCAAACCAGCATCACCACCCAAAAGCTTTCTTTTCTTAGAAGGGCGCTCAGAAGTTAAAGAAATCTTATTCCTACAACCTAAAAACCACTCTAAACTAACACACGAATCAGAAGCATCACAATTCTTGACATCCTGAGGCAAAGCACTTTCAGCAACAACATTGTCAATTAACTCAATTTCCAATAAACCGTCCTCATTTTTCACGTCTTCACCAACCTTCTTCTCATTCTCATCCTTGCTACAAACTAAATTGAATCCTGGAGTATCCTTCTTCTCATCCTCTTTACTAACTACATTGAACCTCGGAGCATTTCCCAAGAGCGGAATTGTAAAACACTCACGAGAAGCTAAACTAGATAAGGAAGAGGCCTCAAACAATGTATCAATATCAGACAAAGTCAAGTCCCTGAAGTACTCCTCTGTCTCAACCCAAATGTTTGAACCGCGCGACTTCTCATTAGCCCTAGACGACGATTTCTTCTTCTTATCACCGCCGCCACCACCACCATGAGACTTCTTCTGGCGCCTTCGGTTATCACCCTGGCGGTTCAACAAACTTGCCAACCCACTCGGCAGAGTAACCGCAGCGGAAGTAGACGTTTCCTCGGCAACATCGAATGGTGAACGCTCGCTGAGCGCTTTCCTCGCCTGGGAGAAGTAATCAATCTCCAACGCGGCGGATACGTCGGGGATTTCCGGTTGGCCCGCCGGAAATTCTGCCGGACAGGGCCTTTCCCCCACGGTGGAACCTCGTTCTTCCGCCATGTTCTCCCGCCGGTGACATAGGTCCCCGGTCATCGACGGCAACAACAGGGTAAACAAGAACGAGAGCATTCCATCATAGAAAATTGAAACCCTATCTTAACAACCTTAACGAGTGGAGAGAAAGTGAGGAAACGAATCGAATTCGGTTTCGGTTTGGGATTGAAAAAACGAACGGAGAGGAGCGGAAGAATAGGATAAGCCCCGTTTTCTAGGGTTAGGGTTCAGTTATTATTTGGGATCCGTTTTCTTAGACTCGTAAATATATTTTTGTTTGGTGCAGTTCGATTTCGCTTTCAACAAGGGGCTAAAGAGAGAGAAAGGAAAAAAATATAAAAACGGACGAGAGTGAGAGGAGCGAAAATAATAACAAGAAATGAAGAGAGAGAGAGAGCGATTATAATACCAAGAAACGCGTTTTTTGCAGGCTGTTCCTTTTGGTAGATATTTTTATAATCGGGTGATCTCTACGGTGTTGTCACGGCATACGCTTCATCTCGTGTACCACAGAGTGATGCACACGTGGCACGCATGGCACTGAAGGGTGCAAACGTGCATCTTACCCGCTACCTACTGTGTCAACCAGGTAGATATGACTCAAAGGAGCAGTGCAGAAAACCAAAATATTCTTTTTTATTTTTATTATTTTTTTATTTCATGCTTTTTATTAAACACAAAACCCAAACAATTCAATGGTCTAGTAGTTTATGAAAGACGATGAATAGCAAGTAGCAGCACTAACGCTTTATTTTTTGGTTACAGCCATCTTTTTTTTGTTACAACTAATGCTTTATTATTTTAATTAATATATTCTTTTATATTAATTGAAATTTAAGTAAATCGATAAATTTAAATAAATTTCATGTAAATATGGTGGAAATTCATAATATCATTTATCTGGCCAATCTATAAAAAGTAATAAACCATTTGGTAAAAAAAAAGTAATAAACCAAACGCGTGCTAAAACAAGGAGAGGTGGATTATTTTAAAGAAAGAAACCAGATCTATCATCGCACACTAATTAGTAATTAGTAATTATGGAATGAAATCTTTACTATTTAAGTTTCACAAGGTTGCAATGATAAGGAAAAATCTGATTAAGATTCTTTGAAGAGCTATTGTCAAAAGAATAAATCTAAAGAGCTATGTTAAGACTAAGTCGTCATAAACCCGACAAGCTTAATCTGACTATTTTGTTATTTGAAACTTCCTTATTGGACTTGACAACTCTGAGTGATAGTATCTCTAGAACCTCCTCCTCATTGGCTCTGATGGTCACCACGAGAGGACTCAAAGCTAGGTCTCTTACGCTAATCACGAGATGTCCCACCGCAGTCTCTATTTCCCTGCTCAATAGTTAAGACCCTATTGAAGATCTCATCATAAGTGGCCTGTAATTGTCATAAACAAATAACTCTTCAAGCCATCAATAGTTCTCTGAACACTGAGTTGCTCTGTAGCTACCAGATGTGGTGCATATTGTTCTAGCCGCATAAACTGAACATTATACTCCATTCACCGACATATTCTCTGTTTGCACAAGAGTCTCAAACTTTCGTGCTCTGTTATCTCTAACACTCTAAGGGAGAAAATATGCCAATAATCGCCTAATCCACCATCATGAAGTAGAAATGCAGCCAAATCCACCATCTGTGTATAAGTACAACCTAAACCTCAACATCTGAACCACGAATATTGGTGGGTTGAGCTTCAAAATGCGAGCAGGCGGCTGATCATGTTGATGAGTGGGTGCTTGTTCATCCTGCATCACCTCATGACTATGTTCATTTTTATCCTGATTTTGTTCTCCTTCATGTGATTCGCATTGGTCCACTACTCTGTTTGCTATTTGTTGCATAGTTTGCTGGATCACCCGAAAATTGTCTCCCCAATTTATCCCGACGGAGTCAATTATTAGAAAGTTAGTTTATACGTTAGTTAAAATTAGTTTTTAGTGTAACAACTTTTCACAATTAGTTAGGTAATTGGAATTTTGTATTTACTTTCACCAGAAGGTGTACTATATATATAGTGATCACTACTTCATATTGTACTAAATTTTACTTCACAATTCATTTTAAATGAAATTCATATTCTATTAAAATAGAGAGTTTGTAACTCTTAATATGGTATCAAGAGCGCTCTAGCTTCTGCATTCCACTCTCCTCGGCGATTGATTCCTCCATCGTCTTCTCACAAATTTCCCCTTCTCTTTCGTGATTCTTGAACAATGGCGCTCGTCGTGGTATCATAAGTTTCTTTTCACACTTCTTCTTGCACGTGTTCAATAAGTTCATTGAAGTTTCTTCCTCGATCATCCCTCGAGTCAGCTTCATCATATTTGTTGTGTTTTTGTCTCTTGTTTCTTCTTGGTCCAGCCGTGTAGCTATGGAAGAACTAATGAAACAACAATTTTTTCCCCGAAAGAAACCATGTTTTGCTTTCTTTATCCTTTCACGTGTTCAAGAAGTTCATTGAAGTTTGTTCCTTGATCATCCCTCGAGCCAACTTCATCATCGTTGTTGTGTCTCTGTCTCTTGTTTCTTCCTAGTTGAGTTGAGTAACTATAATTATTGTACTAAGCTTTTACTTCACAATTCATTTTAAATGAAATTCATATTCTATTCCATTAGAGAGTTTGTAACTCTTAATATCAATTGCTGTGTTGATTGAAATATCTTTCACTTTGTGCACTAATTAAGCACACATACATAATGAGGTGGCTCACAACTGACCACTCAACCCCAATTACTCCACCATCTCTCTGTTGACAGTCACAAACCATCCCTTTACCCAACTGTGTCTTAACCAGGCCATAAGACACTACTAGTAGCAAACCCACGACAACTCACCACTCCCTAAGCAAAAGCCCAACATACAATAAAAATAAAACAAATGATACAAACAAGATGGAATTGTGGAATAGAAATTTTTCGTGCAAATGGATGAAGGAAATAATAGATGCAAATTTATGAATTTGTTCATTTTCTGTGAAAGATAAATATATAGATTTGGTAAATAATCTCTCTTCCCTATTTCTCTCTTCCCTCATTCTCTCCTAATCCAAACACACCCTAAAGTTTGAAGTTTAATACACACTACAATAGAAATAGGCCAACAGTGGGGCTTTCGGGCGCCCCTGAATCTGGCGCTCCTGATGTCACTCCTGATGCCAACCCCACAATCAGGAGCGCTCGTAAAAAGCGCCCCTGTTGGTCTTAGCGCCTCAGACCAACAGGGGCGCTTCTAAAAAGCGCCCATGATTGCTTTTAAAAAAAACAATTTTTTTCTGTTTCAGGTGTATCCTATAGTTTGCAACACATCCCTACTCTCATTTTCATCAACCAACAACAACCAATATCAAACACATTGCCTGCATATCCAAAATGCCACATTCAGGGCCAAGCTATTGTTCTCATCATTGTAATAATAAAGAACAAACACACAATAATACAAAAGCAAAATTCCATAATATATCATACTATAATAAGCAACAAAAAGCACATACCAGAAAGTAGAGAAACCTTAACATTTTAAATTGCACAGTCATGGGAACGTACCAGAAAAAGGCAACAGCTTCGACGGAACATGCAGCAGCGTCGATGACGGCGTGGTTGCTAACGGCGATGACGGTGGAATGGCCGTTTGACGGCGTGGTTATTAACTCGTTCACTGTTTCTGTTTCACGTAAGGGTTTGCGTGAGAGAGACTGAGTTTTGCAAATGAGAAGAGATTGAGAAGAGGGAGAGTGTGAGAGAACAGGGTTTCAGGTAAGAGAGACTGAGAGTGAGAGGGAAAGAGTTGGTCAAAAAAAAAGAAGAGGGAAAGAGATGAGTACTGAGAGTGAGAGGGAGTATGAAACGGAAATATTAGAATATTAGGCATCAGGGGCGCTTTTTAAAAGCGCCCATGATGCTCAAAACACGGAGGGCCTTTAGGGGCGCTTCCTAAAAAAGCGCCCCTAAAGGCCCTCCGTGTTTTGAGCATAAGGAGCGCTTTTTATAAAGCGCCCCTGATGCCTAATATACGGAGGGCCTTATTTTGGGCATCAAGGGCACTTTTTAGAAAGACCCCCTAAAGGACCTCTGTATTTTGGACTTCAGGGGCGCTTTTTAAAAAACGCCCCTAATAAGTGCATCATTTTTTAACAATTTTGTTGTAGTGACATAGGGTTGATTCAAACTGTTTGAAGTTATGCTTATAAAAAAAAAACTATTTGAAGTTATGTGTAGTAAAGGACAAACACTGTTCGCGATGAGGGTAGATACATGCATGAAGCAGAGGAAGAAAGATATGCAAGAACAGTAACTATTTGTGTTATTTCCCGAAATGTTTCTCGGAATGTTTAACATTTCTCAATTGAAAATACCGTAAATCTTGAGTTTTGAGATGAAATATTTGCCTTAATTATAAGCGAGAACATCAACAAAATCTAATCTAATCTAATTATTATTAATTAATTACTAATATCTATTATTAATATCTATATAATTAAATAAACAACACTTTTTTTTGACAAGAAATAAACAACACTTAAATTACAAATACTAACCTCCACCTCTAATTGCCACCTCTACTTTACTTAATAATGGAAAAGTATACATTTGTCATTTCAATGGCACTTTGAATTTTGAATTTAGTGTCGACCCGCTTTTCACCGGCAGCTAAACATCAAAATCCACGGGCAAAAATTTCTGACCAACCTTCTTCTCCTTTCTCTCCCCTCTCTTCTTCTTCTTCTCTCCCTCTCTTCCCATTTCTGATCCATTTTTCAGCCACCATAAGCAGCCATTAATCATACCCTACTAATCATCAAGATGCTCTCAACATCCTCTACAAAACCATATCTGATTCAAAGAGGCTGTTGAATAATTTTGAAAACCCTAAATCTGAAATTTTTTGACCATCTGATTCAAAACCATATCTGATTCAAAGACCCTATATCTCAAACTTTCATCTTTTCCTACTCAGCAAAAGGAGAAAACCATTTGGGCAGCAATTTTTTTTAAATCGACACCAAATGAAAAGCTGAGAAGAAGAGACGAAGAAGAAAGGGAAGGGCAACGAAGGGGAGAGAAAGAGATAAAACGAAAAATGCTGAGGGAGAGAGATGAAACTTAGGGCTACAAGAGGTTAACCACTGTATCTCTCCCTCCCTCTCTCTAAATCTCTCATCTTTTCTGATTCTTGATTTTTTTTTTGTTTTTGATTTTTCTTTTGGTAGAGAGGAGGAATTGGGAGATTATGACAAAACTTTGGATTTGAAGGCTTTGGATCTACATACTCAGGTTTTTTCTATCCTTTTAGTTTTAAATTTTTTAATTCCAAAGTCATGCTGTAATAGGGTTCTTATTATATCTACTTCTTCTCAACTTCATTCATTTGATTGTTTATTTCCTTTCTTTTACTTCTTCTCTTTAATATTTATTTAATCTGCTGTTTTAGTTTTAGTATGCACACATGGTGCTTGATGAAATGTATACTTACATATACATCTTATTATTATTACTATTATGGAGTTACATTTTATAAATTTGTGCAGGAACCTAGAGTTAAAATTTGCATTTTATGAATTTGACTAAAGTGTAATACAATGTGTTTATCTGTTTAAGGCTCATTTCCTTATTGACATTGTTGAATCTCTATAAATCAGTGCAATGAACAGGTTCTGTTTGTTCTTAAGTTACCTACAAATCGAGGCTAGCTTCATTTGTTTTGTTCATGATAAAAGGTGATAACTATCCTTTGATTGGTTGCTTAGAATTTCAGCAGCGATTCTATTTACAATATTCCAATGTAATGAGCTTATGAGATGAAATTCAACCTTATTACATTACATACTTCAAGTCTGATAATGGCTGCCTCCGTTGATTTTTCATGTAAAGAGAAGGCATTATAGTGAAATTTGTGACCAAAAAATGTTATGTTATTGTTGCACTATGACTACAAATAATGGTTGGAGTCTGGAATTTTAACGGGTGGATTTAACTTTTCAAGCATTTTTTCCGAGCTATCCCTCTCTTCTTCCCTTACTACTATTCTGACATGATGAGTTTCCCTCTCTCTTGGATATTAACACAGATTTTGGAGTTGGTGGTGTTGTTATTTAGATTTAGAGGAAGAAGTTTTTGAAGGTAGCACACTTTCCATTTCTTTACACTTTTCTTTGAAGCTGCTGGGATTGTTTGTATATTAATTATTAGGTTTCATTTTTAACATTGACTGGAGTAGTTTTTTAACACTGCAGAATGCACAGAAGTAGTATTGTCTTTCACATGTAATTATTGGCAACTCTATTTGGTTTTGCCATTTTGATTTTCAAGAAATATGATGTCTGATGATTGTGTTTGTCATTCCCTGTTATTTTCCCCATCAAACACATTTTAATTCATAATGTGTGTTTTGTGTAACATGGTTTACTTTTTTTTTTTTCCTTCTAGATTTTAGATCAAATCTTAGATATTATTCAACAATTTTTTTAATGAATTCCAGATGGTTTCATGTGGATGAAAAGTGACCCCCATCTACAACATATATTTTGTGATAACACCCTGTTGTTAGATCCTTCTGTATGTGCAATTGATTCTGTCAATGTTTTGGACACATTTCAAGTGATTTACATAGCACTATTTTTTGTTTTGTTTAACCACCCTTCAATGATCACGTAAGTATTTGTAATGAGCTCCACCTTTTACTTCTACTACCAGAAGGCCTTTATATGATTTTCATTTATCTGCGTATCTGCTCTCCTATTCCTCATGTTTATGTGTGGATTCTGGATTTCTGTTCCTATACTTTTTTCAAGTCAAGTTGTATGAATAACATAAGGTTACTCCCTTATCAGTCCTGTTATTTTAGCCCCATTTGAACTATCTACATCCCTCCTTTTTTGGTAGTTGTTAGTTAAATAGAAGTTGTAAAATTTAAGTGAGAAATTTGCTTCAAAATACCCGCTTTAGTCAATTTTGCTGCTTCTCTTTAACATAAACTTTTATCAAATTTACTCCCTTATCAGTCACGTTTATGTTATGGTGTTTAGCACTATTAAAGGGATATAGTTGCTTCAAAATACCCACTTTTATGAATGGTTTGGGTTGTGGCTCTGTATAAGCTAGGCTGCTATTTTTGTTTAAGAGAAACCAAACAAAAATTCTTCTATGACGTCTTTGCATTTATTTGTTATACAAATTGTGCAATCAAAGAATGAATCTTAGATAATTGGACCTAAGTAATAGGTGTAGTATTTACTCAGAAGAAAGGAAAGGTGAATTTTTTTTCCTGATGCAGGTCATGTTTATGATGTCAGATTAAGGGGACACACATTGAGGCGCAAAAGCCTGGCCTCGAGGATCTTTTTTATGTATTGATCATTAAACTCAATGGTTGGCTTTATGTACATCTCAACAATCGCTTAACACTTTTGATGATTGCGCTGTTAAATAAGGTGATGATATTCTGGAAAGTTGCTCAATTTAATAAGTTTTATTGTCTCGATTTTTTTTGACTCAACACAATCAATGCATATTTTACATCTATTGATTCTGCAAGATGTAAATGTTTATTATGTATATGCATATTTTTCATTCATAGTTTATTATGAGAGAGATGTAAATGCATATTTCATTTATTGATTCTGCATTTTTTTATTCATTGATTCTGCAGATTTCTTCTCCAACCTTCCTGCAAGTTTCTTTACTTCTGTTTCTACTCCCTTCAAAGATAAAAAGACTCTACTAAATCATGACTTATCATTGTTAAGCGAAAATGGTTGAATAAAAGATTGATTTTCTTTTGTTGCATGAATTCTTATATCTCGATAAGATATACTTGCCTGAAATATAGCTACGCTAAATAGTGCGATAAATGAAAGAGTTTTAGTCTTTCAATAGCCTCCTATTAAAAAATCTATGGAAACCGTATTGAAGTTTGGTTGCATTTGCTTGATGCAATTCATATGTTTTCTCAAGTAGTCTAGAACTTTATGTCTGATATCACATTTTTCTAATATCTCCACAGAAAAGCTTGAAGCATTTCTACTTGGCTCCATGGAAAATGAGTTGTTACCTGATGGTGTTCCTGCACAAGATAGAAACCAAGCATCTTATTGTTCACTTTTATGTGAGGTTGGCATTTTCAATTCCTTGATTTTCCTTTTATTTATGTTCTTGATAGTTACAGATATATCCCTCATGTTCCTAGCCCTTAATATTAGTGATTTTTGTAACATAGCAAGTAGAAGTTCTCAGAGTGAATTACACAATATAAGAATTTAATCGTTAGATTGTATTATTGGATTTAGTTATTTTGTTTTTATGCTTACTCATTGTTGTTTTAATCATAGAAAAATGATTCAATTTTTTTTAAAGCTACAGTAAATCCATGTGTTCCTGGATAGCCTGAGTTGGAGACTTCTTCTTTGATGTCCACGACCAAGAAGGAAGCGCATTTGGATTTGAGTAGGTAGAAGGGACAAAGTGGGTGTGCAAGTTTTGAGTACATAATGGGGAGTTATCCTCAACATATATAATTATTTCATTTATATGATGTACGGATCAACATTCTCGGATTGGATAATTGATATATATTTTTGTCAAAAGAAGTTATTTATGGAAGTATTTAATTTATCTTTTGCTATTGTTTTTATGGTTGGTAATGTATAAAAATTGCTTATAAACTTATTCATTGGTTGGAATATTTTACTAAAGGAAAAGTCTGCAACTTAGCTATTATTTTGTTGATTATTCTCACTGCAGTGACCTTTATTTAATGACTTCATAAGTTCATATTCATTTTTATAACCTGATAACAAGTTGGACGAATACATCACATTTCTTCTGATATATTTTTCACAGCTTTTTATCAAAGGTTTGTTAGCATTTTACATTGCATAACTTTGTTGAAAGGTATAATTTAAAAGAGGCATTCTCTATTTGTCTTCCAATGTCAATCATCAAACTATTCTCTTAAATATAGATGTTAATTTTTCTCATTTTTAGAGTATTTTTGAATTTATACAAATTATTTCATTTCGAGTTAAATCAATTATCTAATTGTTTAACATTACTTATTTACCAAGTTATGTACAAGTATGTGTTACTATCAAATTATAAAGAGAAAATTTTGTCAACTGTTAATTTCAGCCCCAAAGATTCTTATATTGATTGATAGTAATAACACTTGGGAGAATTCTGTGATGCTCAACATATTGAATGAAATAGAGCAACTACATTCATCTAATACTCCAGCTACATAAAGTCCAAATATATATACTAGGCTGTTTAAGTTTTGATTTACGTAAGTCCTCCAATTGAAACTACTTCTTTCTAGCTAGGTTTAAACAACTGCGTAAAATTTTGAATTAAAATCGTTGGTCTATGTTTTCACCTATATTCAATGGTTATATTAGAAGTTTTATTAACTTTGTTTTTCAAGTTAACATTATTAATTTTTGAACTTCATTTCATCATTTTCATTTTAATATTATTAGTAACTACTCTAAATAGAGTAACAATTTTGAAGGTACATATGCAGTTTGAGAAACAAAACTAATCTCTACTATATTTTGGTTTGCCAAGTATTAACAATTATGAATTGAGAGCTATTCGTGTTAAGTAAAGTGATTGGTCCGTGCGGATGCACAGGTATATTAACCGCTTTGGGTAAAAAATATTAACCGCACGGGTATATTATCTTTTCAAACACATCATCACACTTTTATCATCACTATCTCCTATCCTTTTAACTCTAATTTTCTAACGCTGAACTTTCAAAATTAGAATTTCAATTTGAGTACTAATCATACCACGTAACGCGATCTGCCCGTGCGGATGCACGGGTATGTTACTAGTACAAAATATATTGAATTACTTCATCATCTCTCTCATAAGAAGATTAAAAAAGAGGTGAGATAACCAACATCGTTGGCCAAGTGGCTTAATCTACCTTGGGATACAAAAGGGTCGTCGATCTGGTGCTCCCGAGTTCGATTCCTGCAGTAGACATGCTCGGTATTGGCCAGTGCGAAGTTTGACCCTAAGAACGAGCAGAGATTAGTCTTTCGTTGGAAGCGTTGGGACACTTCGTCTAAAAATGGCAGGTTGGGTTGGTTTTTTGGATCGCCAACCGACGAGCCACAAACGTGTCTTAACAGGCCAACTCGACGAGTTTATTACTTTTTTTTTGTTACAAGAGTTTATTACTATTGTTTTATATTATTTAAAAAAATGCTTAAATATGTTTCAGGCCCATGCAAATATAGTGTATTTTGGTTTAAGTCTCTGTAAAAAAAATAGTTAAAAGCCCTTGCAAAATGTCGTGTTTTGTTATAAGTCATTCTGTTAGTGAACTGTTAGTGTGACGTTAAAAAATGTACTGCCACGTGTCTTTGCAATGCTGACCGTATAATTTTAAAAGATTAAAAAAGAAAAAAAGATTAAGAGTTAAAAAGATTAAAAATTAAAAATTCTGGTGAGGAGAAGAAGAAGAGGAGAAGAAGAACTGGGTTTTGACGAAGAGAAGAAGAGGATTAAGGTTATATCAATGAAATTATTTCAACTATGAGCACAAATAAAACTCTAGTAGATTGAATGCAAATATATAATTGCAATTATATCAATCAAAAACAAATGAGTTTCCAGATATTTCCATTTCAGTTTTTCTCCCGATCTCATGCCTTACTTCTTCTCCACTGTGTAAACTTCTTAGATCCTTTCTTTTCCCTTTGAAATTTCTCCATCATATCAATGGAAAATTTTGAAATTTCTCCATCATATCAATGGAAAATCAAATGACTTTCCAGATCCTTCCTTTTCTCTCTGTCTCATGCTCTCAGTCTCACGCCCGATACCCATCTATGTAGCGATTTCTCTCTCCTCTCCTCTCACCACCCCAACCATTTCAGTCCAGCAACAAACAAAGTGGATCAAACGCATGCAACGGAAAAAGGCGGAAATCTGGCAACCCACACATCCAGTTCCAGATCCAATCCCAGCGGAAGTCGCAGATCCAAAAACTTCCTTGTCAGTCGTATCTCTTCTCTGTTTCTAATCTTCTTATTCTCTTCGTCAAAACCCAGTTCTTCTCTTCTTCTTCTCTTCACCAGAATTTTTAACTTTTAATCTTTTTGACAGACCGTACATTTTTTAACGTCATACTAACAGTTTACTAACAAAATGGCTTAAAACAAAACACGTCATTTTGCAAGGGATTTTAACTAAAAAAAAATAATTTGCAGGGACTTAAACCAAAACACTCTATATTTGCAAAGGCCTAAAACATATTTAAACTTTAAAAAAATAATGTTTTTTGGTTGATTTTTGCGGGCTATCTCGTGAATATGCCATTTGGTTTTTTTTTACCCCCTACAGCTTACCTATATACCCCCACAAGTTTTTTTTTGACGAAAATACCCCTGTTTTTTTTGCCTCAATCGGATTTATGTTTTGAAGATATAAATACGATTTGTTTTTTACAAATCGTATTTACGTATTGGTGGATACGTACGATTAGCCTGTAAATTTTCCAATCGTATTTACCTAGACTGAGGTAAATACGATAGAAGAAAAAAAACAAAGCGTATTTACCTTGGGGTGAGGTAAATACGATTTAGACAAAATACAAAGCGTATTTACCTATGGGTGGGGGTACATACGCTTTGTAAAATACAAATCGTATTTACCCTGACCCTAGGTAAATACGATTTGTTAAAATACAAATCGTATTTACCCTAAATCATAGGTAAATACGATTGTTATTTTAATCGACGGCCAGATTTACTCCGCTGGCCTAACGGCTATTTATTCAACGGTGTAGATTGCACAGATGGTATCAACGGTTGATATTCATTCACGAATTCTATAAATACCCACCCCCACCCTCATTCATTTCACACCAAAATTTCACTCCCAAATACATTTCTCACACATCCAGAATGCAGATTTGTCTAACACAACGGTCCGCTGAGAATAGGCTATGCGCTATACATTATGGGGGCAACATTACGATTAGAGAAGATGGGGTCTACTTTGGAGTCCGAAGCCGGCGTTATGCCGAATCGACCGCGCCATGGGGTTTGATGGGTTGAAGGATAAAGTGTGGTCGAAAGTACAAGTGATTGGGGACGACCGCGACGTCACTAGTATCACTTATCGGAAACCCGATCGTGAAGATGATGGCTGCATTTCCTACTCGTCGATGTCTATTAAGACCAACGAAGACGTGGCGACCATGTTCGACATTCACGACAGGCTTATGGGGTATAAGTCTTTGGAGCTGTACGTTGAAACACAATGGAGCGTGAATGAGATTTTACGTCGTTTGCGAGATCCAGAATATTAGGGTTTAGTTTGTTATGTTTTATCTTTTATGTAACTTTGTTTTATCGAATGAATGAAATAGAAATTTTAAGTAAACTCATAATAAATAATAATGAACTGATATAAAATAAAAGAGTTAAAAAAAATCCAGAAAGTACAGACATAAAATAAAAGTAACAAAATAAAAGGCCCTAATCATCGGTCTCTATATCCAGCATCTGCATCAGCTGGTAAAGACAAACGTACATCGGAGTGGACATACGAATATGCTCGCGACGAAGCCTCTCCTGTACCGCCTCTATCACACTCTGTACCCAAACTAGATCGCGCTGTGGGGGTGGTGGTGCAGCTGCCTGCTCTAGTGGTGGTGGTGCAACCGGCAACAGCCTGGGAATAGATACTCTGACGTACCACTCTAAGTAGTCCGCAGCAACCTCACCCAAATCCCGAGCAGGCCTAGTCCTCTGAAGCACCTCGTGCACAGTGGGCAAGTAGCGGGAAATCCGGAAAATGCAGTCATCATGGCTAGGACGACCGGTGAGAGGGGGACGTGGGATGACCTAGACATACCCAAATTGGCGAAGGCATCTATCTGGCATGTAGGGAACGGTGATGTCTCCCCAACTGAGGAAACCCCTGTAGAGTGCAACATGCTCGAAGGGTCTAACATCCCGATGACCCTCAAATGGTCGCCAGCATACATCATCAGCAGTGAGGTCGTCAATCCCCCGCCTGTAATCGACCAACTTCAGTGCATCTGTCTTCTTCCTCTTCCAAACCCCGCAAAGTGGTGCGTGCACCTCAGATGGCTGCCTCTCCACCAGCTGAGGAAAGTACCATAAAATCCAGCTCTGAGATGCAAAGATAAATAACTGAGCTATTTAAATTAAAAACATAATTATTTAAATTAAAAACATAATTATTTACCTGTAACATGGAGGGGTAGCCAGCTAAATGTTTAGCCTGGTCCAAAGATCCATAGTTCAGCTGGTCGTACATATGAGCAAGTGCAGCCACACCCCATGCATATGATCCAACACCATCAGCAGTAAGGTCCTCAAGCAGCAGTAGCCACTTGGCCTCAGCCCTGTCATACGTCTTCACTGTGAAGATGCTCCAACTCAGGACCAGAAGGATCATCGCCCTGATAGCAGGAGACATGTCAGCAGAAATGGACGATGTAGCAACTATGTCCAGGAGCCAGCTAAAACGGTAATACGGTCCCTGACCAAGTCGACACTCAGCACGGGCCTCCTCCTCAGTAGCCCCGTGATATGCCACAGCAAGCTGAACTGCCTGATCAGCTGTGACACTAGTGGGCGGTGCTCTGTAGTATCGACCTGAGAGCGGAAGGTGCAGCAAACAGGAGATGTCATCTAAAGTAATGGTCATTTCACCGAATGGTAGGTGAAATGACGAGGTCTCCTGGTGCCACCTCTCAACAAAAGCGGACAGCAGTTCGTGGTCCACAGTAGTTTGTCCTGTCAATATGAGGGGGCCCAAACCTGAAGCTGTGAACCTCTCCCAAAACTGGTGGTTCTGGGAATAGACCAGGAGTCTCTTAGCTAGCTTGTTACCGTGGTTCGTAGCCTTCACTTTATGCTCATAGATCTGTTTTTTAAAAAAAAAATTTAAAAATTATGCTATGTAAAAAAAGATGAATTTAAATACAAACACAATGTAAAAAAAAAAAAAAATTCACTAATCGGGTTAAGCTGAACACGGTAGCAGACATGACACTCCAGCCTAGTGAATAGAGAATGCTCCTCCTGGTCGTCGTGGAACTGCTGCTGAGGCTCGCCCATATGCTGGTCCTCCTCCTCATACGGGTGGTGCTGCTGGCCCGGCTCGTACTCAAACTCTGGGGACTCTGGTTGTGGGGGCTGTTTGACCTCAGCGCGCCTACGCCTAGTGGAGGCGTGTCCCGCAACTCTCCGGCGGGTGTACAATGGTTTTGATTATATTTATTTAACATGTTAGAAAAGATATTTTATTTCAACAACTCCCAACTTGGTTAGAGACACATATTTCCATGTTTTAAAAACGAGTTTTTATTTAGTGAAAGATATTTAGATCTATTGTATTATAGTTGTCATATAAATATATTGTAATAGATAAGTGGAAATTATCTGTCACATTGTGACCTTGTCATTCTCGGAATGATCAGCTATAAGTCTAAGCGAGGCCCAAAATGGAACGTGGGCACGTAAAGGGCAAAGATCGAGTTGTGGGGTGGGTACGACCAGATGACATCTATGCCTGGAAGGAAGGCGCCTAAGGTAAGGGCTTCTTCTAATTACTTTTGTATGTTGTAGTTGTGGTCGGTAATTGTTTGTTGGTTTTGTTGTTGTTGTTGTTGTGAGCCTAAGTGGTTTGGTCCTTATGAGGACATTGTGTGTTGTGGCCTTCGTAGGCTTATTTGTGTGCTTGTTCTTTGTCGTGGATGTGTACATATGATGTGGATGATTTTTGTTTGAGATGTTTGGTAGGAAACAAGGGCGACGTCGAAGTGAGGGCGAGAAAAGATATATATAGGCGTGATCGTTTTTGTGACTAAGAAAATCGTTTTCGAAAAATAAATTTGAAGTCTTTCTTCTTTATAAAAGTGAGCGTGACACTTGAACTAGATTTTGGAAAAGGGTTAGAGTGTGACCTAAGGAATGAAAAACAAAAAGAAAGATCCTTGCAAAATGATAGGAGTATGTTGAGAGACTAACATTATGATGAATGAATATTTTAGAAAATTATGACTTTTCAATCTAATAGAGATATATTTCGAGAAGTGAGAAAGGAAAATAAGTTAGGGAGGTTAGAATGAGACGTTGAGAGCGACTTTAAAAGGAAATTTGTTGGTGGTGACTTGAGGAATATATTGGAATGATTAGTGTGGGGCGAGAGATACATACAGAGTTGTACGTTGTTGAATCGGAAGAAAAAGTCGGTAAGGTCTCTTTCCTTTCTTTATATGTACTACTTAAATTTTCAAATGTTGTGGTGGTGTGTAATGATTGATATATCCGTCGCTAATGTGTTGTTTTGGTGCTGGTGTTAAATCATTATTCTTAATCCATATGATGGTTGGTTGAATAATGCTTGGTGTGGTAAAATTATGTATGAGGTGTTGATGTATAGTCATGCATACATAGGCGGTGTCGTTCTTCATTGGACCTCACAATGGTGGTGTTGTTCTTCATTGGACCTCACAATGGTGGTGTTGTTTGTAACACCCCACTTTTACTATTACAATTAAATAGATAATTATCAGAGTCACCTCGAAGGGCGCTACATTTTTCACCATTTTAAAAAAAAAACACCATTTATTCCAAAAAAAAATCTCCAAAATAATTTATATAAAAGAAATCACCAAGCAGCGGAAATATTAACCAGTTTAAACATCTCCGGAATTAACAATTAGAGACATCTCCAAAATTAATTAAAACAATTTCCAATAACTAAAATAATAGTTCAAAACGATAACTAACGACTCCCCGGTGCTACATATCACAGACCCAAACGAGAGAGGAAGCAAAACCTAGCAATTCCTCCACGAGCACTAGCGATCACCTGCAGCGTTGCCGCATGAGAGCAACATTCCAAGCAGAAGGGGTGAGTCTAACAGAGATAATAAGCAGATGATAAAAATATGCTAGCATCAGGTAACTACAGCAACACAATACAATTACACCATATCACAGCACCAGATACCAAAGGAAAAATCCATTTGACAGTGAACCACCAAAATTATAACATTCATAGACAATGGGATGATATGCAACCCCTCCAGTGGGCATATGCATGCGGTACCGATCACCAAAATGAGCCAAGACGGGCATATCACCAATAAACACCAGAGGCAGAGCCTATATCACCAAAACATGCATATGACAATGCGACACCATGATTATGCACCAACTCACTATAACAAGTATTTAAAATAAGTACTATATCACCAGAATCAAAACAAATTATTTCACCAAAAATAGCACCAAGTTGTAGCATCACAGCTACCACTAAACTCTCCTGAGCATACCAGCACCGCACCTGAAATATTAACACCAGACGGCTCCACAATGCGGACATAACGCACGCACACCACGCACAAGACTGGCGCACAGCGCCTAGGCACATCGCACCTACTTCAGCGAATTAATTAAAATAGCAAACGACATCGGATTTCAACAAATAAATACTTGTTGGAAAGCCCTATGGGTCTGGTTATCATCCCTAAGTTCAGTTTTTGAAGGAGAGTGTCCAATAGGTACAGTTTTCGAAAAGCACACAGGCTAGTTGCAAAAGAGGACAGTTTCTGTCCTTCAAATTCAAGCAATTCCAAAGTGACCAAAACTCAATCAAATTGCATGAAACTTGTGCATAAACTGGGGCAAATTTTGTCTAGTTTTCAAAGAAATTGGATTCGTTCGAAAAGGAGTTCTTTTGAAAACGTGGTAACCAAAACACTGACCCTGTGTCCAGATTGTTTCCAGAATCTTACTCTAACTTGTGGAATTCATATCTCGAGCTACACAACTCTAAACGCAACCAAACCAGTGCCAAATTAACAAGCATTAAGTCTATTTTCCAGAAAATTAAACCACATAATTTTTCGGTCAATACAACGTTCCCAGTCACAGAAATACCGAATCTATACCCAAATCGTTTCCAGAATTTTAACCTAACTTGTATCGCCTATAACTCGAGCTATACAACTCCGAATTTAACGAAACCAGTGCCAAAACGACCGGCGTTAAGTCTATTTTCAAAAACAATCAACCTCATAATTTTTGGATCAACCAAACAGCGCCAGTTTTAGAAAAACCGAACCTGTGTCCAGAATCGCTAAATTGCCGAACACCAAACCCTAACGGCAACGACACCGCAACCACCACAACAAAAACGACAATTCGACAACACGACAACAACAATCAACCACGCACAGCAACAACAAAAACACGAACAATAACAACACCATCATCGTGATACAACAATCACGCAACAACAAATAACGAAACAAATCACAATAACGTGCAATAATCATCAAAGCACCAATCTCAACGAAAACACGATATGCAACAACACGAACAATTCAACAAAACCCTAGACTACCCACACATAATTATCATCAACCCATTATCAAGGTTAAGCCCACCCTTACCTCGAATAACGTAAGCTCCAGAACACGACGAACGAGACACGAACAAAACCACAGCAACACGAACGATCTCCTTTTGAAATTCTTCGCGAAACCCTCCTCTTCTCTCCCTCTTTGCGCCGCGTGCTCTCTCTCTCACTCTCACTTTCGTTTTTCTTTTGCTTGCTGCGAATGAGGGTTTGGCTTAAACCCCCAGGGTTTAAGTTGAGGGCTCAGTAAACACTGGGCTCTCTACGTCACCACCTCCTTTACTCGTTTCACCTCCTACGCATATAAAATATTAACATTTTAATTTATCTATATCCCGCCTCCAAATTATTTTAATAATTCAATCAACTATTTTAATTAAATTATTTCCGGGGTGTTACATTGTTCTTTACTGGACCTCACAAATGGTGGTGTTTTCCTTCATTAGATCTCACAAGTCTTGCGGGACTATGGTGGTGTTGTTCTTTATTGGACCTCACAAACCCCTACGGGGGAGGTGATATTCCGGAATCGTGTGCATTGACATATAGGCATTGCATTAGGATATATGGAGTGGTGTGATGTGTTGTGGGTGCTGAGTTGTTAGAAAGTTGTTTTAAACTTGTTAGGATTATGCATGTGTGAATTGGTTATATATATGTGAGTTGGTTTATATCAGTATATGTGTAATTTTTGGAAGATGACCCTTTCCTGTGGTTCTCCAATGCAATGGATGTCAACCCAGTTATTGGAGGACCATAGTTTAGTTTTTCAGAGATAAAGTTGCAGAGGATGGTGTCCTTCCTTAGTGGAGTACTGGTGGACTCATCGTGGTTTCAAACCGATAGTTGAGTATAGAGTGCTTGATCAGCGTAAGCGTCTTCTTTTGTCGTAGTTTTAGGAAATTTCTCAAGTGTATCATTCTTGAGCGAGTCTTGGTATGGGCAATTTCCGGATATGTATAATAGAGATAATTAGTCCCAGATTGGGCGTGTTTTTATTCCAATCACATTTTGTCTTTGCATTGTACACATTCTTTTGAAACATGTATCACATCGGTGCGGGCAAATAAACTTATACATGTTGTATTTTAGTTCTAATTCTTATCTCATGTTAAGAGGGACATCATGTTTCGAAAATGCTGTAATACTCTGATTGTTTTAAAAAGGTGTTTTAAAAGTAAAAAAAAAAATATACTCATGTTTTCAGAGAATGAAGAGTACTTTTCCAAAATCATTTCATATTAAGAGTTGAGCTAACGTAATAACGCTCCGAAAATCGGGGTGTTACAATTGTGCAAAAGTTATATATAGTATTGTTCCGAACTGGGCCGTTACCGGCCCAATGACTATTGCCAGAAGTATTACTGCTGAGGCGCCCAATCAATGGTGGAAATCACTCCGCCAAATCTAACGGCTGACTCGCGTCGCCTCACTCTATAAATACGGGCAAACCCTGCTGAAATGTGCACTTTTCAATACAATATCTTCATATCTTGCTTTGACTTCTACTGCCTAACTTGGACATCAGAGTGTCTTTGCAGGTACCACCCCACACTTTGCACCGACTTCTCAACTTGGATAGCCAACGACAGTTAGATACAAATCGAATACAAATAAAATTAATGATTCATCCGTCAAGATTATATCCCCGTGCATAGCACGAGTAGGAAATTCTAGTATTATTAAATAATAAAGAGTATGGTAGGAAAATAAACATTAGTGTCTCATTGTATTCTAAAAGTATGGAACAATTTTTTAGTTTTCTTAATTTGTGTGAAACGACAAAACGGCATATGATATGAGACCGACTAAGGGAGTAGTAACGTAATGATGAGGATCTCGTACTGAATTCTCTGGATATGGATCATCTCCTTCCACACTCCCTACATCTCCCTTATTCCTCTCTATCTCTCTCTTAGTTTCACACTCTCTCTCTCTTCATTTATTTATAATTTTCTAATAATGAGAGAGAGTGAAGTTAAGAGAGAGACAGAGAGGAAGGAGGGAGATGTAGGGAGTCTGGAAGGAGAGAATCCAATCACCTGGAATGTAAAGAAATATAAATAATCAAGTAGACACCACAGCACAAGAATATCTGAGTAACAGAAGTATTGTAAAAAAATAAAATCTTAGTAACAGGAAGTACACGGGTTTTGTCAACAAAAAAAAAAACAGAAGTACAAGGGTAATTGCGTTTGTGTTGTCTGGGTTTTGGTGAGACGGTGGAGAGAAGATGGACTTACTGGAATTATGGGCAATTTTCGGCCCCGGTGTCTCCGGCGCCGTCTTCGGCGCTGGCTGGTGGATCTGGCTTGACGCCGTCGTCTGCAGCTCCACCACCGTTCCCTTCCTCCACTATCTCCCTGGTAAATTTCACTTCTCCCTCTTTCTCTCTATTGGTTTTAGGGTTTCAAATTAATCGATTGTGCTTTTGATTGTTTGTTTTTTCTTAAAGGAATCTTCGCATCTCTCGCGGCTTTGATGTTCAATTGCGTCAGAAAAGAAGACATTGATTATTCTCCTTACGATGAAGGCGAGTGGAGGTACTTGATTAGTTGCTTTATCAGTCGTCTTTTAATCATCATTAAATTAAATTCAACCATTGGAAACTCTTAATCACTGATCAACCACAGAGAGCGTTATCTTCCTTGTTGATTTTGGTGATATCTTATGACTTGGAAATTGGTAAAGAAATTCTATAATCTAAATTGACTATTCACCTTATTGCATCGGTGTCTCAAAAGACACAGGTTCTTTTCGTTTAGGTTGGACATGGAGTAAGAAGTGACTGTACTAGTTTTTTGAGTTAATTCACTACATACGAGTCATGAACTTAGAATTAGAACAACTTTGTCAAGAATGCTGATGTTTTTATATATGGAAGGTGTTTGTAATGTGTGTCCGAACTATTAAGTTTAAAGAACAACTGAGTAGTGATACCCTTGGTCTTTGAACGTTACTAAATTTATTTAAACTCAAAATAGTGTAGGCATAACTTTATGTTCTCGAGCAGGAGAATTCCCATATAAATATTGTTCAATACATCTGATATCCAACTATGTAAATCAGCTAAACTTTCGCACACACAACTCTGCTGGCTTTATAAGGCCAGCCGATCTATGTTTATGAATTTGCTAGTTTTAATTGACCTGAGAATTTACCAATCAATTCCATTGACAACTACCCTCGAATTGATGTTGGTAAGCCTACAAGCATCATCTTGCTAACTAGGAAAATGGGGCATTGATGTTCAAAGATTTGGTGAAAATGTTAGCCACCTGAAGCCTTGAACACTTTTCACGGTATGATGAGGTAGAGTTCTAACTATGCGGTTATGTATTCCTGGACAAAGTGACGATTGACCTCTGCGTGCTTTGTCCATTCATGTAAACCATAGTTGCTGCAATTTGTATGGCACTTGTAGTCAGCACTTGTGGAGTTGGTTGTGCTTGAGAAAAAGCAAGAGACCACACAACCAAATTATTGGAGAGCATTTAGTAGACTTGGCATAATGCTCTGCTATTTCAGTGAATGGCTTAGAGAACAAGTAATGGTTCTCGCATTTCCATGGACAAAATCCACTTTAAGCTCCATCACCAACTTCCCTTGCTCTTCAACCATCTTCTCTAGGGTGACAACCCTGCTCTCCATGGCTATGACTTTGTTTTCCATTGCACTTACCATCGATTCGGTAGGTCGGACCAATTGTTAGGATTCTTAGAGCTATCTCGAACCAAAGGGGACATATTTGTCTCTGAATTCTGTTGAAAGGCAAGAAAATCATACAGAGGAGGATTATATCTCCTTTCGCACTGGGATTTCCAGTCACAATCTACAAAATGATAAGATGCCCTCTCCAATCCTTCCTCTCCTTATTAACTAAGTTAGGCCAAGTAACCACCCTAACTGCCCGACTAACAGACCGGTACAAACTAAAACAGAATAACAGAAAAGAACATTACAAAGTATTCCATCACGGGTCCCTGTTAGCCCTTTTACCCTTCCTCCTATAATAGGTTTTCAAACTTCTAATCTTAGGGTTGTGTTGCCTTACACAAGGTCTTAAGCATCAACAATCACATGGCTTTCTAGTTTCTACTGTGTTGTCTTGAGGATTTGTTCTAACCACTTGCTCTTGCTAACAGACTGAAGCTGTGGCTCTTCATCGCATATGTTGTCTCCTTTGTTTCTTTAGCTGGATCAGCGGGTCTACTGATCCAAGATTCACTCGATAAATCTGCCCCATCAGTGTGGGCTGGAGTTGCAGGAGTTTTGCAGTGTGTTTTTGTCTTGATCAGGTAAGGATAACAAGCTTATTACTGTATGTGAAATTATTTTTCCCTTAAGTTTTATAAATCAGAATAAGTGCGTTGTTAATGTTATTGGAGAAACGTGTTTAAAAATCATCAGAAGTGGAAATTTTTGAATAAGCATGTGCGGTGAATATTTAAAATCTGTTTGAAAATTTTAAACTGCTTTCAATTCAAACTTCATCAGAAGTATGTACCAAAGTTCTGTTTCAAATGTTGATTTAGGATGATCTGAAATTATACATTCTGACAAGGTCCTTCTGTGAAATTGAAATTTAAAAGCATATTCATGTCTTTCTTCCCATTCCATCACTTAAGTCAAAAGCTTGAAAAGGATAGATACTTCTACTCATGTCAATCTTGAAAATGATCAATTTTAGTGCCTACTTGTTTGGGATGGCTTCTAACATGACCGAGTGCTACTTTTTTTGTTTTCCTTGTTGCTTGCTTGTATGCTGAGTCATGTTTCCTTGCATGCAGTGGACTGGTTTATTGGACTTCTCATCCTGAATAAAGCGAACCAATATATGACTTGGAGCTTCAAATCATACCAGGTTATGTCTACCCATGTAACATTTTGTTTATCTAATGTGGTGAGAAATAGCTGGCCTTGTGTAAATCAGTAAATGTAAATTGTCCTAACAGTGTTGAACCTTGGTTGATTCATCTTACACGTTTCATATGATTGATCAAAATCTATTACCTCATAAATTTCAGTCGCTTGGTTTTGGTTTCTCCAGTGATTTCTTTTCATTTTCTTAATATTTTAAGTTCACTGTACTAGCACGGAAGCACATGGTTTTTTATTTTTTTGACAGAGGAAACACTTTTAACTGAGTAAGAACATACAGGAGAAAGAGGAAACAAAACATGGAAATTCTTCCTGCACTCGCTTTCCCTCTCTCTACACTCCCTTACTCCCCCTGATATCTAGACACTGAGTGGCAAGTTTTGTCACTCAGGTATCTAGATGGGGAGTGTGTAAGGGAGTGGAAAAGAGTCCAAGAAGAAAAACACCCAACAACACAAACTAGATGCCTAAGGCATCCTTATAGAGTTGATAAAAAAAGAAGGCATCCTTATAGAGAAGCTGGAGAATCAAGGATCTGCAATTCTAATCTGCCTTTGCAACCTTATTTAGCCAAGTAATATGCACACCCATTAACTTCACGCGAAACATGTCACAATTCCAAATGAGGAATTCAGTCAAGACAATTAGAAATTGCAACTAGCTAGGCTGCTTTGATATACCAATGCATCATATGAGTATATTTATCTAATACCAAATTAATGATTTGTTGGCAATCTGATTCGCAGATAACATTCTGATAGCCACTCTCCACCAAATTAATGATTAGTGACAAATCTTGAAGGAAACTCAACAAGTCTGCCTTCAAAGTATCACCTGGTTTGTGCCATCATAACAAGTGAAACCAATAATCCAATGTCCTTTATCATTATGGAACAAGTGAAAATTCAATAACATAAGAACGAATGAGAATGTGTTGAATATGACAAAAGTTAGGTGTAGTTCTCGTTTGCGGTTTGAACTATTTCTCAATCATGATTCAACACATTATTTAGCTATACAGTTTCAAGAAGGAAAAACAAGAGCTATCTATCCATTAATAAATATAAATTATTTTTATTTAAATAAACATGTGATGTGTTATATAATTCACATGCAACAAAAACAAATTTAAGGTATTTTACGACACCTAAGGATCGTTTATTTTATTTTCTTGTTTTCTATTTTCATTTCCATTAAAACTAAAAAATTATCCAACTACCAACATGGTATAACACAAGTGGTAGATACAAGGGTTCGATTCCTAGCCTGTGCGTATGGAAAAATACCTGGTCGGAGATGTCAACCCATTAAATGGATCTCAGTACCTCAGGCGATTAGTTTCTGTCGTTAGGCGCGCAGGAGATACCTTGGTTTACCAAAAAAAAAATTATCCATGTAGTTTTTATAGAAAGAAACATCCAACTAAACAAATTCAAAATTTTCTAAACGATAAAATATTGTGTTCATTGTAGAATTGTGCTCCGACCTCAAGTTCTGACATTCGTTTTATGAGGTATTGTTGGCTTTGGCTCACATAGATGTAAGTCTTCATGATTTTGTCCTTAATTAAAAGGCGTCTTAGTTGATTAAGAATGTGAGTGCTTATAAACTATCATAGTCAGTGAGACTTTTTTATGTATCAGAACAGTAGTCCCTCGAGACGAAGCCAAAGGGAAAAAGGGCCTATGGCCTCCCAACATTGTGAAAGCTCACTTGCAATAGCGAACAATACCTCAGAAACACGATGTCGAGTCTTGCAATCGTAACATGGCTCGCTTGGCAGGGTGTCCAAGACCTCTTTAGCCCCCTTGGCCTTAACTGAGCGCCACTATCTATTCTAGCACACCAAAAATCTCAAATTGCTTGGAAATCAAGGGCAAAAGTAGTTTACACATTCATATCCTTTACCCATCTAGATGCAGTTTAATATTAACAATAATATCATGAGGACTCTCGGCCTCAGAGCTGAGCCAAGTGGACAATAGCTCAAATACACAATGTCAGAAGAAAATGTATTATTATTAATTAGTCTTTCTTCTCTTTATTATAATTATTCACCACCAAAGTGTTTCATCTTTTTGTCAGCTTTTTAAAATGAAAATTGTTAATGTTTAAAAAAACGCGACTAAGTTTGTCGTTTTCTAAAACACACACATACCCAGGGCTAACGAACATCAAAATAGGCTTCTTTCTCACCCTCGTACGATGATTCCTACAACTTTGAGCTTAACGAAGTAGCATACTTAGCCTCCATTGATGATTGATGATTGATGAATGGAGACGGTCCACATAAGGACAATAGAATATTTGTTTTAAACCCACCTTTCCAATTTTTGTATTGAGTGATTGCAACAAAAGGATTTATCACATGCATGGGAGGCCTAGTGTTCTGCAGTATTTTTTTGTCTACATGAAATGACAAATAAACACCACACACTATCACTAGTCACACCCGAGCTCAAACTCGAGAGCCACCGTCCTCATGTCACTGAAATTGCCAAGGCATTAAGGCAACCAACAATGAGAGACTAGTGTTCTGCAGTGTTGAAAGCGAGGAAATCTGACAACATTATTATGACTTAAAAACCTAAGCCATCATTATTGCGAGCATAAAATAACAAATACCCTGTTATGTTTGTGTGGGAGAGAAAAGAGCTAACGAACATATTTTGAAGTTTGAACCCAAGTCATCATTGTCATTGTGCATTACGTTCCGCATATTTATCAACATAATTTTTACAATGTTACAAGAAATGCAATAAAAAAGTGAACCTGTAACGGCAAATAAAAAGACGCCCAACAATAATCATATCAATATGTACTTAAATTTCAAAGTAACTTTTGATTTCCTTTTTTTGTAAATTGACCGAAAACACCATAAACTTTATCATTTAGAATCAAACCCTCTTGAAAGAAAAATGTATCAAAATACCCCCAAAAGATGCAATTGCTCGGCACCTTCCTGCAGACAAAATAGCCCCTATGCTACCCCTATCCAACCAACCTATAACTCCCGGAAAGGAAAAAAAAGCCCTGTTAAGTAGGCAGGTTTGAGGCACCTGTAACTTATTGCAATATTTGCAAATGCATGGTTCCAAACAAAACCCACCCTCTTTTTCCGCTCCCAGATCATCAGCCTTCTTTAAAAACATAAGAAAAGAATCCTACTAGCCATCTGCCATCAAAAAATGCAACTTGGATTTATTATCCATGAGACACCCAAATATCAAGGTTCAGATCCAGAGTCAGAAGAACTGGAAACAGCAGAAGCTCCATGCAAGTTAGTGGCAGATTCAAAAAACTTGGACAACTTTAGCTGCATCCCATTGCATAGCTTTAATGTGGTGGCGGCGCCCAATTTCATGCACTACAAAATAAAAGTCAGCAAAGAATAAGCAACAATTCTCACACAGAGCAAGTTGTTTTGAACTCATTTCATTCAGTGAAGAAAGGCATTCGACTTCAGAAGGTCAAATTCACACAATCTTTTATAAATGCACAGATTTTAAGAAAGGCCCAATTCTAATAATCTCAATCAATATTTAATAGAAAACTAAAGCAGCGTATTAGATGTTTACCTCCTGATAAAATGCATTGATCTCCTCTTCTGTAAGGCCTTCATCATCACCAGAATCCTCCTCCCAGCCAAGAGAACGAAGGAATGCTGCTTCTTCCTCATCAGGAGTTGCATCTTTCTCTTCATAATCAGGAAGTCCGTCAACCTCTACATGGGCATTACCATTGCTAGTCACTTCTGCACTGTTCCCATGGTCTTGAGGGCATGCAGGGGGTCCATTTGCTTCTCTATTCACTTCACCAGATTTGTCAGTTGTGGCAGACGAAACCACGGGGCTGGAATCTGGAAGAACTGAGGAGTTCATCAGAGTTTTTTTCTTTATAAGATTGAAGAAATCATTCCGGCTCTGCACTTGAGAAATCAAATGTTTCTTATCCACAGTGAAACCTGATTTCAGGTCCAAGGAAGCTGGCTTCTGTTCTGTGGGGGATTTAAGGTTATTGGGGTTCCTCAAAGGTGCAGAAGCAACTGCCGAAGCAACAGCAATATGATTTGCAGGCTTGCTGTTAGAATAATTTGTTGGACTGGAAGCTTCCTTCGACGTGGGAGAAACACCATTTTCCCACACCACTGATTTGAGATCAGTAAACTTTCCAGATGTCTTTGGAGCATCACCTTTGACATTTCCACTGCGGACAGAATGATTAACAATATGCAATGCAGAAGGTTGTTGCGGCACACTCTTGGAAGCCATATTGATCTCAGCATTTCGGACGGTTGTCTTTGGCTTTGACTTCTCAGAAGAATTATTAACCTGACAAGATATATCAGAAAATCACAAAGGATTCCAGAAAAAAAAACCTATCATTCATCAAATACAAGAACAAGACATAACATCCATGATGCTAGAATGTAACAACTTACAGTACTTTTGACATACAAATAAAACCTAAAAAATGCTGGTTAATTTTTAAGTCGTTGACAGATTAAGAACAAATGGAAAGTATTGTAATAAAGAATCCAAAAGCATCCTCCACAGATTTTAATACGTAATCTACGCAACACAAACCAGTATACCATCTAGTTCAACTTTGACAATATCAAAAGATTATGATCAAACTTGTGTATCGAAATCAAATTAGCTGCCTTTCACAAAAATATAAAAAACAGCCAGACATGCACAACCATCAGAAGTGCCAACAGTGGTGCAGGAACCAGAGTGAGCATGCACAAACAAATGTCAAGCAAAATTAGGGTTTGGCAGAGCAAGACAGGTTGGAACACAAGACAAGATACGAGTTCAGTTTTCTGTTTGGTAAATATCATTTAAGCGCAGAGCAATATAATACAAAATACAAAACAATGTAAAAATGGTACACTTCAATTCCACTGTGGAACAAAAAGTAATAGAATGCAACATGCCGTTGCGATTCCTGTTTCATTTTGTCTGTGTCAAATGCTACCATAGTGGGAATGTAGTAAAACAGATGCAATCCTGTAGAATGAACCGTCTTTACATTGTGCATGCAAGAATCTCTAAAAAGAAACCATCCGGCGATACAAGTAATCTGACTAATGACTAAAGTTCAGGCTACAAAACAAATACGAACAAAGAAAAACTTGCAAAAAGATCTCATAATTATTTGCATGGCAAATGAATCGCTTCTAATGCTGCTAACTATCAACCAGTTATTGCTTAAGAACCAAAGTCTGTGCTCTGAATTCTCGTTAGGATAGCAACATAACAGTGTCATAAAGCAATTAAGAGGGATGTGAAAAATGTAAAATGTGTGCCATTGGAGTGGGAGGGACAACTAAGATAGGGAAATACAAGAAAACGTTTGGCTTCCATATACATAAGCCTGGTCATAAATTTAAGTAAGAAGAAGCAAACAAATAAAAGAGGCAATTTTGACTCAATTGTTTATTTAAGCCTAAAATAACACCCCATGACAAGAAGGATTGGATCAAGGACAAGAGCAGTATCAAATAAATAAATCAAGTGCGCTGATAAAATCTACCGCAGACCAAATTTTACAAGTTATAAACAGTAGAAAATTTCACAAGGCAAATTTCTCACCAAAGTCTTAGGCATTGATGGCGTTACTGGAATTAACTGTCTTGACTGCTTAATAGCTAGTTCCTCACGCCTTTGAGTTTTGATTGACACCTACAATTGATTTATGCATTATTAGATGTTAGATGGTCATAAAAATAAAAAATACATATCATATTAATAAGGACAGGGGAGAAAGTCACAGACAGGTAGCTCAACTACCTGAGGAGTAGACCGAGCTCGAGATGGAGTCTGAACCAAAGCTTCAGCCATGTTTAGACCAGCTGATGTACTTGAAAGTACAGACCCAGAGGTTGGAGTAACAGTTTGTGGTGCTGCTAGAGATCCAGAACTACTGCTTCCAGTTATTGTAGATACCTCTACTAGTGCAGATGTCCATCCCTCTCCTCCAATCAAAGCTGAACTAGCACTCAAACCAGGAGATGGCACTCTCCCAACTTCAGTTATCCCTGGCCTGTCGTCTGCCCCAAGCGATGGAAAATCTTTATCAAAAACAGTTTTGGGAATGCTACTACCAATACTACTCCTAGAGGGTATATCATTGCTGTGGTTCTGGTTGCAGTTGCCCCCAGATTTTGTATCTACTGCAACTCTGTGGGTCAAAAGCTCACTTGGTTTCCTAGAGACCAGTGAATGAGAACGCCTCAGATTATCCCTATCTAACCTTCCAGAATAGAGTTCGGCCAATGGTTCAGAACAGTCACGATCCCAGTGGTCTAAAAAATTGGATCTATCTTTCTCTCTATCACGGTCCTTATCACGATGACTTCTGTTGAAACTACTATAGGCATGCTTGGCAGAGCCATTGATCCTCCGAGAATTTGATGAAAATGTCCGTTCAAGAAACACCGATCGTGGACTATCATAATCATTAGAGGTCTTAGAAGATCTATTCCTTGTGTGATGAGCTACATAAGGAGCATCTACACAACAATGTTGAGAGTTATTAATTTATGATTCGCTCCTCCTTTTTCTCGGTGACATAAGATAACTATGTTATATAAAGTATAAACATATAATCAAATTACAAAAAACTAAGTTTCTTAAACATACAAGGATGGACAAAAAGGGAAAATATTCTAATTCTTTCTTTTTGACACCAAGAGGTTCTAATTCATTCTACTATAAGAAAAATGGATAATATTCTAAAGTGATTAAACTAAGGCATTAAAACTAAAAATAAGTTAAAATTTCAGGACATAGAAATTACCAGTGTGAGTAGATGGAGTTGCAAAATGGTGGGCTGAACTGCCACCCCCAACAACACTTCCTGCACTTCTCAACCATTCTGGAACTAATGCGGGTTCACTTTTTTCCATAACGAACACTGAACATGATCAGGGTTACCGGAAAAATGAGAAATCACCTTCACCGGCCTCTCCCTTAGAACAACACTATTATACTCTCAATACTAAACTACTGACTCCAATTCACCACGCCATTTTTCTTTGTTCTAGATACTAAAACCAATCAAGAATTATAATCTGCCTAAACACAACAAAAGAAACTCTAACCTTCCCAAACCGGTTACTCAGAGAAACTAATCAGAGATTCAATGTCTTAACGATTCCAACAATGCTGAACTGAAATTGGCTCTCATAACGAATCACAAACAGAAACTATTTCCGCAAGACAATGCCGTGATGGAAAAGCTTCTTTACGCTTCCATCTTCAAATAGA
Source organism: Astragalus glycyphyllos (assembly GCA_963573325.1). Classification (NCBI taxonomy): domain Eukaryota; kingdom Viridiplantae; phylum Streptophyta; class Magnoliopsida; order Fabales; family Fabaceae; genus Astragalus; species Astragalus glycyphyllos. Next base: position 77,897,184 of record OY754307.1, read on the forward strand.
AAGATGGATTCACAAAAAGCCTCTCGTCAGAGGGAGAAAAGCGGAAACGAAAATCGATCCACGCACCTAAAAAAGCACGACTGCGAGAACAATGGTGTAACTCTGAAAATCGTTGAGCGAAGATTTCACTAGTACGGCACCAAGAAACTAAGGAGGCACAAAAAGAAATATAGGCCTATGGACCGGAAATCGCGTGGTGAAAACGGAAACCCTAGAAATTTGCGGACGTGGAATGAAAACTAGTACTCCAAAAAGTAGGGTTACAGAGAAGGAGAAATTGGGGAATAGGAAAGCGAGAGAGAGAAAGGCGAAAGGGAGAGAAAATAACCCTAGAGTTTAAAGCGATTGATAAGGATTGAGAAACGCAACCGTTTTTAATAATAATAACCGCCAAACGTAACAACAGTGTATTGTGAATTAGGAGAATGCGTTTGAGATGGGCACAATAACTTGAAGAGTTTTTCGGGTCAAATAACAAACTGTGGATTTCGGAGGGTGCGGAATGAGGTTGGTTGAGAACAGAAGGAGAGACAAAGAGAGTGAGTATGTGTGTCTGAGAAAGGGGGGTGTGAAATAGAAAAATAGGGTTTTGTTTGTGCGCGGAGTGGTGTGTGAGAGAGAGAGAGAGAGCGTGAATTTTCGTTAGTTTGGGATACTCTCAGGAATGGGATTTGATGAAACGTACGAAGAACAGCCTCTTTTCACAGATGCTAATACAAATTAAAAATATATAAATTAATAATAATATTAATATATATTTTTTTGGGTGATTTTATTGTGAGTGAGCAAATCAAATCTCTCGTCAGTGAAATGCTAAATTTGACTGTTGGATATTGTTCAAAATGTTATGAATAGTTAATATTGAATCAAACAATATTAAATCTTAACTATTGATGAATTTTTATACTACATCTAACAATCAATTTTAGTGTTTCATCGATAAAAGATTTAATTTACTCTTTCACGGAAGTACCCAATTTTTTTGGTATTGATATTAATATATTAATTATGATTAATTATGATTATATATATATATAGGTGTGCGTGTGCTTGTGTTTTCTTGTTTTTATTTTAATATATTTTTATTTCTCTCACTTGTTATGACTTTTCCTTGCTGCGTGCGCCTCAAAATTCTAACCCTTGCCTTCTTTGAACCTTCTGTTTTTTCTTTTTCTTTTTTGGAAAAAAAATAATAGATTCTCTTTTTATATTTGGCTACCTACTTTTACCGAATGAATCCCTAAAAAATTGGTAAATATGGCTATGTTTTTTCCTGGCCACGGAGTGTGGGTGACAAGCATCAAAGCGACGCCTCTCAAGTCTCAACTCTCCAATTACTATTTTTAATTAAGGCTCTCTTTGGTAAAAGGTAGCAGATAACAGATAAGTTAGCGGATGAGCGAATATCGATTAGCGTATAAGCTAGCTAATAGCAAATGATGTGATTGATAAAACTAGCGGTTAAAATAACTGATAAATGTAAAATAACATAAAAGGATATTTAATTAAAGATTAAATTATTTAATGATCACAAAGTGTTTAATGGGGAAGGAGAAGTAATTTAATAAAAATAAGAAGGGTAAAAATGTCCAAAAAAGTGAGACACTATCCGCTAGCGTTTGAAAAAACACTACTTCAAGTAGCATTTGAAAAAACGCTAAACGCTACCCGAAAAACGCTAAACGCTAGTGCTTACCAAACACGCGTACTCTTCACCCGCTACTTCCATCCGCTAGTTTCATCCGCTATCCGCTAGCGGATGGGACACGCCAAAGCCTGAATCTTAATTTTTTTGACAAAATCTTAAAATTCTTTTTATTTCCCAAACAATGTTACATTTTATTCTAGGAGCAAATCACCTTTTTAAAGAAATAAATCAAATAATTATGTTTGAACATTTATTTTTTAATCTCTTACCATCTCTTTGGGAGGAGATTTTTAAGGATGAGTTTATTTGGTATAAAGTGGGTATTTTCTGTGCGCGATATTGTAGGACTAATCCTCGAGTTAGGTAGGACCACAATAGGAGGTAATGTTACCAAGTGGCTTCAGTCTCAGGAGGGGGGGGGGGGGGGGGGGGGGGGGGGGGGGCGTTGAATTGAGATTTTAAAAACTTTTCCCCTTTTTATCGACTTAGATTAATTTTTGCGCAGGTTTATGAAATGAACGAATTAGAATAAAGAACAGTAAAGCACGCACAAGATTTATACTGGTTCGGTCACCTCCCAGTGACCTACGTCCAGTCCTCACAACCCTTTGTGAGATTTTCACTATCAAAACAAAGCTTTCAACCGGGTGCTTTAAAACCCTTACAGACACAGGCACTCTTCACCTAGGATACCCCACCTTGTGCAAGAGCCCTAAACAACAATTACAACAAGAGATACCCCACCCTTGTTACAATCAAAAACCCTAGAGAGATACCCCACTCCCTAGTACAACCAATTGAGAACAAGAGATACCCCACCCTTGTTACAATCAAAACCTTAGAGAGATTCCCCACTCTCTAGTACAAACCAATAACAGTTTTAAAAGAAATTACAATGAAATAACAAATACCTCTGAGAAGGTGAATATTACAACTTGAAGAATCCCAACCTAACCCTTGAGAGAGATCAGCTCAAAGTGATGAAGAAAGTGAAGAATGAGTGTGACACAGTGAGAGAGTTTGCGTTCTTCTCTTTAGAATTGTAGGTTGTTGACTTGATCGTAAAACCTAGATCCTATTAATAGAGTTTGTAGAAATATGACCGTTGAAGCAATTTTTAACTCTATTTAGATAAGTGAAAAATCGATTAATGACTTGAAAAAGATAAGATGAAAATCGATTATGTGCTTTAGAAATAGTAGGTGAGAAATCGATTTCTTGCTTGTGGGAACAAGTGAGAAATCGATTTTGTGCTTTAGTAAAGCAAGTAGATAATCGATTGTTGGCTTTATAAAAAGAAGGAAGGCAGGTAGACAATCAATTTTCCTCTTTGATATACAGGTGAGAAATCGATTGTTTGGTTAAAGAAATAATAAGGGAATCGATTGTTTGCTTAAAAATAGGAAAGTTTCACAAAATTAGGAAGCCCATAATCGATTGCTAGCTTTAAAGCTAACAAGTCATGAATCGATTTTGTGCTTGCAACCAACAAGCTCAAAATCGATTCTTTGCTTTAGAAAACAAGTAAGGAATCGATTCATTGCTTCCATAACCAACTCCTTTATGAATTTAATCGATTGATGGCTTTAAATAATGAGAATGAAATCGATTTTGGCTTAAACAATATGAATGAAATCGATTTCTTTACTTCAAAAACAATTTCTTTTAAAAACACCAAGCCATGAATCTATTTCTTTCAAAAACAACAAGTGCCTAACCTATTTATCAATTGAAAACATATGTTAGGTCCATTTGTCTGAGTGCTAGTGTGTTTAGTGATTTGAGCTGATCTTCAAAAGCGGTTTACAATTCATTCCTAAGACACGACCCAACTTCATCATCAAAACTTAACCTGCAACACAAGATATCCACAGGTAAAACTCTTCCTATTTAACACTATTGCAAACGTTGAAAAATTGTGTCATAGATTATCATATAATGTTTTAATTAATCACAATTTATTCATTTCTTTTGAAATATTTTATAGCTTGAGTAAAAAAAATTATATATGAATTAGTGGATGTCTATCCTTAGGCTTCCACATTCTACTTAGAATGATTTTTCTTGATCTAAAGAAGTCTTGTGGTATAGTTTCTGAAAAACTAATAAATTGGTAATTCAGCATCATTGTAGTATTGCTAAATTGCATTTTCTTTCGTTACTATTTAAGATTTGTGTCGTAGTTCTTAAAGAACTATACATTAGACTCTGATGGAAGTGTATAAGATTTGAGGTCGAGTTTCTAAAGAACTTGACCTTTACACAATAATTGCAATCTAAAATATCTATTTGATCTAAATATAATATATTTAAAAAAACTTTAATGTTATGGAATCTATTGTGGTTTAGTAGAAGAGAAACTATTGATTGAAAATTAAAAAATGTCATCTAATTAATTGAAGTTTATTCCTAGAAGTAAAAAAGTTACATATGAAGGGTTAAAATAAAATGTCATTGGTATTAGTGGTAATGACCTTTCTTATTTCTAGTAATGGTGGTGGATTATAGAAAATGTCATTGGTATTAGTGGTAATTAACTCATGCATTATAGAAAATTTGACTTCTTTTCCCACTTATCATGGATTATTAAGATTTTGAAAATGGGATTTAGGGATTTAGGAATTTGAGAAATTGAGGGTTTTGAGTTTTGAAGAGATGATTCAGTTTGCTTGATGAAAGAAGAGTTGAAGAGTGATTGATTTGTAGTGGTGGTGGTGGCTCGCCGGAGAAGGAGAAGATGGAGAGTGGTTGATTATGTTTTGTATTTGTGTCAATTTGGTCCCCTTTTTAGTTTCAATTTGGTCCATATTGGCCATGTCATTTAATGAAGACACGTCAGATTGGACAATTAGAACGCCATGCCCTAGTGCCAACAACTTGTCATGAAAGTTAATTGTTTGTTTAACCTCACCCTCTTTGATTAGTGTAGTCAACATTATGATATTAGGTTGAAAACCCATCTTGAGAATTTTGGAGAATGTCGAAAAAGCAAAAGAAATATAGATGCCGTAAGTAGGGGTGGCAATGAACAGAACCAACTCGAACATAGTTCGAAACTCGACTCGATAAATAGCTCGTTGAACCTGGTTCATGAACCAAATGAGTTGAACTTGAGCTCGTTAAATAAATGAGCCGAACTTGAGCTCGTTAAATAAATGAGCCGAACTTGAGCTAGGTGTAGTACAATTTGTTCAGCAATAATTATTATCGTTATACTATTCTCAAATTGTTTTATTATTATGCTTATTTATATTTTTTGTTAAACTCATAGGTAAACAAAAATGTTATAATTATATTTATATTTTCAATTTGGTAATTATTTCATTCAAAAACTATTAGTAAATTGCTAGTTGAAAATATAAAAAATTTAGATTTTTTTTAATTTTTGTAACATTTTATATGGCGAGTCGAGCTAAACGAGCTGCTCGCGGGCTTGAACTGAGTCAAGTCGAGTTGTAAAAAAAGTTCATGTCAAACTCGAGTCAAGCTACGAGCTGAGCCTATTCTTATCGATCCGAGCTGAACAAAGTTCGTCTCAACTCGGCTCATTTCTAGCCCTAGCCATAAGTAACGAGGTTAGGTGTAATTCCCTTCAATTCCAATTGTTGAAAAAGGGAAATAAGAGCGGGGTAATGCTTGTGCTTAACAATGGGACCTAAAATTTGGTTGAATTTGATGATGGGCGGGGTAGGACGCATATAGAGCATGCGATTCAACAACAGAACAATGTCGTTATCATCAATAGAGCGAGAGTACAGCCGTGAGGTTGAAGAAGGGAAGAAAGGAGTAAAGAAGGTAAAAAGGGATTGAAAACAGAGACAGCAGTACACCTCAAATTCGAAAACGACGTTGTTGACAACAGAAACCTCGAAAACGACATTGCTGCATGCAGAAGAATCGCTTCTGAGGGGAAATAAGACTTCTCTGAAACTAGTACTCCAAAAGCTAGGGTTACAAAGAAGGAGAAATTCGGGAATTAGAAAGCGAAAGAGAGAAAGGCGAAAGAGAGACCTTAGAGTTTAAAGCAATTTTAGAGAGACCCTAGAGAGAAAGGCGAAAGAGAGACCCGAGTTTAAATTCCTGCCAGCCATTTACAAATTCAAGCTAATCTGTTTTGATGACTTCCGTTTTTTTAAGAAATGATGCAGCTAAATAATTGAATCCGAGCTGTCCATTTTGTGCGAATTTGTAAAATAAATTAACAACCGTCTAGATTGTTCCGCTTTTGTAAGTTGTAACAGATGTAAGGCGCAATTTAATTAAAACAGAGCCGTCCAAATGGTGACATGATATAAGTTTTATCGACAACCGTTAGATTGTTCAGAATGATTAGGTGGCGTCGACGTATTTTTCAGGAATAATGCGTGGCATTTTTTGAATGCTGACATGGACGGCTTGTGTGTACAACTCTTGATTATATATACTTATGATTATGATTATAAGGTCAAACGCTAATTTTTTCCATCCACTATAAACTAGTCAAATTCCGCTATAAACTAGCAAATGTGACTTGCCAAATAGAGCCTACAGCAGTTGCGGGAAAAGCATGTCCCCGCTAAAATGTGGGTAAAGATGAGAGAAACTGCTGGGGGTTGTCAGCACACGTCAATTTCGTGAGCCAGTTTTTTGCGTGAAGATCGGGGCGTTCTCTCCGATTTCCTTCCTTACTTGTTGTCAACCGCTCTCTTCCTCAACTCCTTTCTTCCCCAGCCGCTCTCTTTCTATAATCTTCAACTCTCCTTCTTCGACGAATTCTTACAGATCAAAGCCTTCGATTTTAGTTCGTCGATCTAAGTCACCATGGCGGCCGCGAAACGTCCGTTCACCTTGGAAAAAGTCCTAACTGTGAGTTTTTCCTTCTTCGTCTTAAACCTTGTATTTTCTTCTTCTGTTTACGGAGCTCAATTCACAGTTCTAAGTACATGAACACTTTGCTTTTGTGATGATTTTTGTTGATTTTTCAGTTTTATTACTTCGCTTAATTACAGTTCTAAGTACATGAACACTTTGCTTTTGTGATGATTTTCTTCTTCTGTTTTATTACTTGGCTTAATTTGTTGAATTCACAGTTTTATTACTCTGCAGTTTTACTTGACTAGTTTGCTTAGGTTTTACTGTGAAATTTTGCGCAGATCTGAGTGTTTTATTTTTCCTTCTTCTTTGTTTGTTTAGGTTAACCACTTGTGCGTTCTTTTGCTTGATAATGAATTGAATGATGTGATTTGTATGATCTGATTCGTGATTGCAGTTGCCGAGCATTGGCAACAATACAGAATTCACTTTCGAGCATGTGACTATGGAATCGGAAAAGCACATATGCATTCGACAAATGGCTCCTCGGAGTAGCGTGGTTATTTTTGATATGAACATGCCAATGAAACCTTTCAGGATGACCACGCTGGGGCTCACGGTAGATTCTGCTCTTATGCATCCAAATTCTAATGTCCTTCTTGCTTTGAAAGGTACTAATAACATTTCTTCTTTATCTACAATTTTACTCTTGTCAATTTTGTTGGTGGTATATGAAATTTATTGCTCTTAATGTAATGTATACATACATCTATGACAACCTTTTTTTTCCTCCATATTTTTTTCTTTTGCCAATGTCTCAGTCATCCCCAATTTCACACTAGGCCAATTAGTTGTTGCGATCCTACATATTTTTTATGCTGTCAATGTTTGACCATTTGGGTGGTTCAAAGAAAAAACGATAGTCCATAAATCACAATGCTCCCAATTTCCAAACGTTTGGCATTTTCAGGTTTTCAGTTTTTGTGCCATGTGCTTCTGTTGGTGCTGTATTTAAAATATTATTTGCTTTTGGAATATCGTCACTTATGAGCTGCATCATTCTCTTGAAGACCGAATCCAAGGCACTGAGCAAGATCGCCTACGAATAGTTAATTTCGAAAAGAAAATAAAGAGGAAATCATATACGATGCCTGAGCAGGTAATTACTATGTACTTTTTTTAAATTATTATGTACTAGGATACATATACTGTAACATAATAGCTCCATAAGGACGATTTGTTACTCTTCGTGGAATGACCATATTTTCCATGTATAGGTGACCTTCTGGAAGTGGATTAGCCGCAAAATCTTGGGCCTTGTGACACAGACCTCTGTATACCACTGGTCACTTAAAAGTAGGATAATGTTAATGATACGTAGTCTGCCCGTCTTCAATATATTCTTTTGCTACCATATTTTCTGCTTTACAGTTTACACATTCTTTGAGTGCTTGTAGTTCGTCTGTAATTTTTTGACTGGTATATGGCACCTGATCTACATAACTAACAGGTGGTTCTGAACCTATTAAGATGTTTGAGAGAACACCAAATTTGGCAAACAACAAGATAATCAATTATCAATGTGACCCTACAGGAAAATGGTTGGTGTTGATTGGTATTGCTCCTGGTACCCCTGAGGTATATCTCTGCTTCCTATCATATTATGCTTCCTGTCATAGAGCTCTGAAAACCTCATATGATAAAATAAATAAAAAAACCATGCTAAACTAAGTTATTGAGAACAGAAGATGCCCCTAAGGTAATGTTCACAGACAATGCCAGTAATCATAAATGAGTAGGATACAGTTTTCATTATAATAACTGAGCTAAACTAGTTACATGACATCTCTTTATCTGCAATCATATAGCACAACTTAATAGCAACATTGCCTTGAAAAATAGAAAGTACCTATAGTCCTATATTCATCTTTGCCAATATGTGTATTTGAGGCAGGAGAAGATCCGTGTTTACTGCTAGTCCCAGTTGAATTTGCATGGGCTTGTCGGAGGTTGAGATCTCCCCATGTCAATATCGGAATCAGCTCTACTACTGCTCAAACTCTTCTTCCCAGTGTCAGGATAGTAGCTTTTAACAGCTCTGGATTTAGGATTTAGAATCACTATAATCATCACGATCATCCAAAGTTCTTTTCTTTGTCCCACCCTCTTTGCCTCTTGCACTTCTACCTATCCATCACGATCACGATCACGGTCTCTGTCTCGTTCACGGTCAAAATCCCGATCACGGTCCCAATCCTAATCTCGATATCTGTCATAGTCATGATCCCTGTCAAAATCATAATCACGACCATGATCACGTTCGTGGTGGCGCTCAAGATCACGAACATATTCAAAATCACGGTCTCGTTCCCCATCTCGATCACGATAATGGTACGTATCACTCTCTGGATGCTTGAATCCCTATCAAGATAACGTGATTCTAAATTATTCTTTTCTTCCCTTGAATGTTTATCAGCAGACCTAATTGCATTATGATCTTTTGTAGGACGCTCATCACGTTGTTTGTCATGTCGATGTTTGTTCTCCCTATCCATTTCTTCCCTATACCGGTCTATATTTCTCATATTTTCGTCTATCATCCTTCTTCTTACCCTCCTTGGCAATGTCATAACTAGAAGTCAAATGCCTATCATAACCATCTCTGGCATCATCTTGATGTGTATCACCATCACCATAGTCGTCGTCCCTTTTCTTTCTCATTCACCTCTCAAGCTGGCTATCATAATCAGGGCTTCGCAACTCATCTATTTTCTTTGAATCCGCAAAAAAGACATGGAAGGCATTACATGAAAGAATATGAAACCTAAGACCAAGAAAATTAGCATTATGAGCCCAAATTCTATCCATAGAAGTAGTGAACTTGGGACATTCCACTTCATGTTATAAAGAAATCAACATTGCACAATCAAATCAACCTGGAACCCTGAAGACAGGGTGATAAACTTGCCCGGTATTGTTTAGGTATAGGTATGATATCCATATCGCAAGGTTAAAACAAGTAATCTTAAAATGTTCAATTAGACATAATCACAACCACAGGCTACAGAGTTTTGCCAGAATTATACTAGCATGATATTCAGTTTGCTGGTATTAAAAAGGAAGAATTGTTTTATTAAACTCTTCAATTCAGAATAGAATTACTGGCTGCATTTTCAAAAGACACTGAGAAGTACAAAACAGTTTCATTGAACAATTCATAATATCAAAAGCTAATATGTCGCACTGTAGAATGATAGATTGATGAGAAGAACCACCTAACTCCCAAGCCAAAAGTGCATGATTATGATACATTGCGTGGTTTTATTTTCCAAAGGGATCAAAAGGAATCGAGAAAAGCCACACAAATTTTGCTATCTAAATATTGTGAGGAGAATATACAAAATCCTTGTACATAATGGAAGGAAAAAGGAGAGTTAAATTAGGAGCAGTGGATGAGGAAAAGCATCAGCTCGTGGACACGTATGAAAGATCAACAATAACAGGTAAAGCTAATAATTTAACAGTTGATTTTGTTCCTAACTAAGTTACTTTCAGTTCAAAACAAGTTACGAAACCAAAAATGCAAATAATGTTGTGGCATATTGTTTTAGGTTAAGTTTGAAGGAGTGGAAATTGATGAGTAGTAGAAAATTTTAGATCCAAAACTACTAGCATAGGTAACTAACGAAGAAGAAAGTTGTGTAGGAAAGCCTGGCATTTACCTTAACTTGCCTTAATAGTTCTCAAGATCCACAAACTTAATTTTGCTTTCCTCGACTAAATACAAACTAACATGTTTTAGTGCATAACTCTTAGATTGCTAACCAGTGTTAACATTTGGTTTGCTTGAAATATTTGTTTTGTGCATGAATTTAGTATTTTTTTGGTGAAAACTTAGCTTTAGGTAGGTGTATTTGATATGGTTGGTTAACAAAATGATTTTCTTCATTATTACTTGGCATGTTTGACATAATGTTACATTCTTTACAGGCAACTAACAAATTATTTGGGTGATCTCTACTTTTGATCCTAAACCTTTGATCCTACTTTCAAGTCATTTTTGATCCTGTCATAAATTAGCATTAAAAATTGCATTTTACATGAATTCAATTGAAAGACCTCTTAATACTGATTTTTCTCATTAAACAAATAAAATTCAAATTTTAAGATGATGTTGTCATAGTTTTATAAATGGTTCGATTGTTAGTCCTTCTGCAAGTTCTTCTTTGTTGTTAGAAGACTCTTTATCGATTCCATTGTTAACACATACAAATATGCTAAAATGAGTTAACTGCAAGTGCATTTAAAGGAAATGGCTCCATTGAAAACCACCATAGGACTTGCGATCTTATGGCATGAAAACAAGCTAACATGGAGGCGTCCTCTCTCGGTCCATCTTATTTATCTTGATGGCCTCATCCCTCTTCATGAATTCTTTTTAGTTGTCCTTTTTTCAATATGCAGTGGTCTTTCTTATAATCTTCCTATAATTTTTGGAGGAATCAGCTTAAAGCATGAATTCTTACCAGATTAATCATGTTGCATTAGTCTCTTTCTAAAATTGACATGACTAGCAAAGTGGGAAAAAAGTTTTGGAGACACTTCCATTATAGGTGAACACAAAAATACTTTGTTGCAATCTAGGTAACTAAATGTAGAACCATATGTCTTAATTTTTTATTGGTTTAGTTTGTAACTCAACATTCACTTTATGGTGCGTAGTTGAAAGTTATAATACTAGATAGTGATTCCCCAATTTGAGGTTTTTTTAATTTATTGATTTGATCCTTTTTTTGTTGAAGAATAATATTAGTATATAATTTTATTGTTTGCAAATATCTATAAACCAATGTCATTAAATCTTTCTGCTTTGGATATAAGTGTTCTTTTTTGGAACTTGTTCTACCGAGGGGTGGTAAACATACCTACCTTATAAAATAAATTTTAAAATTAAAAATTGAAATCTAGTAAAATCTAAATTTGTATATAAAAATAGAAACAAAAAAATTAAAATTTGAAATCAAATTAGATTAAAAATATTAATACTAAATTTAAGAAATAATCTATAAAATTATGACAATGGTATATTTTATTTACACAACCTAAAAATTTAAAATCTATTGAAATTAAATTTTAAAAAATTAAAATTATTGATTTAAAATTTTTCAAATGAAACTATTATCAAAAAATATAAAAATAAAAAATAATTTAATTTTTTTTAACGAATGAATTACAGTTGTGATAAAAATAGTCTTCATCTATCCGATATCTTTCCAGGTATATATATTACTGTGTATTGTTGTAAACACCAAGTTAACTATGTACTTTTTTTAGAAATTCGTAAAGTTACATTCGTATCAAATAGCATTCCCTTTTAACAGTTATCCGTTGGGTAAGGGTTTTGTTAACTACAAATTTGTATTTAAAAAATAAAACTATTTTTAAAAGTTTAATCAAGCAAACCCCAAGTAACCAACAGTCCAACACTTTTGTCAAAAAAAAGAACAGTCCAACACTGTTGGTCCAATGACTTAATCTAACCTAGGGCATGGAGTCGAGCCGATGCTCTCGGATTAGATTTTTGCAGTAGATAAACTCGGTGTAGGGTAGTACGAAATTTCATCCTAATGGCCCAAAAAAAGAACAAACCCTAAATAAATTCGTTTACTCAATTTTTAAGTAGTAATTAAATAATAAAAAATGGAAAATGTCGTTTTACTGAGTACGGTATCAAATGGACATTAGGGGCCAATGAAGGTTGGCTCAGTTGGTAAGGAGTTGGCTCATTCTCCACAAGGTCATGGGTTCAACTCCCGCTGCCGATGTGAGGACCTCTTTGGTGGGTGTTCTGTACCTCTGTAAGCGCTCAAAGAGCCTTGAGGCCTGCCCTGACCTTGGTGAGCTCTCGGAGCCCAAATCACCTAAACTTTTTGTAATAAAAAATAATGGACATTAGGGGTTATTTTAACGCACACAGACTATATTGAAATAGTAGATGATTTAGAACAACTCTTCATTAAGTTCATGGGACAATTACATACCCCTCCCTCTCTATATTTCTCCTTCAGTTCCACTTAATTTTCTTCGGTTGACCATAAATTTTTGTTGGTTCCATGATGAGAAAAAAAAATACTACCTAGACAAAGCGAATTTAATACTACCTAACAGTGCAATATATTATGTGTGTGTGTGTTGGTCAATTGCTTAGTGCAACATGGTTGCAACTTGGAACAAGATGTTCATCTCATATATCACCTGTTTCATTGTAAGTTCAGAAAATTGTTGTTTTAACCTACCTTTTGAACGATTATAAGTTATAACTAGCTGGGACACATATCCAAAGAAGTTTTCTGTTTGCCCCTAGCAAGTAGATTAAATCTCGCATTTTGTTTTCAATTCAAATTATTTAAGCCAATTAATTAGAACTTTGTACTCTGCCCCGTCAAAGAAATCTTACTTAAGTCAGCTATAGTAACATCCTTATAATTGTCAATTAAAAAACTAAAAGGGTTCTATCTTAGTAAAGCAACCATGTTTTGTAGAGTTTACGTGCATGTTTTGATTGGATAGAATAACTTGAGAGAGAAGTTAATAGTATTGTGTTGTTCCTACTCTTCTTACATTTAATTATTTTATATCCTAGTTAATACCAAATGGCTAATTCTTTATGTTCATAAAAGGGACTTTAAACATATAAATATTACTAGCTAGAACATCCAATGTACGTGACATTGTTTTGTGGGGACCAAGTGACCAACTTATCATAGGTGAACCTTCTTGTGTGCCACGTGTCTAGCTACTCTTATGACAGCTGATAATCACCACTAGCTAGTTACATGCAAACTAAGAAAAAATTGATTGGTAATTTTAGTTCCCTATGAAATTAAAATCTAAGTCAGATATTCTCATCATCCTGACTTTTAATCCCCTGATTAAAATCCTTATTCACAAGTTGAATGCTCAGCTTACCTTGGAAGAGTTGTTCAGCTAGACTACTTCTTAGGACTTGAAGTGAAGCATCTTCAGAGTGGTTTTATGCTTCTAACTCAAACTAAATGCATTAGTGGTCTACTTTCTAAAGCAAATGTATCACATGGAAATGGTGTTTCCTAGCCTATAGTTAGTGTCTGCGAACCTAGTTGCTTCAAAACAGATACAATGGTTGATCTTCTTCTCTATCACTCCATTGTGGGAGCTCTAATATATGTAACTTCCACGCATATAGAGATTTAAGTAATTGTAATAAATGATTGACAATTCATGGAAAACCCTCTAGAAACATTGGATAGATATTAAGAGGAATCTATGCCATCTAAAGAGCCTAATACTTATGGTTTGCTTCTTTGCCCTGCTTAGTGTGATGTGATGCATATTATGTATCGTTCTTGGTCTTATCTTGTCTCGTGAAGTTCCAAGAAACAACCATATATTGCCACAATAACTCAAACAACCATGTGTCTTTTCCGACACCTAAGTTATTGTATGACAACTTAAGTTTGATGTTATTGTGTCACAACCCTATCTATTATGCATGCACATGCAAAACACATTGAGCCAAGTGAATTGACCACCTTAATGACTTGCTTAGTAGCCCTTTGGATCAAGTTGTCGTAGACTTTTTTAAAGGAAAAACCTACTTGAGATAATTATTCGTGACTGTGTGACTGTGTGTTGGTCAATACACAGTGGCTAATTCATTATGTTCATAGCAGGGACATTAAACAATAAAATATTACTAAAGAATTAAATATTACTAGGCTACGCAATTAAATGGCTAATTCTCAAGAAAAAAGTAATTCATTCGAAGAAACGTGTCGGTGCAAGTCATCAAACCTAATTCTCAAAAAGTGTTAATCACAAATCGGTGTTAATCACAAATCGCAAAATCTCAGATGTTGCGTCTCAAAAAGTGTTAATCAATCACAAATCGCAAAACCCGAAAAGGTGTAATCACAAATCGGTTGTGTGGCAAACTAAGAAAAAGTGTAATCGGAAGTCGAAGATTATTAAGAGCATGAAATGTTACTCAGTTGAAGCTTTCTCGGCATCATCGCTTGAAGCTTTCTCGGCATCATCGCTTGAAGCTTTCTCGATATCGTTTAGAGCATTGTCGCTTCCCGATGTATAGCAAGGTTCATTGCCGATTGGATTCTCGATTACATCCTGTTGCTGTTCCTCGCCGTTTCCGTTCCCGTCGCCTAATAGGTTTTGCAAGTTCCAGTCCTCAACTTCGCCGTTCCCGATCCCGTCGCCAAATAGGTTTTGCAAGTTACAGTCTTGAACTTCGCCGTTCCCGTCCTCAACTTCGCCGTTCAAGGCATCCTGTTCCTCCTCGCTCTCAACTTCAAAGCCGATCCAACCTATCGCGCCAGGTTTATCTACTGCAGCTTCATTTTCCTCTATCACGCCCAGTCGTTCTTCGTTTGCCTCATGCTCAAAGAAAGGAATTATAGCATGAGCATGAGGCGGAACTTACGGTGCAGGAGAAGCCGCCGGTGTCGGAACAGCCGCCTGAGTAGCCGCGGCCTGAGATTGTCGAGACAAGAACGAAGCAGGACCACGAGAATAGCGAGAATAGCAAGATACATTGCATGATTATGATACATTGCGTGGTTTTATTTTCCAAAGGGATCAAAAGGAATCGAGAAAAGCCACACAAATTTTGCTATCTAAATATTGTGAGGAGAATATACAAAATCCTTGTACATAATGGAAGGAAAAAGGAGAGTTAAATTAGGAGCAGTGGATGAGGAAAAGCATCAGCTCGTGGACACGTATGAAAGATCAACAATAACAGGTAAAACTAATAATTTAACATCTGATTTTGTTCCTAACTAAGTTACTTTCAGTTCAAAACAAGTTACGAAACCAAAAATGCAAAAGCAATCAGATAGGATAGACAATACAATAAAAATAAAAAAAAAACAATCAATTTAAAGTCGCGTTACCATTATTTATTTTTAAAACCTTGTTTGGATTGTCGTCCGGTCCTCAACAGATTCCTCGCGGTATAAATACCTAACCACCCCGCCAATATAATTTCAAATTGAAAAAAATGGCTCAGGAAACACTCTTGTTGTTGGTGCTAATTGTTCTGAACCTACTCCAGTATCTTGCTATTCTCGCTATTCTCGTGGTCCTGCTTCGTTCTTGTCTCGACAATCTCAGGCCGCGGCTACTCAGGCGGCTGTTCCGACACCGGCGGCTTCTCCTGCACCGTAAGTTCCGCCTCATGCTCATGCTATAATTCCTTTCTTTGAGCATGAGGCAAACGAAGAACGACTGGGCGTGATAGAGGAAAATGAAGCTGCAGTAGATAAACCTGGCGCGATAGGTTGGATCGGCTTTGAAGTTGAGAGCGAGGAGGAACAGGATGCCTTGAACGGCGAAGTTGAGGACGGGAACGGCGAAGTTCAAGACTGTAACTTGCAAAACCTATTTGGCGACGGGATCGGGAACGGCGAAGTTGAGGACTGGAACTTGCAAAACCTATTAGGCGACGGGAACGGAAACGGCGAGGAACAGCAACAGGATGTAATCGAGAATCCAATCGGCAATGAACCTTGCTATACATCGGGAAGCGACAATGCTCTAAACGATATCGAGAAAGCTTCAAGCGATGATGCCGAGAAAGCTTCAAGCGATGATGCCGAGAAAGCTTCAACTGAGTAACATTTCATGCTCTTAATAATCTTCGACTTCCGATTACACTTTTTCTTAGTTTGCCACACAACCGATTTGTGATTACACCTTTTCGGGTTTTGCGATTTGTGATTGATTAACACTTTTTGAGACGCAACATCTGAGATTTTGCGATTTGTGATTAACACCGATTTGTGATTAACACTTTTTGAGAATTAGGTTTGATGACTTGCACCGACACGTTTCTTCGAATGAATTACTTTTTTCTTGAGAATTAGCCATTTAATTGCGTAGCCTAGTAATATTTAATTCTTTAGTAATATTTTATTGTTTAATGTCCCTGCTATGAACATAATGAATTAGCCACTGTGTATTGACCAACACACAGTCACACAGTCACGAATAATTATCTCAAGTAGGTTTTTCCTTTAAAAAAGTCTACGACAACTTGATCCAAAGGGCTACTAAGCAAGTCATTAAGGTGGTCAATTCACTTGGCTCAATGTGTTTTGCATGTGCATGCATAATAGATAGGGTTGTGACACAATAACATCAAACTTAAGTTGTCATACAATAACTTAGGTGTCGGAAAAGACACATGGTTGTTTGAGTTATTGTGGCAATATATGGTTGTTTCTTGGAACTTCACGAGACAAGATAAGACCAAGAACGATACATAATATGCATCACATCACACTAAGCAGGGCAAAGAAGCAAACCATAAGTATTAGGCTCTTTAGATGGCATAGATTCCTCTTAATATCTATCCAATGTTTCTAGAGGGTTTTCCATGAATTGTCAATCATTTATTACAATTACTTAAATCTCTATATGCGTGGAAGTTACATATATTAGAGCTCCCACAATGGAGTGATAGAGAAGAAGATCAACCATTGTATCTGTTTTGAAGCAACTAGGTTCGCAGACACTAACTATAGGCTAGGAAACACCATTTCCATGTGATACATTTGCTTTAGAAAGTAGACCACTAATGCATTTAGTTTGAGTTAGAAGCATAAAACCACTCTGAAGATGCTTCACTTCAAGTCCTAAGAAGTAGTCTAGCTGAACAACTCTTCCAAGGTAAGCTGAGCATTCAACTTGTGAATAAGGATTTTAATCAGGGGATTAAAAGTCAGGATGATGAGAATATCTGACTTAGATTTTAATTTCATAGGGAACTAAAATTACCAATCAATTTTTTCTTAGTTTGCATGTAACTAGCTAGTGGTGATTATCAGCTGTCATAAGAGTAGCTAGACACGTGGCACACAAGAAGGTTCACCTATGATAAGTTGGTCACTTGGTCCCCACAAAACAATGTCACGTACATTGGATGTTCTAGCTAGTAATATTTATATGTTTAAAGTCCCTTTTATGAACATAAAGAATTAGCCATTTGGTATTAACTAGGATATAAAATAATTAAATGTAAGAAGAGTAGGAACAACACAATACTATTAACTTCTCTCTCAAGTTATTCTATCCAATCAAAACATGCACGTAAACCCTACAAAACATGGTTGCTTTACTAAGATAGAACCCTTTTAGTTTTTTAATTGACAATTATAAGGATGCTACTATAGCTGACTTAAGTAAGATTTCTTTGACGGGGCAGAGTACAAAGTTCTAATTAATTGGCTTAAATAATTTGAATTGAAAACAAAATGCGAGATTTAATCTACTTGCTAGGGGCAAACAGAAAACTTCTTTGGATATGTGTCCCAGCTAGTTATAACTTATAATCGTTCAAAAGGTAGGTTAAAACAACAATTTTCTGAACTTACAATGAAACAGGTGATATATGAGATGAACATCTTGTTCCAAGTTGCAACCATGTTGCACTAAGCAATTGACCAACACACACACACATAATATATTGCACTGTTAGGTAGTATTAAATTCGCTTTGTCTAGGTAGTATTTTTTTTTCTCATCATGGAACCAACAAAAATTTATGGTCAACCGAAGAAAATTAAGTGGAACTGAAGGAGAAATATAGAGAGGGAGGGGTATGTAATTGTCCCATGAACTTAATGAAGAGTTGTTCTAAATCATCTACTATTTCAATATAGTCTGTGTGCGTTAAAATAACCCCTAATGTCCATTATTTTTTATTACAAAAAGTTTAGGTGATTTGGGCTCCGAGAGCTCACCAAGGTCAGGGCAGGCCTCAAGGCTCTTTGAGCGCTTACAGAGGTACAGAACACCCACCAAAGAGGTCCTCACATCGGCAGCGGGAGTTGAACCCATGACCTTGTGGAGAATGAGCCAACTCCTTACCAACTGAGCCAACCTTCATTGGCCCCTAATGTCCATTTGATACCGTACTCAGTAAAACGACATTTTCCATTTTTTATTATTTAATTACTACTTAAAAATTGAGTAAACGAATTTATTTAGGGTTTGTTCTTTTTTTGGGCCATTAGGATGAAATTTCGTACTACCCTACACCGAGTTTATCTACTGCAAAAATCTAATCCGAGAGCATCGGCTCGACTCCATGCCCTAGGTTAGATTAAGTCATTGGACCAACAGTGTTGGACTGTTCTTTTTTTTGACAAAAGTGTTGGACTGTTGGTTACTTGGGGTTTGCTTGATTAAACTTTTAAAAATAGTTTTATTTTTTAAATACAATTTTGTAGTTAAGAAAACCCTTACCCAACGGATAATTGTTAAAAGGGAATGCTATTTGATACGAATGTAACTTTACGAATTTCTAAAAAAATTACATAGTTAACTTGGTGTTTACAACAATACACATTAGTGTGAATGTATTAAAGGTACCCGTAGGGTCGTATCTTTCCTTTCGTAACTACAAACATTTCTCCAATTCAAAAGAAAGTTGATGAAGAATATCACACAACTTATTTTAGTCTTTGAGAAAATTAAAGTTTTGTGATAATTCCTAGAGATTTCAGATGAGGACATTCTAACCATTTATATTTAAGAAAATTCACTTAGGGCCTATTTAATCCTGATAATATAGATACAAAATAATATATATACCTGGATGGAGATCGGATAGATGAAGACTATTTTTATCACAACTGTAATTCATTCGTTAAAAAAAAATTATTTTTTATTTTTATATTTTTTGATAATAGTTTATTTTGAAAATTTTGAAATCAATAATTTTAATATTTTAAAATTTAATTTTAAATAGATTTTAAATTTTTAGGTTGTGCAAATAAAAAATACCATTGTCATAATTTTATAGATTATTTCTTAAATTTAGTATTAATATTTTTAATCTAATTTGATTTCAAATTTTAATTTTTTTTTCTATTTTTATATACAAATTTAGATTTTACTAGATTTCAATTTTTAATTTTAAAATTTATTTTATAAGGTAGGTATGTTTACCAC
This sequence comes from Astragalus glycyphyllos, assembly GCA_963573325.1. NCBI lineage: Eukaryota > Viridiplantae > Streptophyta > Magnoliopsida > Fabales > Fabaceae > Astragalus > Astragalus glycyphyllos. Next base: position 77,916,633 of record OY754307.1, read on the forward strand.
CCCTCGGTAGAACGAGTTCCAAAAAAGAACACTTATATCCAAAGCAGAAAGATTTAATGACATTGGTTTATAGATATTTGCAAATAATAAAATTATATACCAATATTATTCTTCAACATAAAAAGGATCAAATCAATACATTAAAAAAACCTCAAATTGGGGAATCACTATCTAGTCTAGTATTATAACTTTCAACTACGCACCATAAAGTGAAGGTTGAGTTACAAACTAAACCAATAAAAAATTAAGACATATGGTTCTGCATTTAGTTACCTAGATTGCAACAAAGTATTTTTGTGTTCACCTATAATGGAAGTGTCTCCAAAACCTTTTTCCCAGTTTGCTAGTCATGTCAATTTTAGAAAGAGACTAATGCAACATGATTAATCTGGCAAGAATTCATGCTTTAAGCTGATTCCACCAAAAATTATAGAGAGATTATAAGAGAGACCACTGCATATTGAAAAAAAGGACAGCTAAAAAGAATTCATGAAGAGGTATGAGGCCATCAAGATAAATAAGATGGACCGAGAGAGGACGCCTCCATGTTAGCTTATTTTCATTGCCATAAGATTGCAAGTCCTATGGTGGTTTTTAATGGAGCCATTACCTTTAAATGCACCTGCAGTTAACTCATTTTAGCATATTTGTATGTGTTAACAATGGAATCGATAGAGAGTCTTCTAACAACAAAGAAGACCTTGCAGAAGGACTAACAATCGAATCATTTATAAAACTATGACGACAACATCTTAAAATTTGAATTTTATCTGTTTAATGAGAAAAATCAGTATTAAGAGGTCTTTCAATTGAATTAATGTAAAATGCAATTTTTAATGCTAATTTATGACAGTATCAAAAATGACTTGAAAGTAGGATCAAAGGTTTAGGATCAAAAGTAGAGATCACCCAAATAATTTGTTAGTTGCCTGTAAAGAATGTAACGTTATGTCAAACATGCCAAGTAATAATGAAGAAAATCATTCTGTTAACCAACCATATCAAATACACCTACCTAAAGCTAAGTTCACCAAAAAAATACTAAATTCATGCACAAAACAAATATTTCAAGCAAACCAAATGTTAACAATGGTTAGCAATCTAAGAGTTATGCACTAAACATGTTAGTTTGTATTTAGTTGAGATAAGCAAAATCAGGTCCGTAGATCTTGAGAACTATCAAGGCAAGTTAAGGTAAATGTCAAGCTTTCCTACACAACATAAACAATATAAAGAGTCATCATTTTTCACTACCTAGCAAAAACTAATCCTTTTTTCACTATCTAGCCAAAACGAAGGAGAAGATTTGATGGAGAGAAAGAGAACCGATGGAGATAAAGAGAGAGGGAGAGAGAGATTCAATTCAAATTGAGGAATTGAGGAAAGAGAGATAAAAAGGAATGGAAGGAGAATATAAAGTTGAGTAGATGAAGAAATACGATGAAGTTGAAGAGGTGAAGACATGAAGAAATGTTCTATGGGAGATAACAGAAGACCAGAGGAAGGAAGAAGGACTTGGAAGGTTGACATTTGGAATTGTAATAATGACACATAACTTGAGATCCAAAAAATTAGCTGGGTGTTGATTATATTTCGAAATCATTAATGATGTTTGATTCTCGTTGTTAAATTCCTGCCAGCCGTTTACAAATTCAAGCTAATCTGTTTTGATGACTTCCGTTTTTTTAAGAAATGATGCAGCTAAATATTTGAATCTGAGCCGTCCATTTTGTGCGAATCTGTAAAATAAATTAGGCTAAATACCACTTTTGGTCCTTTATCTTTGCTCCAAGTTTCACTTTGGTCCTTTATCTTTTTTTGGTCCGTTTTGATCATTTATCTTTCATTTTCGTTTCATTTTGGTCATTGCCGTTAGTTTTTGTTAACGAACGCCACACTGGCAGTTAACTGCTGACGTGGCGTCTTAAATTCATTAAATGACGTGGCATTCATTAATTGAGGTGGCAAAAATTATATTATTTAACTCTAAATTAATTTACACATCAGCATTTATCATTTTTTAAATTTTAAAAACACAATTAACAAATAACTAAATACATTAAAAACATTAATCTTAAATGTTTTAAAATATTGAATTGGAAAAATTCCTAAATCAAAACTAGGGTTCATCTTCTTCAATCTTCATCACCAATCTTCTTCAACCTTCTTCAAATCCTGGGTTCGATTTCCAGCAACAAATCAGTCCTAATTTCGTTTTTGGTTCTGGAATCGTTCTGCTTCCCATCGTTCCTAATTTCGTTTCTAGATCTGGAATCATTCTGCTTCAAATCGTTCTTCTTCCGTCAGATCTGGTTTTTGATATAAATGTTCTATAAATGTACACGATTTTGTAAGTTCAATAAGAGTGGAAACAAACTGATCAAGATCCATGGTAAAGGAAGATTAATGGTGGTATTGATATACAAACGGAAGGAGGAGATCCATGGTAAACGATTCTGCATGATACAAATGGAAGGAGAAGATTAATGGTGGTATAATGATGATGAGATGGTATAACGATGATGGGTTCTGGGTTTCGATGTTATTTTTGTTGGTTTTGTCAAATTGTTAGTTTTAATTTCTTAAATCTCTCTTTTGTTTTTCAAAAATTGGAATTTTGTTTTAATATAAATATTTTATTTTTTTGTTTGTTTCAGATTAATGGAGAAGAAGTAGCTTGAAGCAGAAGAAGATTGAAGAAGAATAGGAGGAGGAATTTGTGTCACGCTGAAGATTGAAGAAGAAGAAGTTATGTTTTTAGTTTTTTATGTTGTGTTTTTTAAATTAAAAAAACTGAAATGCATATGTGTAAAATAATATTGAATTAAATATTACATTTTTTTGCCACCTCAATAATGAATGCCACGTCATTTAAAAAATTTAAGACGTCACGTCAGCAGTTAACTGTCAGCGTAGCATCCGTTAACAAAAACTAACGGCAGGGACCAAAATGAAACTAAAATGAAAGATAAAGGACCAAAACGGACCAAAAAAAAGATAAAGGACCAAAGTAAAACTTGGAGCAAAGATAAAGGACTAAAAGTGGTATTTAGCCAATAAATTAACAACCGTCCAGATTGTTCCGCTTTTGTATGTTGTAACAGATGTAAGGCGCAATTTAATTAAAACAGAGCCGTCCAGATGGTGACATGATATAAGTTTTATCGACAACTGTTAGATTGTTCAGAATGATTAGGTGGCGTCGACGTGTTTTTCAGGAATAATGCGTGGCATTTTTCAAATGCTGACGTGGATGGCTTGTGTGTACAACTCTTAATTATACTAGCGGAAGACGGGCACGGTACAGTAGATACTTATGTAGTACTGGTTTATTGTGAGTTCCAAATTGATTTAGGTCAGTCCAAAGGACCGATAAAGACATTGCAGCACGTCGTTATTCACACCCTATTGATGTATAGGCCAAGATCGGCTTGGCGAGATCGAAAGGTCAGATCACACCTCATGTCTTCACACGCGGTTCCAAGCGTCTTTCGACATATAAAAATCCGCTTTTATATAAATAAATATCCATTTGGACTTCCACATTTATGTTCCAACTTCTCCAGAACATAAATGGGAAAAATCCTCAATTTACAACCTAACACTGTGTGTAAAAAGAAACCAAAGAACACAAATGAAATATAAAAATGAATGGAAGTATGTGAAAATATGAGATTGATGCTCCATTGGAGTTTTAAGCAAGAAAGCTCAAAGGTGATTTGAGTTTCTGGAGAAACAGATTCAAGATATGAAAAACATAATTCTTCATGATTCAATTTGAGAGTCATTTTAGACTATATATACAGAGAGTATTAACAGAATCAGTTTAGAGATTAAACAAACTTTTTCAACAGAAAGAAAACTAACTAAAGAACTAAAAAACTAACAGCAAAGGAAAAGTATCACTTTTCAAAAAGAAAACTAACAACACGCGTAATTAGTAAACTAATGGTTGAATCTGATGTGGCAACTCTGCTGCTGATGTGGCATGGCCAAATTCTGTTTGACCATTATCTTCAACATGCCCCTTCAAGCTGGAATGTATGTCGATCATGCTAAGCTTGCTTTGGAGATGAGAGAATGGTCCTGGTTGCAGTGATTTGGTAAGTAAATCAGCAACTTGTTCTTTGGAGCAGATAGGAAGTAGATGCAGAACTCCAGCTTGTATCTTTTCTCTAACAGTGTGGCAGTCCAGCTCTATCTGTTTTGTTCGCTCATGGAATACAGGGTTGGCTGCTATATGCAAGGCAGCTTTGTTATCACAGTACAGAATGACAGGTTTGGGATGCTCAATGTGCAGGTCTCTCAATAAGAACAGAAGCCATTGAGCTTCACATGCAGTTTGAGCAAGAGCTCTATATTCAGCTTCACTGGAAGATCTTGATGTTATGGCCTGCTTTTTGCTCTTCCAAGAGATCAAGGAGGTTCCCAAGAAGAAGCAGAATCCAGTAGTAGATCTTCTAGTATCAGGGCAGGATCCCCAGTCAGAGTCTGAGAAGCCTTTGAGAATTAATGTTGATGAACTGCTGAAGAACAATCCTTTTCCAGGATTGAGCTTGATGAATTTGAACACACGCATGGCTGCTTGAAGGTGTATGTCAGTGGGAGCTTCAAGGAATTGACTTAGCTTGCTGACAGCAAAGCTAATCTCAGGTCTGGAATGAGTTAGGTACAACAATTTTCCAATGAGACGCCTGTAGATGGATGGTTCTGGTATGGCAGTTCCAGAGCTTTTGCTTAGTTTCAACTGAGGCTCCATGGGGGTGGAGCATGGCTTTGCTGCAAGCATTCCAGCTTCTTGTAGAAGATCAAGTGCATATTTCCTTTGACATAGGGATATGCCATCCTTGTTTCTGGCCACTTCAAAACCTAAAAAATATTTTAAAAATCCAAGGTCTTTGATACTAATTTCTGATCTAATAGAGCTTTAACTCCATTGATCTCAGTAATGTCAGTTCCTGCTAGCACCAAGTCATCAACATAAACTAAAATAGCAGTGAGACCATCAGTAGTTAGTTTAGTAAATAATGAATAATCAGACTTAGATTGATTGTAACCAATAGATATTAAAGTATTAGTTAGCTTGGCATTCCATTGTCTGCTAGCTTGCTTTAGTCCATAAAGGGACCTCTGTAGCTTGCACACAAGATCAGGTTCAGCTGACTTAAGACCTTGAGGAGGTTTCATGTAAACTTCCTCAAGTAAATCTCCATGAAGGAAAGCTGTGTTGACATCTAATTGACAAAGGTGCCATTTTTGGGTGGCAGCAATGGCCAACAGAAGTCTTACAGTGGTCATTTTTACCACAGGACTAAAAGTTTGTGTAATCAATCCCTGCAGTTTTAGTGAACCCCTTTGCTACTAGCCTAGCTTTGTACCTTTCAACAGACCCATCAGCATGAAGCTTAAGTTTGAATATCCATTTGCACCCCACATCTTTCTTATTCTTAGGTAATTGAACTAATTCCCAGGTGTTTGTTTTTGTTAAGGCTGACAGTTCAGTCTCTATGGCATTCTTCCAATTGTCATCACTAATGGCCTCTTCATAAGATGTGGGCTCAACATTGGTTGAAATGTTGAGTGTGTAGTGTCTGTGTGGAGGGGACAGTTTGTGATAGGATATATAGTTGGAAATAGGGTATTTGTTTTGCTCATTGGAAGGTGTGGGATCAGTCAATGTTGGTGTGTCCACATTGTCAGCTAGGAGTGAGCAATGGTAGTCTTCCAGGTAACCTGGAGCTCTCCTAGTTCTAGTGGATTTCCTAATGTCAGGTTCATTAGTGGTTGATTCATTCAAGTCTGTGCCTGGTTCATTAGTGGGTGTATCTAAGACAGAGGTTGTGTCTGTGTGATTGGTGTCTGTAATAGCTTCTTCACTTGTTGTATTTGAGGGCTCAGTGGGTGTAGGTGTGTCTGTATCAGGTTCATGCGGCTGGTTAGTTGTAGGACTAGGATCATCACTTTTATCCTCTTCAAATGGGTCATCATGGTGAGGAAACAAAGTGTCGGGCAGAGGAGTGCATTGAGGTGTGGTTCCTTCATGAGAGACAGGTTTGTAAGGGAAAATGTGTTCAAAAAATTCAACATCTCTAGAAAGGAAAATCTCTCTGGAATTTAAATCAAACACAACATGACCTTTCACCCCAGTTTTAAAACCTAAGTAAATACATTTTCTAGAACGAGAGTCCAATTTCTTTCTATTTGTTTTCAAAGTAGAAGCAAAACAAAGAGAACCAAATACCTTTAAAGGGTGCATATCAGGCAAAATTTTATGCAGACATTCATAAGGTGATTTCTGAGAGAGAAATTTTGAAGGCAACCTATTTATTATGTGCACAGCATGGTTAACAGCATGTCCCCAGAAATGTTTGGGCAAGTTAGCTTGAAAAAGAAGGGCTCTAGTGATGTTTAAGATGTGTTGGTGCTTTCTCTCAACAATACCATTTTGTTGAGGAGTACCAACACATGATGTTTGATGTAAAATGCCCTTATCACTGTAAAAAGTTTTAAGATTAAACTCAGGACCATTATCAGTTCTAATGCTTTTGATTTCAGTTTCAAATTGTGTGTGAACAAGGGTGACAAAGGATTTTACTAACTGTGATGCCTCTGATTTAGATTTCATGAGAAAGATCCATGTGAATCTACTTTTATCATCCATAACAGTGAGAAAATACTTATGTCCAAACATAGAAGGAACAGAGAGGGCCCCCCAAATGTCCATATGTACTAGATCAAAACATTTTTCAGATGTGCTAGTACTATGTGGAAATGGAAGCCTTCTCTGTTTAGCATATTGACATATATCACAAGGCATGTCAGATTTAGAACATTTCACATAAGGAAAAACGTTATTTATTTCAGCTAATTTCTCATAAGATGGGTGGCCAAATCTTAGGTGCCAAAGATTACAAGTATTAGCTACATTTAAAATTCTAACATGATTAATGCTAGGAAAAGAAATTTTTCTATTTATTCCAACAGAAGGGGTAACAAGCCTAAACAACCCATTCCTCAATTCAGCTTTCCCAATCATCTTCTGGCAGGGGTCGTCCTGTATCAAACATCCCCTTCTGTTAAAGTGTACATCACAGTCAATATCAACTACAAGTTTTGGAATAGAAATGAGATTGAATGAAAAGTTTGGGATATAAAGAACATCATGTATGCAAAGACCATTATCAAAACAAATAGTTCCAGCAAATTCAGTGGTTACTAGACTTCCATTTGGTAATCTAAAAGTGATAGGTTTAATTCTTTTTAAACATTGAAAATAGTCTATGATAAAAGCATACATGATCAGTGGCCCCAGTGTCTATTATCCAGATTTTTGATCTATTTGAGTTAGGGACAAGAAGGATAATACCTGATTTGATGGTGGTGAAGTGGTTGATGCTGCCAGCATTGCCTGGATTCTGCAACAGAGCCAACAGAGCCTTGTGTTGTTCAGGTGTGAAGCTAAGCATCTCAGAGTTGTTCTTTCCTCCATCTCGTTGTTCTTCTTCATACTCAGTGGTGCCATTGTCTTCCTCTTCATGCTCATTTGTGCAATTGTTGATAGCCCCAGTGTTTGGAGGATACCCATGCTTCTTATAGCAACTATCAATCATGTGGCCAGTCTTGCCACAGTGAGAACAAACCATTTTACCTCTGCCTCTTCCAGTAGAGGACCTTCCACCACGATCATTCTTACCTTTTGTGCCATAGCCTCTCCCTTGATAATTTGCAGCAGCAAGAATCCTAGGTTCATCTATAGCATTTTGTCTCTCTTGTTGAATCAACAAAGAGCACACTTTACCAATATTGGGGAGGGGTTCCATTAACATAATATTGGATCTTACAGAAGAGTATTGTTCATTTAATCCCTTTAAAAATCTCAAAACATTTTCAGTCTCTCTATACTCTCTGAATTTAACCACAGCATTGCACTTACAGTTATCAGTGTCACAGTCACACTTAGGAGCAGGCAAAAAAATTTCTAATTCTTGCCACAATTTCTTTAATTTGGTATAATAGGTAGAGATAGAGCCATCACCTTGTCTGGTGGTGTAGATTTCCTCTTGTAGGTCTGAAATTCTGAAGATATCCCCTTGGTAAAATCGATCTTTTAGATCTTTCCATATTTCAGCAGCGGTGTCCATCCATAATATGCTTTGTGTGATTTCTGGAACTATAGAATTGTTGATCCAAGACATTACCATTGTGTTGCATCTGTCCCATGCCATGGAGTTTCTGTCATCATCAGCAGGTCTTGGCATTGAACTGTCAATGAAGTGCATCTTGTTCTTTGACTTTAAGGCCATAGTCATGGATCTTGACCAAGTATGATAATTGCTCCTGTTCAGATGAGGAGTGACAATCGCGATACCAGGATTGTCACTCGGATGCATGAAATAGGGACTCAGCATATCGGTTTGATATGCCTTGTCTTTGTTCTCTTTTGCAGGTTCACCGATTTTGATGCTTGATGTGGGATCTACTTCCGCCATTGGAGAAAAGGGAAATCAGCAAGAAAGAAAGGGAAAAGGACACAGTGCGAGAGAATCGGAGATGGAAATCGTTGAATCGTGAGATTCAACAATCGAAGGACAATCGAAAGGAAAAATTGAAGCGATGAGAGAAATTGTTGAATCGTGAGATTCAGCAATTAAGAAGAAACGAATTCGAATCAAGAAATGATGAAAAATGGATTTTGACCTAGAAATCCAGAAATTGAAATAGCGAAGGATGAGAGAATAGAAATCGAAACAATTCGACGAAGATAGACGAAAAACGCAGCGATTAAAGCTCTTGATACCATGTGAAAATATGAGATTGATGCTCCATTGGAGATTTAAGCAAGAAAGCTCAAAGGTGATTTGAGTTTCTGGAGAAACAGATTCAAGATATGAAAAACATAATTCTTCATTGATTCAATTTGAGAGTCATTTTAGATTATATATACAGAGAATATTAACAGAATCAGTTTAAAGATTAAACAAACTTTTTCAACAGAAAGAAAACTAACTAAAGAACTAAAAAACTAACAGCAAAAGAAAAGTATCACTTTTCAAAAAGAAAACTAACAACACGCGTAATTAGTAAACTAATGGTTGAATCTGATGTGGCAACTCTGCTGCTGATGTGGCATGGCCAAATTCTGTTTGACCATTATCTTCAACAAAGTAAGCTTTAACTTGTCAAATCTAAAAGGACATAGGTTTGTGCAATTACCCAAACTAATTACCACCAATATGCCTAAGAAACCTGGTTGGCAATGCAATGCAAATTAGTTAGGCTAATTTTTTTTTTGACATGAAATTAGTTAGGCTTATTGAGAAAGCATAAACAAAACAAATCGTAAAATTTGGATGAGTGGAATACCGCTTGGCACGTGTAAATAGTTTGAGTGGAACTGTGAGGGGAACTGGTTAATTGTTAACCGTGGGGGAAAGTAATAGGGTGGTTGGTGGTTATCATTAACGTGTAGGAAGTTGCAAGACTAAAATATAACCGCTAGTTTTGCCGGTGTCTATTATTAATTGTAAGGGTATAAAAGGAAAAAGAAAAGTGGAAACCAAAATACAATTTTTTTACTGAACTCTCTTTATCCCCTTCTTTTATAAAGCTATACTTAAAAATAACACATAAAAACGCATCACGCTTGATCATGATTTTGCACCTAATATACACACAACCAACACTAAATCAGCCTTCGAATACGTATTATACTTTTAACTGTCGTACATACGTATTCTACTTTTTGGATGGCACATTAGTAAATTAAACCAATATCAGATGCAATTATCTAAACCCCCAGTCTGACATACACTGCCTTTCTCTCTCTCCACCACCCTTCCCCTTCACTGTCATACTTTCTCTCACTCAGCACCACCGCAACCCACCATCAAAAAGAAATAAAAAATTTCTATTTCAGTTACAAAAAAAGCAAAGAAATAAAAACACCATACTCAAAGAAAGATCAAGAGTTGCATGCTCTTGAAACTTTTACAAGCGAAAAACATGAATTAGATGAAAAGGAGCGGATTTTTTAATATTGTTTCATCAATTAAGAAAACAAAATGGAAACATGGAAAAATCTGTCACGGTCGTTGTCGTTAGCACTGTCGCCGTCGCCACGGTCGTTGTCGTCGTCGTTGCTGCTAAACTAACAGCCTCTTTTCTTTTTCTGAAAATTATATAGCTTCAGGGAGAAGATTTAGGCGTGAGATCTGAAGATTTAGATGTGAGACTTGAGGGACAAGATGATGCATCAAGAGAGGGAAGACGAGATGAGGAGGAGGCGAGTGGTGATGAGGAAGAGCCGGTGAGGAGGCGAGGTGGAGACGGTAACTGTTGAGAGAATTTTTTCTTCCTATATCCGTTGAAGTCTAACAGTGATGGAAGAGAAAGAAAATAGGGTTAAGAGAGAATGGTGTGAGAGGAATGAAAGGTGAAATGGAAGTGACGCAAGCGACACATTGCTTTCTGTCAAAAACTTCTCACTTTTTTTCTTCCAAAAAATATATTGATTTTGGTATTTTGATTTTAAAAGAAAATGAAGAAGGCTATAGAAGGGTAATTTTTTTATTAAAAGAACACTCTATAAAGCTATTTTTGTATTTTAGTGAATAGAAAGCTAATTCTTTTTAGTATTTATAGTTAAAATAAATTAATACTTTAAGTTCAAATTTAAATTAAATATTATTTAATTGATATATTAATTTTTGAAATAGAAAAGAGGTGAGTTGTTTTAACATGACATGGAAGTATTGAGATTCTATTGAGCAATTGAGTAGAGATCATGGATGATGATGTTCTTAAGGAAAAAAACTAATAAGAGATTTGAGAGTGGAAGTGGTAAGAGAGAAGATAGATGTTGGGTGTTCAGAAAAAAAGTAAAGCTTTAGGAGTGTAAAGTAATGTGTACATTCATCAGAGACGATTGAAAGATTCGAAGGTGGTTAAGTTTTCAAAAATCTTACTTTGATTCTCAACCTTTCAGTTAAAGATCTCACATATAATTCAACGGTAGTTTTTGATCGATCACGAATTTTAGTGGCATCACTTCCCCAAATCCGAACTCATCCGCCTGAATCCATAAATAACTATATAAGTGGGAAATATAGGATGCCTAATGACCACCTCATGTAAAGTTAGAATAAATGGGCACCAATGTTAGCTATTAACATATCTCGGTATTTATTTTACTTATAATCATCATGTACGAATACATATTTTCTTTGAGTGGTATATGGCACCTGATCTACATAACTCACAGGTGGTTCTGAACCTATTAAGATGTTTGAGAGAACAGCAAATTTGGCAAACAACAAGATAATCAATTATCAATGTGACCCTACAGGAAAATGGTTGGTGTTGATTGGTATTGCTCCTGGTACCCCTGAGGTATATCTCTGCTTCCTGTCATAGTATGCTATCGTAGTCAAATGCATTTCAAATTTCCAGCTATATTTGAGCCTTTTCATTAAGACCATTTTGCTTTTCTTTATGTCCGTTTCTATCACATATATAGTATATGATTGTACCACAATTATGATCTTTCTACTATGATTTTCGCAAGCCTAATTCATTTTGTTTCTTCCTCAAATTATTCATTATAGAGGCCACAATTGGTTAAAGGGAACATGCAAATTTTCTACGTGGATCAACAGTGTAGTCAGTCTGTTGAAGCTCATGCTGCATCATTTACCCAATTTAAAGTACCTTTTCTTATGGTTCAGTTTTCGTTTTCATAAATATATTTATATAATAAAACCTGAATAAATGTATATGGCCGAACAATGATGGTAAATTTTGGATTTTGATTGACAGGTTCCTGGGAATGAAAATCCTTCGGTTCTGATATCTTTTGCCTCAAAGACACTTGATGACGCTGGTCGAGTTATATCCAAGTTGCGTGTCATTGAACTGTGTGCACAGCCAGGTCTCCATTTTCATATCTATCCCTCATCTCACACATTTATTTTATGGGGAATATTACTTCTACACAAATCTGTCTTATAGAGCCAATCTAGCTGGCGTATTTTGAATTTCCAAATTTCCTAGTAAATCTGATATTTAAATATATTATCTTCATCATTATGTATTTTTCATGCTTGATCTATGACTTTTCCAGAGGTGGAGTGATCATATAGTGAGGAAAATGCCCCTTTTAGAAAATGTCCCTACAGACTACAATGGCAATTTTGTCTTGCTTTAAGTGAACTCAAAATATAACTATTTCCTAAACTTTATTTTGTAGATGGATGAGATTTAGTGATCCATTTAGCAGGATGGAGGAAGCTACTCATTATTGCTAATAACTTCAGTCAATATAGTATATTATGTTTTCTTAGGCCATGCTACAAGGATTGCTTTTCCATTGTTTCCATGTTTTTGAAGATGGATTGGGATATGGTGAAGTCGAACTGTGGGTATCATAATATCACCTGTGATTAAATTTATCATACTTTTGGAGTTTACTCTTTCAAATGTGTTTGCAGGGAAGCCATCATTTACAAAGAAAAAAGCCAATATTTTCTTCCCCCCAAATTATGCTGATGATTTTCCAGTTTCCATACTGGTACAGAAGTTGCTAATGTTTGTTATTCATTTTATAATTTGCAGATGTTTGACTCCTACTTTGTTTTTTGGCAGATATCCCATAAATATGGTTTGATTTATGTGATTTCCAATCAAGGCCTACTTTTTGTGTACGATTTGGAGACAGCTACTGCTGTATTTAGGTGCATAATTAGTCCAGATCCTATATTTTTGACATCAGAAGCCCCTTCAGTGGATGGTTTTTATGCCGTCAACAGGAGAGGCCACGTTGTGCTGGTCACTGTTAATGAACAAACAATTGTGAATTTTGTCAGGGATCAAGTATGTTTCTGACCTTAACTTTTATGATGTGAAGTGGGAAATGAATTGTCATTTTAACAAATTTCATATTGGTTACTGTTCCAGTTAAACAATTTGGAGCTGGCTGTTAGTCTTGCCAAAAGAGGAAATCTTCCTGGGGCTGAGCAGCTGGAAGTGGTATGTCAGTTTTGTGGAAAGCTCAACTTTATTATTAGTAAAAATGTTTCTTCGTTAGGGGTGTTGTACGGGGGATCCCAAGAACTTGGAAGCATTCACATTGTGTCGTATAACTGCTAAATACTAACTTGCATGATGTTTGGTGCTTGTAATCAAAAGTGCAATACTTATTGGTTGCTAATCTTTCTTTTTAGCTGTCACTAGCTCAATTTATTCAATCAGTGTTTGACTTACATTTCCTTACCGTTCCAACATTTGTTGTATATTTATTTTGCATTGTTGATGAGGACATTGTTAATAAAGGGTATAATGGGACATTGTTACAAAAACTGCTGAGTTGTCAAACATAGTGATGACTTTTTCTTTTCTAATTATTTTATAACTGACCTGGCTTCTTATTCTTCTTAAATCCCTAAATTCCCAATTCTCATTTTTCTATTTCTTCTTCGTCTTCTCTTCTCCCCATGGAAGCTCAAAGTCAAGCTTCAGCTTCTTCTCTTTGTTATCGCCTACCAATTTGTCGCTGTGGGAGTACAATGAGGCACTACGTTTCTGGCTCTAATGAAAACCCAAAACACCCCTATTGGAAGTGCGCGAATTGGGTATTGATTTTTCGTTTCTTTCAATATCTTGTTATTCATCTATGAGTTTTATGCTAACTGTTGTTTATTTCACAGATGAAAGAATACAACTGTAAACTTTGGGTATGAGAAGATCAAATTTCTGAGGAGCATTTTTCATTTAGAGAAGTTGTTGCTTCATCAATGGAAACTGTTGGTGCTACAGTTGGTGTTGTCTCTTCACAAACTCAGAGTTGCAAAGGTTGTGAGAATGGAGACAAACTCATGGAAGCGGTTATGAAAGAGAATGAGAAGCTGAAAACAAAATTGGTCAAGGAAAGGGCAAGGGTTAAGGGGTTTAAATCTAGGGTGCAGTGGCTTGAAATTGGATTGTTTATGTTATTGTGTATCTTTGTTGTCTATGTGGTTATTACTCATTGGAAGTAATGAGTCCTTAGTATAGGATTATGTTGTTTATGTTGTAATTTGTGTTAGCAATTTGTGGCCAAAATAAGTTACTAATGGATGAATCATTTTGATGTTTAATTTCTGAGATTCTTTTACTGATGTTTAACAGGGACGTTCTGCAGGGACTCTATTTTTCAGGGACCTTTTTAAAAAAACATATTTTACAGGGGCCTTTTCAAAACAAAAACATATTTTGCAGGAAGTGATTTTAAGCTAAAATTTATCTTTGACAGAATTATGCTGAATTTGTCTTCAAATAGCATAAACAGACCTGCTACACTCATATCAGACTTCAAATAGCACATTGCATTAACCATTGTGTCTTTAGCCAAACCAACTGTCATAAGTAGTGGTGATTGTCAACCAAAATACAACTTAAATCCTACTAAGACATATACTTATCAGCCACATAATACAAGTTAAATATTTAAGTTATTTAATTGTAACAAGTTGGTTATTTAATTTAATCGTAACTTTTGAAGATCTAATAACTTACATTTTTAGTCCCAAATTGTTATAATTAAATAACTTAAGGACATAAGTGGTATGAAAAAATTTAAAGGATCGACTTATTACAATTGAATAACTTAAATGATCTAAGAGTACGAAAAAGACTTAAAACACCAACTTGTTACAATTAAATAACTTAAAAGGAGTTAGGTGTAATTTAGTCCAAAAAAATTAATTTAATTTAATTTATTGGGACAAGAGGGGGTTTACTCGTCGCCCACGTGGCACCGCGTTTTCTCACCCCTGTTCTGTGTTCAACGGCGTTTACCAGTCGCTAGCAGAAGTCTTTCTTCACTTTCTCTTATTCATTGTTCAGTCCTCCTTCTATCTATCTCGTCATCCCCGTTTACTTTCTCTCTAGTCTTCTCAATCTTTTGGTTTCTCACCGTACACCGAGAGAGAACAGAAACATACAAATCCCCGTCTAGCACCATTTCTCAATCTTCTCTTTTCTTTTTTCCTTTTCAAACTTTCAAAACCAGCTTACCTTACAAATTCACGAAGCTATTCCTGTTAACGTTATACATGGATCAACCTTTAGTTCTCCATGCATCAGATTTTTGGCCATAGTAAGAAAACCAACGCAATGGATTCTAAGAAGA
Source organism: Astragalus glycyphyllos (assembly GCA_963573325.1). Classification (NCBI taxonomy): domain Eukaryota; kingdom Viridiplantae; phylum Streptophyta; class Magnoliopsida; order Fabales; family Fabaceae; genus Astragalus; species Astragalus glycyphyllos. Next base: position 77,931,796 of record OY754307.1, read on the forward strand.
TCAGAAGAAAACCAAAGCTTGAGCGTCGTAATGCTCACAAGTACTTCGAATACGACGCTGGATCATCCTCCTCGTCGGTTGAAGTGGAAGACTCCTCCGGTTTGCTCTACACTCGTTCCATGGAATTATACGACCGCACTAGCTTCCGTGTTGAGGGAGTCGAAGGCGAACTCGACCGAATTTGTAAGAGTTTAGGACTCTCAGGACCAGAAGACTTCGCTATTCCCGCTGCTACATGGGAAGCTATGAAGTTTCGATCATCTTCCGATATTCTTCCAAGGTTGAAGCTCGATGAGCTTGTTCTTGAAGAGAAGGAAGAGCCGAAGGTAATCGTAGCGGAGGAAGTTGAATTGAGTGAGAAATGCGAAGAAAGGGATAATGTTAGGGTTAGAGGAGACGCGGCTGCTGAGAATTCAGGGGGTATTAATGGAGTTCGTCCACCGGTGCTAAAGCCGCCGCCGGGGACGAGGGTTTCGATTGTGGATAATACGTGTTCTACTTGGGACTTATTGAGGGATTTGGCGCCGCAAGGTGAAGAAGGAAATTTCGAGGGTGAGAGGGAAGTGGAGGAGAAAAGTGATGAGGAAGTTGGTAGGGTGAGTCTGAAGAGAGAAGAGGAACAGGATGCGGTAGATGATGCTGCAAGGATTGCGGAGATTGTTGCTGGCCTTTCGGAATCATGTTCGTTTTCTACTTCCAATGAAGATGATTCTTCTAGCACTGCCACAACGGAACCTAGGTCCAATAATGTGTCTCCTAACTGGAGAATTAAGCGTACTATTACCCCTGGCTGCTGGGAAAAGGGTGAGTTTTTAGGAGGTGGCTCGTTTGGATCCGTCTATGAAGGAATTTCTCAGTAAGTGTAATCAATCCCTTTATTTTCCAATTTATTTTGCATGTGTGTTTTTCCTTTTTTGGTTGCTGTAATAGAGAATCTCTTATATAGTTATATCAGATGCCATTTAGGAAAATTCCAATTCAAATTCTGAATGATAGCAGGGTAGGATTGGAGATGGGTTCAATGCTTAGCTTAGGTAGTTGAGGAAATTTATGACTGGGAAGGTTAGTTCAAGAATATTGCTGGGTGGGTTTGGATATGATTATAAAATTGCAAGGCATTGCTGTTCCCTATCGCTTTCTCTTCCAATATATTGGATGGAGATTTTCGGTAGAAGAAAGATGGGAGAGATACTCTGGTTCCTACTTTACTAACATTTATTCTCTGTGATTATTTTCAAAATAAAGAGTAGTTAATAGTTATAATGAGTGGAATTAGAAAGAGAATGAGCTAGTTATAATAAGTTAACCGTTGTCTCATCCAATGCACCATTTCCTTGTTGTATACACGTTTAAATTATAAGCTTCCAAACCTGGTTTTGAAATCCACATAAAATGCAACCTTCTACGAGAACGGCTACTTAAATCTTTGAAATCCCTGGTGAAAAAATAATCTGCTTAAATAAAACATCACGACAACTGAGACAGCTGACAGCCACTCTTTGTGCTCAGTCTGGGGTTCATGCCTTTCGCTCAAACTGTCGAACTTTTGATGTGAGATAAAAACCATAGTTTTGAAGGGTGCGTGGCCTTTCTGTTACTTTATTTTGATAGTTCTTTGCCTCCAAGATGTCCCCCTAATTTGCAGTTTCATAAACTTAACTATTATTCTTTTATTGATAAAGATAATTTCTGATTATGAAATTTATTTGAGCTTCAACACGATTTAAATGAATGTCGAATTAGGTTGCCCCTGCAAGATAAGGCCACCTATAATAGACCCACAATGGGGTTGGCCTTTCTTTGGACCCAACCATATCAGGAGCTTTATAGCACCAAGTTACCCCCTTTTTTATTTTCAATTGAGTTGCTGCTGCTTTTGGAATTTTTTTCTCAAAACTCAAGAGCAAAGCTTTACTCAGTGTGATGATTTAGCCACCTAACATAAACTTATAAATGATAACTACTTGTGTCTTATTTATATCTTCTGAATTACTGCAGTGATGGTGGATTCTTCTTTGCTGTAAAAGAAGTTTCACTTCTCGATCAAGGGAGTCAGGGAAAACAAAGTGTCTATCAACTGGAGCAGGTGACGGGCCTTACACTTATATTGCTATATCTCTTATTATGCTTTAAATTTCTAATACTGAACATTCTTTAATTCTTTAGTAAAAAATAAATAAGGAGTCTTCTCACAAAAATATGCAATTTTGTGGAATATGTCTTTGTTCTCAAGGTTATTGCCTCCATTATGTTTCTCCAACTATATATTTTACTGACATTCTTAATTCTCATCTTTCTCAGGAAATTGCACTTTTGAGTCGTTTTGAACATGATAATATAGTTCAATACTATGGCACTGAAATGGTACTTTCTTTTTCTTTATATATGATCAGTTCGATCTTTTATCTTGTCTCTATTACAATTGTTGTTCCCCATAGAAATCCTCCTTTTTCATGTTAGCAATTTTAAAAAATAAAAACAAAATGGTTTTAGAAAGTAAATGGGCCCTAGTCTCTTATTATTATTATTATTATTATTATTATTATTATTATTATTATTATTATTTATTGTCTTCATTTGTACATCTAACAGAGCAAGCTCGTGATTCCCAATGAGATTTTTACTTTACACTTTGCTTGGTGTTTATGCAGGATGAATCAAAGTTGTATATCTTTATTGAGCTTGTAACCAAAGGTTCCCTTAGAAGCCTCTATCAGAAGTATACTCTTAGAGATTCCCAAGTATCTGCCTATACAAGACAGATTCTGCATGGTTTGACGTATCTTCATGATCAAAACGTGGTTCACAGGTGACTCGAGATTTTATTTTTTATTTTAATATATTTTTGCTTTCCTTATTGCATATATGATGACTGCTTTTTGTGTTATTCCTGATCTTGCATCATATACAGTAAGGTTCTCATTTCTAGAATTGATTATATAGATATCAGATGCCGACAAGAGTCCAGTCTGTCTATGGTTCTGGCTTCCTTGCTTCAAACGAGCTTTTACTTTTGCTTACTGTCTCATCGTTTCAATATAAGTCTTTGAAAATATTTCACTTTTGCTTGCATATAATTTAAGATACTTCTATATATTTCCTTTTTGGGTAACATCACTCCTTTTCATCGCTGGAAATACATTTTGCTTATTTCCAACTACTGTTTATATATTGGGCCAAAAGTGAGAGTTGAGGATTGATGTTTAAAGAAGAAATAGTATCCAAGGATAAACGATGATTTCTCATCCAATTATTGTCGTTGCAATTTCTTTGTTGCCCCAATCAATTGCCCTTCGATGTTAATATGGAGTCTAGTATTTGTGGAAAACATGTTAGTTTTTCCAGTTTTTTGTTGCTTTGAGCTTCGAATGTGAATTTTCTAATGATTAAAGAAGGAAAATCTTGTTCATTGTATAATGGTTAAAATTTTACGATAGAATGGTTAGAATGCATTTGATGTGACATTTTCAGTTCAGGAAATTTCATGGTAGTTTTTCTTTGGAACTCTCAACAATGTCTCGTTAACCTCCTCTTTTCTGTATTCCTGTATCAGTTATTTAATTAGGATGAAGCAATCATTATAACCCTAATCTTATGATATTTCACCAATTTAAGGGATATCAAATGTGCAAATATATTGGTGCATGCAAGCGGATCAGTCAAACTTGCCGATTTTGGGTTAGCAAAGGTATTCTTAGTGTATACTTCTCTTCATAGTCCTTTCATTTCTTCAGCATTTTAATACTAGTTATAGATATCTGAACAAAGCAAAATTACCATTTCCATTTTCTGATGTTGCTTTGTGAATTGCTTTTCAGGCAACGAAATTGAATGATGTTAAATCATGCAAGGGGACAGCATTCTGGATGGCCCCCGAGGTTTGCCTTGAATCTTTGCTTATGAATGGAAATACTGGATAATGGCTAACTGTTCCTATTAACTCATGGAGTGAACAGAACACGGTTCCAATTTTCAAATAATTTCAACAACAGTAATTTGTTAATAGCTGAATGCATGACTGTAGCTTGAGTTTCTACTCTTCTTCAGCCGTGAACTGAAAACACTAAATAAAATTAAATTGTCTTAGGGTTATGATAAACCACATTTTAATATGTTCTACTGATTTGGAGCTTTAAATGCTTCCGCTTATCTATGAAGTTGGTTTTTTCCCAACGCACGGAATTTTTAGAATGCCACAAAAATAAACTACGTAGCAACATGTGATCATTTGGGACTTCGTTAATTGGGTTATTACTATTAGAGAAGTTGATACAATGAAACTTCCAAGTGTTTAATTTGTACTATTCTCCTTGCTCTGTTCCATTTATTTGCCACGATGAGGCTTGATCAATGTAATGAACAGCTTGATATAATAATTGATAGTGATATAGTGGTTATGCATAATCTTTCAAGAAGTCATTGCTATGAACTTATAATTAGGGATTGACAAAATGGGGAAAACAGCTACAGCCATTACTTCCATATTAAACTATAAGCAAATTAACTCAAGGGCCTCGTTTGAGAGGGAGCCATTATGTTGGATGCTTTTTAAACTAGAAACCTTAAGCTTTCTAAAATTCTCCATATTTGGTGTTTAATCTTTTGATTTCTTGATATCATAGATATTGATTTTTGTATATAGTGAAACCAGGGTTTTTGAAAATGTATTTTAAAAGCTGTTTTTGTTTATATGCATGATTGGTACATTAGTATAGTAATTCTACGCTATTACAGATATTATTTCGCAAGTTCCTGCATTGCACATGTGAGGATCGAGTTTCTAATCTTAAACTTTCACTCAAGTCAGAACATACATATGCACGAACTTTGCCACAAATAAACTCAACCCGAGGTGTCTTAAGCAGTTAAGTAAATATATCGGCCACTGGTAGTTGGAGTTGACAAACCCAATCGCAGTTTCTCTCGAAAGGTCTTTTTCTCATAAAACAACACTCAATTTTTGTGTTTGGTCCTTTCATAAAAAAAGCATGTTGGAAGCAAGACCTAGAGCACCTTGATTATTACAAATTAATTGCATGCTCTTAATGTCTCCTTGTTGAAGCTCTTGAATTGAAATAACTGTTTTAGTCACACAGGTTTACACGTGGTTACCATCACACAGTATTCTACCTCGACACTGCATCTAGCAACGTTTTGCTAGGGTTTTCAAAAATGCACATGTGAAGAACGAGCTTCTATTCTGAAGATTATTAATCTGAAATATGCAGGTTGTAAAGAGTCGAGGTTATGGGCTTCCAGCTGATGTTTGGAGTCTGGGATGCACTGTGCTGGAGATGCTAACGGGCCAAATTCCATATTCCAATTTTGAACCTGTACGTGTCATGTTATTACCATTATTTTCACTCCCATTACCATTGGCAGGTTATAACGAGTGATTATATAACCCCTGATTTTGTTGATCTTTTCAGAATTAAATCCACTACCAGTCCTTTCTTTTTTGGTTCAAATGTTTGCCTAGTTTTAGGTTTGGAATTTTAGTTATTATTAAATTAAACAACTCCAGGCTATTCCTTCTGATCCAAATTCTCAATGTTCCTGTTATATATTTGTAACTTAAACTTGTGGATTTTGGTCTTGTTCTATGTCCTGCGTTTTGTATTGGGTAGGAATGTTGGTTGTTACTTAGAGATATTTAAATGAACTGAATATCAGTCTATGAACTATTAAAATAGATCTAACTGTCAAATTTGTTTTTACTTCTGGTTATAACTTTTAGTATTTGATTGATCTCTTCGAACAACAGATGCAGGCATTATTTAGAATTGGAAAAGGTGAGCGACCATCTATTCCTGATTCTCTTTCAAGAGATGCACATGATTTTATCCTGCAGTGCCTTCAAGTTAATCCTGATGATCGTCCTACTGCTGCTCAACTTTTAAGCCATCCATTTGTCCAAAGGCCAATTTCCCAGTCTTCATTTCCTCTCAACATTCATGGCAGAAAGGGTTAAACTTTGTCATCTTCAACTATTAAACATAATGAAGGTGAAGATTGTTGACTAGTTTCTCATTTTGCTATTCTTTTTTCCTCTTTTTATCATGGCAAGAGAAACATTTCAAAAGATTGTTTTTGTGTTTGCCCGTCCTTTTTATGAAATTCCATTCATAACTAATAAGCCATTATATCATTTTGGTTGGACAAAGAATTGCAAAGATGCTTGAACTGTCAACTTTGGCTTTCAGGTTGCACATACAATTTCTGTAGTTAGTTAAGTTGGATGGGGTTCAAGTGTGACTTCATTGTTATTTGGGGGTAAATTGTCACGAATGCATAACTGAACTATGAAAACTATATTGTTTGCATCAATTTGGGCAAATCATTGTAGCATACTAGCATTGGTTGAATTTACCTCTTTCAGTGGTTTATTTGATTATTTTACTCTTGCAGGCAATTCATTTAGTCATTGCATGTAGCAATGTAATATTTCCAATTTCCAATTTTCAGTCTTGAAGTTGCTGGAGTTGGGTCCACTGTTGCAGCAATTGTTGCTTTGCTTGTGTTGGGGAATTCAGAGTTTGTTTGTAACTCGAGTAGGTTTTTAAGCACTGCTTTGGATCAAGTGATATGGCGGTCCAGAGAACAAAGTTATCGGTTTGGCAGTGTGCTTGTGGATAATTATGCTCAAGATAAGTTATCTAATTAGTAATTACCCAACGATGACTTGTCCATTGTAGCAAAGGTAAAATACCAACGTGGAGCTGAAAAATGTTACCTCCGCCTTCCCCTCAAATGAGCTAATCGGTGAAAGAACCTGCAGCTTAGCTTACGGAGCAATAGTAGCAAGAATCGTTGAACCATTCTTACTGTACATAGTATTTGTTTATTTATTTGCATGCCATTGTTTGTGCATTACTATATCAAAGTTGTCTTTTTTATAATTTTCTTCCCCCGGCCCCCCCTCTTTTTCTAAGTCAGATTTTTAATGTTTCTCTCTGAAATGTTTGGTTGAATATAATGATGTGTTTAATTGGTGTAACCGACTCAATTAGCACGAAATTTATGTAGGTTGTGTATTTTTTTTTATGAAAATGTTTAGGCAACTTGGGTCTTTGGAGCTTCGCCTCTAATAAGAGACTAATTACTTGCTTGATGGCACACACATGTTTATGTTTCTACACACACTCTTAGCATGCGAAGAAGGAGGTGATACAGATAAAATTGTGTGCTCTTAACCTCACTATGTTCTGTAAGAATAAATTGAACATGATGACAATAATATATCATAATCTCATGTCACCCTTCTATGAAGAGTTATAATGGTTCCACCCATCATGGATCCATTAAACTATAGGCTACACTATTCAAGTATGCTTATATACCATGTGATGTCTAATATCTATTGATCACTAGATAGATATTTCAAAGCCCATCAAGATATCATCAACCAAAGTTTACATGTTCCACACACATCTGGATGCCCAAACACTACCTTAATCCGCTTGCACCATTCATCGTAATTTCCCCCACCAAGAAGGATAAGATTGTTGGGGAAATAATCGTTTGATAACGTTGTCGTTGATCAAAGTCTGAAGAAACCATTCATAGAGATACCTACAAAATGAATCCTTCTTTGGTGTTAAGACCTATAAAATGCAGGAGAATATAGTTTGTTTAACAAGGAAGAATACAGAAAAAATGTCATAAATTGTGGTGTAACGGTGAAAGCCATATCCACTAGAGCTATCAAAAGAAAAAAAAAAACACATCCACTAAAGTACTTTTTGTTTTTGGTCGAACATGGTAGTATTAGATCATTGTTTGACCAACCAACACCATTGAGCTAGTGACATAAACTACCCTAGTACACATGGGTCGACTCAATGTTTCAGAGTTCGATTATCGCTGTGGACAAATTTGATGTTTGTTACTGCGAAATTTGCTCCTAAATACGAGTGGTGATTAGTCTTTCGTTGAAAGCGTTGGACACTCCGTGTGTAACCAACAATGGATAAGTTTATGGAAATTTTAAAGAGAAAAGCTTTGAAGTACAAAACGAAACATCATAAGGACACTTTTCATGCGGTACCCACTGCCACTAATGTCATGTTATTCAAAACCGAACTTTAACCATTCCTCACGGCTCTTTTTGATTTCTGACATTTCTTCAAAATCCCTTTGTACCAGATATCATTCCTCAATTTTAAAATGTAAAAAATTTGAAAATCACATTTTTTTATTGTAATTTCAACTCCGTGGAAAACCAACAATGGATAAGTTTATGGAAATTCTAAAATGTAAAAATTTAAAAATCACATTTTTATGGTGATTCCAAATATTTAAATTTTAAATTTTGGGTACTCAGCATTTTCCATATTTTGGTACATAACTATTATTCTGAACCGATTTAGAACTATAATTCTCAACCTTTGTAATCCCAAAAAAAGGGACATACATGTTTCATTAATGGCTTTTTGGTCTTTTCATAGGGTTTGACGGTATCTAATGAATAGTTGGGGGGTTGTAGGAAGTATGGACTAGTTTTAATGGGCTCATGAGCCCACACCATGTTAAAATGTTGGTGAAGATGGGTGAATTACTCTTAAGTTCCAAAACTTTGTAGCACAAAATTGAGGGTGAATTGTATTTTGGTGAGAAAATGGGATGGATAAAAATGGCAACTCACTAAATGTGGAGGTATTAGGTCAAATGTAGGAGGTATAAAGTAAAAAATTCACAATGTTATTGAGTTAATTAATTAATGGGCTTGAGAAGGGAAGTTTTAATGGGCTCAAGAGCCCACACCATGTTAAAATGTTGGTGAAGATGAGAGAAACTGCTTAGGGCCTTAGGGGTAGGTTGTCTGCACACGTCATTTGTGCGAGCCAGTTTTTTTGGGATATTGGAGAACGCGAGAACGTGAAGATCCGGCGCTCTCTCCGATTTCCTTCCTCCCACAAATCCAATCAAACGATTTTCTCTAACTATCATTTGGAGACCTCCAGTTGCAGGTATTCCTCGCTTTCGATATGTTTCATCTTCCGATAATTTTCTTCACTCTTCGATTTCTCGATCTTTGATGCATGTTGTTTTGATTATTATTTTTAGTCGTTTTTAAGCAATAATGTTAACGATGTTGTCATATCTGATGTGCTTAGAGATTTTCGTTTCATAAGAGGTATCGCTAGTTACGATTTATAAATTATCGGCGCTAGATAAATCTGAATTCTGAACAATTTGAGTTGCGTGGGTGATTTCCTTTTGATTCTGTACTTGATGTTGTGTCCTGAGAAATGCTACTTGGCTTTTGTAATCACATATATTGCATATATGTGTGCTTTGCTTTGATGCTGTCTGGAAGCAAAATGAATTATGAGTTCTCTCTTTTCCGGTTACTGGTTTGATGTTTGATTTCATGTTGTCTGGATGATCTCGATTTATTGTTTTAGAGAAACATGGATGAATTGTTTTTCTCTTTCATTTCGGAAATGGGGGATTTTTATTGTGACATTGCTTTCCATCAGTTTAACTCCCAAACAGTTAATTCCAAATGATATGGTTAGTGAGAAAATACACAGGAAAACTTTAGAAAGTTTGAAGTTGAGTGATTAAGTTTCACGTTTTAGCTATTCCATTTTTTGAGATGTTATGCATAAATATCTGTGGACATTGAAGTTGAATCGAGGTTGTGTGTTTTTCTTTTTTGTAGTCTGTTTGGAATGCTAGCAGTACTTTGGGAATGTGTGCAATAGCTCCTTGCTTGATATCTGCTTACTTGCATGTCTTTTCTTTTTTAAGGATAAATTGCACTCTACTCTGTTGAGAGATTTTCAAATTGCAGTAGTTTCCTTTCTAATTAAAAAAAATTAATCCTCCGGAGATGAATACGTATTACACTTTAGTCTCCCCTATCTTCACTTTGATCCCCTACAATTGTCTGTGAGACTTTAGGAAATGAAATGAAAATTTGGGTGGAGTTCCAAAGCTAATAATAAGGGTATTAAAAACTTTATTTCATCTTCCGACGTTTTAAAATCAATAACAGGTTGTTCAAAATGAGCTGTCAGTCGATACTGCTTGTTCCTAGGAAGCTTGCTCATTGGTGGTAGACCCTGCTATACCTATGAAATTTCTTTACGTTAAGATGAATTGAAGTGTAGCACATTTCTTCTCTGAAGGGATAAGAACCTAATTTCAAAATTAGAGGGGAGGACAGTGTAATTTATATGTCTCTTGGGGGAAATGTTATCAGTTAGCTCTCTTAAAGATTCTCTCCTTGTTGGAAATTTTAAACTTCAAAATCCAAAAGAACAAGTCCTTAGTTTTATGCCAAATTTACTTCCTTATATCAGTCCTTGCTAAACTGCTTTTTGTTTTAAAAAAATATCAAGGGTTGAATATTACATTGTCAATTTGCCTTTGTAAGCGAAGTATATTTAGTCCACTTAATTATATTTTACTTTGGAGTAGTGTCTGAAAATAAAATATTTTTATATCGAATCTGTAGCTTTATGTTATTTCGCATCCCATTGCTGTTTCAACACACGACTGCATAATAAATTTCTCATGAAATATGATTTTTAACCAAGCTCAACAGTGAGACTCGTTAACACGAATACTTTATTTTTCATATTCTTTTGTCAGTCATTTGATATGTGCTTTGGAACTGACTTTGTCATAATTTTGTTAGTTGTAGATGGCTTTTCTACACTCTTCTATATTTGTTTGGTTTAAAGATTGTTTGTAGGAGTTTGATGACTAAGTCCAGACTTCTCTGAAGGCTATTGAGTATTTCTAGTCCTGATTTCTCTGCATGTAGTTTATGCATTTAAAATCATCATCAGCTCTTATGTGCAATATCCATCAATTCAGGGTTTTAGTAGCACTAGTTTACCCTTAATTGAGATAATCGATGTTCTAGGGTTTGGGGAAGGCCCAAGTCTTTCATCTTGGGCTTTGGGGGTATCAGAAACATAAGTCATGTACATCTTTGTTTATGTAAGAACAGGGAATTGTGGTTTATCCTTTTCAGAAGATAATTTGTCATGAACCCTATATCAGAAGTGGAAAAACTGTCAAGATTATTGTTCTAGATGTTGAGTCAATTTTCATTAATTTATGATGCTTTTCTACGTCTCAACATGTTTAGAAATTCTGCGTGTTGTTAGAAATGTTTTTATTTTTTAAGGTGGATGGCAATTAACTTCTTTCATATAAGATCCTTTTTAGCCTCACTTGCCTTTTTGAGGCTAAAAATATCAGTGTGGCAAGAGCCTCTATGGGTTTTGTTAAAAATCACTAACGTTATATTGATAATCATATCACAAATGTACTGTGAATCATATGATTAATTGTGAGTTGTGATGAAATTCCGTAGCAGTTTGTATTTATTACTTAGACATGTGCTTCATATGATTCTTGACTTGGTTATTATTATTACTATTACCATTTGCATCTTATATTTAGATACAAAAGCTGCTGACAATACTTGCATTAATTGATTTTTTACTTGCCATTTTGGGGCTAAATTTCTAGAGAGTCATCTAAATGATATCAGATGACAATATGTTCGTTAGAGTTAGATTTGATCTATTGTGTTTGGCAATGACCATCATTTTAATTTATTTTAGTAGAATCTTTCTTTTTTATATCTCCCTTTCTCTTCTGATCAGTCTCAGGTTCAGTTTGTAAATGGCGAAAATTGGTACGAAGTGCAAGTCCGGATCTCGAGGTCACAGGGAAACCCCATATCTTTTATCTTGTGCACGAAAAAATATGAAAAATGTTGATGTGAAGGAGAGTTTTTCTGAAGCATCTGAAAAGAAAGACTGGGAAGATGCAACCTGCTCAGTCTGTATGGAAGTTCCCCACAATGCTATCCTACTCCTCTGTTCATCTTATAACAAGGGCTGTCGCCCTTACATGTGTGCTACTAGCCGTCGCTATTCAAACTGTTTTGAGCAGTTCAAAAAGGCGTACACAAAAGCTACTTCAGTTGAAAGTTTGCAGCGAGAAGCAAACTACTCAAATTTTGATTCAAGTGCGGGTGAATGTTGTGAAAATACAGAAGTTCCTGAACTTCTTTGCCCCCTTTGCCGCCGGCAGGTGAAAGGTTGGACAGTGGTTGAAGCAGCGCGGAAGTCTCTGAATGCCAAGAAAAGAAGCTGTACGCAGGACGACTGCTCTTTTGTAGGGAGTTATAAGAAGCTTAGGAAGCATGTTAAATGTAAGCATCCATTTTCCCGGCCACGAGAAGTGGATCCTGTGCGTGAAGAAAAATGGAAAAGATTCGAGTGCGAAAGAGAACGGAGTGATGTGATCAGCACGATTCTATCTTCAACACCAGGGGCTATGGTACTGGGGGATTACGTGCTCGAGCCAAATCCCCATGACTTTTACAGCGACGAGTTTGATTCTGATGAGGAATATTCGGATGATGATGATTTCTTCTCCATGAGCTCCATTGGTTTGGGGAGTACTGGTCGCTTTTTGTCAAATATCAGGTATAATCAGGGCCATGTCGCAGATTCTTTTGATATGGATCATTTTGGTTTGCAGAGTGTTGCACCTAGAGGTTCTGCTATCGCTGGACGTGGATTCCGCAGCTTACTGTTAGCAAGGCCTAGAAGACGACGGAGGCATAGGGTACTGAATGGAGGCAGGTAAATTCAGAGAAGAACTACAGAAATGTGGGGAAAGAGCTGCCCTTCACTCGCACACCAACGACCTTAACATAGCTTGTTTTGTTGCTATGCCAGAGCATCTTATTATTTAATCGGCAGATTAAAGCGGTTAGCCCACTTTCTAGCCGTGTTCCATCGCATCTATAGATTGATATGGTATCTCGCGAATTTCGTTGTTTTTAGGTTTTAAAATAGACTGTACACAAGGCAATTTTAGATTGCTCGTTGTCTCTGCTTTTTTTAGATTTAGGAAAGTGGTGAATTGAACAGGTGATCAGTGGATAAAGAGATGTCCCATTGAATTCCATTTTGAAATGAATCAAATGATGCTTGATACAGTTGATTTGTCCTATGATGATTATTTACTGTACAGGTCGAATTATTGTACAATAAATCATCTTTGATGGTACTATTGGGAATATGGAATGTCTATGTTATGTACGGCATGTCCTTTCACCCACTATTGGCAGTTTCAGTGGTTTAGGTCATTTGACTTTCCTAGTTTCCTTCACATGTTTCTGAAAGATCTGGACAGTTGACTATTCAACTCCAAAATCCGAGACTCTTTCTCTATTCCTTCGTTCATATTCTTTGTTTTTTATGTTGGAAGATTTACCAAGTCTGTTTGGTTTTATGGTAAAGAAACCTAATTTTGAATGAATCGATTTTGTAAAATTGATTTTGAATGAAAGTGAGTTGAATTTAAGGGAGGTTTTTTTTTTCATACCCCCCTCCTTAGACCCCATTCCCCCATTTTACCAAAAAACCCTCAAAATGGCCGTTTTTTATAAAAAAAAACTGTTTTTTTAGAAATTTCCGGATTTATACGTAAATTCGGAAGGAAATTTTTTTGGATTTTCGGAAATATGTCAAAAAGGGGTATTTCCGGAAAAAAAATTGGCTTCCGGATTTATCTTTTGTCTTCCGGATTTATCTTTTTGATTCTGGATTTATCTTTCCGGATTTATCTTTTGTCTTTCGGATTTATGGGGTAAATTAGGAATTTTTCGGATTTATGGGGTAAATTTGGGGTATATTTCGGAATTTTCCGGATTTATGAGATAAATTCGGAATTAAAAAATTCTTTAATTTTGAATTTACCCCATAAATCTGGTAAATTTCGAATTTACCCCATAAATCTGGAAAATTCTGAAATTTACCCCGAATTTACCCTAAATTCGGAATACATTTTCTCATTTTTTCCGAATATTCCACATAAATTCAGAAATTTTTAAATTTAACATCCCGAATTTATGTATAAATCCAGAAAAATGTAAAAAAACATTGTTTAAAAAAAAAAATTAGGAGCATTTTGGTCTAAATGACAATTATAGGGGTATGGGTGATAATGAGGGGTACAAAAAAAAAAAGCCTTTAAGGGATTTTATGTTTGAAAGAATTTGTGTAAAACTGAGTTCAATAGTTAATTTGAGATAATTTTTAAAAGTAAAAAAACTACAAATCTTAGCTTCAAGTTAAAATTAATTTTATCGACAACGATGAAACACATCAAGAGCAATTTTATGTCTTTGTCCAACTATACAGTATTAGTTTTGATTTGTCAAATCTTGGCCTAATTTTACCTTATTATATAACAGTCATAAGGCAATAGCTACCATGACAATCTATTAGGTGGTGCTGGTGCAACACACCATGTAAAAGATGCTTCTTGATAGGAGTTTTCGTAGTCTCATTGGACCAAATCTTTCATCTCCACGTTTGGTCTTTTGGAGAGGGCACAACCATTGTTGCGTTGATGTCGAATCCACCCTTGCTCCCCATTGAACTTCAGCACTTAAAATGTTTCATTTCAAACCCTATCTTTATTCTAATAATCAAATTCGAAGTCCCCAGTGGAAGAGAAGTTGAAGGCCTGGATAAAGCTTTCAAAGAGTGGAAGTGCCGAAAGTGGCAAGATAAATAGAAGGAGCAAGAAGAGTGTTGAGACATACAAGACATAACCTTGAAGAGAGAGGAAACAACATTGTGGAAGAGCTTCCTTTGACCAGGATAGCAGAGTGAATGACCCAAAAAGAACCTAAAATGGGAGATGATTTTCTTTAGTTTGTCGTTTCTCTAATTTTTAATCTCAATCCTCAAATTCACTACCTGCCACGTTTTCTGTATTTTCTACTCTCACTCTTCATTTTAAGTATGGCTAAGATTTCACCCGAGGCACTTTTCACCGGAGCGGATCGCCTCCCACAACACCCTTTACACAATAGAATCCGCTTGGGAATCATGGATATGATCACTAGCGAAAATGGCAAGTACTAGTCTAAGCCTACTAATCAGAGATTAGGAACCTTGTATAACATATCAAATGCTATGAGTGGTTAAGATTGAATCAACCGGTATTTAATCTCAACCGTTGATGAATTTTTATACCACATCCTACTATTGAATGGTTCACCGGTGAGGAATTTGATTTACTCACTCACCCTAGAAGCACCCATAACTACCAAACTAATTACTTTTATCTTTAATGCTAGACATCCGTATGACGTATTTGTTTGTGTCTTTCGGAGAGAGAGTGACACAAACAAAATGATAATACTGTTTATTGCATTTATTATTATATTGTATGTGTGACTCTTTCTCCAAAATTGTCCCGCAAGCACTTGTGATGATCCAAACTCAGGAAATAGACTCAAACCATCTATACACATACATAAAGCGAGAGCACCAAAAAAATTGAATTTTGGTGTCCCTTTTTTAGTTCCACTAATACCCTTACTCTACAACCACACACTGGAGACACGGTCCAGCAGTTACAAAAAACATAACTGCTATTTACATCTCTTCACAAACTATTTACTGTAACGCAATAATCAAAAGCGGAAGACGAGCACGGGAGTGCCCGTCTTCCGCTAGTTAATATAAAAGAAGTGTCTCAAGTTTTAGCTCCACGGCTTAGAAGTCACGTTCCACTTCCTCTCTTAAGTTACCCCCTATCTTTCTTTTTTTTTATCAAAGTTACCCCCTATCTATTTGTACTAGAAAAAAAAGGATTAAAATTCTCATTATTATTCTTGTATGCGTACAAATGCTCTTTATTGCCATCCAAGGAACACTGGCTTAAATACAAATGTTACATGGTATTGAAATCTATCCACTTCTCTCTCATAACCAAAGACAACAATATTTTTCTTGACCACTAGATTTCTTTGCATGATATCTGTGTATATATATTCTTCATTTTCTCCTGCAAACAAATTAAAACCACAGAAATCAACGAATTGAAATCCGAAACAAAATAGTGAAATACAAAATCAAGACAAAGCAGGAAACGCGATAAGTCACAAATGTGTTACCAAAAATGCGGGATTTTTCCAACGGGACCTTCTCTTCTTGGAATGGTTACCTTCTTTGCTTTCTTTGGATTCCACTTGTTCTTTTCTGCATCGAATAGTTGAGCTTGAAAGCATTATTTCCATTGACGATGAGCACGAGCAGATGCGAACCGGTTGATTTAACCTTACACCCTTTTGCTAAATTTACAAAATTATATTCACAATTATGCATGTTATACAAATTATATATTTGCATTTAAAAAAAAGGGAAAACTTACCGTGCTTTTAATTTTAGGCTGTGGCTCCTCCATTGGAACATTTTCGGAAGCTGAATTTCTAAGATTTCGAGAGTAATCAAGAAGCAGAGCACGACGATCATAGCCGTTCGTTCTTGATTCTGAGGCTATTTCCCTGTTCAAATTGAATTGTGTGTGTGGCTTTGTCGTTGATAATTTCGTGGAGCGAGTTTTCAGGGATTCAGTGTACACTCTGATCACCACCCCATTCGCATTGGTGTTTTTGTGATTCGCGTTGTCGCTCTCTGTTGCCTTCCCTTTTGAAGATAATTCCATGCCAGTTGGATTCTTTAGGAATTCAGCCGCGATGGAATGGAATGGAAATTGATCTCAAATTGTCTCTCTTTTTTTTTAAACATCAAGAAAGTAACAATATATCACTGGATGAGGGAGATCGAGGATTTTAATGTCACTGAATTTGGTTTTTTCTTTTTCTTTTTTGGTACATGAATTTGGTTTAACTCAGACCATATATTTGTTATTCTCAAGTAATATTAAGATCATAAATATCTCTTAAAGCAACCATCCAGTGTTAGGAACAATTGATTTTGGAATTCGATGTTTTATTATTTATAGATTATGTATATATGTATTTGTGTACAATAATTAAATTTAAGAAATTTTTTAAAATTATTATAAAAGTAAAAATGTAAATATTATTGTAAAAAAAAAGTATAAATATTAAAATATTAATATTTTTAATTAAACAAATTATGTATTCAGTCTCGTGACTCTGGTCTCATTTAAAAGAAAAAAACGCTTTTTAGATTCACTGAATTATTGATGCATTTGGTCTATAATATAGACCAGATACAGATGAACCTAAAAAGTAATTTTTTTTATAATTGTCCTCTATAGAAAATAAATTATAAAATAATTAGAATAAAGTTTTTCATTAATATTAATCTTATACTGACAAAAAAGTTAATATTATTCTTTTTTTTTTTGCACAAGAGCACCAATAAACCTAACTCAATCATACTAAGGTTTGTATTATGTTCACAAGTAATTGATATGGTGGAATTATGTCATATATTAAGTGTATGTTTAGTTCTATGGCGATAAAAGTTGATATTGTAGAATTGATTTTAATTAAAAGTGAAATGAATGTAACTTGATTAATATTTGGATATGTTCACCGAAAAGTGATTTTAACAATTAATGTTGTTTGAATGCTTTGAAACAAAATTGCTTTTGAGTTTGATCAAAAGTGACAGTAAAATCACTAGAATTTTTTTTTGACAGCAAAATTACTAGAATTGATTAACAATTTTTTTATTATTTTATGTTAACTTATTGAATAAAAAGTGAGATTATATATATATATATATATATATATATATATATATATTATTGTTCGCTAACATTTTTTTAACCAAAGCATGTTTTATTTTTATTTTTATTATTATACAAAAAGTAATATATGTGAAAGTTCAGTAACACAATAAAAGCAGTAGCATTTTTTTATATAAAAAACAAGAGTGATGATACACAGTGTGGTCCGAGCTCCCTCTGGAACGTCGATCCGATTTGCTCTCGGGTTCAATTCTCGCCCACGTCAAATAGGTGTTGGCCAGCGAAATGGTTAAGAGCCTCAACTAGCGAGCGCAGATTAGTCCTTCGTTGAAAGTGTTGGGACACTGCGTAGGTAGCCAGCAATGATCCGAACCAAAAAAAAAATACACGGTACGAAATAAATCGTACGAAATGGACAGTATCTGAATAAAAAAAATGGAGTTCGTCCAATATTAACTAGAATAAGCTTATTGCGCTTTTATTATCGTACCATAAGGTATTACTGACAAAACAAACAAACACAATAGCATAAGAATAATCAACTACGAAATTAATCAATATAATAGGCTTCGAGTGCAGCAAAAGCGGTATACGGGTTACCTGCAACGAAGGAATGGGCCAAATGGGTTACCTGCAAAAGCGGTATATGGGTTTTTAATCCGATATATCTGTCTGAAATGTATTTTTTATACCTCCACCCCTAGACCCTAGACCCTATCGACTTACATTTTGCTCCATTTTACTACTCCCATATTTTACCGTATTAACAGCAGAGACGTTGGATTTTGGGAATTATTGGATTTACGTAAAAAAGATGATTTTGGAATTCACCTTTTTAAATTTTTCCGGATTTATATATCTTAATATATAATGCGGCTTGTCACTTGCACGCAACTGACAAGTTTTTTTGTTTTTTTTTATTTCAATTTTTTTTTTTGACAAATTTATTTCAATTTTTTTATTTTGTTTTTTGTTTCTTTTTTTTTCTCTTCTTTTTTTTTTCAGTTTTTTTTGTTACTTTTTGTTTTTTCTTCAGTTTTTTTCTTTATTTTGTATTTTTATAAGTACTTTACTGTGTCGAAAAATTTTAAATGTTTAAATATATAAATTTTGTTCTTCAATAATCAATTAGATGAAAAAAATTAATTTCATAAAAAAAATACGTAAAGTGATATGCTAAAAAGCATGCTTTGGTGTACTTGATGGTGAAAAAAATTATTTTGTAACAAAATACGTAAAGTGGAATGTTAAGCAATGTGTTTTGAGGTACTTTGGGAATCGAAAAAAAATTAACTTTTCAAATATCAAAAGCTTTTTCGTATATAACCGGTTTGGTAAAAAACAATAAGTTTGTGAAAAAATACATTAAATGCGATGCTGATAGTGTATTTTAGGGTACTTTAGGGTCCCAAAATTTTTTTTAGATGTTCAAATACACGAAGTTCGTTTCTCAATAACCTTTTCTTTTTAATTTTATAATATTCTTATTTAATTTATAGTTTTAATTTAATTTTTATTTACAGAAGCTTCGGTCACATTTACAATAGATCCCTTAGTCGCACACTTTCAACTTTCTATAAATGCTTCTATTTTATTGGTAATTTCCATCCAACCCAACACAATACCACACAATACCACGTGTTTCATTTTCTATTTGTGTTTTCTTTTTTATATTGCTCATTTTGCCCCAACGGGTATTAAAACCATTCTTTAATTTGTGTTTATATTTTATCTTTCTTTAATATTCGAGTACAGCGTTGCTGCATTGACTCCCGTGAGAACTTCAGCCACATTTACAATACAACCTTCATGATCTTCTTTCAACGGGAACTTCAGTCACATTTACAATAAAACCTTCATAATCTTTTTCAACTTTGTATAATTACTCCTATTTTATCATGGGTTTTCCTTCAACCATGCATGATACCCAGCATGTTTCACTTTTTAATTGTGTTGTCTTCTTTTTCTATTTATGGGTTAATTTTTTATATTTGCATTTGATGAATGTGGATTATGCTATTAAAATTCTTTAGATTTTTTCTTCTTATTTATCTATAGAGGATGTGCGTCTTTGTTAATGTTCCTTTTAAAATTGATAATCTTTTTATTTATTTTATATTTATATTTAATTTTTATTCACTGTTATTAGATTTTATATTTTGCTAACTAACACCATTTGCCCAATGGCATAGGCTATCCTGGGGTACGTGAGTCGATTCCGTGCTCTTGAGTTTGATTCTCACCGTTGACAAACTCGGTGTTGGCCAATGCGAAATTTGTTTTCAAGCACGATGGGATATTAGTCTTTCGAAAAGATTTAATTATACGATAGAATTTAGCCAGACTTCAGCCTTTTTTTTTCTTTCTATTCTTCCTTTTTTTTCTTTTATATTACTTCACTTTTTTTATCTTCTTCCTTTTTTCCTTTACTTTTTTTTCCTTTTTTGTTTTTGAGTGCTTTTAGAGTGAGAGAACAAATCAAATTCCTCAGAACCATTAAATATGACTGTAGGATGTAGTATAAAAATTCATCAACGGTTGAGATTTAATACAAGTTGATTCAATCTTAACCACTAATAGCATTTTACACAATATCCTACGATCAATTTTAGTGGTTATCGATGACGGATTTAATTTGCTCCCTCAACCTAAAAGCACCATTTGGTTTTTACTTCAGTTTTTTCTTCTTTTTTTTTTTATATTTTAAGAGCTGCTTTACGGTCTCAAAAATTTTAAATGTTTAAATATCCAAATTTTTGCGTAAATAAATATTTACGTAAGTCTCAAAAATATTTATTTACGTAAACTTTAGTCACATTTACAATAGGTCCCTCAATCGTACTCTTTCAACTTTCTATAGGTGCTTCTATTTTATTTGTAATTTCCATCCAACACTACACGATACCACGTGTTTCACTTTCTATTTGTGTTTTCTTCTATATTTTGGTCATTTCGTACCAACGGGTATTTAAACCATTCTTTAGTTGGTGTTTATATTTTTATCTTTCTTTAAAATTCGAGTACAACATTGCTGCATTGACTCCTGTGGGAACTTCAGCCACATTCACAATACAACCTTCATGATCTTCTTTCAACGGGAACTTCAGTCGCATTTACAATAAAATCTCCAAAATCTTTTTCAATTTTGTATAACTACACCTATTTTATCATGGACTTCCTTCAACCATGCTTGAAATCCAACGTGTTTCACTTTTTAATTATGTTGTCTTTTTTTCTTTCTAATTATGGGTTAATTTTTTTTATTTACATTTGATGAATGTGGATTATGTTATTAAATTTTTTTATTTTATCAAAGGTTAATGTTCTATTTAAAATTTATAATCTTTTGATTAAAATTTATATTTATAATTTAATTTTTATTCACAGTTATTAGATTTTATATTTTGCAGACTAACACCATTTGCCCAATGGCACAGGTTACCCTGGGGCCCAGTAGTCGATCCCGTGCTCCTGATTTTGATTCTCACAGTTGACAAACTCAGTGTTGACCAGTGCAAAATTTGTATTCAAGCATAATGAGATATTAGTACGATAGAATTTAGCCAACCCCGTGCAGGAATTGCCACACTTTTTTTTTAACTTTAGTTTTTTTTCCTTTTTGTTTTTTTTTGTTTTGTCCTCTTTTTTATTTTAATGTTTTCCATTTTTTCCTTTTTAATATTTTAACGAGTACTCTAGGGTCTCGAAAAATTTTAGATGTTTAAATATGCGAATTTTGTTTTTCAATTATCGATTTGGTGAAAAAAAGATTTAATTTCATGACAAAATACATAAAATGATATGCTAAACAGTGTGCTTTGGTATACTCGATGGTGAAAAAAATATTTTTTTAACAAAATACGTAAAGTACGATGTTAACCCGTGTGTTGAGGCACTTAGGATTCAGAAAAAAATTAGCTGTTCAAACACCCGAAATTTTTTCCTCAATAACTGGTTTGGTCAAAAAAAATAATAGCTTTGTGACAAAATAGGTAAAGTGTGATGCCAACATTGAATTTTGGGGTATTTTAGGGTCCAGAACAAATTTTATATGTTCAGATACGTGAAGTTTGTTCCTCAACAACCTGTTTGACGAAAAACAAAAAAAATACGTGACAAAATATGTAAAATGTGATGCCAAACAATTTGTTGAGTTACTTTAGGATTCAATTTTTTTTACATGTTCGGATACACAAAGCTCATTCCTCAAAAACCCGTTTGGTGGAAAAAATTTGTGACAAAATGTGTAGTGCGATACTAAATAGTGTTTCTATGTGCTTCTATTTTATTCAAATATGCAAACTTTTTTCTTCAAAAATAGTTTCAACTTTGTATATGTGCTTCTATTTTATTGGTGGTTTTAAATCAAACTCTGCATGATACCTATACGTACGGGTTTCACTTTCTAATTATGTTGTCTTATTTTCTCTTTAATTATGTGTTAAGTTTTTATATTTACATTTGATAAATATGGATTATGTTATTAAAAGTTTTAGACATTTTCTTCCCATTATCTATGGATGTTTAATTTCAACATTTTTTGTCAATATTCTTTTTAAATTTTATAATCTTCTTATTTAATTTATAGCTATAATTTAATTTCAATCCACAATTATTTAACTATATATTTTACAAACCAACATCATTGGTCCACTGGCATAAGCTACGTTGGGACACGGAGTCGACTTAGTGCTCCCGAGTTTGATTCTTGCAGTGGACAGAAAACTGTTGTCTTGAATGATTAGTTTATTAAAGAGGTTTTCCCCTTCCGGTTTTACTTTAATTTTGCTAACTAAAAATTAGTCAACCCCGTGCGTAGCACGGGTCAGGCGGCTAGTTAATACATAAATCCGTAATAGATGATTAATTCCAGATTTATATAGTAACTAGTATATTTGTCCGTGCGATGCACGGGAAACATTTCGAGTACATTGGTCATCAAAAAAAATATAATTTATTAGCATACTATTATAAATTCTTAGTGTCCCCTATTTATGTTTGTCAAATAGATTAAAGACGTTTTTTACCAAGAATGTGTGAGGAGTCATGATCATAGCACTTTAAAGTATCAATATTTTAAACAAATTTATGTTTTTATCTTTTGACGCTAGTACGATACATCGTTTCATATTTTACGATTATTAATATTGTCATTTGTGTCTTATATATCAATAATAGTAATTATGTATTTGTAGTATGTAATATATATATTTTGGTATAAACTGGGTATCCTCTGCGCGCAACTAACCCCTCGAGTCGGGTAGGATATATATTTGTTTGAATATATATTACATAATGATTATTCAAGATATTATGAAGTAGTCAGGAAAAAATATCTTAAATTTTTTAATGGCGTGCCTAAATAAAGGGTGTCAAAAATAAGCCACTGACAATATAAAATATGTCAAGGGGTATGAATAGTAATTGATTCGTTGCTAACAAAATTAAATTGGGTTGAACCCATTGATATTGTGATTCGAAATCAATAAGATTGGGATGTGTATAGCCTTTTTCTTGTCAAAGAATGTGTATGACTATTTTTTTGGGAAACAAATGTGTATGGCTTGATTCTTGTATTTTTTGACAAAAAGAAAATATGTATAGTATCCAAAAAAAATGTAAGGCGCCGATTTGTTTCATACAAGTGTCTTTATTAGGGTATATTTTTTTGCAAAAATTCTATGGTGGAAATTGATAAAACGTTAAAGTTTTTGAGCATATCCAACGGTGAGCTCATTGCTGGTTCTTAAAGTAAACTTCACAATGCCACCTATGTTTTAAGCAATCGTACGAATTTTTTTCCATTTGTGAACCCACAAAAACATAAATTGGGTCTAATAATTTATCTCACTTAATTATTTTTTTATTCATTTTTATTTTTCTATGAACTTAATTTATTGATGCATTTTTTTAAATTATATTTATTTACATTTTTCTGTTTTAACCAAAACAAAATATGTTATATTAAAACCATAAAATAGGAGGACTTTGGATATTTTTTACTAAAACTTTGATGATGGGGGTGTAGATGATAATAATAATATTATTATTATTGTAATAATTATAGCAAATTGCTTAATTGTTATTATCATTATAGCAATTCACAAAAGTTATAAAAATGCAATCTTGTTGAAAATTTATATTGAGTAATATATTATTAAAATAAATTTTATGTTAAAAATGTTTAAGCGAGTTTTAGTAACTTAAAATAAAATTGGTTATAGTTGATAAATAATTAAATCGAATTATATGATATTGTAATATATTATAACATAAAATGACTTATGGTTCAATTAATTGAATTGAAACACATTGATAAGCTTTATAATACAATATATTATAGTACTAAAATACTCTTGTACACATAAGAATCTATTAATTTGAGTGAAGATTTTATTACACAATTTGTAAATAAATTTACTACATTGGAAAATTATATTTAGAAAAAATAAGAAAAACAAAAAAATCATTTAATATGTAGGCTCGTGCGTACCCGTGCTACGCACGGTATATAGTAAAAAACGATAAATTTTATGTTTTTTGAAAATATCAATTTTATATCATTAAGTTATTTTAATAAAATGGATAGTTATTTAATAGAAAATAATAATAATAATCTTAATAATAATAATAATAATATAATAATAATAATAGTAATAAGAACAACAACAACAACAAACATATAAAGAAAATTGAACAAATTCGATTAAATAAAAAAGTGTAGCCCTCAACCAAGACCCGTGAAATGAAAGAAAAAATGATAAAATGATAGAACTATTTTTTTGAGGGATTTTATTTAGAGCTTAGGGAAATAGTAAAATTGATTATTAAACATAAAAAATGTAAATTATATTTCTATAATCAAATAGCTCTAATAGTAACCTTAATAATTAATCAAAAAATAATGATTTGCCAAAAATATTAATAGTTAAATTATTATTTTTGAATTTGCATTAAAAGACAAAAACAAATAGAAAATAATAAAATATTGAGTATAATTAAATTTAATTAAGTAAATACAATTTTAATGATTCACATGAACCAAACTTGGATTTTTGTTAATTATTTATTGGGATGGGCAATGGGGCGGAGCGGCGGTTTCCCCTGCTCCCTGTTCCCGCCTATCAAATTGTCTCCCCTTCGCGCCCCCGATTCCCATTTCGGGGAGTTTAATTTTCCTCCTCAAATCCCCTTCCATACGAATCCCCGCGATCCCGCAGGGACACCAGAGATTTATTAAAAGTTAGGAAAAATATGAACTAAAATATATAAAAGTAAGACTGAAAGTTAAAATGTTTAACATTTTAATATAAAAAGTATAAAAGTTAGTTTTACTTTGATATTTGAATATTTAAAAAGTACTACTATAAAAGTAAGAATAAAAATATAAAATTAGCATAATTTAATATTTTGTTAATGTTTTTAATTAAAACACATAAAAAAACTAAAAAAAATCAATTACTTATAATAATATATATCTCTACCTATAATAAGAATATTTATGTAATATATTCAGGGCGGAGGATCTGGTCTTTGTCCCCATCCCCAAGTTGACCATGCGAAGATTTTCTCCCCCGTCTCTGTTCCCACATGGAAAAATTCTCCGCCTTCACTGCCCCTAATGGGGAAGTCCCCGCAAGGATTCTATTGCTAACGGGTAGAAATTTTCACCCCTAATTATTCTTATATTTTCTTCATTATTCAAGTGGATTTTCCTGTTTCTTTGAAAAGAAAGATGGATAATATCAGATGAAAGTGAAACAACAACTCAAAAATGAATAGAAAATCATCGAAACGTATTCAGCAATATTCCTACTTATGATTGTATTCTAAGAGTTTATTCAAACTCAAATAATAATGTTGATGGTAGATATTTTGGGGGCACCATGTTAGTGTTATGAGTTGCACTTCTTTTAGAGAAAAATAAATAGAAAATGGTAATTCAAGGTATATATGGTCTTAAAAGAGATGATTCATCGGTGGGTAGATCAATGAGCTGCAAAATAAAATTCATATTACTAACTAAGAAATAGGGTTAATGTGCAAATTTATTTATATTAAAGTTGAGGAATATAAAAAGTTTCAATATATATATATATATATATATATATATTATGTTCTAGAGATTAAGTTTTGGTTTTTTCATCCCGAATGATTCTCTAGTAAACTTATTAGGCAATCGTTGCGCTTAAGATACAGAGAAATTAGGAAAAGTGTCATCCCATTAAGACATGCATTTTTATATCATATGTCATTTAGTGAAAATTGGGTAAGAAATTTGTTACCAAAATTAACCCAACCACTTTAATAACAAAATATTCTCTATCGATAAGAACAATTCTAGCACAGCAAAAGGGGAGTCTGCTATTGTTCAAATCAAGGACTTCTGCTATTGTTCAAATCAATGACTTCCCACGATGCCCACAATTAGATTCTATTTGCCATGTCTAGCATTAATGTCAGATATCTTGTCATATTTGGGAGGCATTTTACAAATAGGAGTGAAAATAAAACTTTTGGATAGAAAACAAAAATTTGTCTGGTTCTTATCAAGTAGTGGAGGAATGTGGGTGATGGTATACTGCTTGTATGATAGTCTTATTTATAGCTGGATGAGAACATTGCAGGCGCAGATATTGGTATGATAGTTCACATTTAATAAAAAACGTTTTATTGCAATAATTTCATATGAGTAAATATATCATTTTTTTACAATGATATTGATTTCAATAAAACCCGAAACAATTTATATATCAAAACCATTTAGGAATCATTGCGCTTAAGATATATTATAGGGTGTTACATTATCCAGTTCCATTGTCACGACCTTTGTCCTTTTTCTAACTATTAAAAAACCCTACAAATAATATCGCAAGAGTTAAGATTTTATTACACAATTTTTAAATAAATTTACTACATTGGAAAATTCTATTCAGAAAAAATCATTAAAAAAAATCATTTAATATGTAGGCCTGTGCTACGCACGGTATATAGTAATTTTTTTTATAAATTTTATGTTTTTTTTGAAAATGTCAATTTTTATATTATTAAGTTATTTTAATAATACGGATAATTATTTAATAGAAAATAATAATAATAATAACAACAACAAACATATAAAGAAAATTGAACAAACTCGATGAAATGAAAAAGAGTAGTCCACAACCAAGACCCGTGAAATGAAATGAAAAATGAAAAATGATAAATTGATAGAACTATTTTTTTGGGGATTATTAGATTTAAATAAATGTAAATTATATTTTTATAATCAAATAGTTCTAATAGTAACCTTAGTAATTAATCAACAAAATAATGATTTGCCTAAAATTATTAATAAAAATACGTAACTTTCCATTTGGTTTTAATATAAACAAAGGACTCAAATGACCAAATGTTTGTATCTAAAGGACTCAAATGACCAAATGTTTGTATCTGGATAACCCACATACATATTATTACAAATCAAACAAACATAAACAATTGACCAAATGTTTGCATCTGGGTAACCCACATACATATTATTACAAATCATAAAATACTTATCATCGAAAAACAAACATAAACAAAAAGTGAATGGCGATTTATCCCAATAACTTATTACAACCAATGTGGTAGCCCACAGTTGACTAAAGATAGAAATTGAAATCTAAAACAAAATAAAGCCAGTATTCTGAATAATGCAACTACACATTTGAAATTTCCAACCCTTCATCTGATACAAAACACTCCTTCATTTCCGCCGAAAGATATTTCAACTTGAACTTGTCTATCAAACTCGCATTAGTAAAAACACGCTTGACACGATAAGACCTCTCATATCGGGAGTCGTTCTCACGTGGACATTCAACTTTAAACAATATAGTTTGATCAATCAAACCAGCAATTTCATTTGGCAAACTCGATCCAGATGAATTCTGAAAAAATACAAATTGATATCATTAATCATTTATATACTTAATATTTAATTAATATGTAAGGGAAACATTTTGAGTATAATTATAATCTCCCAAAAATATAGTGAAATAAATTGCTAACCATTTGCATGGATTCGATTAGTTCTGTACAGGTCTTGTTGGTCAGAGCAGTTGCTTGATTATCGAACAGGACAAAATTAGTTGATCCAGTGTCGTCAACAACACGTAACTGTAGACGGTATCTGTGTGAACAGTGAAGAGTGAGATTTCAATAATATGTTCCACAAAAGGATATTTTGTGGATAATATACTAATATGAGTTAGTTGTGCAAAAATTTACATCTGAACAACATTGACAACACGACGATTGCACTTTTCACAAAAATACATGTTGGAGTCTGGATACACCTTTTTGTTGCAGCGACATGCAATGTACCACCATTGCTCTTCATCAATAACACTGTCTATATTGCAACATATAACAAACACAACATCCTGAAATAATCAATTGAAATTGTAATAGCATTATAAATATATATTGGGTTTTTTCAATATAATGAATAAAAATTAAAATTGAAAAATGTATATCGACAACGCTAAAATGACATGTATTACCTCTTTATGCTCTTGAGACACTCAATAGTAACCATTTGAGTGAAATTCAGAAAATCATCATCCACTTGAACATTGGGCAATTCTTAAAGCTGATTAAATCGAAAGGTGGGTGCTTCGAGATTTTCAGAAACCCTAACCACACATTTTTTTGAACGATTATAGAAACATATAAATAATATTCGTATAATGTTAAATATTAATTAATTTATTACATCAAACATAAATCTATATATATATATATATATATATATATATATATATATATCAATATATAACCCTATTATAAAAAATGTAGAACCTCTTCCTTAAGGCATCAGCAGTTTTTCCCGCAGGGTTAAACAAAATCTTTGATGCATTTATTGAATTTTGGTGAGATGGTTTACCTGTTTATCAACATATCGCATTAGCAATGTTATCCAATAAATAAAATATTTAAATATGCTAGGTGGAGTTTGGACTAAAAGATTAACGCAAAAACAAAAAACACGTACCGTTAAAATCCTTACACTTCACAAACAGAACAACAACAATAGCATTAGCAGCATCTCCGGAAGCAACGAATGCATTAAGTTCATCGACATATGATCCAAATAGAGATATTTCGAACCGGAAACTAAGATCAAATCAACGAAACTATATTTTAATAAAGTGTTACACACATTTGAATTAAAAAATAAACAATACAACTATAAATGCAAATAAAAAATAAAATGATGTGCACCCATTGTTATCCAATTCTATTTCACGCCCTTTGACTTTGTACCATTTTTCTCATACTCCCTCTCTTTTCTGATTCCCATCAGCACACCTATAAGGCCTGTATGCAAGTATACGTAACAAATACAATCATTGAATATAATGTATATGTAAAATGAAATGATATCGTGATAAAGTATTTATGTACTATCCAATTAAGTAGTCAACGTTGAAATCACTTTTGAACAAATCAGCAGGAGAAGTATAGGTGTCTGGCACCATGTTCATTTGAACATTATTGACCCTTTGGACTCTTGTATTATACTGAAAATTAATTTTAAACTTGTGAACAGTTGTACGGTATGCACCAACATTACAAACAACATCAAAGTTTGTGATGTTAATAACATCCCCTTCGTTCAAGTCTGCCTCAAATTTGTAAATTAGTGACTTCCGAACTGTTGCATGTATCTTGTTCCCCTATAGAACATATGAAATACATAAAAAAAATAAAGGATAAGATACCCACATCAAAATGCATGAATTATATAAAATATTTGTTACACTATTTTTTTTTTTAGAATCCAACGTTTTCGAAAATGAATAATGGCAAAAATAGAAATTCAAAATGAGAAAGATGATAAGTAAAATGGAAAAAAAAACAAATTTGTCTGATGATGTGAAGAGAAATATAATTTGAATAATATTAACCTCTCTATCAACCAAAACGATTTCGACAGAAAATGGAAGCCTGTTATTGTTCAGATCGGGGACTTCCCATTTCCTAGTAGGTTGTATTTGCCATTTCTGACATTGATGTCAGATATCATGTCATATTTGGGAGGCATTTTGTAAAATGAGAAAGGAATGATAAACGGTGTAGTTTTGGATTGGTTATAGAGGAGTTTTTCGATTGGCTAATAGGAATGTTGTTAGTGGAGAATGGTTGGTTGTAACCATCTTATTTATAGATGGGTGAGTCTCATCATATGGGGGAAATTTTAAAAATAGTGAATTTAATATAAATTTTGAATTTTTGAATTAATGGGAGACACATACGTTACAATCATTATTCACGTTGGTTTTAATTTGAATCAATATAAAACCGTTACATGATATGTAATCAAATAAAACCATAACCGATGAAAACGTTATAAATTTTGTATTAATTTAATTTACGTTACAAATTTAATTGGTACGATTAATGTTAAATATCAAAACCATAACCGCCTAGTTAAATATTGTAACCGTCATAATCATTATATATATTAAAGACCATATACTGTAACTGTCATAGTTATATAAAAATAAATTATATTAATTGATCATAATTATTAGATATATTAAAGACCATATATTGTAACTGTCATAGTTATATAAAAATAAATTATATTAATTGATTAATGGACGTTTTGAAAGTACGTATAATAATTTTTAATTTTGGTTTTGTTTAAATTTTATAAATGGCATAATTATTAGATATATTAAAGACCATATATTGTAACTGTCATAGTTATTTGAAACATAAATTATATTTATTAATTAATAGTCGTTTTGAAAGTATAATAATCATTTTATTATTATACTTTAAGTTACGTTACGTCAAGTATAACTAATAAATTATGTTTAGGTTTTTATTACTTTAAGTTACGTTACAAATTTAATTGGTATGATGCTTGTTAAATATTAAAATCATAACTGATGAATAAAATATTCTAAACCTCATAATTATTAGATATATTAAAGACCATATATTGTAACTGTCATTGTTATATAAAAAATAAATTATTTTTATTGGATCAAGGACGTTTTGAAAGTATATTTATTCTTAATTATGGTTATAGGACGTTTATGTTTGATAGTTTTGAATCCAATGATTTAAATATTTCTAACTTATAATTCTAATACCAAATTAATTTGATTGTTTGCAATTAAATCCAAAAAAAACGTAAATAGTTGATTTAGTTTTACCTCAAACTATTTAGGGTTACATTGGGTAAATAGTTGATTTAGTTCTACCTCAAACTATTTCTAACTTATAAACATAGATGAATATACACAACACAACAATGATACTACTCAAACTATTAAAAACATATTCCTAAAAAAATTTAAACTATTGTTTTAATTCAAATGACCTATAATTTATCAGTTTATTACATATTAAACTTGTAATTCTAATTCGACAAATCATTCCCATATTTAAATAAAAAATACCATTTATCTCAAGTAATATAATGCACAAATTAAGTGAGACAAATAGGATTTCGCTATTTCATGATTATGTGTAGAATCATGAAATAGCCAAATCCTTTTATGGTGATACTTTGTAAATGATGAAAACAAATGTGGATTTAGATACCCCTACACCCATATATCCAAATGTAAAAGAATTATTTTTGACCACAAAGTTCGAATAGTAGATTCACCCATATATCCATATGCAAAAGAATTATTCAACTCAACTCTTTCAACTTGGAATTTCCAAATGTGGATTTACCCTACACCCATATATCCCCTAATATGAATAGTATTCACCTACTTCAACATGTTTTATCCAAATGATTCAGAAAAACTCAACAGATTTCAACTCAACACCAACACACACCGTTCACGTACAATATGTATCAACTATTTCAACATTCATTTTACAATATGGGGATTTATATACCATTAGATATGGTTATTTACATAAGATGAGGTACAACAGGATTGGAAAAATGGATATATTATAAAAAACCTAATTGACAACATGTCATATAATAATCTAATAGCAATAAGATGAAATTATACAAAAACCCATATATTGCCTAATAGCATTACTATTCACCTCCTTCAACATGATATATCCAAAAAATCTCCAAGAAACCTCCATGAAAAGTGAAAATAACCATGATACACAAATCGATAGCTTTTGAAGAAGAGGTGATGGTGTGGAGAGTGAATCAAACCATCACCTAAACTTGGATATTTATAGCCATATTTTCTTGGAGAGATTTATATTAAAAAAAACGTTTTTCTTTTTGTCATTTAATTCAATTAAATTTTTTTGAATGTTACACATTTTACTTCATGATTGTGTGATATAATATTTTAAAATTAATATAATAATATATTATTATAATTTTTAAATTTATTTAGAGCTAGCATTAATTGTCAAATGGCTATATGGGTGCCATGTGTTAGAATAATCAATGAGATTATTCTCATTTGTTATTTATATAGATACTTAAACTCGTAATGTATTATTTAATTCCGGATTTATGTATTAATATATAAATCCGTAATATATTATTTAATTCCGGATTTATGTTTTAAATACATAATTAAATCCGGAATTATGTCTAATAATAGTAATTAATTTTATTTTTTAAAAATGAAGATATAGATACATGTGATCTTTTGGTTCCGTTCAGTGTAAATACGTGAGACGCATTCACGACGATAGAGGTACATTTACTTAATTTTTTACGAGTTTTTAAAGTATTATAATAAATTAAAAATTGTCTATTTTGTAGATATTTCCTACACGTGACGATGTTGTTCATTGGGCTAGAGAGGTTGGGAAAGCCAATGATGTAGTTGTCATCATCCTGAGATCAGATAAAGCAACTGGTAAAAAAAGGGAGGAGAAATAAAATTATTTTTGGTCGCGAAAAGAGTGGAAAATACACTAGAGTTGGGACTAGTTATTGTAGTGTGAGTTACTCAAAGAATTGTAGTTGTTCTTTCAAGTTGAGAGTTACACCGATTGGGGATTGGAGAGTATAGGTTAGGTGTGGACTCCACATATCCACCCGTACGTTGAGGACATTATTAATGTAGTCAGGGATGAAAATTGTTGTTACGGATCTGCTGCTGCGTCACTTGATCTTTGAAAGGATAGTCTGAGTTTAATCATGCAAGACCTGATTCATGAAATAGCTATATGGTGCCTTATTTAGTAACAGTCTGCAAGCTATTATGGATGCATTATATGTTACTGGTTTGGGCTTCCAGAAGGGGGACAAGCGGAGGACGATGCCCGACATGAGGTACATTACAATGACCAGACATCCTCGTTACATTAGCAATTACAGGAGGCTCATTTACTTTTTTACCGTTGAGAGGTTCATATTCCGCGCATGAAACAAGTGTTTGCTTGTTTAGTATTGGGTGCAAGTAATTAAATTATTTTCTATTTTTAATACTATATTTATAATTAAGATGTTGTTATAATATATTTTAAATACATGTTAAATTGATTCATGAGTGTCCATTACCTCCCATTGCATTGCAGTGGGTCCGTTATGCATAAAACGAGGCTATTTCATGGATGTATCCACATGTAGGACGTCTCCAACTCTGTGGGCTATGGCTCAACTTCCCATTCCACGCACTGGTCTCATTGATATTATAAACTTAGAAGTTGGTTGATGTAAATGTTAAAAGCATTGTTTTTTTGTTTAAAATATAATATATTTTTCGGATAAAAACCATTAACAAATAAAAACAATTTTTTTAATTAAAAAAATAATTCCGGATCTATGTTTATACATAAAGTCAGAGTGCAACTTATTAAACATACTTCCAAAGTTATTTTGAAAATTAAATCCAGAATTCATTTTTTAAAACAACATTCCGGATTTTTCGTTTATACATAATTTCAGAACGTGTGGAAAAAAATCTCAGTTGGAATAATTGTTAAAGTTAAGGGGTAAAAGAAACATTGTAGTGGTATAAAAAATATCACCCTATATGTCGTCCTTGACCTAGACACACAACAATAGAGAAACATTGGACATTGACAACAACCATTTTCAATGGGTGCAAATTGAAAATTTAATTATGATTTTGTATCGATTTAACTTGAACGTGGAAGCTAACCAGTGACATCATATCTAGAAACTTTTTGTATTGGGGTAAAATATAGCCTATTATGGCTCTGTTTGGCACATCTCATCTGCTAGCGAATAGCGGATGAAACTAACGGATGAAAAGTGCACGTGTTTGGTAAGCATTGGCGTATAGCGTTTTTTGGGTAGTATTTAGCGTTTTTTCAGACGCTACTTGAAGTAGTGTTTTTCAAACGCTAGCGAATAGCGGGTAGCGGCTCAATTTTTTGACATTTTTATCCTTACTATTTTTTTTAAATTCCTTCTCTACCCTCTTTGAAAAATAAACCAAACAAAAATAGGTCTTTTTGTTACTACTTACACGCTACTCACAAAATAAAATACTGTACATGTTTTTACAAAATACATAATTTCATCATAGAAAAATCCTACCAACAAGAGCTGGTCCGAGTTGTAATTGAGTTCGAATCCCACCCCAAAGTCTGAAGTTTTAGTCTTGGATGTGGCGGAAACTCTATTAGGAGGGGATAACTACACAAACCGACAAAGTCAGATACAAGTTGCCAACCGGGTTCCCCGACGTAGATTAGTCTCCGACAAATTTGATGGATATCGCGCACCAATAACACGAACGATAGCTAAAAAAATATCTTAAAATACCTAAATTTTTACAAAGTATTTAACTAAAAAGGTAACATAAGTACCAATTTATTTTCTTTTTTATTTATCTCTCGTGAATTTCTATATTAAATTTTAAAAATTATCTTAGGGGAGTAAAATAATTTTATTTTATATATATATTAGTAAGCAAGACATAATTGAGATTGGGTGATAGAGAAGAAACATAGCGTAATTAATAGAGAACGAATTAATAGTCAATTTAGTCTCACAAATTTTAAAAAAGGTTAGTTGAGTCATTCATATTAATAATATTCTTAATTATGTTATAAAAATAATAATATTCTTAACTAGTCCTAAAAAGTTTCAAACTTTATTCAATTTAATCTTTAAAATTTTCAATCTCACGTTTAATCACTTCATTTTACAAGCTAATATCAATTAGTCATTGACTTTTATTACTTAGAATCAATTTGGTTCTATCAAATATCAAACTGATACTAAGATACTTAATTAATATCAATGTGTAAAAGTCAGAGATCAATGTTACATCGAGAATTTAAAAGAATAAAACCTTTTAAAATGTTATTAAAAATATTGTTAATGCTGAACTAAACTGAATTTTTCTAAAATTTGAGAGACAAAACTATCTATTAATTCAATTGAAAATGGCACAACAAAACTAGGTGACTCCAAGCTTCACCAAAGAGCCAACCCAAGATTAACCCTCTCAGTTCCCAAGTAGCCGCCCCTAGTTGGTCACTTGCGTCCTTTTTTTTAACCCTTTCATTTTATGGCCAAGTTCCAAATTAATCACGAGTCACAACCAATCCGCCTCTCTTGTTTTGATACGTAAACCAGCTCCATCTTCTACTAAGAGTCACGGTGCGCCCCTTCACACTTGCAAATTTGTCCTTCTCATTCCCAACAAACATCTTTTATCCTATAATAATATAATCTAATCTAATTTACTATGGAAGTAGCTATTATACAGCCCAGCTCGTACTATTTGTATTGTATTTTTTAACATGAATGTCAAACTTTTGGTCACGTCTATGCCCACGACGTTTCTATATATACCACCTAGTATCTCTCTCTTTCCCTTGCTCAAACCAACAACTCTCACGCTCACAAAAAATAAATCTTCAACAAAACTCTCTTTAATTTCCTATTGATTATTTCTCAACTAAATTTCCTCACAATGGCAGCTTCCGTGGACAAGCGTATCTGGACAGGTCTCGAACATGGTGGCATTCACATGCGTCTCAATAAATCAAGTCATTCGCCATTGCTCTTGGAATCCTCCAGCGAAGACGAGGACGAGAAATTGAACTACAGCGATCTCATTCAAAAAGGAACTACCGAAGTAGAACCGTCGATCTTCGACCCACGTGACGACGGAACTTCTGACCGTTGGATCAAACGGAATCCCTCCCTTGTCCGTCTCACGGGAAAACATCCTTTCAACTCAGAGCCACCACTCGACCGTCTCATGCACCATGGCTTCATTACCCCCGTTCCACTCCACTACGTCCGCAACCATGGATCTGTTCCCAAGGCCCATTGGGAAGACTGGACTGTCGAAGTATTGGGCCTTGTCAAACGCCCAGCCCGGTTCACAATGGACCAGTTGGCCCACGACTTCCCCAGCCGCGAGTTTCCCGTTACCCTTGTATGCGCCGGGAACCGTCGGAAGGAACAAAATATGGTGAAAAAGAGCAACGGTTTTAATTGGGGGGCTGCTGCGATATCCACTTCGGTGTGGCGCGGTGTACCGTTAAGAAATGTGCTCAAGCGTTGTGGAATTTATAGGCGTACAAAGGGGGCCCTCCACGTGTGCTTTGAAGGTGCTGAGGAACTGCCAGGTGGCGGTGGATCTAAATACGGAACTTGTATCATGAGGGAGGTTGCACTGGATCCTTCTCGCGATGTCATCCTCGCATACATGCAAAACGGTGAGGTTTTGTCCCCAGATCATGGATTCCCTGTTCGAGTTATAATACCGGGCTTCATTGGAGGACGCATGGTGAAATGGTTGAAACGCATTATTGTTACTCCTCTACAATCTGATAGTTACTACCATTACAACGACAATAGAGTACTTCCTTCCCACGTTGATGCTGAGCTTGCCAATGCACAAGGTAATATAGCTAATTAATCGTTTTAATTTCATTTTTCTTTAATTTATAGAATTTTAATAACAGTACTAAAATATTCTGTCTCTCTAAACTTTCAGCTTGGTGGTACAAACCAGAGTATATTATAAACGAATTGAACATAAACTCAGTGATAACTTCTCCGTGCCACGATGAGATAATGCCTATCAACTCATACACCACACAGATGCCTTATCTACTAAGAGGCTACGCATATTCTGGTAAGTTTTATGTCAATGCGATGAATAGATGCCTGCACAGTATTATGGTTGCAACTTGCAAGAGAGACTTAATTGACCTGATCACTATATATATATATATATATAATTGGTGTACGTGCAGGGGGTGGCAGAAAGGTGACACGTGTTGAGGTAACAATGGACGGTGGTGAAACATGGCGATTATGCACGCTGGAACATCAAGAGAAACCAAACAAATACGGAAAGTACTGGTGTTGGTGCTTTTGGTCGTTGGAAGTGGAAGTGTTGGACCTTCTCGGAGCCAAGGAAATTGCTGTCCGTGCTTGGGATGAGGCCCTCAACACCCAACCTGAGAAGCTCATTTGGAATCTTATGGCAAGTACCTATGTCCCTCATCAATTATTTATTTTTCAGATCTAAAAAAAGTAAATATAAAAATATTATATCTGAATTCTGAACAAGTTGCTTATACTATGCATTGTCCAGGGGATGATGAACAACTGCTGGTTCAAAGTGAAAAGCAATGTCTGTAGAGCCAACAAAGGTGAGATTGGAATAGTGTTCGAGCACCCGACCCAACCAGGCAATCAATCTGGTGGTTGGATGGCAAAAGAAAGACACTTGGAGAAATCATCAGAGTCCAACCCTATCCTCAAGAAGAGTCTCTCCTCACCCTTCATGAACACTAGCACAAAAATCTACACCATGTCTGAAGTTAAAAAGCATGACAATGCTGATTCTACTTGGATCGTTGTGCATGGCCATGTATACGACTGCACCAAATTCGTTAAAGACCACCCTGGCGGCACAGATAGCATCCTCATCAATGCTGGCACAGACTGTACGGAAGAGTTTGAAGCTATCCATTCTGACAAAGCCAAGAAAATGATCGAAGAGTATCGAATCGGCGAGCTCATAACCACTGCTTACAACTCTGATTCATCGCCAAATAACTCAACACACGGAAATTCCAACAACATCCATTTACCCCCCATCAAGGAAGTTACAGTTTCAGTGTCACCACTACGTTGTGTGGCTTTAAACCCACGTGCGAAAATCCCATGCAAGCTTCTATTCAAAAAGTCCATCTCCCACGACGTTAGACTCTTCCGCTTTGTGTTACCCACCGAGGAACAACTCTTAGGTTTGCCGGTGGGGAAACACATATTCTTATGTGCAACTATTGACGAGAAGCTATGCATGCGAGCTTACACACCAACAAGTAGTGGTGATGAAGTGGGATATTTTGATTTAGTAGTCAAGGTTTACCTCAAAGGGATGCACCCAAAGTTCCCTAATGGTGGACTCATGTCTCAACACTTAGACTCTCTTCCTATTGGTTCAGTCTTGGATGTGAAAGGTCCATTAGGCCATATAGAGTACACTGGTAGAGGCAACTTTCTAGTTCACGGAAAACACAAATTTGCAAAGAGGCTAGCCATGTTAGCTGGTGGGACTGGAATCACACCCATTTACCAAGTGGTTCAAGCTATTTTGAGAGACCCAGAGGATCTCACTGAGATGCATGTGGTATATGCTAACCGGACTGAGGATGATATATTGTTGAGGGATGAGTTGGATGCGTGGGCTCATAAGCATGATCGGTTTAAGGTGTGGTACGTGGTGCAAGAAAGTAAATGTGAGGGGTGGGAATATAGTGTAGGGTTCATGACAGAGAGTATCTTGAAGGAACATCTTCCAAATGCATCTCAGGATACGTTGGCATTGGCTTGTGGGCCACCACCAATGATTCAATTTGCAGTGCAACCGAATTTGGAGAAATTGGGCTATGACATCAAGAACAACTTGCTCCTATTTTAAGCAAAAATGATCCATGGGCATGTTGTATATGTAGCTATTCTGTTATTTGGTATTGGTATCTATCTATAAATAAATAATTTCGTCAGTTTCTATGTTTCCTTTTTTTAATACGATGTTTTCAATTTTTTAATGTCTAGATAGGAAAAATATATGTCGACAACTAGCTATATTGGTTTACTTTCCCTTTCCCTGATCATTTGGATGTGGACAACAAGACATTGTTTTGACAAGTTGTGTGCATAAAACAAAAGCATACATGCATGTAGAAAAAAAAAACATTAATGTCATTTAGCCAAACTTTTCCAGCCAAAAATAGCTAAAAACCACACTATAACACCAATTAACCAAGTTTTTTAAGCAAATAACCAACCTAATTTTTCACAGTTTTTAATCAATGGCGTAAAAAACTATAAAAAAATAGGTTGGTTATTTGCTTAAAAAACTTGTTTAATTGGTGTTGTAATGTGGGTTTTTTTTCCTATTTTTTGGCTAGAAAAATTTGGCTAATGGTCTATCCCTACCGATTTCATTAATCACTTTCCCCAAATTTACCTTGACATTCAGAAAATTGTTATCCCAAATATCCCGGTGGTTGATCAATTGATGTGGGATTGCTCTAATTCAGGAGATCTGACTTTCAGGGATTCTTCTTTTCTTTTTCACACTCCCGCTGGGCAGGTTGTTCCCTGGACGAAGACAGTTTGGAAGAATTTTATTCCGCCATCAAAATCATTTATCCTTTGGAGCGCTATTCATAATAAGATGCCAACCGATGACCAACTTTGGAATCGAGGTTGCACTGTGGTTTCTGTTTGCAGCATTTGTGGTAGTGATTCGGAGACTTCTCACCACCTTTTCCTGGCCTGCCCATTTGCAAAACACATTTGGAACTA
This sequence comes from Astragalus glycyphyllos, assembly GCA_963573325.1. NCBI lineage: Eukaryota > Viridiplantae > Streptophyta > Magnoliopsida > Fabales > Fabaceae > Astragalus > Astragalus glycyphyllos. Next base: position 77,971,070 of record OY754307.1, read on the forward strand.
GCTCGGAGGCATTCTAAGCCTCAACATTGACACTGCTTCCTTCCAGAGCATTTTATCATTGACGTCTCACAGTTGGAGTCCTCAATTGAATGACATCGTCTCTGCTGCTATTGTAAATATTTTTTGGGTAATTTGGTATTGCAGGAACCAGGCTAGATTCGAGAATAATGTGATCCCCTTACATACTGCCATCAATTTAACTATTTCTAATGTGACCTTAGCAGGCAATGCCTCTAAATCTACAATGACTTCCTCTGCTGCTGAATTTATGATTATCAAGGCTTTCAATGTCAATGGTAATTACAGAAATTCTTCAACCATCAAAGAGGTAATTTGGACCCCCACCTTCTCCTTACATGATTAAGTGCAATACAGATGGTGCTGCTAAAGGGAGTCTTGGTCCAGCTGCTTGTGGTGGTATTTTTAGAGACAGGAGTGCTGCTGTCCTTGGGTGTTTTTCTACTCCTATAGGAAACAGTTATGCCCTTCATGCTGAGCTTATTGGAGCTATGTTGGATATTGAGATTGCGTTTGATAAAGGTTGGATGTCTCTGTGGTTAGAATGTGATTCTCAATTAGTTGTTTCAGCTTTTAAGAACTGTGTTGTTGTTCCTTGGAAACTCCGCAACAGATGGAACAACTGTTTATACTTGACTAGGCAGATGAATTTCGTTTGCACCCACATTTACAGAGAAGGTAATGTTTGTGCTGATAAGCTTGCAGGTCATGGAATTAATTCAAGTGGCTTTACCTGGTGGAATCTCATCCCGAGCTTCATTGCGGAGGACTTTTTTAGAAATAGGTTAGGCTTGCCTAACTACAGGTTTTGTTAGTCTCATTGTCCCTCGATGGGCTGGGTTCGGCTTTTGCCTCCTATTTGTAGTGTGCTGCAGATGATTGTTAGCGACTCTGATGCCGACCTGGTTGGGATGAGAGTTGTTATAGTAATGCTTTTGCACACCTTTGGATGTTTGCTTTTATTATTTTTCATTACATTTATGCTCATGGGTTTTGGTCTAGTCCCCCATGCTTTTTGTACATTTTCTCTTTTTTATCAATAAAATTTAGGGGGAGTACTCTTTCCTTCCTAGTGATTTTTCCCTAAAGAGGGTTTTGCATCAGAAAAGAATGTTTTAACGAGACTCCGTATCCCTTTCTTTTGTTTAAAAAAAAAGTTTGGCTAAATAATATTACTAGAAAAAAATGCATACGAGAGTAAATATGCACACCTAACATTTTGTTTTACCTCATTTAATCCCCTTCATTTTTCACCCTTAGGAGAGTGAATTCTGTTTCCTAAATTTCCGGAATTGGAAGCACTTTTTCTAAATTTTCTGAATATTAAAAACTGCCAAAAAAATTATTTTGACATTTTCGGAATTAATATTAATTTCAGGAAATTTCATTAGAAATGAAATTTTCGAAATTTTAATCTTAGTTCTCGAAAATTCATTTTTTTTTAAAAAATTCAATGCATAAAAAAACTAAAATATTATATAAAAGAAATGATGAATGTTTTACGTGTTAGTTTTTCTATACTTGATAATATTTGGGGCTAAGTTTTCTTAATGCGTTTTTTTATGGGCTTAAATATTTGATCCCCTGCAAATATCTCAATTTTTCATTTACCCCCTATAAAAAAAAATTTTAAAATCAGTCTTGCAAATAATAAGTGTTTCTAGTTACCCCTGCAGGGGGTAACCCTAAACTTTTTATATTTTGCAGGGGGTAACCGTACATGGTTTATACCCATTATACACTACATAATCTAACAGAGGGGGTGACCGAAAACTGTTTATATTTGCAGGGGCTAACCGTAAACTTTTTTTTTTACAAGGGGTAAATGGAAAATGAGCATATTTGCAGGGGATCAAATATTTAAACCTTTTTTATATAATAGATATTACGTCACAAGAGACTCTTTCTCTTATATGCGAGTTGGCGGTAGAGCGCGCCAACTTCAATTTTTTTTCCTTTTTTTTAGCTTTTTGTTTCCTTCTTTTTTTTAGATAGGTGTTTCCTTCTTTCATTTTGAGGTTTTTAATTATTATTTTTTTCATTTAGTTTTTTTTAATGTTTTTTCCTTTTATAACTTTCAGTTTTTTTTCCTTCCAGTTTTTCTCCTTTTATTCCATTCTATTATTTTTAAATTCTAAACTTAAACTTTTTTCTTCCCTTTTTCTTCATATTTTAATTTGTGAAAAATAATAGTTTTGTGACAAAATATGTAAACTGCGATGCAAAATCGTGTGTTTGGGGGTACTTTAGTGTTTCAGAAAAAATTAAACTGTTCAAATACTACTTTAGCATCCGGAAAAAAGTTAACTGTTCAAATACATGAAATTCGTTGCTCAATAAACTGTTGGACGAAAAAAATATTATTTGATTACAAAATACATAAAGTGATATGTTAAGTTTTGTGTTTTGATGTACTTTATGGTTTCGAAAATAATTTAATTGTCCCAACACGTAGAGTTTGTTCCTCGATAACTAATTTGGTGAAAAAAATTGTGTGAGAATACGTAAAATGAAATGCTGAGCAGTGTATTTTGAGGTACTTTAGTGTTTGAAAAAAAAAACTGGAGTTCAAATACGCGAAATTCAATGTTTTTGTTAATATTCTTTTTTTAACTTTTTAATCTTCTTATTTAATTTATAGTTATCATTTCATTTTTATTCACGGGAACTTTAGCTACATCAACAACAGAAACTCATATCATATTCTTTTGACTTTCTATAAGTGCTTCTATTTTATTTATGGTTTTCATTAAGACTTGCATGATACCCATGTGTTTCACTTTTTATTCGTGTTATCTTCTATTTTTGTGTCATTTCACACCAATAGCTATTAGAAACATACTTAAATCTGGATTTATATTTTAATTTTAATTTTATATTTGAGTATTGTGTAGCAATATTAACCCCCTGGGAACTTTAGCCACATTATAGAACTCCATCATCTTCTTTCAAATTTGTATAGTTGGTCATATTTTATTGGTGGTTTTCATTCAACGCTTCATGATACTCACATGTTTCACTTTCTATTTGAGTTGCCTTCTTTTCTATCTACTTATGGGTTAACTCGCGGGAACTTCAACCACATTTACAATAGAACCCCTATAGTCATCTTTCAACTTTGTATACTACTTCTATTTTATAGGTGGTTTTCCAAGAAGAATCACTCACTTATCTTGCAGCATTTGTTTTCCAACAAAAATTTCAGTCAAATTTATAATAGAGCCTCACATTTATTTGTGCTCCTGTTTTATTGGAGGTTTTCTACCAACCTTGCATGACACCCCACACATATTTAAATTGGTGTTTAGATTTTTATCTTTATTTTATAGTCAAGTACTGTGTTGTAGTATTTACAATAGAACCACCCATTATTGTCTTTCAACTTTGTTTATAGTTTTTGAGATCTGTTTTATTATACTTTTGCATTTGAGGACAAAATACATAAATTGAGATGCTAAGCCATATGTTTTGATGTACTTTATGGTTTCAAAACAAAATTATTTGTTCCAATACACAGAGTTTGTTCCTCAAATTGGTTTGGTGAAAAAGATAAAAAGTTTCGTTCAAAATACGTAAAGTGATATGCTAATTATGGGTTAACTTTTTATATTTACATTTGATGAATATCAATTATGTTATTAAAATTATTTAGACTTTTTTTCTTATTATTTATGGATGTTCAATCTCGATGTCTTTATTATGTTTCATTTTAAATTTTATAATCCTTTTGAATTTATAGTTATAATTTAATTTTTATTCGCATGTCCTTAAATCACATTAACAATCCAACCCCACATCATCTTTTTTCAACTTTATATATGTGCTTCTATTTTATTGGTGGTTTTCATCCAACCCTCTATGATATCCACGTGTTTCACTTTCTATTTGTGTCGTCATCTTTATTTTGATCATTTCGCACAAACATGTATTAGAAGTGTATTTTTCCCTAAAAAAATTATTGAAAGTATATTTAAATTGGTATTTATATTTTTATATTTGTTTTACTTCCGGGTACTATGTTGCAACATTTACTCCCGCGGGAATTTCAGCCACATTTACAATAGAATACTGTATTTCACTTTCTAATTGTGTTGTTTTCTTTTTTTCTAATTACGGGTTAAATTTTTATATTTACATTTAATGAAAACTTAATTTATAGTTATAATTTAATTTTTATTTCATATTATCTGACTATATATTTTACAAACCAACATTATTGACCAGCAGCCATAAGCTACCCTAGGACATAAGTGTCGACCCAACGTTTTCGAACTCGATTCTCACGGTAAACAAACTTGGTAACTGCCAGTGTGAAATTTGTTCCTGTTATTTCACTATAGCACAACCTGTGTGCAACCCGTGCATCGCACGGGTCATAAGACTAGTACATTCATATTGGAGGAGGGGGGGAGGGGTTTCTTCCATAATGTTTGCTTGAACTCAACAAAATGAAAATTGGATCCAAAACTTCTGATTGTATGTTTATCGGGTATGCTAAGCATAGTGTTCCTTATAGATTTGTTGTTTTAAAAATTGATGTTAACAATGAGGATTTGCACGAAGGAAATAACAGAAATCATCTTTTCTCATTAATTGAAAGTGAAAAATTGATCTAACTGAAAACAGTTAGCTCTTGTTATATACAAGGGATTTACAAGCTGATATCCTAACTGATATTTACCTGTTCTAGTCATAAACTAAAGTAGCTACTAAACTATGGTTAGTTTCACAAACTAAACTAGGATAAATACAATAATCTAATACTCCCCCTCAAGTTGGGAGATAAAGATCATAGATTCCCAACTTGGAAATTAAATTTACAAACAGTGGTTTGGGCAAAGCCTTTGTAAGAGGATCTGCCAACTGATGTTTAGACGAGACATGAAACAGATTAAGGAACTTGTTTTCATCACGCTCTCTGATGAAATGAACACCTATATCAATATGCTCGGACGGGTCATTCAGTAAGGGTTGCTTGCTAGTTGAGTTGCGGATTTATTGTGACAAAAACACCTTGCAAGATGGAACAAAGTCACTGAAACCTGTGTCAGACAACAATTATGTGGCATATTTGTGTTGGCACAGATATATTCCTTTTCTTGCCTGGTGGTAGTGGCTAGATTGACCATGTATTATTGGCTTGAAGGGCATTGATTTCCTCCTTCATAGTCTTACACCATTCAACTGACTTGCATGCTTGATGATAATAGAGAGGCTCGTAGATTGATGAGACTTGGAGAATGTAGTTGTGATAGTTAGGCGATAAATTGTTGTAGGTCAGGTTTATGGGGTTAGAGGGCGCACAACATAATCCTTGAGGTAGGATGGAGTTGTAACATCCTCAAATTGGCTAATCTCAAATATTTGAGATTAGCAAGCGTTTTCATTTAATTGCTTTTTATTGAGTCATGATAGATGATCTAAGTGATGTCACTTTGTTGATTTTAATCCACTTGATTGAGTGTTTTGTGAATTATTGATTGAATTAAATTGAGTAATTGTTGATTGATAGTTTAATTTAAAGTTGCATTGGGTAGTGTAAGGAGCAACTAGAGGGGTGTAAATAACTTAAGGGCGATATGGTCATTTCCATAACCCATTTCCCTTCAGCTCATTAAAACACAACACACCACCTCATTTTCCTCAACAATCTGAAATTAGAACAAGAAAAGAAGAGTTAGTGAGTTGAGGGAGAGAGAGGAGAGGCCGAGAGAGTAAGAGAGGGAATGTGGTGATTTCTCCATGCATGTTCAAGATAGTTACACCAAAAGAATCCTCATCACTTGCTCTTCCATTTTATACCGATTTTGTGGCCAACAAACACCTCTTTCCCCTCTTGATCATTTCGTGAAACCCATAGTCAAAGTGGGTGAAGCTTGTTCCTTTGCATTTCCTTGTGGTTGGTGAACTGGGGTGACCATTTTGAAGCTTGGGTTTTGTCATTTGGGGGCTGTTTTGGGTACATCAAGTCTGGGTCAGAATTTTGGTAGCTGAAAGGAGAGCTTAGGGTGTGTTGGTTCGAGTTTTGGAGGCCTAGGAAGCTTAGTGAGTTCGATTACTTCGTGTTTCCTTTTCGGTTTCAAGGTGAGTTCTTCGATTGTTTGTGTGCTATGTGATGTTTCAGCTATTGCATGTTTAAAACCTCTTATTTTGATATTCTATGTTTGCTAAAATTGTTTGAGAATGTAGAGGTTTATTGGGGAAGTTTTGTGTTGTTGATATTGAATTGTAAATGATGATATGTTTATTGAGCTCATGAGATGTATGGTTTGTATATCTTCTTGGATGTTCGTAATTGCTTTAAAACATGCCTAAATTGTAGTTTAGAATATGTTTTTAAGAAGGAAATGAAATGGGATAGGTTTGGGTACCAAAAACATTGAAAAAGAAACATTTTAAATCACTTACAGCAGGCAAAAGCGCCCCAGACGCATCACGGTGCGCCCAAGCGCACGAGAGACAGAACCAAAATGTCCAAAAGCGCTTCAAGCGCTTGGCCATGCGCCCAAGCGCACCTATCAGTTTTAAAACTTATTTTTCTCATTCTTTTGTGTACCAATGGTGTTCCAAATCTCTCCCAATTGTATTTCCAACCTTCCCCAATGCTAAACGAATAATTATACTTCACTTATGATTATGTTGACATGTAAATTGGTTGACATTCAAGTTATCAATGTTATTATAAATCGATTTAATCTTTTACCGAGAGAGAAAATATGGCCAAGGCCGAGTAAAGGACACAAGTGTCCAAGTAAACATAAGACATTAAGCGGATGACGATCCCCAGTTATAGCACACTTGGCGAGGGGAAGTCATGCACCCTAAACCAAGGCCTTCTTTAGTTGACTCAACAATAATTATTGTTGGGTGGATTTCCCGTGGTATGAGGCTTGCAGTACCTGGGTTTGTGCTAAGAGAAAGATAAGTTAAAACACCGAGAGTTTAAGGTGAGGGGTCGCGAAAGAGCCCACTGAGATTTGTAATCTCATCCCTCATGTACCCCTGATGATTTCTTTTGGGCACTCACCCTCTCAGTAGGCCAATGATAACTCTATTTTATATAGAGTTATTTGTGCTTTTTCACTTAGATAAATGCCCAATATCAAGTCTATTATATGTTAAATATGTTAGTATGAATAAAATAACAACATTTATGGTTTACAGATAAGAGAAGTCCATAACTTAGCATTTTATTGTATATTGGTATGTTTGATGTGTTTGTTCAGTGCAGCCGCAGTTTAGTGCAATTGCACCAGTTGATGCAACTGCACCAGGCAGTGCAATTGCACTTGGTGCAACTGCACCACTCTGTACCGAAGCAGCTCACAACCCCACATTGGAAGCACCTCAATTCTTACCATTGCCATAATGCTTAGTTGGATTGCTGCTTGCTCAGAAGTCACATGGGAACACATGGCCACTTGCAAAGGAGGCGCCTACAATCAAAAAGGCTTCACAAAGATCTATCTTACAAGACATGTGGCAACCATTTGTTGGACCTCAAATTAAGGATGAGTGTTGAAAGCCAAGCTGATCTTCAACTTTTAAAAAGTAACCATGGTTTGGTTAACTTAACTCAGCAAGGAAACCTCAACATGAAGGAAATCTCCAAGGCTATAAATAGGACTCAAATTCCTCACTTAAAATAATTCCAAATTGTAGAGAATCATATCATATATCATATAATCTTTTTATTTTAGTTTTTCTTAGTTTTAAAGTTTTATTTTCTTTTAGTTTCATAGTGTTAGTTTGAGAGGAAGGTAAGAGGAAATTGACAACTTCTTTCTTCACTTCTTCAAAGAGCTAATAGGTGCAAGAAATTAGTTGTAAGCAAATATATGCAAGAGTTTTCCATTTGTTACTCTTTTGAATTCTCTTGTACTTCTCTTTATTGCAATATGCTTTCATTCACTTATATTTGCTTTATCATGCTCATCATGAGCTAAACTCTTTTGAGTTTGGATGTTCTAGCTTTCCAATGATCTTTTGAGGAAAGTTATTGTGTTTTCAAGTGGTGTGCACTTTAGTTCTTGTGTTTAAATTCTTAATCTTGTTTTAATATTGATCACTTAGAACAAGTAGAGTTATATTCACTTAATTGGCTTATAACTAGAAATCAAGAACTAAGTAAGGATAAGTGTTTAATAAAGCTTCTTATTAAACTTGTTTTAATAAAGATAGCTTGTTAATTCCATGTTAATTCTTAGCTTAAGATTAACATAGTCCTTACAACAAAAGTGTAGAGATCTTAAGATACAAGCGTGTACTTACTTAAGCAACTTAGATTATCTGTAAGGGGGCGAGAGAGGCACTGACAACCCTACTCTTTACCGCAAAAAAACAGGATCATATAGAGCTTGTAACGAAACTCTGACGAAAGTAGCTGACCAGCACACACTGATGCAACTGCACTAAGTGCAATTGCACCACAAGAAAACACAATATTCTCAAGAGTGATTTAGTTTGTGAAAACATCCCAACTCTCATTCTCAACTGATTTCTTACACAATTTACTTGCTTTCTGTTTATTTATTTTCATTTCAACTTCAACCAAAACCAAAACATTTTGAATAGTGTAGTCACACTAGTTTGCCTTTCTTTACAACAACGCATAAGAGTTAATCCAATCTCTGTGGGTTCGATCTTTTATACTATAACTTGTGACTGTGTATACTTGCGCATTAATGTTATCCTATTTACACACACCAAGTTTTTGGCGCCGTTGCCGGGGATTGTCATTAATTTTTGTTGTTTTAAAGATAGTAGATTAGTGTTTATTTTTTTTTTATTTGTTTTGTTATTCTGGTATTTTGTTTTTCTGTGCAGAAACAGGTGCATTTACACCTAGTGCAACTGCACTAGCTTATGCCCAGAGACAGATCACCAGAATTTGAGTTTAATCCAGAGATAGAAAGACAGTTTAGAAGGTTGCGTAAACTCCAGAAACAAAGACTTCAAAGTTGCAGAAACAACATGTCTCAACAAGGTGAAGGAGAAGGCTCAAGACCAGCCTCAGTCAGAGGTGGTCCTGGATCACAAGGAGATGCTGATGCAGATCACAGAAATCAATTCATTCACATGGGACCAATAGGTATGATTAATGATAGAGATAGACCTATGAGAGATTATGCTATGTTTGATCATCAAAACATGCAAACCAGTATAGCAAGACCTCACATAGAGGCTGTCCATTTTGAATTTAAACCCATGATGTTTCAAATGCTGCAAACAATTGGTCAATTTGGTGGATTTCTTCATGAGGATCCCCATGAGCATTTAAAACAGTTTTTAGAAATATGTAGTAACTTTATCATACCTGGTGTTAGTGAAGATGCATTTAGACTTAAGCTATTTCCATATTCTTTGAAAGATAAGGCTAAATCATGGTTAAATTCATTAGAACCTAATTCTATTCATACATGGAATGAAATGGCTGAAAAGTTTTTGTCAAAATATTTCCCACCTATCAAAAATGCCAGAATGAGAAATGATATTACATCTTTTAGACAAAAAGAATCTGAATCATTGTTTGAAGCATGGGAAAGATGGAAAGAACTGTTAAGAAAATGTCCACACCACGGTCTTCCAGTTATTATTCAGATGGAAACATTTTATAATGGTTTGGAACCACAAACTAGAATAATGCTTGATGCATCATCTGGTGGTGTTTTGTTAAATCTGTCTTATAATGAAGCATGTGAATTGATTGATAGAATTGCTACTAATAGTTCTAGTTGGCCTACTGAGAGGGTAAGTACCCAAAAGAAATCATCAGGGGTACATGAAATTAGTGAAATATCAGCCCTATCTGCTCAAGTAGCCTCACTAGCAAACATGTTCAAAAACTTCACCACAACCAGTGCAACTGCATCTAGTGCAGCTGCACCAATTGAGAACACTGCAGCAGCAATAGAACAAGCCCCTCCAGGAGCTGTAAGTTGTGTTTATTGTGGAGGAGGTCACCTTTATGAGGAGTGTCCTAGCAACCCTGTCTCTGTAAATTATGTAAGTTATAATAGGAATAACAACCCTTACTCCAATACCTATAATGCTGGTTGGAAAGACCATCCAAACTTCAGATGGAACAATACTAGTGCACCTGCACCTAGTGCAACTGCACCAACCCTTCCACCAAGATTTCAATCTCAGAACTACCAAAGGCCTCAACAACAACAACCTACTACTGATAACTCCTTAGAAGGTTTGCTTAAATCTTTCATTAGTGAAACTAGAACAGCTAGGCAAGCTCATGAAGCTTCAATTAAAAATCTGGAGAATCAAGTAGGTCAGTTAGCAACTGCTCTGTATCAAAGACCAACAGGTACATTACCATCCAATACAGAAGCAAGTCCATCTCAGAGGCCAGGTAAGGAACAAGTGAAAGCTATCTCTCTCAGAAATGGGAAAGATCTTACAGAACCTTATGAGAATGAAGGTACAGGTAAGGGAGAAGAAAATAAAAATGAAAAAAGTTCTCAAAATGCAGAAGCACCTGATGCATCTGCATCTCATAAAGTTCCAACTCCAAGGTTAGTTCCTGAATATCCTCCTCCTCCTTTTCCTCAAAGATTAAAAAAGGCACATGAGGAGAAGCAATTCAGTAAGTTTTTAAATGTTCTAAAGCAATTGCATATTAATGTTCCCTTGATTGAAGCATTGCAACTAATGCCTAATTATGCTAAATTCATGAAAGATGTTCTTTCAAAAAGAAGAAGATTAGGTGAATTTGAAACAGTTGCTTTGTCCAAAGAATGTAGTTTGATTTTGCAAAACAAAATTCCAAGAAAATTAAAAGATCCAGGTAGCTTTACAATTCCATTTTCAATAGGTAATTATTATACAGGTCGTGCATTGTGTGATTTAGGAGCAAGCATCAACCTGATGCCTAAATCAGTCTTTGCACAGTTAGGAATTGGACATGCTAAACCTACATCTTTAACATTGTCACTTGCAGACAGGTCAATAGCTTACCCAGAAGGAATCATTGAAGATATCTTGGTAAAGGTTGACAAATTTGTATTTCCTGTAGATTTTGTTATTCTAGACTTTGTTGCAGATGAAGAAGTACCAGTTATTCTTGGAAGGCCATTCTTAGCAACTGGGAAAACATTGATTGATGTGCAAAAAGGAGAACTAACCATGAGAGTAAATGATCAAGAGGTGAAATTCAATGTAATGAATGCTCTGAATTATCCTGCAGAGGAAAGTGAAGAATGTTCAGCAATTATCTCTCTTGATCATTTGGTGCAAAAGCAGTTCAACAAGCAGTATGATCATCTTACCAGTGCACTTGCACCTGATGCAAATGCACTTCCTGAAGAAAAAATGCTGGAAAAAGACATACTGCCAAAGGAAGAACCAACACCTAAGGTATGGGCTAGAACTTATGAATCTCTTAATTTAGAAGACCCTAACCTTAAACAAAATTTACCCTCAATTGAACAATCTCCCAAATTAGAATTGAAAGAACTGCCTCAACATTTAAAATATGCTTTCTTAGGAGAAGGTGATACACTTCCGGTTATCATATCATCTGAGCTATCATTAGAACAGGAAAATGATCTCATTAGTACTTTAAAAAAGCATAAGAAAGCTATAGGTTGGCAAATGGCAGACATAAAAGGAATTAGCCCTTCAATTTGCATGCATAGGATAATTTTAGAAGAGAATTCTAAAAATTACATAGAAGGACAAAGAAGGCTAAATCCAATAATGAAAGAGGTTGTAAAGAAAGAAATAATTAAGTGGCTAGATGCTGGAATCATATACCCCATATCTGATAGTGCATGGGTTAGCCCTGTACAATGTGTTCCTAAAAAAGGGGGTGTGACAGTAATAGCCAATGAAAAGAATGAGTTGATTCCAACTAGGACTGTCACAGGTTGGAGGATCTGTATGGATTACAGAAAACTCAATAAAGCCACAAAGAAGGATCACTTTCCTTTACCCTTCATTGACCAAATGTTAGATAGATTAGCAGGAAAAGAGTTTTATTGTTTCTTAGATGGTTATTCAGGTTACAATCAGATTGCAATAGAACCTAAGGATCAACAAAAAACCACTTTTACATGCCCCTATGGTACCTTTGCATTTAGAAGGATGCCTTTTGGACTTTGTAATGCACCTGCTACATTTCAAAGATGCATGATGTCTATATTTTCTGACTTCATTGAGCAATCAATGGAAGTTTTTATGGATGATTTTTCAGTTTTTGGAGAAACATTTCCATTATGTTTATCAAATTTAGAAAAAATTCTCCAAAGATGTGAAGACACCAACCTAGTACTCAATTGGGAGAAGTGCCATTTCATGGTACAAGAAGGCATTGTGCTTGGACATAAAATTTCAAAAAAAGGTCTTGAAGTGGATAAGGCCAAGATTGAGGTCATTGAGAAATTACCACCTCCATCAACTGTCAAAGGAATCAGAAGCTTCTTAGGCCATGCTGGCTTCTATAGAAGATTCATCAAAGATTTTTCAAAAATTTCTAAACCATTGTGTACTCTTTTACAATTAGATACACAATTTCACTTTGATGAACTCTGTATGGAAGCATTTCAAAAGCTTAAAAAGGCACTGGTAACTGCACCAGTGATAGTAACACCAGATTGGAGCAGGCCCTTTGAACTCATGTGTGATGCTAGTGACTTTGCAGTAGGAGCTGTCCTAGGGCAAAGGTATGACAAAATCTTTCACTCAATTTATTATGCTAGCAGAACACTTATTGAAGCTCAAATGAATTATACTGTGACAGAGAAAGAGTTATTAGCTGTTGTATTTGCATTTGATAAGTTTAGATCCTACTTGATTGGCACTAAAGTTATTGTTTATACTGACCATTCTGCCATCAAGTATTTGCTTGCAAAGAAGGATGCAAAACCAAGGCTAATTAGATGGATTCTCCTCCTTCAAGAATTTGATCTTGAGATTAGAGACAAAAAGGGGGTGGAGAACCAAGTGGCTGACCATTTATCTAGATTAGAAAGTGAAAATGCAGGTACACAAGAAATCAAGGAGAATTTCCCAGATGAGAAGTTGTTGGCAATTACCAATAATACAATAAGTGCTTGTGCAATAAGTGCAATTGCACCAGCCAGTGCAATTACACCAAGTGCAACTGCACCATGGTATGCTGACATAGTCAATTTCCTTGTAAGTAGAATTGTACCCAAGGACATGAGCTATCAACAAAGAAGGAGATTCTTCCACATAATCAAGCAATACTATTGGGATGAACCCTATCTGTATAAGATATGTCCAGATCAAATAATGAGGAAGTGCATTCCAGAATCAGAGCAGCAAGCAGTGCTTCTGCACTGTCATTCAGCACCATATGGAGGTCACTTTGGAAGCAACAGAACAGCAGCTAAAGCATTGCAGTCAGGTTATTTCTGGCCCACTTTATTTAAAGATGCTTATAATTGGGTCAAAACCTGTGACAAATGCCAAAGAAGTGGAAACATTTCTGAAAAACATGAAATGCCTAGAACTAATATTTTGGAAATTGAGCTTTTTGATGTTTGGGGCATGGATTTCATGGGTCCTTTTCCACCTTCTTTTGGCAACAATTACATATTAGTAGCTGTTGATTATGTGTCCAAATGGGTAGAGGCAGTAGCATTACCAAATAATGATGCCAAATCAGTTAGCAAATTTCTTCAAAGAAACATTTTTACAAGATTTGGCACCCCAAGAGCAATCATCAATGATGAAGGCTCACATTTTTGCAATAAACTTATTGAAAAACTTCTTGCAAAATATGGGATCAAACACAAGATAGCTACAGCCTATCATCCACAAACAAGTGGACAAGCTGAATTATCTAATAGGGAAATTAAGAGAATGCTTGAAAAAATGGTTGGACCAACAAGAAAAGATTGGTCCTTACACTTAGATGAAGCATTATGGGCATACAGAACTGCATTTAAAACTCCATTAGGTATGTCCCCCTATAGGATAGTTTATGGCAAAGCATGCCATCTGCCTATTGAGTTAGAAAACAAGTCATATTGGGCTATTAAAAAGCTGAATTTTGATCTCACTAGGGCAGGAAAACAAAGGTTTTTAGAGCTTAATGAATTAGAAGAATTTAGGCATTTCTCTTATGAGAATGCAGAAATGTACAAAGCTAAAACCAAAGCATGGCATGATAAGAAGATCCAAAGGAGAGAACTTAGAGAAGGAGGAATGGTTCTGTTATACAATTCTAGGTTGAAATTGTTCCCTGGAAAATTAAAATCAAGATGGTCAGGACCATTCAAATTAGTTAAAGTCTATCCTCATGGCGCAGTTGATCTTTATGATGCAGCCTCAAATACCACTTTCAAGGTAAATGGGCAAAGAGTGAAAATGTATTATGGTGAACATGTGGTGCAAGGTGAAGGCACCACTCATTTTGAAAATTCCTGAAACAAGGAAAAGTCAGGCTGAAAGACTCTTAAAACAAGCGCTTGATGGGAGGCAACCCATAAATTTTTGATAAATATTTAATATTTTGTGCAATTTGATGTTTTTCAAGTGTTTTGTAGATAAACAGGAATTGGTGCAACTGCACCAGGTGCAACTGCACTTATTACTCATCAAGAGCAATTACACCGAACCACTTTCCAGTGCTACTGCACCAACAATTTCAAAAATGGAGGATGATTTTGATGAAGTGCCAGCGCAACACAACGTACTTCAGTTTAAATGGTGTGGATTCACCTAATCAGACACGTGTAGCCTTGCATGTTAGCCCACATAGCCTAACGGCTAGAAACATCCATCAAATCAACCTCCACTCATACCTCTACCTCATTTAAACCATCCCACTAAGCCAAAAAGTAACCGTTCACCACTTCTTTCAATACGCAAACAGTAACCACGTCTCGCAATCTCTTCTCTCTCAGAAAATTCCCAAATTCATACACTGTTCATCTTCAACTTCTCAACAAATTCAAACCCCAATCTCTCAAAATGGCACGCAAACAGGTAGCAACAAAGTCCTCTGGCAAGAACGCAGGTGCAGAACCATCAAAGAAATCTTCTGGTGCAACTGCATCAGTCACTGTTACACTCGATGTGGCAAACCCACACTTCTGGGAGATGAAATTCTGGCCAGAACGAGGATACAATCTGATGAGGGCACACCCAAATTTCTTAGCAACTGTTGATGCTCAACACTGGGATCTATTCATTCAACATAGGGCTTATTACTTGGAACAACTGGTGAGAGAGTTTTATGCTGGAATTCTGAATAGCAAGGGAGGTAAATCTCAAAACTTCTCTATTGTTAGGGGTAGAAAAATCTATTTTGATGAAAAGAGACTGAATGATCATTATAATCTGTTATATAATGGCCCTAATTTTGATGAAAAAATGGAAACCTACGGGAAGAAACAAATGGAGATTATTAAATCACGGGTAGCAGTACCTAATGCACCATGGGAAAAGTTCACTCATACTGAGTTTAAGGTGAAAACCAAATATCTTATCCCAGAATTAGGAAACTGGCACATTTTCATAAACTGCTCCATTCTGCCCACTTCACACACTTACACAGTCTCTAAGGATAGATTGATCATTCTTGATTCAATCTTGACTGATGAGAATGTGAACATTGGAAAAATTATCAACAAGGAAATCTTAGATTGCTCAGACAAAACAGAAGGATTCCTTTATTTTCCATGTTTGATTACTGAACTGTGTATGAAGCAAGGGGTTCATATCACTGTTGAAGAACATCAGTACAGAAAATTTCCACCTGGAGCCTTATCTGCAGAGTTGAAAGAAAGAAAAATAGCAAGAGAACAACCAAACTTGGTGCAAGAGCATCTAGTGCAAAAGCACCAAGCTGTTTGGAAGTTCCAACAAGAACAACATGAATGGCTACAACAAAGGCTTTTGGAAATTTCTCAATTACCCACAGTGTTAGACACCCCAGAATTTCCATCCTGGGTATTTGAAGAAGAAGAAGATAAAGAAAAAGAGGAGAGTGAAAAAGAAGAAAAGAAGAAAAAAGTATTGAAAAGAAAGAGGGAGACCAAAGGAAAAGGAAAGGGAAAGAAAAAGAAATTGAAGGAAGTTCTGGATGAAGACTTGGAGGATACTGATGAAGACCCAGAAACTGTTAAAATAGTGAAAGAAATGGAGAGAAATGAAGATGAGGAAAGTGATGAAACTATATCTGATTTAGATTTGACCATGGAGGAAATGTTAAGGAAGAAGAAGGCTGCTAAAAAACAAGCAGAACCAATTCTCACTCCAATAAACCCATCCAAGCAACAAACCCAAATCAGCCCTGAACAAGAAAAATCCCCATCCATTTCACCAATTCAATCACCACAACACAAATCACCAACTCCAAAAGAACCAACCCCACCAACACAACCAGAGACCACTGTTGTTCCAACTAACCCCAATATTTTGAAAGAAAATTTGCAGGTTATCAATGAAGAACCAGGGGAAGAAACTGGAATTGGAGGTCCTGAAACTGGTGCAATTGCACCTGATGCTACTGCATCAAGTGCAGTTGCATCCCAGCAATTTCCAACAGTCACCACCTACTCAACAGATGTGCATGACACGATTGCTGTAGTGCTGAAGGAATTAGCAGACAAAAGGAGTCAAGAATCTGCAAGAATCCTCCTAGGAATTGCTGAGGCAGCTGGAATTGCTCAGGAAACCCCAACAACAGGTGAAGCTGAAAAGGAGGTGGACAAATCTGGTGAAAAAGGAAAGGCTAAAGAAACATCTGAGATGCAAGCAAAGGAAGTGGAGGAAGGTCAAAAACAACAAGCCAAGGAGAAAGAAGGAGGTCAGAAATCAACCACTGAAGAGACTGCTGCAAAGGAGAAGCAACCACAAGAAGTTGCTGATCAGAGCAGTGCAGTTGCACTTGGTGCAACTGCACCAACAGAAACAATTGGTGCTGATGCACCACCTGAAGCAGAGAAGACAACAACAAAACCAACTGAGCCTGGAGCAACTGCATCCAAGGCAGCAGCAGCAAAGAGGCCAAAGAAATTACAAGTCAAACGTGCAGCAACGAGGGCTAGCAACAGACTCAGATCTGGAGCAAAACCCGAGTAATTTTAAATGTTGTTTTTATTTTTCAAAACTTTATGAACTTATGTTATCTGTTTTGTTTTGAGTCCAACATGTATTAACCCCCCTCCCCCATTTTGAACAAATTTCTTTTGAAAACTCAACTTAAGAGCAGTGAGGACACTGCTCACTTTTAAGTTGGGGGGAGAGCACTCAAACTTTTAAATGCATGTGTTAGTCTATAATATGTATGTTTGTTTTAGTATTTATATGTGTTTTATTTATTTATATTGTGTTAATAAGTGTCATGTTAAGTATCATATTTTTACTAATTTTTTACAAAAATAAATAAACGTTTTAAAAAGATTTGATGAGTCTTGAAGCATGATCAGCTTATACCCTTTTTTTTTTCAAAAACTTAATGCAATTTGTGAACTGATTTTTAATGATGAAACAAGAGAAAAAGAAAAAGCCTTGTTTTTTCCAAAAATAACCATTGTTATTATCACTTCAACACATCAAAGCTGAATTTTGAAAAGAACCTTACTATGTGATAAGCTATCCGATGCAAGAGGGATTTTGAGAAAACTAAGGTCAAAAATAAATTTTTATTAAAAATATAGAAGAGCTTAAAGAATTAAGTTTGGGGGAATTTTTATGAATACAAAGGCTTAAGTATGAAAAACTTAGAGTAGTCAATGCATATAGGTTACCAAAAGAGCTCAAAATGAAAGAAAGCTTTATTGCCTGAGTCATAAACTGTACCTGTTCCAATAAGTGCATTTGGTCAGAAAAAGAAAAATTCAAAGAAAAAGAAAAAGAAGAAAAGAAGAAAGAACTGACCAAAGGAAAAAAGTATGCATAAGGAGGACAGTGAGGAGGGCAATATTAGCTAGAAGTCTTGAAAAGAAAAATCAAGTGCAGTTGCACTAAGTGCAACTGCACCATCAAAAAGTTCAGTGCATCTGCACTAGTTCAAAAATACCTAGTGCAATTGCACCTCAGAAAAACAATGCACTTGCACTCACTGCATTTGCATCAAGAAAAAGAACCACCAGAAATACAAAAAGTACATTGACTCAACAGTTTCGAAATATTCTTTCCAAGCCCTTTGTTGTGCTTAAAAACCCCAGTCTTAAGGATTTTTGTTAGTCTATTCTATATTTTGAAACATCTTTGTTTTGACCAAACGTGATCTAAACTTTTCAAAGGCTAGGAGAAACTTGTTACTTAGTTTTGGAACTAATTGAATCTCAGTAGGACACACACTCACACAAATGAGTTTTAATAGCTTTAGATGTTTTGGAATTCAAAGGCACAAAGACAAAATTCTCTGAAAAATGAAGTTCATAAGTCGCGTTTATTGAAAATCATTCTATAAAAGAGATATGAGCTGATCTGTTCTTCTTAAATCTGGAAATCTTATTTGTATTTTCTTTTTGTCATTGCTTGAGGACAAGCAACGATTTAAGTTTGGGGGTGTGATAACTCTATTTTATATAGAGTTATTTGTGCTTTTTCACTTACATAAATGCCCAATATCAAGTCTATTATATGTTAAATATGTTAGTATGAATAAAATAACAACATTTATGGTTTACAGATAAGAGAAGTCCATAACTTAGCATTTTATTGTATATTGGTATGTTTGATGTGTTTGTTCAGTGCAGCCGCAGTTTAGTGCAATTGCACCAGTTGATGCAACTGCACCAGGCAGTGCAATTGCACTTGGTGCAACTGCACCACTCTGTACCGAAGCAGCTCACAACCCCACATTGGAAGCACCTCAATTCTTACCATTGCCATAATGCTTAGTTGGATTGCTGCTTGCTCAGAAGTCACATGGGAACACATGGCCACTTGCAAAGGAGGCGCCTACAATCAAAAAGGCTTCACAAAGATCTATCTTACAAGACATGTGGCAACCATTTGTTGGACCTCAAATTAAGGATGAGTGTTGAAAGCCAAGCTGATCTTCAACTTTTAAAAAGTAACCATGGTTTGGTTAACTTAACTCAGCAAGGAAACCTCAACATGAAGGAAATCTCCAAGGCTATAAATAGGACTCAAATTCCTCACTTAAAATAATTCCAAATTGTAGAGAATCATATCATATATCATATAATCTTTTTATTTTAGTTTTTCTTAGTTTTAAAGTTTTATTTTCTTTTAGTTTCATAGTGTTAGTTTGAGAGGAAGGTAAGAGGAAATTGACAACTTCTTTCTTCACTTCTTCAAAGAGCTAATAGGTGCAAGAAATTAGTTGTAAGCAAATATATGCAAGAGTTTTCCATTTGTTACTCTTTTGAATTCTCTTGTACTTCTCTTTATTGCAATATGCTTTCATTCACTTATATTTGCTTTATCATGCTCATCATGAGCTAAACTCTTTTGAGTTTGGATGTTCTAGCTTTCCAATGATCTTTTGAGGAAAGTTATTGTGTTTTCAAGTGGTGTGCACTTTAGTTCTTGTGTTTAAATTCTTAATCTTGTTTTAATATTGATCACTTAGAACAAGTAGAGTTATATTCACTTAATTGGCTTATAACTAGAAATCAAGAACTAAGTAAGGATAAGTGTTTAATAAAGCTTCTTATTAAACTTGTTTTAATAAAGATAGCTTGTTAATTCCATGTTAATTCTTAGCTTAAGATTAACATAGTCCTTACAACAAAAGTGTAGAGATCTTAAGATACAAGCGTGTACTTACTTAAGCAACTTAGATTATCTGTAAGGGGGCGAGAGAGGCACTGACAACCCTACTCTTTACCGCAAAAAAACAGGATCATATAGAGCTTGTAACGAAACTCTGACGAAAGTAGCTGACCAGCACACACTGATGCAACTGCACTAAGTGCAATTGCACCACAAGAAAACACAATATTCTCAAGAGTGATTTAGTTTGTGAAAACATCCCAACTCTCATTCTCAACTGATTTCTTACACAATTTACTTGCTTTCTGTTTATTTATTTTCATTTCAACTTCAACCAAAACCAAAACATTTTGAATAGTGTAGTCACACTAGTTTGCCTTTCTTTACAACAACGCATAAGAGTTAATCCAATCTCTGTGGGTTCGATCTTTTATACTATAACTTGTGACTGTGTATACTTGCGCATTAATGTTATCCTATTTACACACACCAGCCAACTGGAGCTATTGGTAGCAATTCTATCAATCAATTCACATGCTTCATTATAAGACAGATTTAACAAAACACCTCCAGATGATGCATCAATCATTATTCTAGTTTGTGGTTCCAAACCATTATAAAATGTTTCCATCTGAATAATGACTGGAAGACCATGGTGTGGACATTTTCTTAAAAGTTCTTTCCATCTTTCCCATGCTTCAAACAATGATTCAAATTCTTTTTGTCTAAAAGATGTAATATCATTTCTCATTCTGGCATTTTTAATGGGTGGAAAATATTTTGACAAAAACTTTTCAGCCATTTCATTCCATGTATGAATAGAATTAGGCTCCAATGAATTTAGCCATGATTTAGCCTTATCTTTCAAAGAATATGGAAATAGCTTAAGTCTAAATGCATCTTCACTAACACCAGGTATGATAAAGTTACTACATATTTCTAAAAACTGTTTTAAATGCTCATGGGGATCCTCATGAAGAAATCCACCAAATTGACCAATTGTTTGCAACATTTGAAACATCATGGGTTTAAATTCAAAATGGACAGCCTCTATGTGAGGTCTTGCTATGCTTGTTTGCATGTTTTGATGATCAAACATAGTATAATCTCTCATAGGTCTATCTCTATCATTAATCATACCTATTGGTCCCATGTGAATGAATTGATTCCTGTGATCTGCTTCAGCATCTCTTTGTGATCTAGGACCACCTCTGACTGAGGCTGGTCTTGAGCCTTCTCCTTCACCTTGTTGAGACATGGTATTGCTGCAACTTTGAAGCCTTTGTTTTTGGAGTCTACGCAACCTTCTAAACTGTCTGGATTAAGTTCAAATTCTGGTGATTTGTCTTTGGGCATAAGCTAGTGCAGTTGCACTAAGTGTAAATGCACCTGTTTCTGCACAGAAAAACAAAATACCAGAATAACAAAACAAATAAAAAAAATAAACACTAATCTACTATCTTTAAAACAACAAAATTAATGACAATCCCCGGCAACGGCGCCAAAAACTTGGTGTGTGAATAACAGCGTGTGCAAGTATACACAGTCACAAGTTATAGTATAAAAGATCGAACCCACAGAGATTGAATTAACTCTTATATGTTATTGTAAAGAAATGCAAATTAGTGCAACTACACTATTCAGATTTTTGGGTTTTGGTTGAAGTTGAAATGAAAATAAATAAACAGAAAGCAAGTAAATTGTGTAAGAAATCAGTTGAGAATGAAAGTTGAGATGTCTTCACAAGCTAAATCACTTTTGAGTGTATTGTGTTTTCTTGTGGTGCAGGTGCACTTAGTGCAGCTGCATCAGTGTGTGCTGGTCAGCTACTTTCTTCAGAGTTTCGTTACAAGCTCTTATGATCCTGTTTTTTTGCGGTAAAGAGTAGGGTTGTCAGTGCCTCTCTCGCCCCCTTACAGATAATCCAATTTGCTAAATAAGTACACTCTTGTATCTTAAGATCTTACTACACTCTTGTAAGGACTATGTTAACCTAAGGTTAGGAATTAACATGGAATTAACAAGCTAACTTCATTAAAACTAGTTTAACAAAAAGCTTTATTAAACACTTATCCTTACTTAGTTCTTGATTTCTAGTTATAAACCAATTAAGTGAATATAACTCTACTTGTTCTAAGTGATCAACCTTTAAACAAGATTAAGAATTTAAACACAAGAACTAAAGTGCACACCACTTGAAAACACAATAACTTTCCTCAAAAGATCATTGGAAAGTTAGAACATCCCAACTTAAGAGATTTAGCTCATGTTGGACATGATAAAGCAAATATATTTGAATGAAAACATATTGCAATGAAGAAAAGTACAAGAGGATTCAAAATAGTAACAAATGGAAAACTCTTGCATATACTTGCTTACAACTAATTTCTAACACTAAGAAAATATAAAAAGAACTACAAGAAAATAAACTTGAAAACTATAAAAAAAACTAAAATAGAAAGAACAAGAAGTAAGTATGTAAAAATCTATATATCTTTCAAGTGAAGAGTTGAGTCCTTTATATAGGCCTTGAGATTTCCTTCAAGTGAGGGTTTGCTTGGAGACAAAGTTAACTTAACCATGGTTACTTTTCAGAAGTTGATGATGCCATTTGAGTTTTTCACTCAAGTGCAAAGAATGGTCCAATTAGGTGTAGCCATGTGTCCTTTATAAGATGACTCTTCAAATGGTCATATATTGTAGGCACCTCCTTTGAAAGGTTCCCGTGTGACCCATGTGATTTGTGACCAATTATGATGTCATCTTGTGCTGTCTTTATCTTCTTTAAGTTTGAGGTGCTTCCGGTGTTGGCATTTTTCCTCCCTTTCAGGATGGTGCAGCTGCATGTAGTGCAGCTGCATGCGATGCAGGTGCATCCTTTTGCAAGTTGCCATGGTGCCTCCATGTGACTTGTGACTAAGCATGATGTCATAGAGATATTTATGCCATGGTATGAATTGAGGTGCTTCCATTGTGGAGTAATTCTGTCTTTGGTGCAGGATGGTGCAGATGCACTAAGTTTGGTTGCACTGTGGTAATCTGGTGCAGCTGCATCTAGTGCAGATGCACTGCTTGTTTTCCGGTGCAGATGCATCAACTGCAGGTGCACTGAACAAACACGTCAAACATACCAATATATATACAAAATGCTAAGTCATGAGTATAAACCTTGAATGTTGTTTATTTTATTCATACTACTATATTTAACACATATTATACTTGATTATGGGCAATTATTTAAGTGTAGAAGCACGAATAACTCTATATAAAATAGAGTTATGACACCCCCAAACTTAATTCGTTGCTTGTCCTCAAGCAATGACAAAAAGAAAACACAAATAAGACTTTTACAATCAAGAAGAACAGATCAGCTCACATCTTTTTCGTAAAATGATTTTCAATAAATGCAACTTATGAACTTCATTTTTCAGAAACTTTTGTCTTTGTGCCTTTGAATTCCAAAACATCCAAAGCTATTAAAACTCATTTGTGTGAGTGTGTGCCCCACTGAGATTCAATCAGTTCCAAAACTAAGTAACAAGTTTCTCCTAGCCTTTGAAAAATTTAGATTACGTTCGGTCAAAACAAAGATGTTTCAAAATATAGACTAGACTAACAACTTCCTCAAGCATTGGGGGGCTCTAAACACAACAAAGGGCTTTGACTTGAGTATTTCAAAACTATTGAGTCAATGCACTACTCTTTTTTTTGTGGTTATTTCCTTTTGGTGCATATGCACCAAGTTGCAGATGCACTGAACTTTTTGCAACGGTGTAGATGCACTTGAGTGCAGGTGCACTTGATACTACATTTCCAGACTTATAGCATATACTGCCCTCCTCACTGACCTCCTTATGCATACTTTTTTCTTTGGTTTGCTTTTCGTTTCTTCTTTTTCTTTCTTTTGTATTTTTTTTTTTTACAAACCAAATGCACTATTGGAACAGGTTCAGTTTAATGACTCAGGTAAGTATAGCTATTTACAACAATTTGATACTTTTTGTAGTAGCTTTTGATAACCTATGGCATTTACTACTTTAAGTTCCTCATACTTTGCCTTAGTATTCATGGAAACTCCCCCAAACTTGATTCTTTATGCTCTTCTATATTTTTAGTAAAAATTTAGTCTTGACCTTAGCTTTCTAAAAATTCCTCTTGCATCGGATAGCTCTTTAAATAGCAAGGTTCTTTTCAAGACTCAGCTTTGATGTGTTAAAGTAATAATAAAATTGGTCATTTGAGGAAAAATAAGGCTTCTTTTCTTTTTCTTCCTTTCATCATTAAAAATCAGTTCAAAGAGATGCATTGTGAAAAAGATTTCTAAGCTGATCATGCTTCAAATCTATCAAATCCTAACACACATTTAAACATGTAGACACTCATAAAAACAAACATATATAAGAACAACATATATCAAACATATATAAGAACAAACATATATCAAAGCAGACACACATACTATAGTTAAACACATATGCATAATATGATAAGTTAACTTCTCCCCCCAACTTAAAGTTGAGCAGTGTCCTCACTGCTCTTTAAAAATAAAAACCATGGGAGGAGGATTAGTTCACAAAATATCATAATGCAAAATATAAAAGCATAATTAAACAAAATAGTTAACAACATTCAAATATAGTTACTGTTTTGATGCCACACTCCTTAGCTTTAAGCTAGACCTCACTGTAGAATGCTTCACCTTCTGTCTCTTCTTTTTGGGCTCCTCAGGTTTGGATGCACCTGCACCAGTTGCACTTGCATCAGGTACATCAGTGGTGGATGCAGTTGCTTCAGGTGCACCTGCATCAGGTTGCTCTGCAACATTCTTCTCAGCATTTAAATTTTCACCCCAGTGTGTTGTGGAGTTTGATGCAGGAGCATTGAAATTTTGATAGTGCTGGTGCATGCAGTGCAGCTGCACTGGGAATTCTCTCAACCTGTTTTCATACAAAACACTTCAAAACATAAATTAAAACTAACATAATTAATACTTCAAAATCATGGGTTGCCTCCCATAAGCGCTTGATTTAAGAGTCTTCAGCCTGACTAAGTCTTGTGGCAGATATCTTCAGCCACTAATGCATCTGCACACAGTGCTACTGCATCAGAATTCTGCATAATTGACAGCATCTGCACAAGACCATTCATTCATACCTGCAAAAGTAAAAACAAAAACACACAAAACACAACTAGTCCTAAAAATCTGGGTTGCCTCCCAGTAGCGCTTATTTTATAGTCTTTAGCTAGACTTGTCATTCAAAAACCTAAGTTAGGGTGGATAATAGGACAAGAAGAAAATATCATCCTTCCTCTTTCTTCTTTTTGTTAGAAATCCCATGTATTTGGCATAGGGAGGCAAGTGATCCCATGCCCCAACCAATAAGCATTTGGGATAACAATTCTCATTTTCTTGAAAAAATTTAAGCTCATTTTGTGGAGGATGTTTTTCTTCAATTTCTTCATCTATCAAGGCAGGAGCACTGGATGCTAGAGCATTCATCAGATGATCATGTTGTTTGTGGAATTGCTTCTGCATCAGTTGATCTAGAGACATTATGACAGAACATTCCTCAATATCCTCAGTAGGATATTTTAGGGCATTCATTACATTGAATTTCACCTCTTGATCATTTACTCTCATGGTTAGTTCTCCTTTTTGCATATCAATCAATGTTTTCCCAGTTGCTAAGAATGGCCTTCCAAGAATAACTGGTACTTCTTCATCTGAAACAAAGTCAAGAATAACAAAATCTACAGGAAATACAAATTTGTCAACCTTTACCAAGATATCTTCTATGATTCCTTCTGGGTAAGCTATTGACCTGTCTGCAAGTGACAATGTTAAAGATGTAGGTTTAGCATTTCCAATTCCTAACTGTGTAAAGACAGATTTAGGCATCAAGTTGATGCTTGCTCCTAAATCACACAATGCACGACCTGTATAGTAATTACCTATTGAAAATGGAATTGTAAAGCTACCTGGATCTTTTAATTTTCTTGGAATTTTGTTTTGCAAAATCAAACTACATTCTTTTGACAAAGCAACAGTTTCAAATTCACCTAATCTTTTTCTTTTTGAAAGAACATCTTTCATGAATTTAGCATAATTAGGCATTTGTTGCAATGCTTCAATTAAGGGAACATTGATATGCAATTGTTTTAAAACATCTAAAAACTTACTGAATTGCTTCTCCTCATGTGCCTTTTTTAATCTTTGAGGAAAAGGAGGAGGAGGATATTCAGGAACTAACCTTGGAGTTGGAACTTCATGTGATGCAGATGCATCAGGTGCTTCTGCATTTTGAGAACTTTTTTCATTTTTATTTTTTTCTCCCTTACCTGTACCTTCATTCTCATAAGGTTCTGCAAGATCTTTCCCATTTCTGAGAGAGATAGCTTTCACCTGTTCCTTACCTGACCTCTGAGATGGACTTGCTTCTGTATTGGATGGTAATGTACCTGTTGGTCTCTGATACAGAGCAGTTGCTAACTGACCTACCTGATTCTCCAAATTTTTGATTGATGCATCTTGGGCTTGCCTAGCTGTTCTAGTTTCACTAATGAAAGATTTGAGCAAACCCTCTATAGAGTTATCAGTAGCAGGTTGTTGTTGTTGTGGCTTTTGGTAGTTCTGAGATTGAAATCCTGGTGGAAGGGTTGGTGCAGGTGCAC
This sequence comes from Astragalus glycyphyllos, assembly GCA_963573325.1. NCBI lineage: Eukaryota > Viridiplantae > Streptophyta > Magnoliopsida > Fabales > Fabaceae > Astragalus > Astragalus glycyphyllos. The sequence continues at coordinate 77,997,440 of OY754307.1, forward strand.
TAGTATTGTTCCCCCACCAGAAATCTGAGTGATTGTTCCAATCTGGATTGTAGGTATTTGGGTAAGGGTTGTTATTTTTATCATAACTTACATAATTTACAAAGACATGGTTGCTAGGACACTCCTCATAAAGGTGACCTCCTCCACAATAAACACAACTTACAGCTCTTGGAGGGGCTTGTTCTATTGCTGCTGCAGTGTTCTCTACTGGTGCAGCTGCACTAGATGCAGTTGCACTGGTATTGTTAAGGTTTTTAACCAGATTTGCTAGTGAGGCTACTTGAGCAGATAGGACAGATATTTCACTAATTTCATGTACCCCTGATGATTTCTTTTGGGCACTCACCCTCTCAGTAGGCCAACTAGAGCTATTGGTAGCAATTCTATCAATCAATTCACATGCTTCATTATAAGACAGATTTAACAAAACACCTCCAGATGATGCATCAATCATTATTCTAGTTTGTGGTTCCAAACCATTATAAAATGTTTCCATCTGAATAATGACTGGAAGACCATGGTGTGGACATTTTCTTAAAAGTTCTTTCCATCTTTCCCATGCTTCAAACAATGATTCAAATTCTTTTTGTCTAAAAGATGTAATATCATTTCTCATTCTGGCATTTTTAATGGGTGGAAAATATTTTGACAAAAACTTTTCAGCCATTTCATTCCATGTATGAATAGAATTAGGCTCCAATGAATTTAGCCATGATTTAGCCTTATCTTTCAAAGAATATGGAAATAGCTTAAGTCTAAATGCATCTTCACTAACACCAGGTATGATAAAGTTACTACATATTTCTAAAAACTGTTTTAAATGCTCATGGGGATCCTCATGAAGAAATCCACCAAATTGACCAATTGTTTGCAACATTTGAAACATCATGGGTTTAAATTCAAAATGGACAGCCTCTATGTGAGGTCTTGCTATGCTTGTTTGCATGTTTTGATGATCAAACATAGTATAATCTCTCATAGGTCTATCTCTATCATTAATCATACCTATTGGTCCCATGTGAATGAATTGATTCCTGTGATCTGCTTCAGCATCTCTTTGTGATCTAGGACCACCTCTGACTGAGGCTGGTCTTGAGCCTTCTCCTTCACCTTGTTGAGACATGGTATTGCTGCAACTTTGAAGCCTTTGTTTTTGGAGTCTACGCAACCTTCTAAACTGTCTGGATTAAGTTCAAATTCTGGTGATTTGTCTTTGGGCATAAGCTAGTGCAGTTGCACTAAGTGTAAATGCACCTGTTTCTGCACAGAAAAACAAAATACCAGAATAACAAAACAAATAAAAAAAATAAACACTAATCTACTATCTTTAAAACAACAAAATTAATGACAATCCCCGGCAACGGCGCCAAAAACTTGGTGTGTGAATAACAGCGTGTGCAAGTATACACAGTCACAAGTTATAGTATAAAAGATCGAACCCACAGAGATTGAATTAACTCTTATATGTTATTGTAAAGAAATGCAAATTAGTGCAACTACACTATTCAGATTTTTGGGTTTTGGTTGAAGTTGAAATGAAAATAAATAAACAGAAAGCAAGTAAATTGTGTAAGAAATCAGTTGAGAATGAAAGTTGAGATGTCTTCACAAGCTAAATCACTTTTGAGTGTATTGTGTTTTCTTGTGGTGCAGGTGCACTTAGTGCAGCTGCATCAGTGTGTGCTGGTCAGCTACTTTCTTCAGAGTTTCGTTACAAGCTCTTATGATCCTGTTTTTTTGCGGTAAAGAGTAGGGTTGTCAGTGCCTCTCTCGCCCCCTTACAGATAATCCAATTTGCTAAATAAGTACACTCTTGTATCTTAAGATCTTACTACACTCTTGTAAGGACTATGTTAACCTAAGGTTAGGAATTAACATGGAATTAACAAGCTAACTTCATTAAAACTAGTTTAACAAAAAGCTTTATTAAACACTTATCCTTACTTAGTTCTTGATTTCTAGTTATAAACCAATTAAGTGAATATAACTCTACTTGTTCTAAGTGATCAACCTTTAAACAAGATTAAGAATTTAAACACAAGAACTAAAGTGCACACCACTTGAAAACACAATAACTTTCCTCAAAAGATCATTGAAAAGTTAGAACATCCCAACTTAAGAGATTTAGCTCATGTTGGACATGATAAAGCAAATATATTTGAATGAAAACATATTGCAATGAAGAAAAGTACAAGAGGATTCAAAATAGTAACAAATGGAAAACTCTTGCATATACTTGCTTACAACTAATTTCTAACACTAAGAAAATATAAAAAGAACTACAAGAAAATAAACTTGAAAACTATAAAAAAAACTAAAATAGAAAGAACAAGAAGTAAGTATGTAAAAATCTATATATCTTTCAAGTGAAGAGTTGAGTCCTTTATATAGGCCTTGAGATTTCCTTCAAGTGAGGGTTTGCTTGGAGACAAAGTTAACTTAACCATGGTTACTTTTCAGAAGTTGATGATGCCATTTGAGTTTTTCACTCAAGTGCAAAGAATGGTCCAATTAGGTGTAGCCATGTGTCCTTTATAAGATGACTCTTCAAATGGTCATATATTGTAGGCACCTCCTTTGAAAGGTTCCCGTGTGACCCATGTGATTTGTGACCAATTATGATGTCATCTTGTGCTGTCTTTATCTTCTTTAAGTTTGAGGTGCTTCCGGTGTTGGCATTTTTCCTCCCTTTCAGGATGGTGCAGCTGCATGTAGTGCAGCTGCATGCGATGCAGGTGCATCCTTTTGCAAGTTGCCATGGTGCCTCCATGTGACTTGTGACTAAGCATGATGTCATAGAGATATTTATGCCATGGTATGAATTGAGGTGCTTCCATTGTGGAGTAATTCTGTCTTTGGTGCAGGATGGTGCAGATGCACTAAGTTTGGTTGCACTGTGGTAATCTGGTGCAGCTGCATCTAGTGCAGATGCACTGCTTGTTTTCCGGTGCAGATGCATCAACTGCAGGTGCACTGAACAAACACGTCAAACATACCAATATATATACAAAATGCTAAGTCATGAGTATAAACCTTGAATGTTGTTTATTTTATTCATACTACTATATTTAACACATATTATACTTGATTATGGGCAATTATTTAAGTGTAGAAGCACGAATAACTCTATATAAAATAGAGTTATCAGTAAGCTCTTGGTTTGTATTGGTGTCTGTTGTTGTATCAGTGCCTGCAGTAGGGAGAGGGACTGTTTCTGTGATAAAACTAGGGTAATCATCTAGTGTATGTGTAGTACTAGTGGGTAAGATAAGGTCAAGTATAATACTTGGCGAAGGATGGTCTTCTAGTGTAGGTGAATTACCAATGGGTGACAGAGAGGGCAAGACTAGTGAGGGAATTTGAGTGGAGATGTCTTGGGAAGGGAATGTGGTTTCACGAAACGTGACGTCTCTAGAAATGAGAAATTTCCTAGTGGCTAATTAAGTCATAAAGTTCGTACCCCTTGTAACTAGTGGGGTATCCAAGGAAGACACAAAGAGATGATCTTGGTAAGAATTTGGTTCTAAGTTTGAGGTATAGTGGCTGCATAGGCAAGGCAACCAAACACCCTTAAATGAGTGTAGCAGGGTGTTGTGTTATGGAGGGCTTCAAAGGGTGATTTATCACAAGCAATAGGGTGGTGGGTGTCTTGTTGATTGAGTGTGCTGTTGTGCATACACTATCTCCCCAAAGTTTTATGGGCAGGTTTCCCTTGGAACATGAGAGCTCTCGTTACATTGAGCAAGTTTTGGTGTTTGCATTCTATCACTGAATTCTGTTGAGGTTTGTAAGGGCAGGAAAATTGATGGAGAGTACCATCTTCTTCCAAAAAAATAGCCAAAGCCAACTCTTTGGCATTGTCAGATCTCAAGCATTTTATAGTCTTGTTAAACCGAGGTTTAACATAGGCAAAGAAACATTGAGTCTGAGTTGTGCTTCAGATTTGGTGTTTTACAAGCCGATATCCTAACTGGTATTTAACTGTTCTAATCAGCTACAAAACTCTGGTTAGTTTTCATGAACTAAACTAGGATAAATACAATAATCTAGTACTAAGCATACTGTTGCTTATAGATTTCTTGTTCTCAAAAATGATGTGCTTGTTGCAATACTATTATAGAAACTAAAAATGCTGATTTTTTTTGAAAAAAAAAATAACCATCCTTTAAAATTAGAAAAGTTGTCTCCTTCAACTTCTCAAAATATTAATGCTTCAATTGAATTTTCACAAAATATTTTTGAAAGCACATATGATGAATATATTGAGAAGGAGTAAAAGGCAAAGGAAAGATACTTCTTTTAGAAATGTTTTTTATATCTATCTTGTCGATAATGATCTTTTAGTTTAATAGAAGCTATTTCTTCTTTTGGTGCTAGCTTGTTTTTGGAAAGAAGCTATTCAAACTGAAATTGATTCTATATCAAAGTGTAAAACTTGGATTCTAGTAGATTTTTCTCTTGGAGCAAAACCAATTAGTTGCAAACAGATTTTCAAATAGAAATATCATCTTAATGGTTCTATTGATAAATACAAAATTAGATTAGTAGGCAAAGGTTTTACACAAAAAAAACGTTTTATTTTGATACTTTTGCTCTGGTGACAAAAATTGTTCCAATTTGAGTGTTAACATATAGCTTTGACTTCTATTTACAAATTTTTTATTCATCAAATGGATGATAAAATAACTTTTGTAAATAGTGATTTGAAATAATAAGTTTATACTCTTTCTGTCCCATGTTGTTTGTTGTTTTAGCAAAATCAAATTGTCTCAAATTCATTGTTGTTTTACATTTTCAATAAAATATTGATATTCTTTTTCACTCATACTCCTCTTTGTTGTGGGAAATCACATTTCCAACACATTAGTTTTTTTAACACGGGTGGGCCAAAACCTTAAAGTGCGCGCATACAAAATGGGACGGAGGGAATATGACACAATCAAAGGGTTGTTTTATTTTTGGAGAAGAAAATAAAGTTTGCAAACTTCTTAATTAAATCTTTGTATGGTTACTAACATGATGTGACACAAGTAGTAGATACTTGGATCCCTTAACCATTTGATCTTGAGTTCGATCATTGACTGATGCGTATGGAAAAACATTTGTTGGGAGAGGTCAATCCTTCCGATACCTCGAAGGATTTGTCTCCACAATCACCGTGGATGATACCTTGGTTTAAAAAAAAAAAACTTTGTATGGTTTGAAGTAGGATAAGGGAGTCGTACACGTAAAAGGGAAAAATATGACATTTATTGTAGGCTTAAATATGTATTCTACCTTGCAAATATCACCATAATTCAATTATACCCCTGTAAAAATAAAAACTTTAAAATTACCCTTGCAAATATAAATCCTTACGGTTATGCCCCTCGGTCAGCTTCCCATCCAAAAAAATAATTTAAATAAGGTTTAAATATATATTCTGCCCCTACAAATATCACCATAATCCAGTTTGCCCCTGCAAATATCAGCATAATAGAAAAATTAAAGATTTTGACAGGGGCATAACTGGATTATAGTGATATTTGCAGAGGCATAACTGGATTATGGTGATATTTGCAAGGGTAAAACATATATTTAAACCTTATTTAAATTATTTTTTTGGATGAGAAACTGACCGAGAGGCATAACCGTAAGCGATTTATATTTGCAAGGGTACTTTTAAAGTTTTTATTTTTACAGGGGTATAATTGGATTATGGTGATATTTGCAGGGGCAAAACATATATTTAAGCCTTTATTGTATTATAAATTTGACTTCTCCGTAAATTCAGTTATCAAAAAAAAAGTCGAGAGAGAAATAAATTCCATCACGTTTTATGCGATGAAAACACCATATGTTTTCATTATCAAAATGCCAATCAAATAGCTGTAATCAAATGGAAGTGGTTAATGCACTTCATCTGAGAGTATCTTTAACACAATCAACTAAAAAAGTTTGTTATAGTTAGTTCACCAATTTTCTTCTTTTCAGCACTATAGTTGATCTAGGTGGCATCAAGTAAACTAAAATACTAGTTGACGGTAGTGAAATAGCACACCTACAAGATGGGTAAAGTAACAATAAAAAAGAATTCTTTCTCTCTCATCAACAAATAAATAATTCAAAAAATAAATAAATATAAGTAAGTGGGGTTAAGTTAGGTTCGGTTTCTTATAAATAACCTCTATTGGAGCAAAAATCTACTTGAGTCAACTAAAAGTTGCTTAAATCCTACATGAGTGTTCGGACCCACAAAAATTATTTTACAAGTTTACCCAGACTTGGCATGTACCTAATTCGATCCACAAAATGGAACAAATTAGAGCTAAGCTTTACTTACCTAGAAAAAAACTATAATCAAATATCTAAACATGCACAAGAGGCGCACGACTCATTATCCAAATTAGTCCGGTCATCTCTATTATAAGAAAATTAGTTAAGTCTAACTAATTGCCTAGTTTTCAATATTTCATATAAAAAGTTAGTCAAGTTTACTAAATTAACCCTTTCAACATTGAATGAAAAAAATCTCCCATTTTACTTTATTGCCAATCACAATGAAGGGTATATATGGAATAAGAGCATTAAACAAGACAAAAATAGTTTTCACTTATTAAAAACATAAAATTGAACTATTTTTTTGCAAACACTAGAGATTGGAAGGAGTAAAATGTAAGCTTTCAAAAGTCAACTAACTTTTTTGTCATTGCATATATTGTCACTTTCTTGATGCAACATAAACGTAGTTTATACCGTTTCAAAAGTCAACTAAAAAAATTGATAAGAACTAATGCTGGACAAGAGAACAAGCCAGCTCTCGCGAAAGAGCATATTCCATTTTGTTGGTATAAATCAGTATCTTCTGCACGCAATTGCAGACTCATCTCTCAAGTTGGCTATGACCATAATGGGCGGCAAAGCTCTTCTTAAAGAGATTTAGGACCTGTTTGGATTAGTTTATCTTTGAGCTTATGAAAAACAACTTATGAAGTTAAATAAGTTTTTATGTTGATTTACAAGTTCTCACTAACAAAAATTATATCTCTTTGTTTTTCCATAAACTACCTTAACAAGCTTATGAATAATACATAAAAGCTTATGTATTTGCATAAGTTGTTTTGCATAAGCTCAAAATAAACTCTATCCAAACGGGCCCTTAATATTGTTGCATGCTCAAGATTGGATTCGAACCCACCATAATGGACTGGATTTGAACCCAGAACTTTCGTTAACTGGAAGAGAACTTTACCATCTCATCCAAGTGCTATCGATTAGCAATTTAGCATATTCCATTTTATTAATATAAGGAAAAAAACGTGATTTGATTCTGTTCTGCACAGTACTTCTGACCTAAAGGGCGGTCCGAGATAGTTAGTGGTAAGAGTTCTTGATCAACGTGAACTGTCCGATCCGAGCTGGGGTTGTACCTGCAAAACCACTCCGATACTTAAGTCAGTGAAGTAGTCTTAGCAGTGTAATAAATGTGAGATTGTTCCCATTAATGTGGCATTGAATGCAGTATTTATAGAAGGTGGTAGGGTTGGACCTGATAAATCAGGACCATCTGATCTTGTGGCTTGATCTGAACCCTTGAGGTTTGGATCTGTTTCTGGATTTGGGCCGTTGGATATTGGACCCTTGTGGGGTGCGAATAGAAGCTAAAAAGGGGTGCATATAAGTAAAAAGTCTCTCCATAACAGATTCCATCTCACCCCGGGGTCCCGTGACCACCATGATCCCTCCATATAAATCCCCTCACTCCCTCCAACTCATCAAGAATCCTTTACCAGACTCAAGTCCAAGCTTGCTAAAAATATATATACATTATCAAATCAATCACCTCCTTGTAGTAAATTGCTCCGATGTCGGCTTCAGTGGACAAGCGTGGACCCTACATTGACTTTGAGCACGAGATGGTTCGCAAATTCAAGTCAACCCCAAAACTCCCCTTGCTATCTGATTCCGCAAGCGAAGAAGAGGATGAGACGTTGAAGAACCTCATTCATAAAAGCACAGAAGTAGAACCATCCGTGTTAGACCCTCGCGATGAGGGAACTTCTGACCATTGGATCAAACGGAACCCCTCCCTTGTCCGTCTCACAGGCAAGCACCCTTTCAATTCAGAGCCACCACTCCAACGCCTCATGCAACATGGTTTCATCACCCCCGTCCCACTCCACTACGTTCGTAACCATGGACTTGTTCCCAAGGCCCATTGGGACGATTGGGCCGTCGAAGTATCGGGCCTCGTCAAGCACCCGGCCCAATTCTCAATGGACCAACTAGTTACTGACTTTCCTATCCGCGAGTTCCCTGTTACGCTCGTGTGCTCTGCTAACCGTCGCAAGGAGCTGAACATGGTGAAGCAGACTATTGGATTTAACTGGGGCCCATCTGCTACCTCCACTTCGGTGTGGCGTGGTGTACCGTTGAGCAGTGTGCTCCAACGGTGTGGTATTTATAGTCGTAAAAAAGGAGCTCTTTATGTGTGCTTTGAAGGTGCTGAAGAACTGCCAGGTGGCGGTGGGTCCAAATATGGAACGAGTATATTGAGTGAGGTTGCACTGGATCCTACCCGTGACATCATTCTTGCCTATATGCAAAACGGTGAGGTTTTGGCTCCTGATCATGGATTTCCTCTACGGGTCATTGTACCTGGTTTCACTGCAGGAAGAATGGTGAAATGGTTGAAGCGGATTATTGTTACAACCAAAGAATCTGATAGCTATTATCATTACCATGACAATAGAGCACTTCCCTCTCATGTTGTTGCTGAGCTTGCTAATGCAGAAGGTAATCATCCATTTCTATTCCATAATCTAATATTATCGTTACCCTTCATTCCATTTTTGTTAGTTCAATTTTCTGAGGTATTAATTTCTCTCTTTCAAAACGGTTAGCTTGGTTGTACAAACCGGAATATATTATCTATGAGATGAACATAAACTCAGTAATAACCACGCCGTCCGACGGTGAGATACTGCCGGTCAACTCATGGACTACTCAGAGGCCTTACGTACTCAGAGGTTTCGCATATTCTGGTAAGTTTTGTTTTGTATAATTAATTAATTAAGGTCTACAACCTAAAACTCAATGGTAGCCTGCCTTGCTTGGCCCGCAAGCTCAAACTCAACGTTTACCCGTTCTGCCTGCCATCAACCATAATATTTAGTTTCCTTACAAGTTGAATAAAAAAAAACAATACTACTAGTATTTAGTTACAATATTTCAATATTGTATAAGTTTTTCTCGACTTGGAGACTTTTTATTGGATCAAAAAATAATGGCGTAAAACATGACTTGCTTTATGCTTTGGTCTCCATAACAAGCAGAATTTCAATTCTTCTAAAAAAATGGCAGAGTTTTAATATAGAATTATCTAATAATTTTAGTAAATTAATGATTCGATGCATTCTAAAATTTGGATATCAATCGTATTTTTTTCAATTAATAATACTTAATTTATTAATTATTTTATGGATTTCTAAAAGATAATAAAATAATAAATAAATTTAAAGAAAATAAAAACAAAGAGTATGATCATATGTTGTGACTATGCATGACTTGGAACCCAAAAAAGCACACCAATTACTTCAATTATAATTGATTATGTATTAAACATGCATTCATCTAGCGTAGGTAGGATAATGTGAGAGTATATTCAATGCATATGTGACGACAGGGGGTGGGAGAAAGGTGACGCGAGTTGAGGTGACGATGGACAATGGTGAAACGTGGCAGGTATGCAAATTGGAGCATCCAGAGAAACCCAACAAATACGGTAAGCACTATTGTTGGTGCTTTTGGTCTTTAGAGGTGGATATGTTAGACATTTTTGGAGTCAAAGAGATTGCAGTACGTGCTTGGGATGAAGCTCTCAACACTCAACCTGAGAAGCTCAATTGGAATCTTATGGCAAGAATATTACTAGCTACCTCTCTAATCTATCTCCTTTTTTTATTATTATTAAATTCATGATAATTTTGTGTCTAACATTTTTACTTTACAACTAATATGTAGGGCATGATGAACAATAGTTGGTTCAGGGTGAAAATGAATGTGTACAAGCCACAGAAGGATGTGATTTGCATAATGTTTCAGCACCCAACCCAACCAGGAAATCAATCTGGTGGTTGGATGACCAAAGAAAAGAAAGTAGAGAAATCACCAAACTCTAGCCCAACCCCTAATAACAATGTGATCTCCTCAACCTTGCCCATGAACAGTAGTACAAAAATGTACACCATGTCTGAGGTTGAAAAACATAATAACCCTGATTCAGCTTGGATCATTCTCTACGGCAACGTTTATGATTGCACACATTACCTTAAAGACCACCCAGGTGGAGCTGACAGCATTCTCATCAATGCTGGCACCGATTGTACAGAAGAATTTGAAGCCATTCACTCTGATAAAGCCAAGAAAATGCTCCAGGATTACCAAATCGGCAAGCTTGTCACCAAAAACTACACCTCTGATTCTCCTTCTAATAATAACTCCTCAATGCATGGCAATGTTGACGTCATCAATCATAGTGTTGCTTTAATAAACCCACGCGAGAAAATACCATGCAAGCTCATCTCAAAAAAATCCATCTCACATGATGTTAGGCTATTTCGTTTTGCATTGCCCTATGAGGACCAACTCTTGGGTTTGCCTGTAGGGAAACACATATTTTTATGTGCCACTATTGACAAGAAACTATGCATGCGAGCTTTCACTCCAACAAGTAGTGTGGATGAAGTAGGGTATTTTGATTTAGTGGTCAAGGTTTATTTCAAAGGGGTGCATCCAAAGTTCCCTAATGGTGGACTCATGTCACAATACTTGGACTCGCTTCCTATTGGCTCAGTCTTGGACGTGAAGGGTCCATTAGGCCACATAGAGTACACTGGTAGAGGCAACTTTTTGGTTCGTGGAAAACACAGGTTTGCAAAGAGGCTAGCCATGTTGGCAGGTGGAACCGGGATCACACCTATTTATCAGGTGGTTCAAGCCATTTTGAAAGACCCAGAGGATCTTACTGAAATGCATGTGGTATATGCTAACCGGACTGAGGATGATATATTGCTTAGGGATGAGTTCGATGCGTGGGCTAAGAACCATGATCGGTTCAAGGTGTGGTATGTGGTGCAAGAAAGTATAAGAGAAGGGTGGGAATACAGTGTAGGATTCATCACTGAGAGTATCTTGAAGGACCATGTCCCGCGAGCATCACTAGATACGTTGGCAATGGCATGTGGACCACTACCTATGATTCAGTTTGCGGTGCAGCCTAATTTGGAGAAGTTAGGATATGACACCAACAATGATTTGCTCGTGTTTTAGGGCCTTGAATTTTTCTTTGTTACAGAAATTTTAAGGGTAAGAGGATAAGACGCTTCGGTTCAAGATATGGAAATAAGACTCTTTGAATATTTACAAAGAAACTTACGTTTACCTCACTCCAAAAGGATTAGCGGAGATTTGAACTAAAAACCTCTTGTAATACTTAGTTGTGTGTGTATTTTTGTTGTTTTTTAGAATATTTGTGCATTTACTTTGTTGCATATAAATAGTTCCATTGGTATGTTTTATTTATGAAAGGCTTAAATATATTTTGGCATTTTTTCTAAAAAGACAAAGATATGTTATTCATGTGGTGTCACTTTGGCATTGGAGGGCACACAAAAAGAGGAAATTATACTTGATGTAGGGTGGGTGGGTCACTGCAACTCGTAAATCAAAATTATTCTTGTATGGAAGAAACACGTATCAAACACTTAGTGGAGATGAGTGATTTTGAATCTTCTTTCGAACGAAATTATTCATCTCATCTATAGCTTTTTTCTTTTTTATTATTTAAATAAGTGGTTTTCACATATAGCTTTTGTTTAGTGTATTTTCTTGATTTTACCGCCTAAGTGCGACATTGTTTTGTTCATTATCTTGTTGTGACGTTATTTGCTTTCTCGTCTTATTGTGGTGTTCGTTTGTTTTGGAATGACAGATCAACTTCGATCCATTATAGATATTTAATAAATGTTTTAGGAGTCAACGTTACAGATCCAATGATATAGGTATTTTGGCCTTTTATATTTTGTCGCATTTGAATGTATTTTGTTGTATTATGCTATTAACTTGAGTGCTATGAGTTTCTTCACAAATTCTTGCTTTTCAGTTTTATTGGAATTTAATTTATATTGTTTTCGAGGTACTCTCAATTTGAAGGATGAATTTATTTTTTAATCTATAAAAATATAATTATTCAAAGATGAGTTCCTTTAATATAGTGTGCTATTTTGTTATTGTTGTGTAATGACATAGAACATGTTACCAAAACGTGGAATTTTTCAAATGTGCTATGACATATATAGATCAAGGAAGTAAAAGGATCTATCCATGAATTGCATCCAATAACAATTCGCCCGGGTGCTTGGCTTATCATTTTTAATTTGTATCTTTCGTGATGCGATTCTATTTTCATAGATCAAGGAAGTATAAGGATCTATCCATGAATTTGAATCAAACATTACAAAAATCAACGAAAGAAAGAAGATGAAGTAGAATTAAGGTGAACAAAGAAGTGTAGATCGCCACAATTTCCATAGAGAATTAATAAGATCAAACAAATCGCCACAATTTCCATACAAAATTGATAAGATCAATCGAATCACCATAATCTTGATAGGATTGATAAGATTCTTGAGAAAAGGAGCCATGATCACCACAATTGCCATGAGATATTAATAAGATGAATTGAATAGTCACAAGTTTCAAAGCATTGATAAGATCAACTGAATCGCCACAATCTCCTTGAGAAATTGATAAGATCACTCGAATTGTCACAATAGTGAAATGATTGATAAGATTCTTGAAAAGATCGATGAAGAACCTAGAGAAGCACCATGCTCTAACTTCTAGCCATTTAACAAATGATTCTACTCTCCCTCCTAAAGTACTACAAGGCCACCTATTTATAGGGTATGACCATTTACTTCAAGGAAGCATATGGGCCAAGCCCAAGTCCAATTGACCCATGAGTATAAGTAAAAGAAGAGAGCAAAATACAATCTCTAAAATCAACTTACTAAACTACACCAATTTATTTAATATAAACCAGAAATACAAGATAATTTTTAAAATTGTTCTAAAGTGAATGACTTTAAATTTCCTTGTTTCTCTTTGTATTCTTCATTCTTGGTTCTCACCATTGCCTCTCTCTTAGAAGAAATTCGACCTCAAATTTAGCTCCATTATAGGCTCGAATTTCAAAATGGTGGAGATGAATATTTTTTTTGCCCCAAGAATAGGCATTTTCCGGTTACATGAATTCTTGCCAACATGGAAAAAAAGAAATTATCAAAGAGGATAATTCTATTGGGTTTAATAGGATCAAACTCAGAAAAATAAAAACAAGAAACAAAAAAACTCAATTGGTAGGAAAACGTTGTTAGCAAGAAATTATCAAGGAGGGGGTCAATTTTAGGAGATCAATTATTTTGAGTTTAACAAGCATAAATCAAAAGGAGAATTAAAAAAAGAAACACAAATAATCGCATTGTAGGAAAAAATAATGAAACAAAAAAGGAATATATAGTTTTTCGAAACTTTTGATTCAAGAATCATGGTAGAAAGGCTCATGATACCAAATGATGTGATTCTATTTTTGTAGATCACGGAAGTATAAGGATATATCCATTAATTTGAATCAAACATTACAAAAATCAAAGAAACAAAGAAGAAGAAGAAGAATTAAGATGAACAAAGAAGTGTAGATTCGCCACAATTTACATATGAAATTGATAAAATCAATCGAATCGCCCGAATCTTGATAGGATTGATAAGGTTCTTGAAAATAGAAGTCATGATCGCCACAATTACCATGAGATATTGTCAAGGTAAATTGAATCGCCACAAACTTCAAAGAATTGGTAAGGTCAGTTGAATGCCACAATTTCCATGTTAAATTGATAAGATCATTCAAATCGCCACAATCTTGAAATGATTAATAAGATTCTTGAAAAGTTCAAAACTTAGAGGAGCATCATGCTCTAACTTCTACCCATTTTACAAATGATTCTTTTTTTTTTTTGGTCAAGAAGTATTGATTACCATTGAAATGGGCAAGACCCCAACCAATACATCCAAATAGAGTACCACTAACCATACATAGATAGCCTCCATACAACACATGGGATCAATCTAGATGGGAAGCATAAACTGAAATTAAAATTAACTAGCTCAAAAAAACAACAGCGGCCCAAACATTGAAATACAAACCAAAACTTGACCGGTAGGTGAGAACCCGGAATCAAAGTAATGATTGAAGATAATAGGGTAGCTACCATCAATAATCACTACGCCAGAATTAAGAAAAATAGGCGCTACTTAAGCAGCGTTTATTAAAAAGCGCTAGGTAAGGTGATACGGTCAAAGGGACAGGCAGCGCTTATTTAAAAAACGCTGGGTATTGACAAACACTCGCAAGGGAAAGGCAGCGCTTACTTGGAAAGCGCTGGTTATTGATAAAACGCGCAAGGCAAAAGGCAGCGCTTAAATGAAAAGCGCTGGGTATTCGTAGGCAAAAGGGCAGCGTTTATCAGCAAGCGCTGCTTATTGGTTAAAACGCGCTACCCAATAGGTAGCGCTTCTGCAGCAAGCGCTGCTTATGGATGTCCTAATGGCTAGCGCTTTTAAGTGAAGCGCTGCCTATTGGTTTTTTCGCGTCCTAATGGCTAGCGCTTTTAAGTGAAGCGCTGCCTATTGGTTTTTTTTTATTTCTTCCTTTCCCAGCGTTAACCACGTAAAGCACACTAGCTACTCCACTCTCTCAAGCTCTCCTCCCTCCTCCTCCCTTGGTCGCACGTACGTTCTCCCTCCTCCTCCCATCACAAAGGACATTTTCGTTCTCTCAAGCTCTCATTTTCGTGGCTCTAGATTTTCGTGGCTCTCTCTCATTTTTTTTCCCAAAGGACATCACACTTCTCCCATTTTCGCAAAGGATTTTGGTTTGTACGTGGAAGCTCATTTCTTCCCCATTTTTGGTTCTCTTTCACAAAGGTTAGTAATACTACATGTTGTTCTAGTTATTTTACTGGCATTGGAACCTTAGGTTAGATGATTCAAAGTTGATGCTTGATGATTAGTTCTTTGAAATGGTGTTTCTAGACTTGAGGGGAAATGTAGTTGTAGTGTTTGTTGAAATGTCCAAATGAAATGCTTGTTAATTTAATTTGATGTAGGTGTAGTGTTTGTTGAAATGTCCAAATGAAATGCTTTTTAATTTAATGTTGCTCTAGGTTAATGAAATGCTTTGATGTTGCTCTAGGTTAATTTGATGTAGGTTAATGATTTTACTCCATTAAACTATAGGTTGTGTGATATTAATGAGTGAACTAGAAAAAGTCATAGAGAGAAAACTAGTGAAAGAATCAATACATTAAATATTCTTATTCAATTTCAATGAATGAACTAGTTATAGGTATAGAAAGTATATATAATACAAGTGACTTAGGAATAATAGTGACTTATGAATGAATTAATTTCACAAAAATTGATTGTATGTTTGTCTTTATTAGGTATAGAAAGTATATATAATACAAGTGACTTATGTGATTGAGCTATTCTTTAACCCCCTATTTTAATATATATGGCTAATTAACTTAATGAATGTTTATAGGAATTGAAAATACTTCCTTCGAGTTCGTGTTGGTTCGTGAGTTCGTTATAGTTCCAGTTCGAGTTCGTTTCTTTCGTATCTAAGTGGTTTGAGAGTTCGGTTCATTTGCTAGTGCGTGGTTCGCCTAGGTTGGAGTTCATTGTTGCTTTCACTTGTTCAGGTACTTTTGTTGTTTAAAACTAGAGTGACTATTTATTTATTTAAAACTGAAATTGCCTCTCTTATTTATTTTATGTGTTCCTTTTCTTTTAGTTGTGCTTGAAATGAAAGATTGATACCTAACTTAGTCTTGGCAACAACAATGATTCTAAAAATCAATTGCTAATAACTGTTTTGATTGAACCATGATGATTTATACTTGAACAAGAATATAAGTTATGTAAACTTGTATATGTGTGGTGAATGAAACTAGCAAAGTAAAATCAAATATGCCTAAATATGCGAATTGTTTGTTGTTTGTCACCTATAATAGGTTTTTAAGTTCTCTTATCAGGATAGGATTTTATTATAAATAAATACTGGGAAATTATGGATAGAGAGTGGATGTCTGCCAATCGTCTGTCCAAGGAATATGTTGCTGGAGTGGATTAGTTTGTGAAGTGTGCTGTTGAACGTTTAGGGACTTCTAGTAACATGAAGTGTCCTTGTTTGAGTTGTTGTTATGTAAAATCAGTTAATGCAGAGGAGTTGGCAGGACATTTAAAGGGTTGCGGAATAGATCAAAGTTACACTTGTTGGACAATGCATGGTGAGGAAAGAAGTGAATCTTCAAATATGGGTAATAGTACTGAGAGATGTGCACCAGTTGACACCGAAAGACCTACATTTGAAGGGGGCGAATTTGAAGAGATGGCAAAGGCTGTTGAAGACGATCTTAATGACTGTCCTCAAATGTTTGAGAAATTGATAACGGATGCGGAGACACCGTTGTATTCAGGTTGTACTGAATTCACAAAACTATTGGCTGTGATAAAGTTGTATAACTTGAAAACTTGCCACGGATGGATGGATAAAAGCTTTACGGAATTACTCGCACTGTTGAAAGAAATGTTGCCGAAGGATAATGTTCTCCCTTCTCGGACCTATGATGCAAAACGAATGTTAGGGTCCATTGGGTTGAACTATGAGAAGATACATGCTTGTCCCAATGATTGCATTTTATTTCGGAATGAACATGCCTCGTTAAAGTCGTGTCCTAAATGTAATGCATCGCGATATAAAAAGAAAGAATCTGCTCCAGAAAAGGTGTTGTGGTATTTTCCCATAATTCCTCGATTTAGGCGCATGTACCATAGTTCAGAAGATGCAAAACACTTGACATGGCATGATGATGAAAGGATTAAAGATGGCATGCTACGACACCCGGCAGATTCTCCGCAATGGAAGAAAATTGATATTGATTATCCTGATTTCGGGTTGGATCCAAGAAACCTACGACTTGCATTGTCTGCTGATGGATTTAATCCGCACGGCATTCAGAGTAGCTCCCACAGTACATGGCCCGTGATTTTGGCGATCTATAACTTACCTCCATGGCTTTGCATGAAACGCAAATATATGATGTTGTCTTTGTTAATTTCTGGGCCCAAGCAACCGGGAAATGATATTGATGTATACTTGGCTCCGTTAATTGAAGACTTGAAGCTAATGTGGGAGATTGGAGTAGAGGTGTATGATGGGTTCAGAGAAGAAACTTTCACCCTGAGGGCTATGATTTTTGGCACAATTAATGACTTTCCAGCATACGGCAATCTATCTGGGTACAGTAACAAAGGTCAGTGTGCGTGCCCTATATGTGAAGATAACACTGATTGGATGTGGTTGGAACATGGTAGGAAGAATATCTACTATGGTCATCGTAGGTTTTTGCCATCTAATCATTCGTATCGACTGTTGAAAAAGGCATTCAATGGGAATATCGAAACCCGTAAAGCTCCCATGGCTTTGATGGGTGAACAACTATTTGAAAAGGTGAGAGGTTTGAACATTAAATTTGGGAAGCCTTTTGCAGGAGAGCTTGCCAAACGGGGGTGGAAGAAAAAGTCAATTTTCTTTGAGTTGCCATACTGGAAGTCATTATATGTAAGGCACTTCATTGATGTGATGCATGTTGAAAAAAATGTCTTTGAAAGTGTCATCGGTACCTTGCTCAATATGCCAGGAAAGACTAAAGATACCATCAACTCGAGGTTGGACTTGCTTAGTATGGGGTTGAGACCAGAATTGGGTCCGTTAAAGAAGGGTACACGTACATATCTACCTCCGGCAGCTCATACTTTATCTAAAAAGGAGAAGACCGTGTTTTGTAAGTTTCTTCATGGAGTTAAAGTTCCAGAGGGTTACTCTTCAAATGTTATGAACCTTGTATCGATGAAAGACCTCAAGTTAAAGTCTTTAAAGTCTCATGATTGCCATGTTCTAATGGAGAATTTGCTACCCATTGGTATACGTTCCATTTTGCCTAAGAAAGTGCGCAAGACCCTAACCAAACTTAGTTTCTTCTTTAAGGCGATTTGTAGTAGAGTGATTGACCCTAGAAAGTTGCCATCATTGCAAAGAGAAATTACTGTCACTTTGTGTGAGCTTGAGATGTATTTCCCACCTTCGTTTTTTGACATAATGATTCATCTAATAGTTCATCTGATTAGAGAGACACAATTGTGTGGCCCATGTTACATGAGATGGATGTATCCGTTTGAGCGTTACATGAAGATATTAAAAGGTTATGTGAAAAACCGATCACGACCCGAGGGTTGTATTGTTGAGCGCTACATAGTTGAAGAAGCTATTGAGTTCTGTACCGGCTATCTATCTAGTCTTGAATATTCTGTGGGACTGCCAAGGTCTCGTCACTTAGGAAGCATTAGTAAAGGGATGTCAGGAACAAAAATAGTGATGGTATCAAGGAAAGAACTAGATGAAGCACACTTATATGTTTTGCACAATGATATTGAGGTTGATTCATATGTTTCCAAGCACATGGACATACTTAAGAGTGATCACCCATATAAGACTCAAGTTTGGTTAACAAAAGAACATAATCGGAGTTTCATAGTGTGGCTAAAAGAGCACATTGATTTCGAATTTGCTATGAATCCTTCCTCGATTTCAGAAAGATTGAGATTGTTAGCAAAAGGTCCAAATATGCAAATTTTCTCTTACGCCAGCTATCTAATGAACGGGTACACGTTCTATACAAAAAACCATGATGATCAAAGTAAAATGCAAAATAGTGGGGTGACTCTTGTAGCTCAAGCTTTGCATACATCAAGTGCCAAAGACAGAAATCCCATATATGCGAATATGTCATACTTCGGGGTCATTGAACACATATGGGAATTGGATTACAACATGTTTCGGGAGCCTGTGTTCCAATGTAAGTGGGTTGACAATAATAGTGGTTTACAGATTGATGAGTCGGGGTTCATGCGGGTGAATTTCAATAAGTTAGGATATAAAGATGAGCCTTTTATTTTGGCATCCTGTTAGCCTGTAATTTCGACAAGCTTCATTAAAGATGGTCAACATGGCCTGACTTATATTTATTTCACAAAGACCATATTATTTCGACAAAGAAAATGGTCATGCGCAAGGTAAACTCGACAAGTTTCCAGGGAAGCAAAAGCAAGAGAGAGGAAAATCGACACAGGCTTTCGACAGACAGAAAACAGAGCAGTTATGCGTTGAAGACTAGCAGTTGGTCGAAGCGTGATAGAGCGGTTTTGGTCGAAAGTAAGAGCAGTTACTTGGTCGAAAGTAGGAGCAGTTACTTATTTTCAAATTGTTAGGCAGTTACTTAGTTCAAATTTCCCTCTCTTTTCCTTTGTATAAATAACTGTTTCTGAGAAGAAACAGAGGTCGCAAATCACAATACACACCCGATTCCTGAAACTCTAACTTCCAAGCCAGAGCGAAAAACGAGTGGAAGAATCGCTGTACGTGATCGTGTACCATTTTTATGATTCAATGCAATTTACTTGTCTGTTCTTTACAATTCTTGCACCATTTACTGCTTCTTTTCTTTTCAATTCTGTTAATCATTTGCAAATCGTCCCCTTTTCTACATTTTCTGAAACAAAAACTTTTGCAATTCAAAGGCAATTGCTTTGAGATTTTTCTAGTTTGATCTCACAAACCTTCTAATAAAACTAGTGATTGTTTGCTAAAAACACCAGCAAACAAATTGGCACGCCCGGTGGGACTTTGCCTTTGATTTTGTTCATTCTCGTACTCTCTTATTTGTATTCGCTGTTGTATGCACTTAAGAAGTGGTAAAATGGTTCGTTCTGGTACGAATAATGCATCTAGTTCCAACCCTGTGGTTTCACAAGGGCAAGGAACAACAATGGATTCTGCGAGCGTTAGTGCAGGACCATCATCGTCGACAACCGTTTCTTCATTATCAATGACTAATGTTGGTTCAACGCAGTCAGAAATGGCATCTTTGCCTATGTCTTTGCCGTTAAGTGCAGGGCTTCATAGCCCTTACATGGCAATGGGAAACGGTTTAGACCCACGTTTGAATAACGTGCATCTACCCCCATTTCCTTTGGGAATGTATGGCATGCCTACTGGAATGCCACATATTTCGACCTTTTCCCCTACACATGTCTCTTCTGAGAGCGTATTTGGTCGAAATCCCCCAGCATTAACCAATACGTCTTTGTTGGCCTTAAGACAGCAAGTAGACGAGAGTAATCACGATATGGTTAATATGCTTACCCAACAAATTGGTACAGTTTTCAATCCATTGATTCAAAATACCAATAGCAGTTACCAAATGTTGGCAAATCAGATGAGTAGGATTGCAGACTTCTTCGGGGCTCCAGCGGTTAATAATGGGCAAGTTCCTATTATTGCGGGTAATGCGTCGCCAGTTAACCCCCAAGAAGCAGTTGCAGTCGAAGCGTCGACAGTTGTAGGCGAACTACAAGGGGCAGTAAACCACGTCCCTGAAGTAGTTTTGGTAAATAGACACCAGAACGCTGATGAAGTTGTTCGACAAGTGCAACAACACAATATTGGCGCAGAAAACAATATAGCTACTTTAGTCGAAACTATTTTGGCGCAAAATGGCCTTAACATAGGTTTACAAAGGCCTAACTTCGTATCACCATTATGTGAATACGTATTACAAACTGAGTTACCAAGGGGATGGAAAGTTCCCAAGTTTACTAAGTTTGGTGGTGATACAAATGAGTCCATAGTCGAACACATTGCTCGTTTCTTGACTGAGGCTGGGGACTTAGCACAAAATGAGAATTTGAAGATGAAATACTTTCCAAATTCTCTAACTAAAAATGCTTTCACTTGGTTCACGACCTTACCCCCTGGTTCTATGTTCACATGGGGACAATTAGAAAAGGCATTCCATGCACAGTTTTACATGGGCCAGTCGAAAATTAGTCTTAAAGAATTGGCTAGTGTTCGGCGCAAAATGCCTGAAACTATTGATGATTACTTAAACAGATTTAGGCTGTTGAAATCTCGTTGCTTCACACAAGTCCCTGAACATGAGCTTGTCGAAATGACTGCTGGTGGCCTTGATTACTCAATTAGAAAGAAATTAGACACATCTCATTTGCGAGATATGGCTCATTTGGATGATAGAGTTCGACAAGTTGAAAGGCTTAGAGAGGAAAAATCTAGGTCGAATAGGTATCATAAAAAAGAAAAAGTGGCATATGTCGAAGAAGAATTTGACGTTACATATAGTAATGTCGAAGAAGAGGAGATAGACGTGGCTGAACTCAAGCTTGGTCCTCCTTATACCTGTAAATTATTAAGGCCTGCTGTTTGCTGGTGTTTTTAGCAAACAATCACTAGTTTTATTAGAAGGTTTGTGAGATCAAACTAGAAAAATCTCAAAGCAATTGCCTTTGAATTGCAAAAGTTTTTGTTTCAGAAAATGTAGAAAAGGGGACGATTTGCAAATGATTAACAGAATTGAAAAGAAAAGAAGCAGTAAATGGTGCAGGAATTGTAAAGAACAGACAAATAAATTGCATTAAATCATAAAAGTGGTACACGATCACGTACAGCGATTCTTCCACTCGTTTTTCGCTCTGGCTTGGAAGTTAGAGTTTCAGGAATCGGGTTGTGTATTGTGATTTGTGACCCCTGTTTCTTCTCAGAAACAGTTATTTATACAAAGGCAAAGAGGGGGAAAAACTGACTAAGTAACTGCCTAGAAATTTGAAAATAAGTAACTGCTACTCCTACTTTCGACCAGAACCGCTCTGTCACGCTTCGACCAACTGCTAGTCTTCAACGCATAACTGCTCTGTTTTCTGTCTGTCGAAAGCCTGTGTCGATTTTCCTCTCTCTTGCTTTTGCTTCCCTGGAAACTTGTCGAGTTTACCTTGCGCATGACCATTTTCTTTGTCGAAATAATATGGTCTTTGTGAAATAAATATAAGTCAGGCCATGTTGACCATCTTTAATGAAGCCTGTCGAAATTACAGGCTAACAAATTGCCCCCCAAAAATGTCTTTTTCGACTGAACTTGAGGAGGAAGAAGAGAAAGACATTTTTTGAATTCACCATCGAAATAACTTTGCACTTGAGTAAAATAGCTGTATACCTGATGCACCACTGTTAAGTGTTGTTTCCATATTCAAACCTTGAACTTGAACAGGCTGTAAATTCGGCCTTTGATTATGTTTACTGATTCTCTGTGCTTTCGACAATGTTCTGGCAACTTAAATGTCATGTTTTTACGCTTTCTTTATATTTATTCCAGCGTTATTTTAACTTCGTGCAACGTTGGCTTATACTTTTTCAAGTATTTACCATTTATACGCAAAATTCTTTCATCAGCGCCGATCTCTTCGACCTCATATGCGCCGTTTGAATAAACTTGTAAAATTTTAAATGGTCCTTCCCAACTTGGGGACCATTTACCAAAGACTCTATCTTTTTTATCCATAGGCAATAGGACCTTCCACACTAGATCACCTGAATTAAAGGCTTTAAACTTAACCTATTTGTTATAAGTTTTAGTTACCCTCTCTTTCTGTCGAATAAGCGTATCTAAAGCTAATAACCTTTCTTCGTCTAAATCAACCAATTCATCAAGCATCATATTCCAATAATAATCAGAGGGAATCTCCCACTGTCTTTGAATTCTTGTTGATTGTAGACAAATTTCAACAGGCAACACTGCATCGTGTCCAAATGTTAGCCTATAAGGAGTAGTGTTGATAGATTCTTTGGGTGAATTACGACAAGCCCATAATGCTTGATCAAGGGTATTATGCCAATTTTTGGGTTTCTGCCCAACATGCTTTTTAATCAAATTAATAATAACTTTATTGGCAGCTTCTACTTGACCATTGGCTTGCGCATAATATGGTGTCGAAGTTAATAACTTAAAACCAATTTCAGAAGCAAATTTTACCATTTTTTTACCAGTGAAAACTGATCCCTGATCTGTAGTAATGGTTTCTGGAATTCCAAATCTATAAATGATATGATTTTGAATAAACCTTATCACTGCTTCTTGATCAACATTGGCTAAAGGTATAGCTTCAACCCATTTGGTGAAGTAATCAATTCCCACAAGGATATATCTATGGCCCTTCGACGAAGTTGGCTTTATCTCTCCAATCACATCTAGAGCCCAACCTCTAAATGGCCAAGGTTTGACTATGGCATGTAATTCATTTGCCGGTACATGTTGTATCCCAGCATGCTTTTGACACTCTTGGCATCCCTTGGCAAATTCTATGCAATCTTTAAGCATAGTTGGCCAATACATTCCTTGTCGAAATAATAACCACTTCATTTTGTGGCCTACTTGGTGTGAACCACATGCTCCACTATGTGTATCAGAGACTGCTAAATATGCCTCATTTTCACTAAGACATTTTAATAGTACTCCTTCAGGAGTCTTTTTAAACAATTCGTTTCCAATTATCACATAGCTCAAAGCTCTGTATATTACCTTTTTATTGGTATTTCTTGTGGGATTTTGCAAATATTCCGCAATAGGCCTTCGCCAATCATTATTGGTCATATTGTCAAGAGCAAAAATTTCTGCTAAGTCAAAGTCACCAAAAAATTGACGTTTTTCGACAACGACTAGTTCCTCGTTTGCGTTTGTTGCCCCCCCAATTTTTGGTGTTGACAATAGTGACGAAGAATAGTCATTAGAAATGATTTTATCCTTTATTTCGATTAACTCTTCCAGGCTTTGTTTTGAAACTTTATAGCCTGAAGCAATTTGTGCCAATTCATTTGCCACTTGATTATCAATTCGTGGTAAATGTTCTAAGTGAACAGACTCAAATCTTTTTAACAAAGCATTGGCAACAACAAAGTA
The DNA here is from genome assembly GCA_963573325.1 of Astragalus glycyphyllos. NCBI lineage: Eukaryota > Viridiplantae > Streptophyta > Magnoliopsida > Fabales > Fabaceae > Astragalus > Astragalus glycyphyllos. Next base: position 78,021,406 of record OY754307.1, read on the forward strand.
TCTGATAAGGTGCTCTTTAATGCATTTGTACTCTCTTGTCAATTGTTTGACAACCAACTCAGAGTCACCTTTTATTTCGACATGACTTGCCCCCAGCTCAAGTAAGATTTCAAGGCCTACTATTAAAGCCTCATACTCAGCCTCATTATTGGAGCAAACATCTCGAATTTTAAACTTATACTTCGTTGGAATGTTAGTAGGAGATATTATTAAAATACCAATCCCAACTCCATGTTTATGGCTTGAGCCATCAAAGTACAACCTCCAAGGATATACGTCTACAAAACTTAATGTTTCTTCGACAACAGAATGGTCTACTATAAAATCAGCAACCACTTGTCCTTTAATTGATTTTAGAGGTTGATAAGTTAAGTTGTATTCTGACAAAGCCAAAGCCCATTTACCAATTCGGCTATGCATTATTGGTTTCGACAGCATATGCTTAATAACATCAAAATGCGAATAAACAGAAACATCAGCTGGTTTTATATATTGCTTTAACTTTGTACACGAAAAATACAAACAAAGGCACAACTTTTCTATAGGAGTGTACCTCGTTTCGGCATCATTAAAGACCCTACTGAGGTAATAAATGGCTCTTTCGACACCACTATCATCCTCTTGTGCTAACATGCTACCTATTGTTCTATCAGAAGTTGCTATATACAATTTGAGCACTTTGTGTTTAATAACAGGCAACAAAATTGGTGGTTTCATCAAATAATACTTGATTTCGTCGAAGGCTGCTTGATGCATTGGTTCCCATTTGAACTCTTCTTCCTTCTTCAGTCTTAACAATGGCGAAAAAACTTGTGTTTTGCCACTTAGATTTGATATAAATCTTCGAAGGAAATTGATTTTTCCCAGCAACGACTGAAGCTCCTTTTTGGTCGAAGGGGCCTTCGTTTCCATAATTGCCTTAGTCTTATTTTGATTGATTTCAATGCCTTTTTTTGTGCACTATAAAACCCAAGAAATCACCTGCACGCACACAAAAGGCACATTTTAATGGATTTAATTTCAATCCATATTTCCTCATTCTTTCAAAAGAACGGCGAAGATGGTCTAAATGACCACTTTCTGAGGAAGATTTAACCACCACATCATCTATGTATACTTGCATAAAATCATCAATAAAATCATGAAACATAGAATTCATGGCCCTCTGATATGTAGCACCAGCATTCTTTAAGCCAAAGGGCATTACTACCCATTCATAAACACCCAATGCCCCTGGACATCTAAAAGCAGTTTTCGACACATCCTCTTCAGCAATGAAGATTTGATTATACCCAGAATAACCATCGAGCATACTAAGATAATCAAACCCTGCTGCTGAATCTATTAGCATTTCTGCCACAGGCATTGCGTATTCATCCTTGGGAGATGCATTATTTAAATCCTTAAAATCTATGCAAACTCTAAGAGTCCCATTTTTCTTTATTACAGGAACTATATTGGCTAACCATTCGACATACCTGGCAGTTCTGATGAATTTGTTTCTGAATAGCCTTTCGATTTCCTCTTTGATCTTAGCCAACACTTGAGGAGCAAATCTTCTTGGCACTTGCTTCACTGGTTTCTTCCCTGGTCGAATTGGTAATTGCATTTCCACTACTTCTCGACTTAACCCAGACATTTCGTCGTAATCCCAAGCAAAGCAGTCTTTGAACTCCCTTAGCAATGTAATGACTTGGGTTTTTAGAGAAGCATCAATATTTGCACTAATATAAGTTGGCCTTTTTATTGAGCCATTTCCCAAATCAACTTCTTCTAACGGGTCTTGAGCTTGCATATGCTTTGTCAAATCTCTAGGATCCTTTTCAAAACCTAATGGATCATTATCATAGATACAGTCAAGTCTTTCATCTATGACTATGCCATTTTCTTCATGTAACTCACTGGTTTCGACAGCCATTGTTTGTTGAATAATTTCGGCCTCCATAGCCGCTTTAAACTTGTTTTCGGCCATATAAGCCGTAATTTTGTCCCATGCATTGGGCACTGACATAAGAACATTTTCAAGAACCAGTGTTCCACCCCGTTGGTCGAAAAACACCATCAGGATAGACACTATCATCTCCCATTATTTCTCTTTCCCAAACAAAACCATAATTTGGGTCAAGATGAACTGAGGCAAAAACATTATCCGCAGGAACATATGCCTCATTAGAAGATGAACATGGCGCAATCTTCGCCATTTGTTTCTCAAAATTTTCCTTGGTAACTTGGTTCACATCAGCACGGAAGTAGCTCTGATCGGCCTCAACATACTCTACCAAACCATCTTCCTTCCACATTACTAAACGTTGATGCAAAGTTGAAGGGACAGCACCAACTCCATGGATCCACTCTCTACCAAGGAGCAAATTAAAATTCGCTTTAGAGGCTATCACTAAGAACAATGTAGTCCTCTTTATGGAACCAACAATTAAGTCCACCTCAATGGCCCCCAAAGAATGGCCAGTTTTGCCTTCATAGTTGCTTAAGACAATGTTATGTGGCCTGAGGTCAGTATCGAACTTACCAATCTTCTTCAAAAGACCATGTGGCATTAAATTCACTGCAGCTCCACCATCCACTAACACTTTGTTAATTCCAACACCATTGACTTTGGCTTGGACATACAGGGGTTTCAAGTGGTTTTGCATACTCATATCTGGCTTCTCGAAGGTAGCCATTTGGTCTTCGACACAACCATTGTTCATCACATAGTAACACATTGGCTTATGATGAGCCATATCCTCTGTGAAATCCTCTTCAACGTCATTTGGTACTGTGATAACATCGTACTCAAGAGGCAGTATTGATACCACATTGCAAACAACGTCGAAATCATCTCCAGAATCATTAAAATCAGACTCCATGTCTTCATCCATGTCGAAATTAGCATTTCTTTCTTTCACTGTTGACAATGGAGGAAATATTCTTTCAAGAGCAGGCCTTCTTGGCTTTTCTGTTACCACAGCCTTGCTTTTGGCCTTATTCGCTGCACACACATGACTAGCAACATCAGCATTCTTCTTTGTGGCAACTTCAGCTTTGTGAACCTCACTCTTCGCCACTATCATGCTGCGTGGAACTTGATTATTAGCCAAATGACTTGGAACCTGGTTAATGTCAAAGTGTGCCTTCTTCTTCTGTTGTCTTTGGTAACGACGCCACTGTGTTCTAGTCATAGGGTTCTTACCCTTATAGTTATTCTTATAATTAAACTTAATAGCATCAGTACCTGGCTTGACAGCTTTAGCACGTTGATTATTGGGCACCCACGCTTCGACAGGAGCACTAGCACTTGGGACAAAGGATTTACCTGTTGACAGCTTCAAATACCCTTTTGCTGAGGACTTCTCCTTAGCAAATTGTCGTTTACTTGTTGAAAGCTTTGCTGACACATTAGCCTCATAGCCAGGAAGATCTCCTTTTGCAAAGTCAAATTTTGGCCTGTTATCAAGCCATTTTCTTTTGCGTTGTTGTTGATCCTGATAACCTTCGACAGCTTTAGCTGCTTCTTTATCGAAGACAGCACTGCACCTTGGGCAAAGCATAACTTCAGAGTTATTCCACTTACACCGATTGAGGAAATCTATCAATTCTTCCTCAGCCTTTGGATACACAGCGTGTATCTTCCCATCATATTCTTTTAGGGTCACCTCCTGTTTCTTACCTTCAGCATACATAAAACCTTTTAATTTCTCGGTGGCAGTCTTGACACACTTAGGAGGGTCTGCCATTTGAGCATCCACCATGCCTACATCAGCTTCGACAGGTTCAGAGTACATAGCTTCAGCCTTAGGCAATGGATCAACATCAATCTGCATAGGAGCTTTCATTTTCTTATCAGCAAATTTGAGTCTTCCTTCGTCAACTGCTTTCTGCACAATATCCCTGAAGAGCACACAACGGTCAGTGTTATGTCCCAAAAAATTATGGAACTTACAATAACCCTTTTTCTTTCTTTGGTCAAGAGTTGGTATTTTAAGGCCTTTAGGCACTAATATTTGACCATCAGTTACTAAAAGATCAAAAATTTCATCACATTTAGTAACATCAAAAGTATAAGTCTTAGGCATAAATCTACCATTCTTAGGCTCTACAGGGTTATTCCCATTCGCAGGCCTTAATAATTTACTGGTATAAGGAGAACCAGGCTTAAGTTCAGCCACGTCTATCTCCTCTTCTTCGACATTACTATATGTAACGTCAAATTCTTCTTCGACATATGCCACTTTTTCTTTTTTATGATACCTATTCGACCTAGATTTTTCCTCTCTAAGCCTTTCAACTTGTCGAACTCTATCAGTCAAATGAGTCATATCTCGCAAATGAGATGTGTCTAATTTCTTTCTAATTGAGTAATCAAGGCCACCAGCAGCCATTTCGACAAGCTCATGTTCAGGGACTTGTGTGAAGCAACAAGATTTCAACAGCCTAAATCTGTTTAAGTAATCATCAATAGTTTCAGGCATTTTGCGCCGAACACTAGCCAATTCTTTAAGACTAATTTTCGACTGGCCCATGTAAAACTGTGCATGGAATGCCTTTTCTAATTGCCCCCATGTGAACATAGAACCAGGGGGTAAGGTCGTGAACCAAGTGAAAGCATTTTTAGTTAGAGAATTTGGAAAGTATTTCATCTTCAAATTTTCATTTTGTGCTAAGTCCCCAGCCTCAGTCAAGAAACGAGCAATGTGTTCGACTGTGGACTCATTTGTATCACCACCAAACTTAGTAAACTTGGGAACTTTCCATCCCCTTGGTAACTCAGTTTGTAATACGTATTCACATAATGGTGATACGAAGTTAGGCCTTTGTAAACCTATGTTAAGGCCATTTTGCGCCAAAATAGTTTCGACTAAAGTAGCTATATTGTTTTCTGCGCCAATATTGTGTTGTTGCACTTGTCGAACAACTTCATCAGCGTTCTGGTGTCTATTTACCAAAACTACTTCAGGGACGTGGTTTACTGCCCCTTGTAGTTCGCCTACAACTGTCGACGCTTCGACTGCAACTGCTTCTTGGGGGTTAACTGGCGACGCATTACCCGCAATAATAGGAACTTGCCCATTATTAACCGCTGGAGCCCCGAAGAAGTCTGCAATCCTACTCATCTGATTTGCCAACATTTGGTAACTGTTATTGGTATTTTGAATCAATGGATTGAAAACTGTACCAATTTGTTGGGTAAGCATATTAACCATATCGTGATTACTCTCGTCTACTTGCTGTCTTAAGGCCAACAAAGACGTATTGGTTAATGCTGGGGGATTTCGACCAAATACGCTCTCAGAAGAGACATGTGTAGGGGAAAAGGTCGAAATATGTGGGGTTCCAGTAGGCATGCCATACATTCCCAAAGGAAATGGGGGTAGATGCACGTTATTCAAACGTGGGTCTAAACCGTTTCCCATTGCCATGTAAGGGCTATGAAGCCCTGCACTTAACGGCAAAGACATAGGCAAAGATGCCATTTCTGACTGCGTTGAACCAACATTAGTCATTGATAATGAAGGAACGGTTATCGACGATGATGGTCCTGCGCTAATGTTTGCAGAATCCATTGTTGTTCCTTGCCCTTGTGAAACCACAGGGTCGGAACTAGACGCATTATTCGTACTGGACCGAACCATTTTACCACTTCTTAAGTGCATACAACAGCGAATACAAATAAGAGAGTATGAAAATGAACAAAATCAAAGGCAATGTCCCACTGGGCGTGCCAATTTGTTTGCTGGTGTTTTTAGCAAACAATCACTAGTTTTATTAGAAGGTTTGTGAGATCAAACTAGAAAAATCTCAAAGCAATTGCCTTTGAATTGCAAAAGTTTTTGTTTCAGAAAATGTAGAAAAGGGGACGATTTGCAAATGATTAACAGAATTGAAAAGAAAAGAAGCAGTAAATGGTGCAGGAATTGTAAAGAACAGACAAATAAATTGCATTAAATCATAAAAGTGGTACACGATCACGTACAGCGATTCTTCCACTCGTGTTTCGCTCTGGCTTGGAAGTTAGAGTTTCAGGAATCGGGTTGTGTATTGTGATTTGTGACCCCTGTTTCTTCTCAGAAACAGTTATTTATACAAAGGAAAAGAGGGGGAAAAACTGACTAAGTAACTGCCTAGAAATTTGAAAATAAGTAACTGCTACTCCTACTTTCGACCAGAACCGCTCTGTCACGCTTCGACCAACTGCTAGTCTTCAACGCATAACTGCTCTGTTTTCTGTCTGTCGAAAGCCTGTGTCGATTTTCCTCTCTCTTGCTTTTGCTTCCCTGGAAACTTGTCGAGTTTACCTTGCGCATGACCATTTTCTTTGTCGAAATAATATGGTCTTTGTGAAATAAATATAAGTCAGGCCATGTTGACCATCTTTAATGAAGCCTGTCGAAATTACAGGCTAACACCTGCGAATGGGAATAACCCTGTAGAGCCTAAGAATGATAGATTTATGCCTAAGACTTATACTTTTGATGTTACTAAATGTGATGAAATTTTTGATCTTTTAGTAACTGATGGTCAAATATTAGTGCCTAAAGGCCTTAAAATACCAACTCTTGACCAAAGAAAGAAAAAGGGTTATTGTAAGTTCCATAATTTTTTGGGACATAACACTGACCGTTGTGTGCTCTTCAGGGATATTGTGCAAAAAGCAGTTGACGAAGGAAGACTCAAATTTGCTGATAAGAAAATGAAAGCTCCTATGCAGATTGATGTTGATCCATTGCCTAAGGCTGAAGCTATGTACTCTGAACCTGTCGAAGCTGATGTAGGCATGGTGGATGCTCAAATGGCGGACCCTCCTAAGTGTGTCAAGACTGCCACCGAGAAATTAAAAGGTTTTATGTATGCTGAAGGTAAGAAACAGGAGGTGACCCTAAAAGAATATGATGGGAAGATACACGCTGTGTATCCAAAGGCTGAGGAAGAATTGATAGATTTCCTCAATCGGTGTAAGTGGAATAACTCTGAAGTTATGCTTTGCCCAAGGTGCAGTGCTGTCTTCGATAAAGAAGCAGCTAAAGCTGTCGAAGGTTATCAGGATCAACAACAACGCAAAAGAAAATGGCTTGATAACAGGCCAAAATTTGACTTTGCAAAAGGAGATCTTCCTGGCTATGAGGCTAATGTGTCAGCAAAGCTTTCAACAAGTAAACGACAATTTGCTAAGGAGAAGTCCTCAGCAAAAGGGTATTTGAAGCTGTCAACAGGTAAATCCTTTGTCCCAAGTGCTAGTGCTCCTGTCGAAGCGTGGGTGCCCAATAATCAACGTGCTAAAGCTGTCAAGCCAGGTACTGATGCTATTAAGTTTAATTATAAGAATAACTATAAGGGTAAGAACCCTATGACTAGAACACAGTGGCGTCGTTACCAAAGACAACAGAAGAAGAAGGCACACTTTGACATTAACCAGGTTCCAAGTCATTTGGCTAATAATCAAGTTCCACGCAGCATGATAGTGGCGAAGAGTGAGGTTCACAAAGCTGAAGTTGCCACAAAGAAGAATGCTGATGTTGCTAGTCATGTGTGTGCAGCGAATAAGGCCAAAAGCAAGGCTGTGGTAACAGAAAAGCCAAGAAGGCCTGCTCTTGAAAGAATATTTCCTCCATTGTCAACAGTGAAAGAAAGAAATGCTAATTTCGACATGGATGAAGACATGGAGTCTGATTTTAATGATTCTGGAGATGATTTCGACGTTGTTTGCAATGTGGTATCAATACTGCCTCTTGAGTACGATGTTATCACAGTACCAAATGACGTTGAAGAGGATTTCACAGAGGATATGGCTCATCATAAGCCAATGTGTTACTATGTGATGAACAATGGTTGTGTCGAAGACCAAATGGCTACCTTCGAGAAGCCAGATATGAGTATGCAAAACCACTTGAAACCCCTGTATGTCCAAGCCAAAGTCAATGGTGTTGGAATTAACAAAGTGTTAGTGGATGGTGGAGCTGCAGTGAATTTAATGCCACATGGTCTTTTGAAGAAGATTGGTAAGTTCGATACTGACCTCAGGCCACATAACATTGTCTTAAGCAACTATGAAGGCAAAACTGGCCATTCTTTGGGGGCCATTGAGGTGGACTTAATTGTTGGTTCCATAAAGAGGACTACATTGTTCTTAGTGATAGCCTCTAAAGCGAATTTTAATTTGCTCCTTGGTAGAGAGTGGATCCATGGAGTTGGTGCTGTCCCTTCAACTTTGCATCAACGTTTAGTAATGTGGAAGGAAGATGGTTTGGTAGAGTATGTTGAGGCCGATCAGAGCTACTTCCGTGCTGATGTGAACCAAGTTACCAAGGAAAATTTTGAGAAACAAATGGCGAAGATTGCGCCATGTTCATCTTCTAATGAGGCATATGTTCCTGCGGATAATGTTTTTGCCTCAGTTCATCTTGACCCAAATTATGGTTTTGTTTGGGAAAGAGAAATAATGGGAGATGATAGTGTCTATCCTGATGGTGTTTTTCGACCAACGGGGTGGAACACTGGTTCTTGAAAATGTTCTTATGTCAGTGCCCAATGCATGGGACAAAATTACGGCTTATATGGCCGAAAACAAGTTTAAAGCGGCTATGGAGGCCGAAATTATTCAACAAACAATGGCTGTCGAAACCAGTGAGTTACATGAAGAAAATGGCATAGTCATAGATGAAAGACTTGACTGTATCTATGATAATGATCCATTAGGTTTTGAAAAGGATCCTAGAGATTTGACAAAGCATATGCAAGCTCAAGACCCGTTAGAAGAAGTTGATTTGGGAAATGGCTCAATAAAAAGGCCAACTTATATTAGTGCAAATATTGATGCTTCTCTAAAAACCCAAGTCATTACATTGCTAAGGGAGTTCAAAGACTGCTTTGCTTGGGATTACGACGAAATGCCTGGGTTAAGTCGAGAAGTAGTGGAAATGCAATTACCAATTCGACCAGGGAAGAAACCAGTGAAGCAAGTGCCAAGAAGATTTGCTCCTCAAGTGTTGGCTAAGATCAAAGAGGAAATCGAAAGGCTATTCAGAAACAAATTCATCAGAACTGCCAGGTATGTCGAATGGTTAGCCAATATAGTTCCTGTAATAAAGAAAAATGGGACTCTTAGAGTTTGCATAGATTTTAAGGATTTAAATAATGCATCTCCCAAGGATGAATACGCAATGCCTGTGGCAGAAATGCTAATAGATTCAGCAGCAGGGTTTGATTATCTTAGTATGCTCGATGGTTATTCTGGGTATAATCAAATCTTCATTGCTGAAGAGGATGTGTCGAAAACTGCTTTTAGATGTCCAGGGGCATTGGGTGTTTATGAATGGGTAGTAATGCCCTTTGGCTTAAAGAATGCTGGTGCTACATATCAGAGGGCCATGAATTCTATGTTTCATGATTTTATTGATGATTTTATGCAAGTATACATAGATGATGTGGTGGTTAAATCTTCCTCAGAAAGTGGTCATTTAGACCATCTTCGCCGTTCTTTTGAAAGAATGAGGAAATATGGATTGAAATTAAATCCATTAAAATGTGCCTTTTGTGTGCGTGCAGGTGATTTCTTGGGTTTTATAGTGCACAAAAAAAGGCATTGAAATCAATCAAAATAAGACTAAGGCAATTATGGAAACGAAGGCCCCTTCGACCAAAAAGGAGCTTCAGTCGTTGCTGGGAAAAATCAATTTCCTTCGAAGATTTATATCAAATCTAAGTGGCAAAACACAAGTTTTTTCGCCATTGTTAAGACTGAAGAAGGAAGAAGAGTTCAAATGGGAACCAATGCATCAAGCAGCCTTCGACGAAATCAAGTCTTATTTGATGAAACCACCAATTTTGTTGCCTGTTATTAAACACAAAGTGCTCAAATTGTATATAGCAGCTTCTGATAGAACAATAGGTAGCATGTTAGCACAAGAGGATGATAGTGGTGTCGAAAGAGCCATTTATTACCTCAGTAGGGTCTTAAATGATGCCGAAACGAGGTACACTCCTATAGAAAAGTTGTGCCTTTGTTTGTATTTCTCGTGTACAAAGTTAAAGCAATATATAAAACCAGCTGATGTTTCTGTTTATTCGCATTTTGATGTTATTAAGCATATGCTGTCGAAACCAATAATGCATAGCCGAATTGGTAAATGGGCTTTGGCTTTGTCAGAATACAACTTAACTTATCAACCTCTAAAATCAATTAAAGGACAAGTGGTTGCTGATTTTATAGTAGACCATTCTGTTGTCAAAGAAACATTAAGTTTTGTAGACGTATATCCTTGGAGGTTGTACTTTGATGGCTCAAGCCATAAACATGGAGTTGGGATTGGTATTTTAATAATATCTCCTACTAACATTCCAACGAAGTATAAGTTTAAAATTCGAGATGTTTGCTCCAATAATGAGGCTGAGTATGAGGCTTTAATAGTAGGCCTTGAAATTTTACTTGAGCTGGGGGCAAGTCATGTCGAAATAAAAGGTGACTCTGAGTTGGTTGTCAAACAATTGACAAGAGAGTACAAATGCATTAAAGAGCACCTTATCAGATACTTTATTGTTGCCAATGCTTTGTTAAAAAGATTTGAGTCTGTTCACTTAGAACATTTACCACGAATTGATAATCAAGTGGCAAATGAATTGGCACAAATTGCTTCAGGCTATAAAGTTTCAAAACAAAGCCTGGAAGAGTTAATCGAAATAAAGCATAAAATCATTTCTAATGACTATTCTTCGTCACTATTGTCAACACCAAAAGTTGGGGGGGCAACAAACTCAAACGAGGAACTAGTCATTGTCGAAAAACGTAAATTTTTTGGTGACTTTGACTTAGCAGAAATTTTTGCTCTTAACAATATGACCAATAGTGATTGGCGAAGGCCTATTGCGGAATATTTGCAAAATCCCACAAGAAATACCAATAAAAAGGTAAAATACAGAACTTTGAGCTATGTGATAATTGGAAACGAATTGTTTAAAAAGACTCCTGAAGGAGTACTATTAAAATGTCTTAGTGAAAATGAGGCATATTTAGCAGTCTCTGATACACATAGTGGAGCATGTGGTTCACACCAAGTAGGCCACAAAATGAAGTGGTTATTATTTCGACAAGGAATGTATTGGCCAACTATGCTGAAAGATTGCATAGAATTTGCTAAGGGATGCCAAGAGTGTCAAAAGCATGCTGGGATACAACATGTACCTGCAAATGAATTACATGCCATAGTCAAACCTTGGCCATTTAGAGGTTGGGCTCTAGATGTGATTGGAGAGATAAAGCCAACTTCGTCGAAGGGCCATAGATATATCCTTGTGGGAATTGATTACTTCACCAAATGGGTTGAAGCTATACCTTTAGCCAATGTTGATCAAGAAGCAGTGATAAGGTTTATTCAAAATCATATCATTTATAGGTTTGGAATTCCAGAAACCATTACTACAGATCAGGGATCAGTTTTCACTGGTAGAAAAATGGTAGAGTTTGCTTCTGAAATTGGTTTTAAGTTATTAACTTCGACACCATATTATGCGCAAGCCAATGGTCAAGTAGAAGCTGCCAATAAAGTTATTATTAATTTGATTAAAAAACATGTTGGGCAGAAACCAAAAAATTGGCATAATACCCTTGATCAAGCATTATGGGCTTGTCGAAATTCACCCAAAGAATCTATCAACACTACTCCTTATAGGCTAACATTTGGACACGATGCAGTGTTGCCTGTTGAAATTTGTCTACAATCAACAAGGATTCAAAGACAGTGGGAGATTCCCTCTGATTATTATTGGAATATGATGCTTGATGAATTGGTTGATTTAGACGAAGAAAGGTTATTAGCTTTAGATATGCTTATTCGACAGAAAGAGAGGGTAGCTAAAACTTATAACAAAAAGGTTAAGTCTAAAACCTTTGATTTAGGTGATCTAGTGTGGAAGGTCCTATTGCCTATGGATAAAAAAGATAGAGTCTTTGGTAAGTGGTCCCCAAGTTGGGAAGGACCATTTAAAATTTTACAAGTTTATTCAAACGGCGCATATGAGGTCGAAGAGATCGGCGCTGATGAAAGAATTTTGCGTATAAATGGCAAATACTTGAAAAAGTATAAGCCAACGTTGCACGAAGTTAAAATAACGCTGGAATAAATATAAAGAAAGCGTAAAAACATGGCATTTAAGTTGCCAAAACATAGTCAAAGGCCGAATTTACAGGCTGTTCAAGTTCAAGGTTTGAATATGGAAACAACACTTAACAGTGGTGACATCAGGTATACAGCTATTTTACTCAAGTGCAAAGTTATTTCGATGGTGAATTCAAAAAATGTCTTTCTCTTCTTCCTCCTCAAGTTCAGTCGAAAAAGACATTTTTGGGGGGCAATTTGTTAGCCTGTAATTTCGACAGGCTTCATTAAAGATGGTCAACATGGCCTGACTTATATTTATTTCACAAAGACCATATTATTTCGACAAAGAAAATGGTCATGCGCAAGGTAAACTCGACAAGTTTCCAGGGAAGCAAAAGCAAGAGAGAGGAAAATCGACACAGGCTTTCGACAGACAGAAAACAGAGCAGTTATGCGTTGAAGACTAGCAGTTGGTCGAAGCGTGATAGAGCGGTTTTGGTCGAAAGTAGGAGCAGTTACTTGGTCGAAAGTAGGAGCAGTTACTTATTTTCAAATTGTTAGGCAGTTACTTAGTTCAAATTTCCCTCTCTTTTCCTTTGTATAAATAACTGTTTCTGAGAAGAAACAGATGTCGCAAATCACAATACACACCCGATTCCTGAAACTCTAACTTCCAAGCCAGAGCGAAAAACGAGTGGAAGAATCGCTGTACGTGATCGTGTACCATTTTTATGATTCAATGCAATTTACTTGTCTGTTCTTTACAATTCTTGCACCATTTACTGCTTCTTTTCTTTTCAATTCTGTTAATCATTTGCAAATCGTCCCCTTTTCTACATTTTCTGAAACAAAAACTTTTGCAATTCAAAGGCAATTGCTTTGAGATTTTTCTAGTTTGATCTCACAAACCTTCTAATAAAACTAGTGATTGTTTGCTAAAAACACCAGCAAACACATCCCAAGCTCAACAAGTGTTTTATGTCACTGATCCAGTTGATACAAATTGGTCCATTGTTTTATTGACAAATAAAAAATTGGTGAATGACATTGAGGATCAAGCAACCGATGATGATGGTATTGAGGACGACCCTTTCTTTGGGACATCACTACCAATTGTAGGGGAAAGTACTCTTATAGAGGATTTTGTGTATGTTAGAAACGATCATAGTGATGGGATTACGATTCGTCAAAAAAAAAATACTAAGACGCGAATTGCAAATACAATTATATCCAAGAAAAGGAAAAGGTAATTTAGACTTACATCATATGCTTTTTATCTATTTCCAAGTAGTTATTTTACATAGTTTTCATCTTCTTGTCTGTTTATTTATTTTGGATAGATAAATATAACAATAACAATGATTATGTTTTATTGCAGGTTAGATGGCGGATCATAGTGATCATGACAATGATCATGACAGCGATCATCAGTGTGATGTTGAAAAGTATATGAGAAAGCAGGCTCCTCGTGGAATGACGGTCAAAAAAGATATCATCAATCGAGTAAATAAAGGAAAAGGAAAAGTACCAGTAAGTTACTAATTACTAATTACTAATTAATTTATTAATTCAACACTTAGTTTTAATTGTTTGTTAACTAATTTACTAATGACATAATGTAGGTGTTGTGGAATATTAAGGGCCAGCCAATTGGGGATAATCGCGCAGATTTGGTTACCTTCCTCGGTAGTAAGGTAAAACAAATGATACCAATTACAATCAGTACTTGGAGTGAGAAAAGTGCTGTTTTGGGGAAACACAAAGAAGAGTTTTGGTTAACAATACAGGTATATAATTTTACATCTCTTTAGTAATCTTATTTAATAAATTTGTAACCATATATATTTATATCATTTTCATTGAATATGTGTATGCAGAAATATTTTGATGTGGATGAGTCCCGAAAAGACTGGTGTATGAAGGAAGCTGGAAAGCTACATCGAAATTTCAGGGGTAATCTAAAAAAAATGGTTGTTTGATAATAGTGGAAACCTCAGATGGAAGCCTCCAGCGCCATATAGTGCATTTATTACGGAGGAGGATTACATTTGTTAGGAGACGCACCGAAGATAAAGATTTCATGGTTAGTACTATAATCTATTAAGTTATAACTTAAAATATAGTTGACAATTATATATTATACATTAATGTATACTTATGTCTCTAAATAGAAACTATGCCAAGCGAATCGAGAGAGAGCTTCTGGTTGTGAGTACCCTTATAGAGGCGGTGCTTGTGGATATCAAGTTTTTGAAGAGAGATTGGTAAGACACAATAAGCTTGATTTCTCTTTGTTTAATAAATCTTTTGATTTATAATTTCTTAACATTTGGTAAATTTAAATATAGTTGGAGGAGAGTGGGAAAGATCCTACTAAAGAAAGCATTGAGCGATATTTTTTGTGGGTAGCAGCCAGACAAAAGGATGGAGATGTTGTGGATCTCAAAACTAAGGAGGTGACCGACAGAATTGTAAGTATTTCCAAAATTTGAATATTGTTTTGAAACTTTTATGATATTTAAAATGTATAATAATTTTATTTATTATACTTTTGTTTGTGAATCAGGAAACCATATCAGAGTCAGTGTCACAGGGAGAGATCACTGATTGCTCTGAAAAGGAAATCCTTACTCGTGCCTTGGAAAAGGAAGAATGCACCATTGCCTGCTCCAATACCTCCAAATCTTATTTACTAACTGTGCAAGATGCAGTTGGTACATTTGTGGCATGGCCAGCGCACCTTATTGTTGTAAGTGACAATATATTTGTAACTAACTAATTATTTTATTTTGTCATTTATTGTGTGCTATCTAACGAATTATTTGATTTATATATAGGTACGCCAAAATGCAAAATCTAGGGGCAAAAGTGTTAGCAAGGCAATATCTACTAGCAAGAAAGTGTCTCGGTCCGGCCGTTCAACACAAGTTTCTCAGCCTGCCCCTCAAAAAGTGACTCGGCCCTCTCCTCCTCCAACAGTGACTCAGCCCTCTCCTCCTCGAAAAGTGACTCAGCCTGCCCCTCCTCGAAAAGTGACTCGGTCCTCCCTTGCTCCAAAAGTGACTCAGCCCGCCCCTCCAAAAGTGACTCAGCTAGCCCCTCCTCCAATAGTGTGTCAGCCCTCCGCCTCTTCGGTTGATGATTCTAGGATTATTTTGTATACCGAAATGCATACGCAATTCAAGATGGATGATGAAACCCCACTTGTATTACAGATGGATGACAACATTTTTGGAAATCCCGATCAACTATTGATAATCCCAAAACAAGATATTAATGATTTATGTCAGATGAATTGGGCAACCAGTGTTTGTATTAGAGCATATATCAGGTGCGTATGTAATTTATTATTTAACATCATTGAGTTTATTTTATTATATCGTTAATTTAATTTGTATATATATATACATCTAATTGTAGGTTCTTGTATCATAACATTTTGGTCCCTTCGGAGCGGACACAGAGATATGTGTTCTTGTGTCCGGATAGTACACACCTCCGTAATGTCAGGGAGGATCTGTCTAATTATAACGACCTTGTGGAACAAAACAAGAAAGATGTTACAAATTATATCACTCGACGCTTATCGGATGCTCAACATAGAGGCGTCGATACCATGTTTTTGGCACCGTGTCTCGTAGGGTGAGAGATTTAATCTATTCTTATATAACATGCATTTTTTAAATACTAGTCAATTACTTATTCAAAGTTTTATTTTGTAGGGATCATTGGATTTTGCTTGCAATAAATTCTAAGACAGATACGGTGTACTACATTGATTCTGTGCATGGTCATTTCAACACCCACCCAGACTTGGTTGTGATATTTAATAGGTGTGTGTATTTCGATCACTCTGCATATTTCTTTGTTTTAGTTGTTAACTATATGTATTTTTAATAATATAGTTATATCCAATTGTGTTCAGTTGTTTGAAGGAATATTGGGGATTGGAACAATCACAGACAAAATGGGTGCCAATAGTGGTAAGTTTGTAATCAATCTTCTCATATATTTATTTACATTATTGTTGTCAAAAAAATGTATTAAATTAAATTTAACAATTAACTAATGTTTTGTTTTGTAGTGTCCGAAACAACCAAATAACATTGATTGTGGGTATTACGTAATGAGATTTATGAAGGAAATTATTACCCACAATCAAATGGTTATCCTCAGACACGTATCTTTACAGAACTCTTTTTTATTTTGGTTTAACCATATATTTCAATGTAGCAGGCTTCCATGTAGCAGGCTTCTCCACACCCAGGAGGGTCTGCTACCCACTTTGGCATGTTTAAAGTCAGTCTTAGGGAAATAAATAGCCTTAATTGTTGCAGCTCAGTAAGCATTAGGATCCTGGCACATTCTCCAGACCTGTTTAGAGAGCAAAGAGGAATTCATAGTCTGAAAATCCCTAAAACCCAAGCCTCCACTACTCTTAGGACAGCATAGATCTTCAAATTTTCTCCAGTGGATACCCTTGTTTCTTGATAAACTCTAATTTAGTGCATTTATTAGAGATATTTTGAGTTGTTTTTAGAGTAATTATTACTGATTAAATAAATAACTGACTAAAATTACTCTATATTTGCAGGAAGGTAGAAAAAGAAAAAATAATATAAATGTGGGCTGAAATTAGAAGAAATGTTAGAATTAAAGAAAGCAAGCCCAAGCCCAAGCCCATTAATGCAAGAAGGCCCACAGTAATAAAAAGAAAAAGATCCTCTTGAAGATTTGAATTAAAAGTGATGCACATGTGACTTGGAGAGAAAGAAAGAGGCATGGAGTGGAGAGCAAGCAACACATATTTAGGAAGGATCTAAATCCTAATATTTAGGGATTGGCATATCTTGCAATTAAAAGTGGAAGCAATCTTGACTTGATCCTTTGCTTGGAGAGAAAGAAAAGGAACTAATATAAAAGGAGAGCTTCACTTCTGAAAGGGGGGGAGACACCATAACACAAACAAAGCCACACACCAGATAAACAAACCATAGTTACACGAACGCTACGGAGGGAGAGAAGAGTTTTTCAGCACCGTGAAAGAGCTTTGGAGTAAAAGAAGGAGATTGAAGACAAAGATTAAGACTTTCTCTATTTCTGGGTTATTCTTATTTCTGTAATTCATGAACCTTATTTTTCTTTTATTGTTCTTTATTATTATGGACACCTAAGTCCTCGTCTAGGGTCTTAGGTGGATCTTGCATGTTTAGAAACCTCTTTATGTTCTAATTTCTTATTTGAATTCCTGTTTTTGTTTCAATTAATATTATTCTATTGTTTTTATCACATAATTAGGATTAGCTACCCTTTTCATGTTAATAATCAATTAGTAGATCAGCGACCGTACTGCAATTAGTTGGTGGACCTATAGGATAATTGGTGCTATAATTAATGCATGACCAAACTTTAATTTAGTCTTCCAATCATTCAACCTTTTTGCTCTTCACGCTTTTCTTGAATTTAAATTCTAGCATGACCAAACTAGGGTTAATTTAGGAAAAAGAATATTAATCGCGAATGACCAAACGGATTAATAGCTTTAGTAAAGGGATTGGTAATTAAATAAAATAAGGGAATTCAAGTAGAATTAGACATAGGGGAATCGAAGCTTGCAAGTGAAACTGCGACCCTAGACCTCTCTCCATTGATTATATCTTGCATTTTTAATTCTTCTTATTTATTTCTTTCTATTTTAGTTTCAATTACAACTCAATTATTCACTCGTCTAAACAATAAATAATTTTAAGTAGTTTAGTACTTGTTAATTAATCTCTGTGGATACGATATTCTTTTATACTACTTCTGCGAAAGAGTACACTTGCTCTAAGTGTGTTTTTAACGCAACAAGTTTTTGGCGCCGTTTCCGGGGATTAATTTAACAATATTAAACGAAAAAGATTTTTATTGCTTTAGACATTTTTTTTATGCTTTAGTTTTAATTTTTTTTTATTTATTTCTTATAAAAAAAAAGTTGCTAATACTTTTTCAAGAAGTCGTTGCAGTACACTTTGTTTTGCAGAGAAAAATCTAAGTCATGGTTAAAACTCTTGGAGATTATATTAGAGAGGCAGAGGCGAAAAGGAATTTAGATAAGTTATCTTGGTATATGCCTCAATGTCAACGCCCATTTTCTCCTCCTACTTATGAGCCTTATTCAAATTATTGGGATGACTATGAGCCACCTCCTTATTCCTCCAACTGGGATAATTATGAGCAACTACAAGTGTAGAGGAAAGAGGAAGAATATGATATCAATGAGGTTTTGGTCAAATTTATGGAGCAGACAAATGAAAATTTTGAAACATTGGAAAAGAAAGTTGGAAGCTTGGAGGGCCAAATTGGAGTCATGAACAACAATTTTGATAGTTTGAAAAATCAATTGTCAAAGGTTATTGATATGGTAACAACTAGAAAATCTCTATTTACAAACTAAGTCTACCCCAAATGAAGAATCTGAGCAATACAAAGATAATATTCTTAGTAATGGTGGAGAATTCTCGGTAGAAGCTAATTTAGAGGAAGAAGCTCTCAAGAAAGATGAAGAGACTCCTACTGAGGGGAGTCCAATTGAGACAACAGATTCCACTGATGAGAGCGGTTGTGAGGAGAATGAGAAAGATCCATTGGTTCATGATTTGGAGAAAGAGGAGAAAACCCAAATTTTTGGGCAAACTGTTTTAACCATTGGTGATGCTGCAATTGAGGTTCACAGGGGAAAGGTAACTTTAAAGAGTGGTAAAGAAGAGGATGTGATTAAAGCTTTAAATTCCAACGAAAATTTCTCTCTTTTCACCTCTCCTTATTTTGATGATGTGGTTGAAACTAACATTGTCAACGATTTAAAGATGCAGGACCTTTTGGAAAAAAATCTTATTTTGCAGGATCCTAGCATAGTGGTGGATGGAGATAAAATAAAAATTCCCCAATTCTTCGAAGTTCAACCACCACTAGGAAAAAGAAAGAACAATGTCAACCACATGGTTAAAAAACTAAGAAGGTGCACTGCGTTAGATGTAAAATTTGCTCTTGGAGAGCCACTTGATTGAGCACCAACTATCGTCAGGCTCATGACGTTAAGAAAGCGCTTCGCAGGAGGCAACCTGCGTTTTATTTTCTGTTATTTTTGTTTTGTTTTTAGGAATAAGCTCAGATTGCAAACTCTCTCAGGGAAGTCACTCTTACTCTCTCTCTCTCTCATTTATTTCCTTTTGTTTCTATTTGATTATTTTGCATTGAGGACCATGCTCCATGCTAGTGTGGGGGAGGATAGTTTATATTGTCACTATATCTCTATTAATGCACATACCCACTATATATGTTGATAGCATTTTTTCTGGCTTGTTTTGCATGAACTATGCTTAAATTGAAAAAAAATAATAGAGATTTTGCCTTTAGAGGATCCTATAATTAATTTACTTGACAGACTTGTGCTTAATTGTAACTCTGAGGATGTCCTTAGGAAGCTGAAAATTAGCATTTGTCCCTCTTGAGTACTTTTTGTGAACTAGCTTCTAAATGTGAGATCTGAGCCTTCATAAGGGGATTGATACTAAATCATAAATTTTTACCCCTTTTTCTTTCTATGAGTGTGTTTCTCAATTTGCTACATTCTAGAATTTGTCTTTTGACCGTTTCAAGGCGAAAATTGATTTGCATCATGTAAAAAGATTTGGGGAATTTAGTTATTTTTCTAGCCTCAGAGTTGTTTGTTGAATTTATCCATTAGTTGCCCCTTTGAGCCTATTTGTTATATTTTTTCTTTGGTACCCAGATATAATTTTTTTTCTTTTTTTATTGTGGTAACCATTTGAAATTGTATGTGGAGCAACTATTGAAAATTACAATTTCGTCTTATATTTTAGCTGTCTATATTATTAGGACTGAAATTTCGTCCTATGCTTTAGTTATCTATCTTGTCAGGATGAAGAGAAAAAAAATGGAGTGAATCATGTGCTTACAAAAATATTTTCACACAAAGGAAACAAAATAGGAGTTTTCATGTACTTACCTTTTCCTCCTACAAAAAAAAAATGCAAGAAGGAGGAAAAGGCAAATCAAAAGAATGAAAGAGCCAAAGGGCAAATCCAAAAAAAAACAAAAGAGTCTACTTAAGAAAAAAAAAACAAATCAAAAAGAGTTGACTCAATAGAAAAAGAAGAATGAAGAAATGAAAGTGAAATTAATTTGGAGTTTGGACAAAAATTGTAAAATAGATAGGAGCTCCATATTTGGTTTCAAAGGTTACTATTTGCTTCTTGTTTTTAGCCCTTTGATTATCCCTTTCTTCTTGTTTCCTACCTTGCATGATTTCACCCTTGGCCCCATTACAACCCATGAAACCCCATCTTTTGCATGCATGTGAACTATTTAGTGGAGATTTGGTCTAATTACAAGCTTATGGTAATGTGCATTTTGTGAAAACTTGAGTGTATATTTTCCCTAGTCCCTAAACACTTAGAGAGATTGTGAGCGAGTGCCCTTGTTCACATAAATGTATTATTCAAGGACATGAGCCTCTAATTGGGCAACCTTTTGACACCTCATATGTGTTATATTGTCTATTGTCTGTCATTGTGTTTCTAATTTTGGATCCCTTATTTCGCTGTCTCTATTACTTATTTGAAAATTTTATTGAGCCAGAAAAATTGCTCGAGGACAAGCAAAAGTTAAGTGTGGGGGAGTTGATAAACTCTAATTTAGTGCATTTATTAGAGATATTTTGAGTTGTTTTTAGAGTAATTATTACTGATTAAATAAATAACTGACTAAAATTACTCTATATTTGCAGGAAGGTAGAAAAAGAAAAAATAATATAAATGTGGGCTGAAATTAGAAGAAATGTTAGAATTAAAGAAAGCAAGCCCAAGCCCAAGCCCATTAATGCAAGAAGGCCCACAGTAATAAAAAGAAAAAGATCCTCTTGAAGATTTGAATTAAAAGTGATGCACATGTGACTTGGAGAGAAAGAAAGAGGCATGGAGTGGAGAGCAAGCAACACATATTTAGGAAGGATCTAAATCCTAATATTTAGGGATTGGCATATCTTGCAATTAAAAGTGGAAGCAATCTTGACTTGATCCTTTGCTTGGAGAGAAAGAAAAGGAACTAATATAAAAGGAGAGCTTCACTTCTGAAAGGGGGGGAGACACCATAACACAAACAAAGCCACACACCAGATAAACAAACCATAGTTACACGAACGCTACGGAGGGAGAGAAGAGTTTTTCAGCACCGTGAAAGAGCTTTGGAGTAAAAGAAGGAGATTGAAGACAAAGATTAAGACTTTCTCTATTTCTGGGTTATTCTTATTTCTGTAATTCATGAACCTTATTTTTCTTTTATTGTTCTTTATTATTATGGACACCTAAGTCCTCGTCTAGGGTCTTAGGTGGATCTTGCATGTTTAGAAACCTCTTTATGTTCTAATTTCTTATTTGAATTCCTGTTTTTGTTTCAATTAATATTATTCTATTGTTTTTATCACATAATTAGGATTAGCTACCCTTTTCATGTTAATAATCAATTAGTAGATCAGCGACCGTACTGCAATTAGTTGGTGGACCTATAGGATAATTGGTGCTATAATTAATGCATGACCAAACTTTAATTTAGTCTTCCAATCATTCAACCTTTTTGCTCTTCACGCTTTTCTTGAATTTAAATTCTAGCATGACCAAACTAGGGTTAATTTAGGAAAAAGAATATTAATCGCGAATGACCAAACGGATTAATAGCTTTAGTAAAGGGATTGGTAATTAAATTAAATAAGGGAATTCAAGTAGAATTAGACATAGGGGAATCGAAGCTTGCAAGTGAAACTGCGACCCTAGACCTCTCTCCATTGATTATATCTTGCATTTTTAATTCTTCTTATTTATTTCTTTCTATTTTAGTTTCAATTACAACTCAATTATTCACTCGTCTAAACAATAAATAATTTTAAGTAGTTTAGTACTTGTTAATTAATCTCTGTGGATACGATATTCTTTTATACTACTTCTGCGAAAGAGTACACTTGCTCTAAGTGTGTGTTTAACGCAACATTTCTGCCAGATGATTGCCACCAAAATCTAGCAACTGCAGAGGTAAGTGAAACACAGAAAGTTTTTGGTAACTGTAGTATTGCCATAGTGTAACTAGGGATAGCTTGCACACAAGCTTTGATCATTATTTCCTTGCCAGCAGGGTTAAGCAAATTCCCTTTCCACCCCTCCAACTTAGTAAGAACTTTATCCTTCAACCAAGCTAATCCTTGAATTTTTGAACCACCCCATGCTGCTGGGATACCCAAGTATTTCCCTGGATGATCCCATACATGGATATTAGTGATATCAGCAATAGAGAGCTTTGTTGCAGGATCCACATTGCATCCATAAATAATCCCAGATTTACTTAGATTGATCTTTTGCCCAGATGCTTTGGTGAAAATGTTTAGGATACTAATGATATGGTAAACATCAGCCTGAGAGTCCTTAGTAAACAAAATTGCATCATCTGCAAAGAATAAGTGTGATAGAGTAGGTGCGGATTCAGCAAGACTAATACCATGTAAATGATTATCATTACAAGCTTTAGTAATTAATCTAGACAACACATCAAAGATCAAAATGAATAGATAAGGGGAGAGAGGGTCTCCTTGTCTCAACCCTCTGTTAGGATGAACTGTTTTGGATGCAAAGCCATTTATCTGATATGAATATGAAATGGAGGTGACCATGGACATCACTAAGTTAACCCAAGACAAAGAAAACCCATATGCTAGTAAGACTCTCCTTAAAAACTCCCAATTTACCCTATCATAGGCCTTGTTCATGTCAAGTTTAAGAGCAACTCCTCTTCCCCCCTTGCCTTGCTTCTTTTTAAGGTAGTGGAAAGCTTCATGAGCAATAATAAGGTTATCTTGGATCATTCTTCCCCCAACAAAAGCACTTTGTTGAGGGGAGACAATATTAGATAGATAGGGTTTCATTCTACTAACAAAAATCTTAGCAATTACTTTGTAGAGGAAAGTGCAGCAGCTAATAGGTCTAAGTTGATAGAGAGATTCAAGGTGAGGGACTTTAGGGATAAGGGCAACATTGGTATAATTGACCTCATCACTTAAACTACCACTCTCAAAAAAATGACAGACAGCATTGAAGACATCATCTTTAATTGTTTCCCATTTTTTCTGAAAGCACTGAAGACAAATGATTCTAATCTCCCTCCTAAAGCACTACAAGGCCACCTATTTGTAGGGTGTGACCATTTACCTAAAAGAAGCAAATGGGCCAAGCCCAAGTCCAACTAACCCATGACTAAAAGTAAAGAAGAGAGGTCAATACTAGCTCTAAAATCAATTTACTAAAATACACAAATTTATTTAATATAAACAAGAAATACAAAATAATTTCAAAAGTTATTCTAAAGTCAATGACTTCAAATTCCCTTCTTTCTCATAATTTCGTGTAGTACAAAAAAGTAATTCTCTTTCTAAAATAATAACAAAACTTGTTCGAAAATCAACTCTCAAGACAGAAAATGAGTACTATAAAAAAACCTCTTCTTTTTTTGTCAACTAAGAAAAAGAACCTCAAAATGTGGAAGTATATTATCAAGATTGAGGGTATTAGTATTAATAGTTGCACACCCAGGAAGTAAAATGGGTAGAAAGTAAAGCTGGGCCGAGATATGTAAGCCCAAATAGGAAGTATGTTAGTGGGTCTGAATTCTTGAAGGGATAACGATAAGGCTATGGTTATGATGGATATTCCATTTCGCAGAAGCAGTTGAAGAACAAAGAACAGAAAATGCTACAAACTCTTGCAATGCCCGTGGCACCCTCTTTCTCCGCCATCTCCAGTGGCCGATTCTCCAATAGAGTCTCCATCCCTGTTCCAAACCTTCAAAAACCAAAGGTAACCTAACCACACATAATTAGGGTTTCAATTTTCGGCACAGTAGAAGAATCAAAAAAGCCTCAACGTGATTCTGATTTTGACGATTGTGCAGGTTCAAAAGTTAACCATCCAATGCGTTCGTGTAGGAGGTGTGGAAATTCCAAACAACAAGCGAATTGAGTTTTCACTTCAATACATTCATGGAGTTGGAAGAAACAGAGCGCGACAGATTCTCACTGATATCAATATGGAAAACAAAGTTACAAAGGAATTGAGTGAGGAAGAGCTCATTAGTCTCAGGGATGAAGTTTCCAAATACACTACAGAAGGAGACTTGGTAATTTTACTCTCACTTTTACTTCAGTCTCTTTTTTTATTATTTTTCTGCAAATTTATTGTAACGGTTTGATTATTTTTCTGCAAATTTTTGTAACGGTTTGATTTCTTTGAATGCTTCAGAGGCGGTTCAATGCACTTAATATAAAGAGAATGAAGGAGATTCAGTGCTATAGAGGAATTAGGCATATTCAAGGGCTTCCTTGTAGAGGACAGCGTACCAAGAATAATTGCAGGACATTGAAGGGTAAGAAGGTTACTGTTGCTGGAAAGAAGAAAAAGTAAAATACTTTTTTATTTTACTCACTTGTGTAAGAACAAAAAGATCAACATTTACAACATTGCAATTGTTTGTAAGTTTTCAGTAAATCAGCTGTAATTTCTGTTTTGAAAATTTATTAGCAATTTATCCTGTGAACAATTGATTTTGTGAACAATTGATTATGCTCACTGCTTGGCAATGTTGAACATTTAGTTTTGGGCACAAAGGTTTATAAGTCAAATGTCATATGATCAATTGATTTTGCTCACTGCTTGGCATCGGTACTCCTATTTGGAATTTAGATCCTCACACGTACTTGTGGTGACAAGTTGAAAAGAGAGCAACACAAACAAAAAGATGATAAATTCTATTGCATTAGTTATTATATATATATATATTATATATATATATATATATATATATATATATAAATCACTCTTTCTCCAACTCTGTCACAATAAGTACTTGTGAGGATCAAAATTCGCCTATTTGTAGGATGATTTTAGCTGATTATTGTGGTGTGGTAGTCTATTATAAAATGTTTCAATGTAGTGTATTTTTAGTTTTGCAAATGCTATCAATGTTTCATTCTTTGATAAAGTTATCAAAAAGGACTACGGACCGTGATTCACTGCAGTCGAAATCGACTGCAGTCACGGTAGTCACTCCTCATAAAAACCATTAGATACACTTTTAGATAAATCTTAGCCTTTGATACTTTTTAATTTAAAAAAAAAATTAAAAAAATAGAAGTAGAGAGAGATAGACAGTATTGACTGCAGAGCAGAAAACCTAAAATTCTAGGATCTAGGAAGCATTTCTTCAGATCTTCCTTAGCATATTCACCTCCTGAAACTGAAACACCAATCAGTTACTATCTCCGATTTCAAAAATGATAGTTTGGTATTCTATAATACAAGCTAATTTCAAAAATGAAAATTTGGAAGATACAATTTGTATAGTACTTTAAAAAAAATTAAATGTTAATAACTAATTCCTTACAGAGTATGAGAAGGTTTTTTGCTTATTATTGAGACCGGAGGGAGTAACACTTGATACCAATATCAAGTAACATGAGGTCCTTCAGAGTAAGGGATCACTGATTTGACTTGATTGTATTCATATCCAAAGCTTTCTCACATGGATTTTCCTACTAAAGGTCTACTTGCCTACTTGGTACCCCTTTGGCTGCACTATCAATGGTATCCAGAGAAGAAGAAAAAACTCAATCTTTTCCCTTAAGTTGTACTCAAGTTGTATCTATAAAAAGTTTTATCTATAAAAAGGTCCCCTCGCTCAACAAAATATGGATGAAATGCCAACCTACTCTAGTTAGAACCAAAAAGCAACAATCCCATACAAGAGGACAAGTCTTAGCTACTACTGAGAGGACAGGGAAACTCTCAGGGAGTGGGAGAAGTGGAGGCAGAGGTTGCAGCGGAAAGAGAGGGTAAGATAGGGGTAATTTGAGAAAAGAAAAGAGTAGAGAGTGGGGAAAGTAAAAGCCAAAAGGAAGGTGGGGATAACAACTACCAAAGAAGTACTAGCCGCCTGATCCGTGCTACGCACGGGGTTGACTAAATTTTAGTTAGCAAAACTAAAGTAAAACCGAAAGGGGAAACCCTCTTTAATAAACCAATCATTCAAGACAACAGTTTTCTGTCCACTGTAGGAATCAAACTCGGGAGCACTAAGTCGACGGGGACCCCGTGTCCCAGGGTAGCTTATGCCAGTGGACCAATGATGTTGGTTTGTAAAATATATAGTCAAATAATTGTGGATTGAAATTAAATTATAGCTATAAATTAAATAAAAAGATTATAAAATTTAAAAAGAATATTGACAAAAAACGTTGAAATTAAACATCCATAGATAATGGGAAGAAAATGTCTAAAGCTTTTAATAACATAATCCATATTTATCAAATGTAAATATAAAAACTTAGCCCATGATAAGAAAGCAAAGAAGACAACACAATTAAAAACTAAAACACGTGGGTATCATGCATGGTTGTATGAAAACTCATGATAAAATAGGAGCAGTTATACAAAGTTGAAAGAAGATGGTGGAGGTTGTATTATAAATGTGGCTGAAGTTCTCGTTGAAAGAAGATAAAAATTTAAACACCAGTTAAAGTATGTTTTTAATACCGTTTGATGCGAAATGACAAAAATAAAGAAGACAACACAAATAGAAAGTGAAACACGTGGGTATCGTGCATGGTTAGATGAAAACCACCAATAAAATAGAATCACCTATAGAAAGTTGAAAGTAATGTTAGCTAGTAGCTTATACATAGTTCGTTGAAATATATGTGTATCACTCCCGTGCGATGCACGGGGTGAGCTAGTATCGATGGATGTAAATGTATTAAATCAATTCCTTTTTTTACCAAAAAAACATTAATATTGTGAGAAGATGACTATTAATTAGAAATAGTTTAGTAAATGTATTTATTTTTTCCATGAATCCAAGAAAATTAAATGCATAAAACTACTATTCTTAATATGTGTAAAGGTAATTGTTTTTGCTTATAATCAAGTCCGGAGGAAGTACATCAATACATCATGCAAGGTTAAATAAAAATCACCATTAAAATAAAAACACCTATACAAAATTGTAAGAAAATGTTGGGGAGTTCTATTGAAAATGAGACCGAAGTTCCAATGGAAAAAAGTTAACTTTTAAATATAAATTAAATAACAATATTATAAAATTAAATATAAACTTTAACAAAGAAATTGGAATTGAAAATTCACAAATAATAAGAAGAAGAAAAAATATAAAAAGTTTTAATAATTTTATCTATATTTATCAGAAATATAAAAACTTAACCCATAATGAAAAAGAAAATAAGACAACACAAATAGAAAGTGAAACATGTATGTAGGTATCATAAAGAGTCTGATTTAAAACTAAACACCAATTTAAGTATGTTTCTAATACTTGCTGGTGCGAAATTATCAAAATAAAGAAGAAAACACCAATTTGAACATGTAAACATTTTTCCGGAACCTATTTTGTCACGAATGTTTTTTTGTTTTTTCATCAAACATGTTATTGAGGAACGAACTTCGCGTATTTGAACATCTAAAAAAAAATTGGGACCCTATAGTATCCCAAAATACATCGTCAGCATCACACTTTACGTATTTTATCACAAACTTATTATTATTTTTTACCAAACCGGTTATTTACAAAGATACTTCTGGTATTTGAAGACTTAAAAAGTTTTTATGAATCCTAAAGTACCCCAAAACATACTATTTAACATTTCACTTTAAGCATTTTGGTACAAAATGATTTTTTTTCACAATCAAGTACACTAAAGCACACTGTTTAGCATCTCACTTTACGTATTTTGTCACAAACTTATTATTATTTTTAGCCAAACAGTTTACTTACGAAGAAACTTCTGGTATTTGAAGAATTTTTTTTTTGAATTCCAAAGTACCGCAAAACATACTGCTTAACATTTCACACGTATTTTGGTACAAAATATTTTTTTTCACCATAAGTACACCAAAGCATGCTGTTTAGCATCTCACTTTACGTATTTTGTCACAAACTTATTATTATTTTTTACCAATCCGTTTACTTTCGAAGAAATTTTTGGTATTTGAAGAGTTAAATTTTTTTATGAATCCTAAAGTACCCTAAAACATACTGCTTAACATTTCACTTTACGCATTTTTGTACAAAATAATTTTTTTGCCCAAGTACACCAAAACACACTGTTTAGCATCTCGTTACATATTTTGTAATGAAATTAAATCTTTTTTTCACAAAATGGATTATTGAAGAATTTTTTTTTGCATATTTAAACATCTAAAATTTTTCGAGACTGTAAAATACCCCTTAAAATATAAAAAATACAAAATACAAAATTTTAAAATATAAAAGTAGAAACAAAACAAAAAAAACTGAAACCAAAATGGAAGAAGGAAAAAAATGAAGAAAAAAAGTAAAACTTTAAAATATAAAAGGAGAAAAAGGAAAAAGAGAAAAAATGGAAAAAAGGAAAAGAAGGAAAGAAAAAAAAAGGCTTGGCGCCAATTTGAAGTGGCATGACAAGCCACACATATATATATATATATATATATATATATAAGAGATTCACTTTAAAAAAAAAAAACTTAGCCACTGTTATGTTTTTTTGATCAAATCTCATGGTAATTTTTTTGATCAAAAGCCACTGTTACGTTTAAAAGAGAAATGATTTATGTTACCAAACGAAAATGTAAGAGTGAGATGTAAGGATTGGGACCACACTTTATACACTTATCCTGCCTGTATTTCGTCAAAAGGGACTTAAATAGTGTTAAAAATAAGTGCTTTTCATATCAAAATCTCTCATACTAAATAGCATTGTTGTATTTTAAAAAAGCCTAACCTACAAAATAATACTCGTTTATCAAAAAAATAAAATAACTATCTTTCTTTTTTTTGGTCAAACATATCTTTCTTTTCTTGTATATTTTTTATAGGCGATGTCAGTGGGGGATGGGGCAATGGTAGTTTTCCAGGTTTGAACATCTGCTTGCATTCATTTGGTACACTCCTTCGATATTTTTTAGCTCCTCAACTGAGCTAGCTACTTGAGATTTTCTTTTCTTGTATATGTATTTCGTCTGTATTGCAGGGCCAAGGTTCTCCTGTGAGGTCCAACTATGAAAACCCAGTATACAGAGGCCCAATCTAACAACGTGAACAACTCATAAATAAGGAATTAAGACT
The DNA here is from genome assembly GCA_963573325.1 of Astragalus glycyphyllos. Taxonomy (NCBI): domain Eukaryota; kingdom Viridiplantae; phylum Streptophyta; class Magnoliopsida; order Fabales; family Fabaceae; genus Astragalus; species Astragalus glycyphyllos. The sequence continues at coordinate 78,050,712 of OY754307.1, forward strand.
TACACCCCCCTTTGTGATAAACTGCACCCCTATTTCTTTTTCATACAACAGAACAACTCATAAATAAGGAATTAGAATTGACACCCCTATTACTTTTTCATATGATGTTCTTGTTTAAAACAACCTTTCAAGTTTCAAGGGGCACACAACTCCCTTTCATACCACTGTCCTAAACCGCTTCAAGGACCACAAAGCAACTAGCCTTTAGAAGATTAATACACAAATAATAGAAGCAATCATGTGATGTGGTGTATATCCAAGATTGATTTGGTCCCTTTCATGTCCCAAATGCTTAATATCAAGCATGATCACTACTGAATAAATATGTTAGTCCCAACAATATGTGGGCATAAACCAAACATACCACGATAGTGTGCGGATAATGTATCAATTATTATTTTGGTTGACATAAAATCTCACCTATTTATGCACTAAAGTGGGGTTCCTTTGTACTCTGGCTAAGAGACCTTATTCATAACACTCTTCATATGCTTTTTAAGTGCTTATGTTTCTTCATATATCTTATGGTCTACATTTTGATGATGAGGGGCCTCTTTTTTGATCGATAATGACAGCCACAAAAGGGATTTCATCTCTAATGCAAAACAAATCAAACTCTGTACATAACTCCCCATATAGGCATATTAGAAGAAAAATAAATTATAGGCTGTTATTATTTATGTGGGCTACAAAGGATTTTTTTCTTTTGAAATTTGGTATTCCACTTGATGACCACCCACGTGGTACTAAGGCACAAAGAACAAATCATTTTCATTCCACCTACAACAACAAATGGCAGCAAAGCCAGTCATTAATGGAACATTATATCTAACTCTTGCCTTACCTTTCACGCTATTTAAATTAACCAGAAAATATGAACCTTTCAATTTGTATATACTATTTGCGTATAGTTTCCACCACTATACATAGAATTGTTCCTCTGGTGATGGCGCTTGAAATTTAAGTCGGAATTGGTTCTTTATTTGGAATAAATAAAAGTCAACATATATATGCCCATGATGATATACATAAATCATATACAAATCTATCGTCACATTGACATCAACCAAAAGAATTGTACTATCACATTCCCTGAATTCAAGTTTTGATTATCTATTCGTTGATGTTACCAATTGCAAGTTGTGGTCTCAGGCGGCATTCTAAAAAGCATTGGAGCCTTGGCCGGTCCCTTTAAGAAAAAGAAAGAAAAAATTTAACCAAAGAATAAGACAATAAATGATAAAGTTTATTCTCTATGATTTTGCATATAAATAGGATTTAATTTATATACACTGTCAGTGTATAATATATTTTACAATATTAATAGTGGTGGAGCTTGACTAAAAAGCTCAATTAGCCGTTAATGAAAGAGACATAGAAACTCAATCGAATGAACAAAGATGAGAAACGCAAAAACTTATCTTTAGAAATTCGCCAGAATGAAAGAACCTCGGCGATGATAGAAGACGATGTTGAGAATTAGAAGACGATGTGGAAATAATCAATCAACAAATCAAACGTAGCAACGGTGATGAGAAGCAAGGCAAACAAGGAACGACGAGGTAGAGATCACCGACGACGATGAGGAACAGTGAGTGTGTGAGAGGCTGAGAGGGAGAAGAAGGGTACGCGCGTGCATAAGGGACAGAGAGGGAAGAGGGAAGGTCGCGGAAGCTTGAGGAAAATACAAATAAAATAGATAAATATAAGTTAATAATTATTTATAAACAAAATTATTTCGATTTCACACAAAGACTCAATTGAAGTTGTTTTTAAAAAGATAATTTTACATTAATTTGATTTTAATTTTAAAACGCTAAAGATATTTTTTCAAAAATTATCAACGGTTGATTCATAACTTCTAATTCTTATATAAGAGATGTGAAATATGTTATTATATGATGTTGAAAATATAAATAAACATAAGAAATTTTATCTGTCTAACACACAGATATATATATATATTGTTGGAACATGGGTTGTGAATTAAAAAGTCTCACATTGCTTGGACTAGGCACTTGAAGAGTGCTTATAAGTGGTGACTTCACACCTTTGGGTTGGGGCCCAAAGGGTACCCAGTTTTGTAAACGGGCAAGCACGCGCGCCGCCGTCTGACCGGCCGGGCCGGGCTTGGGCTTGGGCTTGTGAGGTGTAAATAAATTTTTTGCGAAAATAATTATTTTATTTTTTGGTGCGTTGCGTCCAGATTCGTTGAACCGTCCGGATACGATGAACTAACTGTTGTGTACAAATTCATTCTTCACACCGCTTGAAGTTAAATCTTACGTCAAGCTCTCTCTCCTCTCTCGAAATTTCTTCTTTTCTACTCCGGCCTACGAGCCATTCTTTTAGAGTGATCTACGGATCGTATTTCAGAGTGATCTACGGATCATAATTTAGAGTGATCTACGGATCATATTGAGGTGTATTTCTAGAGCGATTATACACTGTGCAGTGATAATCGTACTGGGCTGTTTTATCCTGGGGACGGCGTGGTTGATAGTCTGCTTGCACCTTGAGCAGTGCCGCGAAACGTCTTAAAGAGAGCGACCTAGTCCGCGACTCAACCCGGTAATTTCTTCGGTATATTTCTAAAAACTCCGCAACAACAATTTTAAGACGTTTCGAATCAGCCTAAGCGTAGCCCGGAAGTGCTTGCTAGGTGAGACGATCTAAGAGCAGCCCTGTAGTGCCGCTCGGTCAGATATTTGCGAAATCAACCATGACTACCGAAGAGATTACTGGACCCAATGTTTCTGACTACAACAAGCCTTTTCGGTTTGAGGGATCTCATTTCAAGCGTTGGCAACAAAAGATGGAATTTTTCCTGACTATGAAGAAAGTTGCTAATGTCTCGACCGATGAGATTCCAGTGGAAGATGAAACAGCTGAACAGGAAGTACGAATTAAAACAGCCAAAGAAATACTACTTTGGAAGGAGCATGACTATCTTTGTAAGAATTTCATTCTCAATGGACTAAGTGATGATCTTTATGATTATTACAGCACCTGCAAGTCCGCCAAAGAAGTCTGGAATGCTCTGAAAAAGAAATATGACACTGAGGAAGCAGGTACTAAAAAATATGCTGTGAGCCGCTACCTCAACTACAAGATGACAGATGAAAAATCTGTAGAGACTCAGTCACACGAGTTACAGAAAATAGCTCATGAAATTATCTCTGAAGGCATGGCCTTAGATGAACAATTTCAAGTAGCTGTTATTATTGACAAACTTCCTCCTGCCTGGAAGGAATTCAAGAATTCTCTCAGGCACAAGACCAAAGAATTATCTTTGGAAAGTTTGATTACTCGACTCCGGATTGAGGAGGAATCTCGGAAGCAAGATCAGAAAGAAGAAGTATTGTTTCTTCCAAACAAGCAACCAGGAGCGGTTCTGAAGCCAACTGGCAAACCTTTCAAGAATCAGAACCGTAACCAGATTCAAAAGAACCGCAACAACAAGAATGGGAACCCTCCAAAGGTCCCAAATGCTAAGACTCCACCACCACCACCACCTAAGAATGATGCTACTCCCGTCGTTTGTTTCAAATGTGGGAGACCAGGTCATATGGAACGCAAGTGTAGGAACGGGCCAAGCCCTGCTCCGCAGGCTAACCTGACTGAAGAGCATTTCAATGCTATGATCACTGAAATCAACATGGTTGGTGGATCTGATGACTGGTGGAATGATACTGGATCCTCTCGCCACGTATGCAATAACCGTGCTATGTTTAAAACATACAAGGCAGTTGAGGATAAGAAAGTGTTGTTGGGCGATGCTCACACCACTATTGTTGCAGGTATTGGAGATGTTGAGCTGAAGTTCACCTCTGGAAAGACTCTAATCTTGAAGGACGTGATGCACACTCCAGAGATAAGGAAGAATCTGGTTTCAGGCTTCCTTCTGAATAAGGCAGGGTTTACTCAGACTATTGAAGGGGATTTGTATACCTTGACTAAAAATGGGATTTTTGTTGGGAAAGGGTACGCCACAGATGGCATGTTCAAATTGAATGTTGAAATTAATAAAGTTTTTCCTTCTGCTTATATGTTGTGTGATTTTAATATTTGGCACTCTCATTTATGTCATGTCAATAAGCGCGTTATTTCGAATATGAGCAATTTAGGATTAATTCCGAAAGTATCGTTAAATGATTTTCATAAATGCGAATTTTGTAGTCAAGCCAAAATTACGAAAGCGTCACACAAAGGCGTTATAAGAGAATCAGAGCTGTTAGATTTGATACACTCTGATATTTGCGAACTAGACGGAACGTTGACCAGAAATGGTAAACGCTATTTTATCACTTTTATTGACGATTGCTCAGACTATACCTTTGTATATCTTATGAAAAATAAAAGTGAAGCGCTTGACCTGTTCAAAATCTTTCTAAAAGAAATTGAAAATCAATTTGAGAAAAAGATAAAGCGTTTTCGAAGTGATAGAGGAATTGAGTATGATTCCCAATTATTTAATGACTTTTATAAGTTGAATGGGATCATACATGAAATGACTGCACCATATTCACCTGAAATGAATGGTAAAGCAGAAAGAAAAAATAGAACCCTTATTGAATTGACGGTTGCCATTATGCTCAACTCTGGAGCTGCAACTCACTGGTGGGGGGAAATTTTACTAACTGTGTGTTATGTACTGAACAGAGTTCCTAAGTCTAGGAATAAAATTTCTCCTTATGAAATAATAAAGAAAAGACAACCAAATGTGTCTTATTTTCGAACATGGGGCTGTCTAGCCTATGTAAGAATCCCAGACCCTAAGAGAGTTAAACTTGCTAGTAGAGCCTATGAATGTATATTCATTGGTTATGCAGTGAATAGCAAAGCATACAGGTTTTATGACCTTAATGCAAAAGTGATCATAGAGTCAAATGACGTTGACTTCTATGAAAGTGAATTTCCCTTTAAATCAAGAAATAGTGGGGGCACCGGAACTGGTCAAGTTTCAGTGCCTAGGAACGTTGAAAACAACGAAGAACGGGAAATAGAGCCTCGAAGAGGTAAGAGAGCACGTGTTGCTAAAGACTATGGACCTGACTATGAGGTCTATACATTAGAGGAGGATCCTACGAGCCTTCAAGAAGCTCTGTCTTCATTGGATGCTAATTTGTGGCAAGAAGCCATAAATGATGAGATGGATTCTCTAGAGTCTAACAAGACATGGCACTTAGTGGACTTGCCTCCTGGTTGCAAACCCATTGGTTGTAAATGGATCTTGAAAAAGAAACTAAAACCTGATGGCACTGTTGATAAATACAAGGCTCGCCTTGTAGCCAAAGGTTTTAGACAAAGAGAGAATATAGATTTCTTCGACACATACTCGCCCGTTACAAGAATTACATCTATAAGGGTACTAATTTCGATGGCCGCTATTTATAACTTAGAAGTACACCAAATGGATGTAAAAACTTCTTTTTTAAATGGCGAACTAGAAGAAGAAATCTATATGGAGCAACCTGAAGGGTTTGTAGTTCATGGGCAAGAACACAAGGTCTGCAAGTTGGATAAGTCTCTGTATGGCCTAAAACAAGCTCCTAAACAATGGCACGAGAAGTTTGATAATGTGATCATATCGAATGGGTTTAAAGTGAATGAAAGTGACAAATGCATTTCTTACAAAACCGAGAATGACATTTGCACTATCATATGTCTCTATGTAGACGACCTACTCATATTTGGATCAAACATTCATGCTATTGATAAAGTGAAATCATTATTGTGCAACAACTTTGATATGAAAGACCTCGGAGAAGCCAGTGTGATACTTGGTATTAAGATCACTAGGTCCGAGAAAGGAATTTCTTTGGATCAATCTCATTGTATTGAGAAGATCTTAAAGAAATATAATTACTTTGATTGTAAACCTGCGTGTACACCATATGATCCGAGTGTCAAGCTCTTTAAGAACATTGGTGACAGTGTCAGACAAACGGAATACACGAGCATCATTGACAGTCTAAGGTATGCCACTGATTGTACTAGACCCGACATTGCCTATGTTGTGGGATTGTTGTGTAGGTTTACTAGTCGACCTAGTATAGAGCATTGGCATGCTATTGAAAGAGTCATGAGATACCTGAAAAGGACCATGAATCTTGGATTACACTATCAGAGATTTCCAGCTGTACTTGAAGGGTACAGTGATGCTGATTGGAATACTCTATCTGATGATTCCAAAGCTACTAGCGGCTATATATTCAGTATAGCCGGTGGTGCTGTCTCCTGGAAATCAAAGAAACAGACCATATTGGCTCAGTCCACTAGGGAGTCTGAAATGATAGCACTGGCCACAGCCAGTGAAGAAGCTAGTTGGTTAAGATGCCTACTAGCAAAGATTCCCTTATGGGAAAAACCGATGCCAGCTGTGTTGATCCACTGCGATAGTACCGCGGCTATTGCAAAAATAGAGAATCGTTACTACAACGGTAAGAGACGACAAATACGTCGTAAGCACAGCACAGTTAGAGAGTTAATGTCAAAAGGAGCTGTGAGAGTGGATCAGGTACGCACAGATCAGAACTTAGCCGATCCTTTGACGAAAGGATTAGCCAGAGAGAAAGTCCACAATACATCTCAGAAGATGGGACTACTGCCTTTAGAACCATGAGTCACTCACGATGGTAACCCGACCTAAAAGACTGGAGATCCCAAGAATTAGGTTCAATGGGTTATAACAAGTTGTGAAGTGATAGGAGATGAACATGCTATTGAAAGAAAAGAAGCATGAGTCCTGAAGCGAAGTAGGCTGAGATAATAGAAACTCTTAATGAGATCTATACTCTATGTGGAGTGGAGTACCTAGCTACAAGAGTACTCTTGATAGACTCACCTTTGTGAATGTGGAAGTGGGGGCCGCTTCCTATGGAATTTTGGGCAGAAATTCCTAGAGCGTTCACTAAACTGGGATAGACGTGCATGGCCATAAAAGCACAGGCATTTGAGAATACACCTATTGAAAGGGTTGTGTGTGGTTTTGACGATTAGAGATAGAGTTCAAGACTACGAGTCACTCTTGTTGAATCTAAATCTTAACCGCTATGCAAGGTTCAAGTCGTATGACACCTCTGCTTATGCACAATCCTATAGAGGCGTTTGACGCTAATTCTGGAACTTCCTTTTAAATTCAAGTGGGGGATTGTTGGAACATGGGTTGTGAATTAAAAAGTCCCACATTGCTTGGACTAGGCACTTGAAGAGTGCTTATAAGTGGTGACTTCACACCTTTGGGTTGGGGCCCAAATGGTACCCAGTTTTGTAAACGGGCAAGCACGCACACCATCTGACCACCACGCGCGCACGCCGCCGTCCGACCGGCTCGGGTCGGCCGGGCCGGGCTTGGGCTTGGGCTTGGCTTGTGAGGTGTAAATAAATTTTTTGCGAAAATAATTAATAATTATTTTATTTGGTGCGTTGCGTCCAGATTCGTTGAACCGTCCGGATACGATTGAACTAACCGTTGTGTACAGATTCGTTGAACGGGAGCTACTTGGAGCGCAAGCAGCTCCGTCCTTATCCAACAAGACTTGCGCAGCAAGCCGGTTAGACGCCTATAAATAGGCCCCTCCCTCAGTTCATTCTTCACACTGCTTGACGTTAAATCTTACCTCAAGCTCTCTCTCCTCTCTCGAAATTTCTTCTTTTCTACTCCGGCCTACGAGCCATTCTTTTAGAGTGATCTACGGATCATATTTCAGAGTGATCTACGGATCATATTTCAGAGTGATCTACGGATCATAATTTAGAGTGATCTACGGATCATATTGAGGTGTATTTCTAGAGCGATTATACACTGTGCAGTGATAATCGTACTGGGCTGTTTTATCCTGGGGACGGCGTGGTTGATAGTCTGCTTGCTGTTTTATCCTGGGGACGGCGTGGTTGATAGTCTGCTTGCACCTTGAGCAGTGCCGCGAAACGTCTTAAAGAGAGCGACCTAGTCCGCGACTCAACCCGGTAATTTATTCGGTTTATTTCTAAAAACTCCGCAACAACATATATATATATATATATATATATATATATATATATATATATATATATATATATATATATATAGTTTCTTATAATTGACCAAATGCAAGACATGAATCGGATTTGGCCAAATCCGTTGCCCGAATCAATTATAATTCTTTGGTTTGGATTGGTTCAGATGTTACATTTTTTTCTCCAAAATCGAAACCAAACCGTTATTGGACGGGTTGGTTCGAATTGGACTCATGAGTCATTCACTAAAATATTAATTTTCTAAAATATAAAAAACATCACTTTTTTGTAATATTCCAACACTTCTAAATTGCTAAACAAATTCTATAATTTAAAAATCACACCAAATCAAACTCAAATTCACTAATATAGTCTTCCCATTCATAATATTAAAGTTTTATAACTTAATCATAGATTATTAAGGTAAAAAGTCTAAGCAAATAAAATCTTATATATCTAAAATTACAAAACTAGTATAACCTAATATGAGTTGGTTCGGGTTCACATATTTGTTTTTTAAAATTCGTTGCTCGAACCAAATAACTATGGGCTGTTTTGGATTTGTTCGATTTTGATCCGATCGAACACGAAAAATATTCAAACCAAATATATCGATATGATTAGAATCTGAGTTGATTTGGATTTGTCTGAACCACTGAACACTATTTAACTGTAGCTTTTGGGTTGAAGTTTAGTTGCAAACTCCGGGTTGGAGACTATCCTTTGAGGTAGCAACTACTAGTACTACTACCCATGTTTCTTTTTTATTCAGACAAAAACCCAGGGTCCTTTCTAATTATTATATTTTAATAAATTTTGTTACTTTTCATAAAATTATTTATCCTTATTTTGTAATAGTTTTAACTATTTATTATTTCATTGCACCTACTTCCAACTTTAAAAATAAGAAATATATAAATAAATCGAGGAGTATTTTGACATGAAGGGATTGAGTTATTGATATCATATTTTCTAGATGATGTCCCTTTTCAGAAGCCTTAGACAACACAATGAAGACTTTTATTACTTAATTGTGTGTACATAGTTGCAAGTTTTTGAAGGACTCGATTCTTTCGCATTAACTACTAGTTTCTTATGCATCCAAAATCAAAGTGGAAGAATTGTCAAAAAAATCAAAGTGGAAGAAAGTAAAATAAATTAGTTTTTTGAACCTTATGTTTGGTTCACTATTCGTTTTTTGAGGACCATTAACTACCCCCTTATCTTTTTGGTTGGGAAGAAACGACTTTTTCATAGCCATCAACTTCTCAATTAGTTAGGCTTCATTTAACTATTTCAGACCTATATATGTTCAATGGTGTAAAGCATCAAGCGACGGTGTTAAATACTACAGCAGTGTCTGGTAGCTTTCGTTGTACGAGCAGTTTTCTTTGTCTCTTGTACAGTAATTTTGCTCCTGCATATGCAATTAGGTGGAGGTAATTGTACACTATATATAGTAGTGTGTATATACACACGCACACGAGGGCATTAACTAAAATAAAGAAGATTGAAGAAATTCATAGTTGATACCCATACATGATATGGTTGGTCATATTGGGAGAAACCCAATTCTCACATTAACTAGATATATACTCTCGAAAAAGTATATAAGGAAAGGATAAATAATTAAATAATTAAATAAAAAAACCTATGTATAATATATATAATAAGCTCTGAAATTGAAAGAATGATAAAGTTTAGTATAATAACTAAGTCATAATTAATATAAAATAATTATTATAAATTTCATAGGATTAAATATTCATCAAAAGGAGAAATAATAATAATAAAAATATGTATATGTATACTTAAGGGAGAAAGAGAGAGTGAGAGAGAGGATGAGAGGAGCTATCCGGTGGTTGGTGGTGGTGTGGTTGTGTAGGGTGGATTAGGGTAGAGAGAGAAGGACAAGAGTAAAGGAGAAAGAGAGTGAGGATGACGGGAGAGTACGGGAGAAAGAGAGTGAAATGTAAGAAATCGAGAAATGTGGTTTTAAAAGTAAACTACTTTGCTATAGCGACGGAACTGTCCGTCGCTACAGCTCTAGTAATTAACGCTGGTCAAAGTCAAATTTGGCGCTCATATTTAGCAACGAAAATTTTAGATTAGCGATGGAAATTGAATTTCAAATTTGGCGCCTATATTTAGCGATCGGCTGCTTTTTAGCAATAGACAATTCTGTCGCTAATTCCCTCGCAAATGTTTCTAATTTTTTTCCTACGCTCCGTCGCTAATGAACTTTTTAGCGACAGACTTACTTTTCGTCGCTAATTAGTGTTTTTTTTGTGTAGTGCGTGAAATAAAATAAGATTTGTTTGTGTCAAAAGAAAAAAACAAACTCGAAATTAAAGTTGGTTGATCTTAATCTAACGACAATGAGTAAATTCGTGGAAAATTTGACTAAAAGCAATTTGAATTCAAATGAGAATGTGCATCAATAATGAGTAGATTCTAGAATAATAAAAATTATGAAAAATGATGGTGTCACACTTTTTATTAGATTCTTTTAGTGTATGTTTGGTTATACTTCTAAAATGGATAAAATTGATTTTGGAGGGTTAAAAGTGATTTTGGTGTGCAAAATTGATATTTGGTTTTTATAGCTAAAATCAATTTTATTGGTCTAGAATTTGTTCTACTAGAAGCTAGAATTTGGTTGTCTATTTTATCAAAATTGAAGTTTTTAATGTTATTTTAAATTGACATCTATTTTGGTAATTTCGCACCTAAAAGTAATTCTAATTCTGCCTATCCAAACAACAATGATAACAAGAATCGCTTTTTTAGTAAAAATATTCAAACAAAAATCAATTCACGTTCAACTCATTTTTAAATAAAATTAATTTTGTAAAATCAATTCTATCGGAATCAAACTCTCATCACCACAAAACCATTTTGGTAATACAAATTTTTATGAGTCTTAAGAAATTTACTTGGGACTCACGTTGCTTATTTGAATTTCAACTAATAAGAATACTTGTGTTGCTGACACTTTAAATTGAGTTGTGTTTAGCGTACAACTCAAATAATAATTCTTAGTATTCACTGGTCGCTAATTCAATTGATTTTTTTTTGACAATAACTAATTCAAATGATAAAAATGATGAAAAATATCACTTAAATTTGTGTAGGAGTAAAAAAAACTATACTTTTTTTTAATTTAATTTACAGTGTATTTAATAAACAGACAGAATCATTCACCATTCATGAGTATCTTTGAACAAATAAATGTTCGCAGCCATAGCTAGGAACGACAGAATGATCATATCATTCAATGAACATAAACTGGTACTACTATGTTGTCAAAGGATAAAATGCTGATACACAGATTAATTTCACAGAAGTTGCTGTACAAGTTCCAAATCTCCAAATTTCCAAAAGTACCAAAAACAAGAGTACTCGTGGACTCATTTTTAAGCTAAAAACCTAACTAATTCATGCTAACTAAGAAAATTACTCACTCCCGTTAAATATTATTATGTTTTTAAGGTTATTTTATTTAAAATTACGTGCAGGTCTGTTTTTTTTTAAGGAGAAATGATATGAGTCTCGTTAAAAGAAATTTTTAAAAAAATAATTGATCATAACTATTTTTAAGATAAAAAAATTTGGTTGACTAAAAAATTCTTAATGTAATAGGAGTTAATTGAAAGAACTAATTACTATTGAGTTTTTGCAGTATCAATACTTGAGGTGTCCAAATTAAGTACTAGTTCAGTTGGTAAGTTAAAAGAAATCCATGTCCTTGCAACTTTTTTTTTAAAAAAAGTTACTCCAAAATATATTTTTTATAAATTAGACTTAACAAAACAGTATTTATAAAAAATTATTTTGTAAAAACTTTTTTAATAAAAAATTGCTTATAAAATCACTATACTTATAGGGACAAAAAAATATATTCACGCCATCAATTTTTTATACCGAGGCTGTCAAAGACTTCAAAGTTCAAACCAAGTACAAAGAAACGTGATTGCAATTGTAGATTCTGTTAGAAGTGTTCAGCCATACTATCCAATGAAAACTTGTAGAAAAAGTTTAAGTGAAAATTAATCATCGTCGGCAACCCAAAAAATTACTTAAGTACTATTTTTTATCACAAATAATATGGTCTGTACAATTTTTTATCACAAAGTTAAATTTACGGTGAATAAAATTATTTTTTTGAAAGAAAAAAATAGTTTTTGAATTTTTGTTAATAAAATAACTAATAACTACTGTAATAAAATTAAAAGAAGCAGGCCCTTGAAGGTTGAAGCACAGATGGGAACGGGAATGGGAATGGGTCCACTACTCGCAGTCGCAGTGACGTTACGTAGAACGATTGCTTGTTGTCTCAGCAAGCGGACAACAGAATCTCCCAACAAAAGAACAACACGGTCAAAAAGAGATCCATGACTTGCAGCTAGCCAGCCAGCTACCGTGAGTTCTGGATTTCTTTTCATTATGTTACTGTAATTGTTAAACGAGAGAAAAATGAATAAGCATAATCTTTATTATGCCTCTGCCACTGAACTTTGACCATTGATGTGAATAGTACAAACTTGCATTGAGACCCACCTTACGCGACTCCCAAAGTTCACTGGCAAGTCAGAAAATGTAGTAGTATGTCTCTACACCCCTTCAATTCAAATACAAGCAAGCAGTTTATGTGTATCTATAAAGCTTGATAAAATATTAACCACGATCACCGGGATCATTGTATTATAGCAGTATTAAAACGAAACGATGATAACCGGTTCGAGGTTAACCAGAAAACAATTTAGAGGGAGGAGTTGACGTATAAAATTTACAATTTTTTAAAAATGAGGATAGGTGCAAATACAAACAGTGAAAAGCGGGAGTAGGGAAACAAAACAAGATACACTAGGGAATCTTTCTAGTGCTTTCTCTGCTTTTCATACGTTACAAACCCAATGCCCTCGCTTTCACTGCAAAAGCTAAGCCAACCTCGTTTAATAGCTACTACATTTATTGACTTCTATTGAAGAGAGAGAGAGAGAGAGAGAGAGAGAGAGGACTGGGGTGTTTTGGGAATTTGGAGAGATGAGAGATCCCAAAGATCCATTAGCACTCTCTTTCACAACCGTGTCTCCAAACTCCCTCAAATTAATCAACAAATTACCATTTTTTTTTGGACAACAATTCCAGTATCAATCCCTTCTTTAAGAAACTGTACACTTTCTTTGTTAGCAACCATCCACGCATTTTGATTCCAGTCTCTGAAAGCATCTTAGTGTCCGCAAATCCCACCACCTTAGAGGGAAAAATAAGAAGGAAAAAAGGCAGAGATAATTTCCTCCATCTCACATGTACAAATATTTCCCTGCCTAGTGCCTCCAACAAACCATCATCATGGCAAAACCTTCAATACTTCGCCACAGAAAAAAAACCAGCATGAGGGTGAGCTTCAGTCTCATAGCCTCTTCATCAAAAAAGTCAACCACATGCTTACAAATTCCGCCAACTGAATCAATTTCCAGCTTTTTTCTTTTCTGGAGATTCAAATCAATTAAGCACCTTTAACAATCATGACAACATTTTAAGCTTCGTTTCCAACTCGCACTGCTACCGGTCCTCAATGAATATTCTCCCCACAAAATCACGGAACCTCTTGGAGTAGAGCTTTGGATCAACAGCTGAGATTGATGAAGGGTCAACCTGCAGGGACTTGTATGCATGCTCCAGCTTCTTGCTGATGTCGTAATCTTGCAAAATGTCTATAATCCCAAAGTATAGAACCACATCACAAGTCTCCCCATTGCAATGAGGAGTCAAATGCTTGATTCCAACACTAGTGTATTGGTCAAAATCGCTCCTTCGAGCCATGCGCTCTGCTCTTGCGGGCGTATTAGCTCCTAATCTAATCAATGATTTCCTGAAACAAGATGAATACTGCTTAACACATCAATATTTATAAACATGATTGTAACCTGAAGGATAGGATAAATTCGGAATGTAAATTAGTAACTTCAATTTTGACTCAAGGAAATTATGGCATATTGCCATTCCCATCTCGAAATAAATCAATAACTTCAAATTCTTTACAAACAAATTAGGAACACAGCCTGTGTTGTATGCCCTCCACAAACAACTGTTGCCTGTTCTACATTATTCTTTCCACCTACTCAGTAGGATAATTGAATTTCCAACTACTAGCAATTATTTTCGTCAATGTCTTCAACATGACAATAGGAATGATTAGGAATTTAAAATACCATCCGATAATTGGAAGAAACTCAATTATAATATGTAATAACAGGTCCACATCATTATATAGGCCTTTAAGAGCCGATGATGCATATCTTGAACTAAATACAAGCACCTCTCTCAGATTCTACATGGGGAACAAAAACTGATTCAGGCAGCACCTTGTACTGTATCTAATTTACTCACTTACACTACGGATGCGGATGTTACAACAACCCAATTACTCTATAATGATTCTCTAAATTGAAATTCAAAGAAGCAGAAATTTCAACATACCTGCCAGATTTAACTCGATCTCTATCCTGTAGCTCTGCTTCAAGAAAGCGATAACCACGCATGAATTTTTCATTCTGAAAAGAGTCCTCCTTGCCTAAAAGGGTAAGCAACATAATAAGTCTTAATTCTATTGCTATTACATAAACCTCAACTACTGTATGCACTGAAATGAAATATCCATCATTACCTGTGCGTAAAAGAAATGGTGACAATCCCATTTTGTCATATGTATTGTCATCACGGAAGTGCATGCCAACCAAAAGACTGTAATCCATAATTCCCTCGGCTTCCAAAAATTCGCAATCCCGCTCAATTTGTCTGGACAAAATATGAAGACGGGAATAAATTAACAGATATGTTAAGTAGAAGCCACAAAACATTGCTAGATAGAAGCCCACAAAATTTTAAATAGGACACACTCAACAACTTACTTGATGAGATCTTTGAACCAATTTCTTTGCAGACGAAACACAAAATTGAGATCTAAGTCCTTGAGGGTGGTAGTTTCATCAATCTCCTCTTCAGTCTTTTGTGTTGTACGACCATGGGATGATCCCTTCAAGTCAAATCGCCTATGGATCGGATACTCTGAGCAGAAAAGATTTCCCATCACAATGAACCGGGTCTGAATTTCAATTTCAATAAATTTTTAGGTCCTGTGGCGAATAGACCAACCATTTAAAAACATCAATTATTTATCTTCAAAGACCTACCTTTTGGCCTCCAATTGGTTTGACACAGTGTACCCCATAGAATTTCGTCACAAGTGAATTTTCATACATTGAAACATGTTGGTAATAACTTCGGAGCATCCGAATTAGCACCTAAAAGTTACCAAAGTTGGGTGTCAAGTTCCAAAGATATCTAGCTCAAGAAAACTTCATGAAAGGGTAAAAGGACTCTACGACTAATTTTCATTAACTCCAAAAATTATAAGAGTAGACCTTTTCCCACAAAACCCAACACTGATAAAAAAGAAATTTGACTATTGCATCGGAGTAGTAATTAGGCTTCATTGAAATAAAAACTTTGCGTAGCCAAGCTCTAGAACTAATCCTCAGCACATTAATTTGAATGAACGTGGAAAAAAAGTTTTCAAATTTAACAACAAAAAAGTCTATTATAGCATAGGTATCTCTAATCTAACCTTGACTTCGGATTTTTTCACTGTCTTTATCATAAATCTGTCATCTTGGGTCAAGTAGAAGAAGCTTCCACTTTTGCCCGGAGAGGAAAGTTCCCTGAGGGCATCATCCCCACATATAGCTAACATGTAATCAGCAGGATCCACCTGAAATCGCTTCCTCAATTGCCTGAAATTCAAAAACAAATCCAATCCAATAAACAACAAAGCAGAAAAGCAGCAAATAAAGTAGCAATAAAACTCAAACAGTATTCTCCGTGGGCATACCTAAACACCATAGGACAGTAATCCTTCCACCGGAACTCCATTGATTGATGTGGTGGCGTAGTCTTGGATCCTTCACGTGGAAACCTTGTCCAAAACTTTTCCTTTGGATCAAAATCACTCGGTTTAAGCTCCCTAGATATGGAAGCTTCCTTTCCAACAGAGTACCTATAATAAAAAAAAAACACAAACCAAAAATCCTTTGAATCCAGAAATAGTAAATCGCAAGCAACCAATATAATCTAAGATTTAAATTAAAGATTGATAAAAATTATCTTTACCTTATACCCAATTGCAGATTAAGCATGAGATCATAATTCTTATGCCCCTTGAATATAGTTTCCCCAGGTCTCTTCACCTCAGATGAGAAACAACAAGGGTTACGATTAAACTGCTTCATCTTCTGTGAATCTGAGCCACTTCGCAACATTGTTACATTATCAACTATATCACAAGTTATATCACCTGCTTCTCCATCTGATTCCCATATACAAATCTTACGAAAATTATTCTCACCAACACTACCTCTAGAACTATCAACAGAAGATCTTTTCCTCATTGTTAAAGCAAAATCATCACTAATCAAAGGTCCATTACCAGGGTAAAAAGTCCCATTCACTTGTTCCATTTTGAGTTCCTTATTCCAACACCCAACATAGCAACTTCCATCTGGCCAAGTGAAAACCCCTTCTCCTTTAGGAACTCCATTTTCCCATTGTCCTTCGTAACGATTTCCGTTAGACCAAATAAGCGTTCCTCTTCCGTTAATAACGCCGTTTTTCCATTCACCAATATACTCGTTTCCGTTCTTCCACACGTATCTTCCTTTCCCTTCTTGGAGATTCTTCTTCCACCAACCTTCGTAGTAATCGCCGTTTGCGTAACGTTTTTGTCCGTAACCGTGTTTTCTGTCGGAACTCCATGAACCGCGGTATGAGTCGCCGTCGGATCCGGTGAAGATTCCGAACCCTTCCATTCTACCAGATTTGAACTCGCCTTCGTAAGTAGCACCTGAAGGCCATGAGAACTTGCCTTTACCAGAAGCTTTACCTCTCTTCCACTTCCCTTCGTACATGCATCCATCTTTCCATAGGTATTTCCCCGATCCGTTTGGTACGTTGCCGGAGAAACTCCCCATGTAAAAATCTCCGTTCGGTAAAAGCCTCTGTGAGTTTCCGTTTCCGTTTCCGTTTCCGATTTTGGTTTCGAATTCGATTGTAAGGCTTGTCGGAGAGACTCGCCGGCTGCCGACTTGAGACCGAGTCCGGCCGGCAACAACAACCGGCGGCGGTGCTGGGAGATTAGATAGTTTGTGAGTGGGTTTGTCTGAGTCTGCCTTGCTGTGAATGTCTCTCTGGTGGTGACAGAGAAGTGCTTGGCGCATTTTGTGGTGGTGGTAAGGGAGAAAAGAAGGTTCTGTAATCAATGCATTTCCGGCGAATGAGAATGACTGTAGAGTCACTTGCACATTTGTAACGAGAGAGAGTCGCTCTGCTTTGTTTCTATTTTGGTTTTAGTGCTCTTTGTGTTTTGGGGGTAATGGATGGAGCAATTTCACAAGTCACAGCAGAAGCCAAAGGGATAGAAATTAGAAAGAGGGATACTAGCGAGGGCTGTGCATTAATAGTACAGTAGTAAATTGTTTGCTTTTGTATTTTACTGCTATTTTTCAATTTTATTTTATTAACGAAAAGGAAATACTTTTTTTTATCTAGACCAAGTTATCTACCGCTGAATGCAGTGACTAATCCTCTCGCTGAAACGCAGGTCAGGCCTAGGCCATGCAAAGCCTAACTCGGCCCAACCTATTCCCACCCCTAACTGCTCTATACCCAATGTGAGAATCGAACCCTACTATGTATTGATTTTTTATTTTAAATTTTACTATTAATTCGACGGCTTTGCCTAGGGAACGTTGTAAACTGATGGTTAGTGGGTTTTTTTTTTAAAAAAAAAAATAGCTGATGGTTAATGATGGTTGGTTAGTTGTGCTGTGCGAAGTGAATAGATACCAGCTCCGAGCTCCGCCTTTTAATTACTTTCTTTAGGACGAATATATCCTCATCTTTTTTCTAAATTCTTTCTCTTGTCCTCATCACAGCGAATCTGTTTCTTGCTTGGTCTCATCGTGACGTAACGGATTCACCTAGGAGGAGCTTTTGGACTATCATTCTTGATCCAATTTTATATCTAATCTTTTCCGCATCTTAATATAAAAACAAAAATGCTTCAAACCGGGAGTATTTTTAATAACCAAAAAAAATACAAAAATGCCACAAGTGTAACACTATTTTTGTAAATGCCACACTTCTTAAAATACTAGGAATATTGCACTTTAAAAAATATGCCCTAACATAAAAAATTAGTTACTTTTTTTCAATTCTTAGTTTTAGCCTAACGCACTTTCAAAGTGTAATAGTGTTCTTCATTTTTTTTCTTATTTTAATGTTATTTGGTATGTTTTTAGGTTCTTTATAGTTCAAAAATAATTTAGGTGTATAAATATCTGGAGTTCGTTCTTCAAGAATCGATTTTGTAAAAAAATTAATTTCGTGAAAAAATATAAATAGTGTGACAGTATACAGTGTGTTTTGGGATACTTTAGGATTTAGGAAAAAAATTAACTGTTTAAATACGCAAAATTAGATTCTCATTTCTCAATAACCAGTTTGCACTTTTAAAAAATTAGTGACAAAAACAATTAAATTTTGCAATCCTCAATAACAGGTTTAGGTAAAAAATAATTAAGTTTTGCCATAAAATATGTAAAGCGCGTGAGTTTTTAAGGACCTAAATTGAAAAAAAAAACTCTTTTTAGTTATTTCTTTCAATAATCAAGCTACATCTGCTGGGAAGAACTACCAAATTTGGTCATTAAATATTGTCATGTTTTTCATATTTTGTCACAATATTATTTTTTCACCAAATCGACTACTGAAGAACAAAATTTTACATAGTTAAACATCTAATTTTTTTTTTCTAAACCCTAATAAGATACCTAAAAACATACCAATTAATATTCAAATATAAAAAGGAAAAAGAAAATATGAACAAAGCCTATTGCACTTTGAAAGTGCGATAGACTAACTAAATTTTCAAAATAAAATAAAATAAAATATTAATTATTTATACTCCATTTGGTTCATCTTATAAGAGAAAAACCATGTTTTAGGTTCATTTTATAAATGATGCATAATATAGTATATAATATAGACTAGATACATCATTTATTGAAAGAACCCAAAAACTGATTTTACTCTTATAAAGTGGACCGGATGTAGTATTAGGCTATCACAGTTTTAAAATGTAAGACCCTAACTATTTTTAAAAAGGTGGCATTTAGGGAAATAGTGTCACACTAGTGACATTTTTGTAATATTTAATTTTCTTTTTTTTTTGTTTTATTTACAAAAAAATCTCAAACTAGTATATGTATTAGTACTCCCTTGACATAAATAGATATTTGTAATTAATGTTTGAAAATGGGAATGAATATTCATTTAGGTTTTTTTTTGTACCCCAACTTGTCTCTCATACCCCCATATTAGCCAAATAGACCAAAATACCCCTGAAAAAAATTTAAAAAGTACAATTCTCATCATTATACATATATTTCCGAAAAAAAGTGATATTTTTCGGATTTATACGTATTTCCGGAAAAAAATTGTAACTTTTCTGGAAATACGTATAAATTCGGAAGGCAAATTCAAAATTTTAAAAAAAAAATCCGGAAATACATGTAAATTCGGAATGTAATTTCCGGATTTACATTCCGAATTTACATGTATTTCCGGAAAAATTTTATAAAAATAACCTTCCGAATTTACGTGTAAATCCGAAAATTTCAATGTTGAAATTTCCGGATTTACATGTAAATTCGGAAGGTTATTGTTTTTTTTTTTTAAAAAAAATCGTTTTAACTCATTTTTTTCGTTTTTCAGTGGCTAGCAGTCGAGGAGGAAACTTTACCCCAGGTGAGACATCTGGATCTACACCGGGAGATGATGGTGCTCTTAGGACTAGGACGAGGATCAGATTGGTCAGACAGGCTGGATCTACACCGGGAGATGATGCTGCTCCTGATACTGGGCTCCACGTTGCAGCAGGTGGAAGAACTTCAAGTGCGATGATCTGAAGCTGATACATTTTCGGGAGCGGATCGATAACCTACGGCTGGACCAGGTCATTTTGACGCTTTGGGAGGACCACTGACTGCACGTTCCATTCCACACCATGGCACATTTCAGAGGTTGGCTGATCTAGGGCGACATTGCTGTCACATATATGGCTGACCGGGTCTGCTGGCAGTTTGGGCGCATCCAGCAGATCCCTCCTGCACCCATCTTAGGGCCACGTCCAGATGTGATCTCCATTTTAGAGAGATTGTCGGTGTATCCATCCCCAGCACAGATTTTTGTTTGTACTAACAGAGTCGCAGTGAGTGCACCGATGACTATCTACCTTGGTATCAGCAGGTGTCCATTCCACGACTGACTGCAGCTGAGGAGGTACCAGAGCAGCAGGCAGTAGCTGAGGATGTCGGTCTACCGACCTATCAGGATGCGATGGATGCTACCGTTGGACACATACTCGATGCTATGGGTTGTAAGGGAGGCATTCTAGCTGATGCATATGACAGCCTCCTCAAGGCTTTAGAACACTTAGACTTTCATCCGTAGATGTATTTGTTTTGGTTTTATTTTTGTATATGTACTCGTATTTTATCGACTTTGTTATATTTTCGGTTTTTTTTCATTTGTTATCGTTATCGTATTTAAATTGATTTAAACTAATTTAAATTGATTTTTAATTAATTTAAACTGATTTTTTTTAATAAAAAAATACGCTTCCGAATTTATGTATAAATTCGGAATATATTTTTTTATATATTCCGAATTATAAATTCGGAAGCTATTTTAAAAAAAATTGCGTTCCGGAAATACACATAAATCCGGAATTTTTTTTACCCCCTTTCCGAATTTATGTGTATTTCCGGAAAGTTCGGTTTTTTTTAATTTTTAAAATGAGGGTATTTTGGTCAAAAAAACCCATTCATTTAATGGAGTATACATGAGAAATTTAATTGTAGGATGACCCAGATATTTTGAAATTTCTAAAGTTACTTATGGAAGGTATTTAATTTGCTAGAAAGAATATTTTAAAAACTCATTAGGGTTCAAAAAGAAACTACTAATTATCTTCGGTTCATTAGAGAAATCAAGGCTTGAGGACCTTACTTGAACAGAATATGTTCTATAGGCTTGTACAACTATATGGTCAAATCGTTCCTTTAGAAGGTTTCTAAAATCAATTATTGACATCTCCCACAAGGTATTCAAATCGGTCCTTTAGAAAAACGAAGAGATGATCATCAACGGAGATCCGTGAATGATCTTTAATCACTACATTATCATTGATAAGTGGACTATTGAATTTGTTTCTTAGAGAATCCCAAACCACCAATAATGAGCACAACCCGTCATTGAAGATACGAGCCTCCTATTTGAATAAACTTCTAGAAAACGATATAAACCCCAATATTACAAGCACTTCCAAGTTCCGACGAAAACGAAGTCATGGTTTCTATGGGGCACCCTTCCCACAAGAGCTTCAAAATAAGGTTATTATAGTCCCATTTGGTGGTCAGGATAAGGAGACATGATATAATAAGTCTATCGTATCTTATGTCAGTCAGTGTTTGTTGAGCTAGTATGATATAATAACTTAAGGAGACATGATATAATACCTTATTCTATCTCGTCACTCTAGTTGAAATTTTATCCTGACTTTGAGCTGAGTTAGAAATCAGCAGGATAGGACAAGGAAATAATTTATTCTATATCCTTCTAAAATATATTTTAAAATATAAAAAAATATTTAATAAAAAAATTATATAAACTAAAACCAAAAATATTAATAGATTTTTATTTAAAATTAAAAATATTAATTCATAAATTAAAAATAAAGTATAATTTTATGATAAGGGTAATTTTCATTTTATAAAATCTAAAAACTATAAATCTATTGAAATTTAAAAATTTAAAATATGTGATGAAAAATAAATTTATTATTAAAAAATATAAAAATAGAAATTTAATTTAATTTTTCAACAAATGAAATATAATTGTCACATAAGTAGTTTTGTTATTAACATATAATTTTTTTTTAGCTTATTTAAAATATATAGTAAAATTATTTAGTTGCTTGTACAGTTTTTATAATTTGAAATTGTTTATTTTATAGTGTCAATGATTTTTTTAAAAACTGTATAAAATTATTTCATTAGTATTAATTACTAATTTATATATAATTATTACTAGTGTTTTTAACAAATAAATATTTCGAGTGAATTTTTAGAAAAAAATAATATGCATTTGTTAAAAAAATGTTATATGCAATTTCATAAGGACAATTTTACCTTTTAAAAATGATATATATTGTCATAATTTGGTGTGTACCAAACACATGATATGATAGTGTCTATTCTGTCACTATCATATCATGCCAATATCATATCTTATCTCTATTCTATCATTTATTGTATCATGTATCTATCATATCATGTGCACCAAACGAGCCTTAAGAAGATTGGTTTATCATGTGTTAAAAAGGCGAATTCTATTGGCTTCTTTATGTAATTTTCCTTCCCACCCAAATGTGTAAACCAAACAATGAAGACTCCTAATAAGTGGTCAATCTTTCCTAAAGATTTGTGTATTTTTCTAGTATTGTTCACTCAGCATTGTATATGTCAAATATTAATTATGTATGTGAGCATCTAGAATAAAAACTTGATGTTGCCATAAAAGAATGTGTCAAAAAATTATCAAAAAAAGAATAAGAAGTCCATGCCCATGAATTCTTCTTTAAGTAAACGTTGTTTAATTAGTGGCAAAAGTGGTTAGAACTTAGATGCACTATTTCTTGTCTCAACGACCGTCAATCAATACACACCGACCATTATTTGCTCTTCTTTTTATTGACTCAACGCGTTTTAACATTCTTTAGGTGCTACCACAAAAACAATTCTTTTCTAAAAAAAGTAAACACCTTTGTGATCCTCTATTGCTATCTATGATTAGATAAAAAAATTAATACTAAATATATAATGGTCGTTTAAATTTTTGTAGATACATACCTAATTTTTTTCCATGGTCTAATTGGAAGTAGAAAACGTTTTGTTTAAAAAACTTTTTTGAGTTTTTTTGTTGTGTCAAAGATGTGTTTTTAACTTTTTAGAGTTTGTCTAAGTGAGATTAAGGTATATTATTTTTTCCCGGAGTGTGACATTTTAAACAAGGTCGTGTCAAACAATTTGAACGCCCTATTCAAATCTTAAAAATTGGACCAATAATTAAATTTTATTAAATGGCACTAAAAATTATGCCTATAATTATACTTTTATAAAATTGTAAATAATTGTTGGGAAAAACAACATAGAAAAATAAAATGAGCACAATCAAAACACAATAATTTGACTTGGCAAACTCTAAAACTGAAGAAAAACCACAAATCATTGTCTAATGACAAGTAGAGAATAACACTCTGTGAAAATTGTTAAAACACATAGACTTCTCTCAAACACCCAATGACGAGTACACCCACACCCTCCAAAGAAAACATGAGTATAAGAGAAAAGAACAAGACAAATACAAACTTAAGGTATTTTTGACTAGTGCATATTGTAATGAGGAACTTGAGCCCATTATAGTTGTTATGCCAAGAACACTGAATTGAAATGAAGAAGATGAGAGAGAAGAGAACACACAATCAATTGTTTACCCAGTTCAGCCAATTTGGCTTTCATCTGGGGGATGTGCATAGCACTATCCAATTTTATTGAGAGAGAAGAGATTTTACAGAGAGATTACAAGATGTAGAACCCTAAATTGATTTCCCCCAAATTGGTTACTCCACCTCACTCTAGAGCCCTAGAATCAGATTTCAAGCATACCCCAATTTCCTAAGAATCAATGAAAACTACATACCTAAATCTATCACTTGAGGGACCTTATATATTGATCTCAATAAGTTGTTACAAGTTTGTTAGATTCCCTAACTGACTTAACAGTAAACCAAAACTAACTAACCAGAATAACAAGTAAAACTGAGACAGTTTACTTTTAACAATACTTAGGGGTATTTTAGGTAATTCACATATATGCCACAACAATTAACAATCTCTACCTTGGCATATAGATCAACTTCTTCCCAATAAAACTAGAACAGAACAGAGCACACCCAATTGTACATTTTTAACCTGTACCAATACTAAGTAGTTCAAGACAATGCTTGAACTTTCCCATAGAGACAACCTTGGTCATGAAATCTGAAGGATTATCAGATGTGTGCACCTTTTTAATCTGCACCAGGCCTTTAGAGATCACATCTCTAATCCAATATAGTCTTATGTCAATGTGTTTTGTTCTATCGTGGAAGGTGTGATTCTTACAGAGGTGAATCGCACTTTGATTGTCACAATACACATTGACATAATCTTGCTTAATTCCCAGTTCAGCAGTGATTCCTTTTAACCACAGAGCTTCTTTAACTGCTTCTGTAATTCCAATATACTATGCCTCTGTTGTTGACAAAGCAACTATGTGTTGTAATGATGCTCTCCAGGTGACAGTATTTCCAAACAGAGTGAAAGCATAACCTGTTAGTGACCTTCTATTATCTCTATCCCAGCAAAGTCTGAATCTACAAAGCATTGAATAGCTTCTGCATTTTTGGTGCATTTCCTATAGACAAGACCTGTATTGACAGTGCCCTTCAAGTACCTGATAATGTGTTTTACAGCAAGCCAGTGCTGAGAGCCTGAATTGCTCATGTATCTGCTCACCAAGCTTACACAGTGAGCAAGATCTGGTCGAGTACAAACCATAGCATACATGAGACTTCCTACTCCACTAGCATATGGAACATTGCTCATTTCCTTCTGCTCTTGAGTAGTCTTAGGGCTGTCTTCAATTTATAGCTTGAAATAGGATGCCATAGGAACATTCACAGTCTTAGCATTTACCATGTTGAACCAGTAAATTATTTTTTCAAGATACCCCTTCTGGTTTACAGTCAACTTCCCATCTGTTGGATGCCTATTGATCTCCATTCCCAGTATCTTCTTAGCAGGCCCTAAATCCTTCATATCAAACTCAGTTTGTAGTCGCCCTTTTAGATGTTGAATCTCAGTCATGTTTCTACAAGCAATTAACATATCATCTACATAGAGTAGAAGATATATGAATTCATTGTTTCCAAGGTCCTTGTAATACACACAGCTATCATAATTGCTTCTTTTGTAGTGTATGCTTAAGATAAAGCTATCAAAACGTTTGTACCATTGATGTGGTGATTGCTTTAGTCCATACAGAGATTTGTTCAGCAGACATACCCAATCCTCTTTACCCTTTTCTTCAAAACCTTCTGGCTGTTTCATAAGATTTTTCTCCTCTAGTTCTCCATGCAAGAAAGTTGTCTTGACATCCATTTGTTCCAAGTGGAGGTCAAATTGAGTGACTATGGAGAGAATTATTCTTATGGAACAGTGCTTTACAACAGGTGAAAAGATCTCCGTGTAATCAATGCCCTCTCTTTGTGTGAACCCTTTTGCTACAAGCCTTGCCTTGTACCTAGGTGGATCATGATTTGAGATGCCCTCCTTTCTTTTGAATATCCACTTGCTCCCCACAAGTTTTGCCCCATTTGGTTTCTGCACTAGCTTCCAAGCGTTGTTTTTATGCAGGGATTCTATTTCCTCCTCCATGGCATATTGCCATTTCTTGTGATCTCTATCTCTCATGGCTTCCTTGAATGAGGTGGGATCCTCACTTAAGTGTTCAGTTGCAGTGTTGAGAGCATATGCTATCATATCTGAGTATCCCAATCTTTGAGGAGCTATTATAGTCCTTCTTGCCCTGTCTATGCACAACACATAGTCCTAGCCATTGTCTGCTGCTTCAGTGTCACTGTCACTGCTGGAAACTAGTTCTGGTTGATCTTCATTCCTGTCAACTAGCTCATTGGAAACGTTAGTTCTAAAATTAGGCTCATCAGGTTGTAACTCCACCGCAATTTGTGAGGTATCATTCTCAACTTGATCACCTTCATTATCAGCACAAACAGTTGTTTCAAACATTTTGTTTTCATGAAATTTGACATCTCTACTGATAATGCATTTCTTATTTTCAATAGACCAAATTTTAAAACCTTTAACACCTTCAGGATATCCAACAAATATTCCTTTCTTGGCCCTAGGTTCAAGTTTCCCATCACTTACATGATAATATGCAGGACAACCAAATATTTTTAAATTGCTATAGTCAACAAGGCTTCCACTCCATCTTTCTTGTGGAGTCTTAAGCTCTATAGCAGTGGATGGTGATCTGTTTATTAGGTAGGCTGCAGTGTGCACAGCCTCCCCCCAAAATTGTTTTGACAACTTTGAATGTGATAGCATGCATCTAACCCTTTCTAACAATGTTCTATTTATTCTTTCAGCTAGTCCATTTTGTTGGGGAGTATGCCTAACTGTTTTGTGCCTATTTATACCATGTTCTTGACAAAAAGTATTAAACATGTCTCCACAAAATTCTAGGCCATTGTCAGTTCTTAGGGTTTTAATTTTCCTATCACATTGATTTTCTACCTTAGTCTTCCAATTTACAAAGGTCCTAAATGCTTCATCTTTAGTTTTAAGCAAATATACCCAAACCTTTCTACTATAGTCATCTATGAAAGACATAAAGTACCTGTTTCCTCCATGAGTTGGAGTTTTAGAAGGCCCCCAGAGATCTGAATGTATATAGTCTAGCTTACCTTTGGTCTTGTGCTTGCCTGTTGAAAACTTCACCCTTGTTTGTTTCCCAAAGATACAGTGTTCACAGAACTCTAGCCCCTTCAGCTTGTCACCACATAACAGATCGTGTTTCTCAAGTTCTTTCAAGCCCCTGTCACTTATGTGACCAAGTCTCTGATGCCACAGTCTGTCTTTACTGTCATCAGAATCTGCAGCACAAGTTTCACCAGTGATTGCTTCTCCCTTGAGAAGATACAAGTTATTCTTCATTCTTGTTCCTTTTAGAATGACTCTTGAACCCTTTGAGACCTTCATTATACCATCTTCTCCTTTAAAGATGTAACCTTGAGATTCCAAAGCTCCAAGGGAAATGAGACACCTTTTTAAGTCTGGAACATGTCTAACATTGGTTAGGATCCTTATAGTTCCATCACTGAGTTTCAATCTAATAGATCCAATACCCACAACCTTACAAGGTGCATTATTCCCCATTCTCACCTTCCCACCATTAACCAGTTTATAGTCAAAGAACCACTCTCCATTTGGGCACATATGGTATGAGCATCCAGAGTCCATTATCCAATCTGAATCATCATGACTATCAGTAACAGTGAGGACTTCAATGTCTTCATGTACTTCTGGGCACATATGGTGTGAGTGTCCAAAGTCAATTACCCACTCTGTGACATCACAATCATCTGTGACCATTGGTACATCAGCACTTTCATATCCATCTGATGCAATGGATGCATCACCATGTCCTTCAGCATTCTGATTTTTGGATTTCTTCCTATCAGGACAATTCTTTCTATAGTGTCCTTCCTTGTGACAGAAGTAACATTTAAACTTGCCCTCGGATTTTGACCTTGCAGCATTCTTGCCTTTTTGTTCGTGTTTCTCACTTATTCCTCTTACATACAGAGTTTCACCAGAGTCACTATCTTTATTTTCACTTTTCCTAGATAACTCTTTGGACATTAAGGCATTTTGAACATCTTCAAGTGACAAGGATTCCCTTCCATAGAGTAGGGTATCAGCAAGACTATCATAACTGTTATTTAAAGATTTAATTAACAGTAATGCTTGGTCTTCGTCTTCAACCTTTATTTCTATATTTTCTAGGTCTAGGATTATCCTATTAAACTCATCCAAGTGATCTTGAATTGACGTAACTGCACCCATTTTGAATGTGTAGAGTTTCTGTTTGAGATATAGATGATTTGCAAGAGTCTTGGTCATGTAGAGGCTTTCTAATTTCAACCACAGGGCTGCAGCGGATTTTTCCTTTGTTACTTCGCGCAAGACTTTGTCGCTGAGGGAGAGAATGATCGTGCTATGTGCCTTTCTCAAGATATCCTTCTTTTCTTTCTCCGTTAAACCTTCGGGTGGTTTGTTCTCGCCGTCGAGTGCTTCTTCGACCCCTTGTTGAGCCAGCAGCGCGCGAATCTTCATCCTCCATAACGCAAAATCATTCTTTCCATCAAATTTCTCAATGTCGAACTTCGGAATCGCCATTTCTTTCTCCAGAATGGCTTTGATACCAATTGTTATGCCAAGAACACTGAATTGAAATGAAGAAGATGAAAGAGAAGAGAACACACAATCAATTGTTTATCCAGTTCAGCCAATTTGGCTTTCATCTGGGGGATGTGCATAACACTATCCAATTTTATTGAGAGAGAAGAGATTTTACAGAGAGATTACAAGATGTAGAACCCTCAATTGATTTCCCCCAAATTGGTTACTCCACCTCACTCTAGAGCCCTAGAATCAGATTTCTAGCATACCCCAATTTCCTAAGAATCAATGAAAACTACATACCTAAATCTATCACTTGAGGGACCTTATATATTGATCTCAACAAGTTGTTACAAGTTTGTTAGATTCCCTAACTGACTTAACAGTAAACCAAAACTAACTAACCAGAATAACAAGTAAAACTGAGACAGTTTACTTTTAACAATACTCAGGAGTATTTGAGGTAATTCACATATATGCCACAGCAATTAACAATAGTCTTGGTCTCCCTCTTCCTTCACCAAACTAAGCAATGTGGGAATTTTTGAAGATGTCAATTTCAATCAAACTCCAACAAAAACATCTGAATACAACTTCAAATTAATTATAATAATTTCATCAAAGAGATATACTAATTTTTTCGGCCCTAAAAAATGGTAATTGGGTTGCGTCACTGTGCAGTTGGCATTAGTGAATCTGTGAATGAGATATGGGAATAAAATTGCCAAATTGCCACGAAACTGCAAAAGGTAGAAACATCACGGGTTGAATTTAAAACAATGTACTGTATATGCATGCAAAGCAAGTGCTTAAAGGCTTAAAGGCTTAAAGCACCAGTTACAGGCTTACAGCAAAAAAAAAGTGGCATTAAATTGAAAACCAAAAACGAAATGGGAACCAAAATAAGAAAGCCGCAGAGCGAAAAGAGAATCTACTTCCAAATTTGCATGACAATTAATCTTATGATCTTAAAATTGTCACTTTTCTCACGTTGACTAAAAATTCAAACAAAAACACCAGGTTAGTCATAAAGCACCCCATAGCTAGGATTAAGACTGGAATACCACATATCCCCAAAATTAATCATTTTGAGAATCTCCAAAAACCATCCCCAGGGCACGACTTGAAAACCACCCGATTAACCGATATAGCAAAACAGAACTGGTATGGAAAATAATCTACCAAGGGTAAATAGTCAATTTGGTCCTT
Organism: Astragalus glycyphyllos; assembly: GCA_963573325.1. Taxonomy (NCBI): domain Eukaryota; kingdom Viridiplantae; phylum Streptophyta; class Magnoliopsida; order Fabales; family Fabaceae; genus Astragalus; species Astragalus glycyphyllos. Next base: position 78,080,132 of record OY754307.1, read on the forward strand.
GAAAGTGTAACTCGCTGTCAATTTGGTCCCCTAATTAAGCAAAAATGCAAAAAGGTCCCTCAATGTATAATCTATCGGTCACGTTAGTCCCTCTCATTAATGTGTGTCGTTAACTCCGTTAACCCATATGTTACTTTCTGTAGTTTCTCCTATTTCTTGCAAACCATAGTTTTTTTTTTGATAAGCAGCAAACCATAGTTAATACCCTTGAAGACCGCCGCAACAGCTGAAGTGTAACTTGCAAAACACAAGTTGTGTGGACTGTTTACTGTCCAGATCGTACGATAATTATTGTTCAAATAAATTGTTTTTCTTTTTCTTTTCCTTATAGTGTTGGATTCTTTTGAAATAAAACATGTAAACTCACCAATGACCAGTGGCGTATCTAGGATTTGGGTTAGAGTGTGTAAGATTTTTTAGACACACCATCAGTGTAAATATAAGAAAAATAAATAACTTTTATTATGTTTAAATAAATTACCCAACTCATAATTGGTCGCTTAAAGGAGGAAAAGAAAAAAGAACTTGCTCGAGAGTGAGAAAACGCTTGAGTGAAAATTAGAAATGTGTAAGAGTTTGAGTAATTGTGTGAGCATGGTGCATTAAATTGGTGCAAAACTAGGAGTTCCAGTGCAAAAGAATATTTCCAGAGTGTGCAAAATATTTTTTTTAGTAAGATATTGGTGCTAATATTATTTTGTTATAGGACTATCGGTACTAATATTATTTTTTCAGGATGTGCGGTTGACCTCCCTGGGCATCAAGTAGATCCGCCCCTGCCACTGACGGTTTGTATTGGAACTTTCAGCGACACAAAAATGTCGGTTTTTAGATTCGACTTAGTTGTGATTTAACAATTTGTTTAAATCGACATGAAAGAACCTGTAAATATATAACTCAGAAGAATTTGAAATTGAATGATGGGTAAAGTGTTTTTTTAAAGGTAGACAAATAAATTGTTGTTAGGTTGGGCTCTCTCTTGGAGGAGAGCCTTCTTTGTTTGGGAAGAAGAGCTCCTAAGGGAGTTAATGACACTTCTAACTCTGGTGGCCCTCTCCACTTCCGAGGATAGATGGTATTGAGAAGCCTCTTGCGATAGTGTCTACTCTGTGAAGTCAGCGTATTAGATGCTACTAAATTGTTTTCCTAGTTCAGGTGCTACGGATCCCATAGTGCGGTTTGCTCTAGATAAAGAGTGGAAGAGTCAAGCGCCCCCTAAGGTTGTTGCTTTTGCATGACATGCATGCCTCCATAATGGGCTCCCAACTCGGGCTAACCTATTTCGTAGGTAAGTTATTACTGATTCGACTGCTACTGGTTGTGTTCTTTGTAGGCATCCTTTGGAGTTGGAGAGTCATCTATTTTTAAGGTGTGAGTTTGTCGTAATATTATGGTACCTAGTGTTTAGGTGGTTGGGTTTGGTGGTGGTGCTCGTGTCTGATCTCCCTACTTTGTTTTCTATCATCTATGTTGGGGTCAGCCCTAGAAAAGGGGGGAAGGAGATATCATGATTTGGTATTCAATCCTCTGGGTTATTTTTTGTGAGTCGGGAATGGGATGATTTTTTCTAATAATACTACAGACCCCTCTCAGACCTTCTTTTTGATAAAGTTTTACTCATGGAATTGGTTTTTAGTTAAGGCTAAGTCTAGCCATTGTCTGTTCTAAATGCGTTTTTCTGACTAAAAAAATCCCCCGGAAATGCACCAAGTCTGCCGAAAAAGGGACGTATAATTTCCGACGGATGTTTTCCACCGGCAATGGGCGTTTCTGGCATATTTTTTAAAAAATTGAAAATTCCGGCTGAAACGCACATTGCCGGCAGATTTTTTCCGCCGGTAATGAACGTTTCTGGAGAATTTTTTTAAAAAAATAATCTGAAAAATCCGCCAAAAACGCTCATTACCGGTGGATTTTTTCTACCGATAATGAGCGTTTCCGGTGAATTATTTTAATTATTTTAAAAAAAATACGCCAGTAATGGGCGTTTCCAGCTTTTTTTATTTAAAAAATCCGTCGGAAACACACATTACAAGTGGATATTTTTTAAAAATAAATAATTAATTTTTTTTTGTTTTCAAATTTTAAAATTATTATTTGTTTTAATCAAAAGTCAAAAAAAATGAAAATTAAGTAGAATATGAGAAAAAATGATATAGGAGAAATTGAGAAGGGATAAAGGAATGAGAATGAAGAAGTAGGAAAAAATAAGAATGAAGAAGTAATAACAAATAAGATTGAAGGTGAGTAAGAGAAGTAATAATATAGAAGAGAATGAGAAAGAAGAAGTAAGAAGGAAAAAGAATGATATGGGAAGGAAGAAGAAAGGGGAAATGTAGAAGAGAGATAGATATGTAGAGAAAATTACAGAAATTGGAGACTATCAGAAAGAAGAAGAAGAAGAAAGATAAGATCGGGAAAATGTATAAGAGAATGAGAAACAAATAAAGAGTGAAATGAAAGAATGAGGAGTGTAGAAGAAAGTTTCATTTATAGGCATTTTAGGAGGGTTCCGGCAGATTTTACCAGCGGGTTTTTTCCCACCATATTTTTCCGGCGGATATTTTTAATTATTGGAGGATATTATTTTTTAAAAAAATTTCTAAAAATCCGCCAGAAATGTCAACGGTAGATTTACCGACGGATTTCTAACATTACGAGTGGATTTTTTATTAAAAAGATTAACTTTAAATTGCCGATGGATTTTTAACATTAACGGTGGATTTGCTAGTAAATCCATTGGTGACTATTTTGGCAGATTTTTTAAATTGCTGGCATTTTTTTAAAAAATTATAAAAATTCGTCGGTAATTTGAAAATTCCGCAAAAAACGTAAGGACTGAAAAAAATTTGCTAGAAATTGACCGACGGAAAAAATCTGTCGGAAATGCCAAATTTTTGTCGAAACCATACCGACGAAAAAAATCCATCGCTAAATCCCTTGCTAATAAAAGCAACCTTTATTAGAGACAATTTTTTTTTAAAAATAATTTGGGTTATTGGGACTGACAGATCTGCTTCTAAATCCCTCACTTATAAAAGCAATTTTTATTAGTGAAGAAATTTTTTAAAAAAAGTAAATCTGGCCTATAGTGAGAGACAAATCGCTAAATCCTTTACTAATAAAAGCATATTTTATTAGCAACTGAATTTTAGGTTTTAGCGACGAAATGTTAAAAAAGTAAATTTGGCCTATAGCGACGAACAGATCTGTCGCTAAATCCCTCGCTAATAAACGCATCTTTTACTAACAACAGAATTTAAAAAAACAGTAAATCTGGCCTATAGCGATGGACAGATCCATCGCTAAATCTGTTACTAATCAAAACAACTTTTATTAGTGACAAACAAATTGGTCGCTAAGTTCCTCGCTAATAAAAGTTGATTCCGTCCCTTACATTTTGTTGCTAAATATCGCCGCTAAATGATTTTTACCTACGGATTCAAATCCGTTGCTAATAAGGTTTTTTTTGTAGTGGTACCCTTTAAGTACGTCCACCACAAGTAGTTGGGTTGATGGCGAAAAATGATATAAACAAGTGGGCCAAAATAAAACTTTCACAAGGATATGTGTGAAATTTTCAAAATTTAGGAGTGCAAATGCACTTTCTATGCAAGTCTAACAATGTTCTGTGAGAACTAGCTATTGTTTTCTGCTCAACTTTTCACATTGTTATAGTGGGCTATGTTGATAGGCGCTGATTGTCTTATGCTATGTTTGGTTTAAAAAAAATTAAGAGAGAATTAAGGTGGTGAGCACCGAATAGAGATGAAAGAAAATATTGAGAAAGGTGGTAAATTTCTTGTATTGTTTAGTTAAAGAGAAAAAAGATGATTTGTCTCTCTTCTTTTGTTTGGTTGGATGGAAAGAGAGTAAAGAGAAATAAAGCTTGTTAAGGGACAAAATTGCCCATTCTTAAAAGGCTTAAATATTTGATTCCCCCTGTAAATATCTCATTTTTCCATTTACCCCCCTCTAAAAAAAAAGTTTTAAAATCAACCTTGCAAATAATAAGTGTTTCTAGTTACCCCCTGCAGGGGGTAACCGTAAACTTTTTATATTTTGCAGGGGGTAACCGTACATGGTTTATACCTATTATATACTACATAATCTAACAGAGGGGGTGACCGAAAACTGTTTATATTTGCAGGGGGGTAACCGTAATTTTTTTTACAGGGGTAAATGAAAAATGGGTATATTTGCAAGGGGGGATCAAATATATAAACCTTCTTAAAAATTATATATTTTTTGGTGATTCTTAAAAATTATATATAATTTAAAGTATAGTTTTAAAATATTTTTTTATCAATAAATTTTAAAATTTTGGAATTAGTGTTATGTTTATATAATAAACTTTTAAAGTTTAATTTTATTAATAATTTTTATTTACTTTAAAAAAAATTGAAAATTAATACAACATTGCAATGGACATTCAATGAGTTTCTAAATTAACTTTCTAATTAGGGCCAAGATACAGAAAAAAAATTGAATAAATTAAAAGGTTAAATATATTTATACTCCTTATAAAATTTATGAATTTTGTTGGTACGTACTCCTTATGTCTCCAAAGTTTTCTCCATCAATATTTTTATCCTCAATTATTAACTCGCATCCTAGGTTGCGAACAAAAAATCCATGTGGACTAGTGGCGAACCTGTGTGTAGCTGGGGGGTTCACTTAAACCCCTTGAAAATGATTCTATTTACTTGTATATAAATTTTTTTGAACCCCTAAAATTTAAAATTTGTACCGCTAGTCACAGAATTTTCAAACCCTTGATTCCATGCCCTTGATCCTCCACTGATGTGGACAATTTGAATTTACTCACACAGTGTGTATGGCCACACCTTTTTCTAATGTCACCTCTACTCAAAATCTCCAATTTCCCTCTTCTAACCTTAAACTCCAATCTCTCTTCTTGATCTCCAACGTTTTACCAATATGAGATTTGAAGATTTCCATTATTAAATGAAAGATGCAACATATGTTTTGATAGATGATTCATGAGTGAGACACTTCTTTGACCCTCAGTTTTATTCAATAATATTTGATCAATAATGTATGAAAGATGCACTACGCCAGAATTGTGAAAAAAGTCGCACCCTTAAGCAGTGCTTCTACCAAAACGCTACTTAAGGTAACATCATCAGTAGCATTTACCAAAAAAGTGCTACTTAATGAGAAAAAATGCTAAACGATGGGCAGCGCTTTGGGGGTGAGCGCTGCCTATTGGAGAAAGGCGCTGATTGATAAGCGGCGCTTTGGGGTGAAACGCTGCTCATTGCGAAAACACAGAATAGGGATAAGCAGCGCTTTGGGTTTAAGCGCTGCCCATTGCCAAAACACGAAACACTAATGAGCAGCGCTTCCAGGCATAAGCGCTGCCTATTGCTTTAATTTTTTTTCCTTTCTCGCGTTCCCCTCTCTCTTATTCATTCATGGATCCATTTTCTCTCACTCTCTCCTCTTCTTCTTTCTCTAACTCGCTTTCTCTCTCTTGACTCCCTTTTCTTTTCTCTATCACAGAAATCAGGTTCGTCTCTCTCTCTCTCTCTCTCTCTCTCTCTCTCTCTCTCTCTCTCTCTCTCTCTCTCTCTCTCTCTCTCTCTCTCTCTCTCTCTCTCTCTCTCTCTCTCTCTCTCTCTCTCTCTCTCTCTCTCTCTCTCTCTCTCAAATCAACTCTTCTTAAACATACTAATTTTGGTGGTCTTCCTGTTTTCAACTTGCTTCATTTCTCTTTTTTGCTTTTGGTGGTCTTCCCGTTTTCAACTTGCTTCATTTCTCTTTTTTGCTTCTTTATTTATTCTTGCTTCATTTATCTTTTTTGCTTCTTTATTTGTTTTCAGATTTTGTCAACATGAATTCTTTCTAGTTCTAGCTTTAATGACTGATTTGCCATCTGTCAACTGTGTATTTGATTCTTTTTTGTGGTTCAAAAATTACCAAGATTCATCAAATGTACTCAATTTTGGAATATCTCTTGCAACAAATTTGTAAATACTTGTTAGATCTGCCTTGATTCTACTACTTATACTTGTTATATCTCATAAGTCATAACCTATCTTTTTTTCTTCTTATGTTATGTAGGTGTTTGTAGAATTGCCACAATGATAAAAAAAATTATAAGCATCAAGAGGTATACAAGAAAATGTTGAAAAATATTATTGGAACAAGTAATTGTAAAGGGTGCATTAATGGAATCTTGACTTGGAAGGGTGGTGATGATTGAGAGGGTTGAAGTAAATTTGTAGCAAATGTAAATTTTGGAAGTAGGTTTGTCACATAAACAAAAACAAAACAAATTTTTTTTTAAAAAAGGAAAATATCAAATATAAAAAGGAAAATAAACAAAAACAAAAAAATTTTAAAAAAATATATATACAATAGGCAGCGCTTGTAGGGAAAAGCGCTGCTCATTCACCTAGCGCTTTTAGGAATGAGCGGCGCTTCAGACTAGGAAGCGCTGCCCATGGCTACCAATGAGCAGCGCTTCTTAAACGCTGCCCATTGTGGGAGTGGAATCAGCAGCGCCAAGTTTAGTAGCGCTCAGAAGCGCTGCCCATGGCTACAAAAAAGCGCTGTCTATCCCCAAATCTGTTGTAGTGATGCACCATATCACAATTTTATTCAATAAGTATTTTTTTTTGTTACAATTTAAAAAAGAGGTGCAACCATTGGCGGTGCTACATATATTTGAGGGGGTTCAAATGAACCCACTGAAAAAATAAAATATATTTTGCACCCAAATTCTTAGTTTTGCACCAAAGTTCCTAATCTTGCACCACTCTAATGCACCACACTCACACAATCACTCACACTCTTATATTTTATTTTAAAAAATTCTCTCTCTCTCTATCTCTCTGGATCTATTCTTGTTCTTATTATCCTAATTTTGAATCCGTTAGTACTAGTATTTATTTGGTAATTTGTGTTGGTGCTATTTAATTAATTTGTATTTTGTGTTAGTGCTATTTAATTTATTTTGATTATTTTTGTCTATGTAATTTGAAATTTTTACCACCAATAGTTGATTTGAGTGGTAACTTGAAACCCATCGCAATGTCTCTGGTTCGAATATTTTGATTTTTTAGTGCTATTTAATTTGTATTTAGGAACTTATTAGTGCTATTTAATTAGTGTTGGTCTAGTGCAACACAAGTTGAATCTAATAAAGTCTTCTTTTGAAGTCGACACCTTTCTCTGCTATGAATATTGTGAAGAATAGAGTGCGTAGCCGGATGATGGATGAACGACTGTTTGGTAACATATATTGAGACTTGTGTATTTAAAAAATTTGACACCCCTGACCCCGGGGTCCTGGGTCCGCCACTAGGTGCAACCCGAGTAAGAGGTCACCACTTAGTATTACTCTCGCTTAAGCACGTTTAACTGCGGAGTTCCGATGGGATCTGGTGAATTAGTGCTGATATGATCACACTTTTTATTCAATAACTATTTCATTTGCAAATATTTTATCAAAGAAAATAAATTGAAATTGATTGGACCTTCGTAGTAGTATGTTTCAAAACTATTTGATAAGAAAAGAAGGCATGAAGGACCCATTGAACCTGACATTTTAGCTGTCTTGGCGGACATATATATATATATATATATATATATATATATATATATATATATATCAACATCATCGTCGCTTTCCCATACAAACATGCAGACGTGCCATGCTTCAAACTCCAAACCTCTTCTCCCCACCGTTTCTGGGGACATCGTCGTTCACTACCCACCCACCTGTCCTTCCTCCCCCGTTATATTCTTTTGTTTCTTACTCACCTAACCATTAGGGTCAGCTTTTATTAATCCAATTTTGATTAAAAGTACAACAACTTCGTCGGGTGATGATGATGCCATTCTATTTAAGACATTTCTTTTTGTTAATTTAGTAGTAATATATTACTAACGTATATATCCACTTCCACTTCGTCGGCTTATTTTTATTTTATTTTTTTTAATTTAGGGTGAAAGGATGACGCATCAGTTTAAGATAGAGAAAACCTAATTAGGTAATTACACTTACTTCACCCTAAAGGGGATAGCAGGGATTTGAACCCGAAATATTCTAGATACAAATTCTGTCATGCTCCACTAAATCAATTCCTTGAGATTAAAACGATAAACGGCTTAGGTTAATTATATATATGTTTCATTTAAGTATGCTTTTTCTAACTTAGAATGGGCGACTCGACGACACAAAGAGAGTGTACTCTTGATTAGTAAAAGTTTATTTTGCTTGTTAAAAATAAACTATTAGTATGGATATCAACTCCATAAGTATATATTTCGGGCTTTCTCGTCTAAAAGTATCATATGTTGGTATAAAGACCTCCCCACAAAAAAAATTAAAAAATGTTTCATAAGATTCTTTTATGAAACATTTTTAATACCAACATATATGATACTCTTCCATCTCTTTCTCTTCTAAAAGTATCATATGTTGGTAAAGACCTCGTTCTCATTGTACACTTTGGAAGAGAAAGAGAAAGAGATGGAAGAGAAAAGAGTGTGTATTAGGCTCATCCTAAAAGTTGACGCGTTAATTAAATTCAATAAGAGGCCAAACACAAATCGCAAATTAGGGATATATACCTAAAACTACTAAAGTATTAGAGAGCTAGGGGCTTAATTTGAGTGTCAGAGTCGCTTTTCAGATACACATCAGAGACATACCACCATCAGACCGACACAGTCATCTTCATCATCATTCGCCCAAGCATCCCCTATGTTCTACATATGTACATAGTAATAGATGTGATGATAAATAAGTGGGACTTTGATCCTCTCCTTCCATCATCCATGCATCTCTGTCCTCTTCTCAATCTCTCTCTTAATTTCACTCTCTCTCATATTAAAAAATCATAAATAAATGATGAGAGAGGGTGAAACTAAGAGAGATATAGAGGAAGGAGAGAGATGTAGGGTGTATGGAAGGAGAGGATCCAAAGTGAAATAAATGATGTGAGAAGAGAGAGATAGCTAGAAATGATAAGGGTGTTGGATGATGTGTTGATATTTTGGAGTGTTCAAATAAAAGGTAAATTTGTAAAAAAAATAAAAAAAATGCAATTGAAAAATATAACTTTTTTTACATCCTTGTTTTGAGATTTAAAAGTGACTTTTATTTCATAAAAATATGTTTTTTAAAAAAGTCATTTAGAGTATAAGTTAATTTTTGTTTATTTATAACTTTAAACAACACCTATTGTTAGAGCATATGCAATGGGAGATAAATAAGCAATTGATTTTTCGTTGCATAACCATTTTAAAGTGGGATCACAATTTCACATAAGCGCTAAACAATTTTTAAACAATTCATCTACTTTTTACTCCGAAGATAGAAAAGAAGCAACCTTTAATGTTTGGACTCTTCAAAAAAATTGAACTTTTCAAAATGGCTTGAATTAGCCTAAATTGAGGCATCCCTCTTCTGTCTTTATGGACCCGTTTTGATTGACTTATTTGGGTTTATCTATTGGCATAAACACTTATGAAACTGTTTGGGAGAGCTTATGAAAACGACTTATGACATGTTCATAAGCTGTTTTCAGCTAATTTCCATAAGTTCCAAAAGATAGCTTATGGAAACAGCTTATGGCTTATAGAAAAATAGTTTAACATTATTTCATCCTTTATTTTATAAACAGCTTTGCATAAGCACTTATATAATAAACGCTTATGCCATAAGCGCTTAATTAAGCTGTTTATCCAAACGGATATATAAGGAACAAAAGTATATTGGCGTGGGAAGAAATCCTAGCTAAGTGCAATTGTTAGGAGAAAACAATGGCTTTAGAGAGAGCAAAATTAGTCCTCTATTTTAATCCTATAGTGCATGCGTTCATGTGCTGATAATCATGAGAGTTTGTTTGCTTCCTCTTCAAAACTAATCGCAATCCCGTCAACTCTTGTTAAACTACACATGCACAAGCGCAACACTTGATTCCAATTGGTCTAAACATTTTTAGTTAGATTCTCTGTTTGAGGCTATTAAAATCTGCAAATTAAGATAAGGGCATACAATAATAATAAATTACTAATTAATGTTAAACTACAACATGCCCCTTGTGGTTTCAAATATATCCATTTGATCAGACATTCTTCAGACATTCTAATTCTAATATTCTGTACTTTCTAATATGCAGGTTGATATATCCTACTGAACCAAGAAAAGAGAGAGTAGTTTTCTACTTTACAATATTGAAAATTCTATTTCTAGTGCGTGTATGCATGAGCATGACTGAGAAATAAAATTAGCAGGACCATTTAGTTCTTCTGGTTTGACAACTCACAACAACTCTCTGAAAAGTCACTCTCAGAATATATAACCGCAAAATATGTTACATTCTTAAGTGCTGCAGCTGGTAGGTACGCAAGAACGTGTTGAATTAAAGGTGAATATTCTCTGCTTCACCCAACTTTAGTTTCACTGTACTAGTACATAATTAAAATAACTAGAGGTAAGTGGTCCTAAATCCCAATTAATCTATACCTACGCGCGCGCGCGCGCGCACACACACACACACACACACACATATATATATATATATATATATATATATATATATATATATATAAAAGTAGTATTGATATTAATATTGATCCATTGATTTGATTCTAATAAAATATGGCAAGAGAAGTCCATATGTAAAGAAATACTAGTAGCAAGCACGAACTTAATTAGTGAATTATTTTAGCATGTATTCTTTCTCTTTTGGTCACTCTGTTGTTATGGAATATTAATTTATCGTGTAGGCTAAATGGTTCGCGATTTATAGCCAAACAGATAGAGTACACATATCAGCTAATTAACTTGTAGTCATTTGTGATCTGTTATATCTTCTGGCTAGGATAATCTGTTAAAAAATTATAAAAAATAATGTTTATACGTGGGATCCATTTAAGTATCAAAATGGGAGTTTCTCTGTTGTGGATACTCTTATATCTTCTGGCTAGGATGAATATGGTTTTTAGGTATTATTACTCTATCTAATTGTTCGAATTTGTTTTTGATTCAATTCTTTTAGCCAATGTTAGTGTTAGTTTTTAGTTAAGGGCTGGGGGACACTTAGTTACTAATACATTTCAAAAACATCTTCGCTAAAGTAACTATTATTATAAGACGGAGAGTTTAGCGACTATTATTATAAGACGGAGAGAGAGTACTGGTTTAGTGGTGAAGCTGCCCTTTAGGTCTGTGAGTGGACTGGAAAAGTGGGAAGGATGGCAGGAAGATGGTTGCTTTGTAACGTGCGTTGCACTGTGTGTGATATATTATGGAGTATAGATATAGATATGGTCAGGGCAAAGAAAAGAAGCAAATATCACAGCATGCATGCGCATATTTAGAAGCGATCATACCATATCAGATACAATCAGAGAAGTAAGTTCAAAACTCAAGATGAGGCAGAGAGAGGCAAGGGTTGTTGCCTATTGGTATCGTATCCTAGTTCAGTCTACCTTTTAGCCCCATCCCCATCACTAACATGTCAATCAATTTGATTCTTAAACAGTGTACCTTTTAAGTAAAATCAATGATGGTATTGGTAGTAGTCCACACCAATAAGGTTTTTCACTTTTCAGTCAATCCTGCTATGACGTACACAGCGCACGTTCCATTTGGATGCGTTATTCATGTACGTTTATGATAACTAGGAATTAAGAAGAAAAGAAAGGAAGAGGAAAAACACAAGGTAGGAGGGGCCAGACAGCAACCTTGATAAACTTATTGGTGAAAACATCACAATCAGCGGTGGCTCACAAGTAATTAATCTCATATTCAAGAACCTGAAAACAACGTAGCACATGCACATGCACATGACCTCAGATATACAAGAAAGATCACATGCAATGCATGGACAAACGCTGGGCCAACATAATTCACCCGCTCGATCGCTCCATTGTTATATATCGACTTCCTTTCCCGACGCCTCAATTAAGTTATGGAAATCGGTCCACATTAGATATTTTGTTCCATCTGCACAAACATCAATTTATCGTCTCCTTCTCCATCACCATATTGATCCTAATTAACTACTCCCTCCCCCCTCTCATTTTACTAAGTAGCATAGTGTTCTGCACAGTACTTCCGACCTTAGGTCAAGTCCGAAGTAGATAGTGGTAGATGATCTTGATCAATGAACGTGTCCGATCTGTGCTGGTAATGTTCTGGTGGTATTTCCGACCTTGAGGTAGGTAGTTGGAGAGCCGACCTTGAGGTAGGTAGTTGGAGAGCCGACCTTGAGGTAGGTGGAGAGCCGACCTTGAGATAGGTAGTTGGAGAGACGACCTTGAGGTAGGTAGTAGGAGAGCCGATCTTGAGTTGGAGAGCCGACCTTGAGGTAGGTAGTAGGAGAGTCGACCTTGAGGTAGGTAGTAGGAGAGCCGATCTTGAGTTGGAGAGCCGACCTTGAGGTAGGTAGTAGGAGAGTCGACCTTGAGGTATGAATGTATCCGATCCGAGCTGGTGTTGTACCTGCAAAGCCACTCCGACGCTCAAGTTAGGAACGTAGTCATGCAGAGTATTAATTGTGAGATCCCCTCTTAAGTGAGGCTTGAATGTTGTATTTATAGAGAATATCAGGGTTTAGGTTTTGTTGATTTGGGTTGGGCTTTTGTCCATGTTGGGCCCAAATTGAGGGTGTGTGAATAGCAGAAAAGGGGCTGTCCATAGTAATATTAATAACCATAACAGTTGCCCCCCAAGTCTGGTCGCCTTGAAGGCGAGCTTGACTTGTAAATCGATCGTACTAAGCCTCGTTTAGGCCGATGTTTAGGGTGATTGCGGAGAACCGAGGTTATGTTGATACGTTTGCTTTTGATTTTTTATGTGGATCGGCTAGGTCGATGTTGAATGTGACCGTTTGAGAGTAGGAGTTTGAACTGCCGTGTCGATTGGGAAGCCCGATATAGCTCGGATGTCGGAGGGCGTGACCATTGAAAAGGCCACGGCTTTGGCCACCTCGCTTAATCCAGCTTACGGGTCTCGGCCCGATATAGCTCGGCTCTCCAACTCAAGATCGGCTCTCCTACTACCTACCTCAAGGTCGACTCTCCTACTACCTACCTCAAGGTCGGCTCTCCAACTCAAGATCGGCTCTCCTACTACCTACCTCAAGGTCGTCTCTCCAACTACCTATCTCAAGGTCGGCTCTCCACCTACCTCAAGGTCGGCTCTCCAACTACCTACCTCAAGGTCGGCTCTCCAACTACCTACCTCAAGGTCGGAACCACAACTATCTACCTCAAGGTCGGAAATACCACCAGAACATTACCAGCACAGATCGGACACGTTCATTGATCAAGATCATCTACCACTATCTACTTTGGACTTGACCTAAGGTCGAAAGTACTGTGCAGAACATTGCAGGTACAACACCAGCTCGGATCGGATACATTCATACCTCAAGGTCGACTCTCCTACTACCTACCTCAAGGTCGGCTCTCCAACTCAAGATCGGCTCTCCTACTACCTACCTCAAGGTCGACTCTCCTACTACCCACCTCAAGGTCGGCTCTCCTACTACCTACCTCAAGGTCGTCTCTCCAACTACCTATCTCAAGGTCGGCTCTCCACCTACCTCAAGGTCGGCTCTCCAACTACCTACCTCAAGGTCGGCTCTCCAACTACCTACCTCAAGGTCGGAACCACAACTATCTACCTCAAGGTCGGAAATACCACCAGAACATTACCAGCATAGATCGGACACGTTCATTGATCAAGATCATCTACCACTATCTACTTCGGACTTGACCTAAGGTCGGAAGTACTGTGCAGAACATTGCAGGTACATTACCAGCACAGATCGGACACGTTCATTGATCAAGATCATCTACCACTATCTACTTCGGACTTGACCTAAGGTCGGAAGTACTGTGCAGAACATTGGCGACCACAGTGGGGGGTCTTTTTCTCAAGATCTTCTCCCATCACCTTGATCGATGGTAACTCAAAATCTCCGGTCGAATGCTAACACCAACGTTGCAGACAACGCACCCGGTTCAGTCTTCGCCCGAAACGTTCCTAGGCAAGGGGATCCCCCACCTACTCCAGAGGGGTACCTCGAAGAAATCCCGAATTCGACTCAGGTTCAATTTAGAAGGTGATGAGTTAAAAAGGGGTTAACCGGCCTCAATTTCTGATCCAACGTCGTCACAACATTCGGCATCCAGGTTCAATTTTCTATTTGAGAATATATAATGCATAATCTAAACAAATATTAAAGATTGCATTGCCATATCTAGATTGACTGCAGGTTCATATCTCACCTTGCTTTGATATGCATAAACTGGTTGCTCATCATGCTCATAGAAAACACCGACAAAAAGGAAATTTTGTACATATCTTAATTTCATCAATATGCAAAGCATAGAGGCATTACTAAGTTAAATGCATATATCTTTTTCTTCTAAGATATCTTTGTCAAAAGTCTAAAAGACAGGCATACACATTCACTTTATGATACTTCCATCATCATGATCATGCCCAAGTCCTCATTGTTTTGAACAAAAAATATGAACATTATGATTTTCTCTATCTCTTTATTTCATTCCGACTAACGCATGATAAAGGAGAACTATGTACACTCAAGTTGGCATTCCTCTTTCCGGCTAACCTAAACACTAATCACCGTCTTTCTTTGGAGTTTGTGTTTGGCCTTTTATGACAGGAATTAACGAGGAGTGGGGGCTATCAAAGAGCCTGGACACGACGTACTTCATATGTACGAAGTTACCGCTCCAAACTACTATCGTGCCCGACAATCCTAGACACACCCGCCACACGGCCTAAATTAATGTCGTGTACACCTATACGGCAAGAAGGTTGGCTCTAGCACAAGAGCGCAATCTACTCGTAAAGGCCGATTTGACTCGGTGCACCTACATCAGGGTACTATGATCCATTTCTTCGATTTGGGGAACCTATGCCGATACTTTATGTTGTAGTAGATCGGCACGATGCCGATTGTTTGAGACATTTGTGCAAGATCATCTACCACTATCTACTTCGGACTTGACCTAAGGTCGGAAGTACTGTGCAGAACACATAGTTTCATGGTCAACACCATAAATAATGTGTTGGGTTAGTTTGTGCTATTATATGTCTGACCAGTTATCGTTCCCAATTTTATCGCTAACATTTTCATGAATTGTGCTTCTTTTTTTTTATATAAAACTTAAAACAATTTTCTAGTGGAATCCACGAAAACTAAAGTGAGTTTTAAGTATTCTATTGTGCTGATTTCAACTTTCAATGCCAAAATGATTTTCAGTTACTAAAGTACCTATATTAATAGTAGTTAGTTGAATATCGCTACTAGGTGAGCCGTGATACAATAAATTAGGATATATTGATTGAAAAAGTTTTTTTACCGGTGGTGGAAAAAGTTAATAAATATTGCATTGGTATTCTAAATCTAAAGCGACAAATAAATTGATACAAAAAAATATTACAAAAATGACAATTAAAATGAGACAGAGGGAGTACCAAACAAAACCCATTCTTTTTCCTTATTAATTTTCTCCATGATCGCACAACTTATCGTGAGATTGAGGTATTTGATTTGGTGTGCTACTGGTTAATGGCAGGTTGCGAATGTTATTGATATATTCCTTTTGTCCCATATTACATGTCGTTTTTAGCCAAAAATGTTTGTCCCATATTATATGACATTCTAATTCTATTACTTTATCTTTCCAATGTCATTAATGCATGGTAAGTTTGTAAAGTAACTCGTAATTTCTTTTGTCCATACAAAATTAACTATATTCCTTAATCTTAGAATGTGGTTTGGGCCTAACTCAATCCCACAAAACAACTTATAAACTCTTTTGAGACCATATCTCTTGTCAATGTGGGACTTGGGTTTTTCTTAATACACCCCCTCACGCCTAGCACTATTGGACTTAGTGCGTGGATTACAATGGTGGGTGGCCCGAAGGATCTAGGATAGACTCTGATACCATCTTAGAATGTGGTTTGGGCCTAACTCAACCCCACAAAACCGGCTTGTAAGGTAAGAGTTGTCTCCCACTTATAAACTCTTTTGAGACCATATCTCTAGTCAATGCGGGACTTGGGTTTTTCTTAATACTTAATTTGTGTGAAATGATCAAAACGACATATAATATGGGACAGATGGAGTAGTTACTAGAATCAAGATGATGCCTTGAGAATGGTTCTTGTATGGGGTAGGAGGTAGGTGTAACTTGAGTTATTTCGACTACTATTCTTGTCTGCTATAATGTTTGTGGAATTGCTAATGCGAGGTTGCAATCGGGTTGGATAACCTCTTGTACTTTCTATGGGTTAAATATGTTTGAGGTCTATAAAATTCGGGTTTTTTGTTTAGTCCCCAAAAAAATTCACCTAATTTTAGTTTCTATATTTTATTTTTTTATTAGTGTTAGTCTTTTATGACTTTTAATAGCATTTTTTTACCTTTTATAAGCACTATTAAAAGTCATAAAGGACTAAAACTAATGAAAACATAAAACCCTGACCTCTTGGAACAAGATGCTAGGCGCTACCATCAAGCTACTAAGCCTTTTTAACACTTTCTTCATCTCAAATATATATAATTGATATCTCTTTTCATAAAAGTCAAAGAATGTACGCTCATCCTCATGTAATGAGGTTGTAATATTAATATTATGTGAAAAACAGTTAAACAAACTTATTTAATATTAAGTTATTAACTTATGAATTTTTTTCTAAGTATTTATTGAAGCATGATATTAACTTTTAAAGTATAGAATAAATTTTGTAAATAAAATTTTAAATGGTAGTTATCATAAAAAATTTATTTAATATATACCAAGCAAATAAAATATGCATGGTGTGTAATTCTAGCAAATTAAGTATTACAGGTATGAAATTTATAGGTCCTGAAAGTTTGTGAATTTTTCAACAGGGACCGGGTCATGGCCATGCGGTTCAACCAGTGTTTTAAAAACCGAATCAACCGAAGCGGTTGATCCGGTTGAACCATAACCCGACACCTTACACGGTTCGATTATTTCAACGATTAAAAACGGTTTTATCTGGTTTTGAACGGTTTAACCATGACCCGGAGGTCTCACCGGTTCAATGTCCGATTCGGTTTTCAAAACATTGGGTTCAACTGTCAACCCCTCGGTCCGACCCTTGATCCAGTACTTTCACCAAATCGGTCACCGGTCCGAGTTTTAAAACATTGCGCGTGGGATTCTTATTTACAAAATTGTTGCAATGTCCGCTTTTTAAGTTAGACAATTAGGCATCCGACGTAAAAAGTCCAATTTTTTTTCAATTTCTGAATCTAGTAATGGTTGCTTCTTTTTTTTTTTGACAAGAAGAATGGTTGCTTCTTATTTATAGTTAACACACTAATGTTGCTTATGCCTAACAATATATTTTTGACATGTCATTAAAAATTGTTGAGTCTTTTCTCAACTACATGAAAATCTGAATCGTGAGGTATAAAAACTTTTTACGCCAACAATGTATAACAATTAAACTGAAACACTAATATTAAACAAATTATATATAATTATAAATTTGAGTTAGTGTTTATATTTTTTTTCCTTTTTAAAAGAGAAAAATCACTTTATCATCACTTTCTATATTATTGAAGGACTAAATTAATGTTAAAATACTTTTAAGAACCAACGGAGACATACATCTGTAGAGATTGAATGAGTTCACTAAAAAAAGAAATCTAAAGGAAAATATAATTAAAATATAAAAAGGCTTGAATTGAGTAACTATTATTATTTGGATTTAACGACTTTAACTTATGCTTTTAATTCTTAATTCTAGCTGTCAAAAAAAAGAAATCTTCATTCTAAAAAGTGATTTTTTATTTGAATCATAAACCTTTTTGTTGCAGAGGGTTTTGTCCTGTTAGTGTAAATTCATTGGGACATAAACTGTGACAACTGCATAGACCATCGGTAATACAAACTTGTAATGAACAATTTCAGCATAGGTCACTATCTAATTTATCTGCTGAAAAACTGTCCAGCAAATGCTTCTTTTTTGGTCATCACTGTCCAGCAAATGCTGTCCATGAAAATTCTCTAAGTTGAGGGCTTCACCCGACACCAGGTCCCATGCAAATTATGCATTTTCTTTCAACAAATTAGGTGTCGTGCTTGATTATTGGTCATTTTCAAAAAAAAAAAAGACAATCAATTAGTTTCTTAAATTTTGATTGAGTTTAACCGTGGCTTTTATAGTACCCTGACATTTTGGGTAACATACACAAGGAAGTGTCGGAAAGGTTATAACCAGTTTTCCAGTATATGCAATTTACATACTTGACCCAAATTTCTTTACAATTTATATTAATTACCCTTTTTAATGTTATGATGTTATCTTATGACAAAAAAAGGGTTTTTTTACCCCCCTCCTTCTCCCCTATACCCCCTCTTTACCAAAAATCCCAAAAATACCCCTAATTTTTTTAAAAAAACAGTTTTTTAAAAATTTCCGGAAAATGGGTAAATTCGAAAGGTGTTTTTTAAGATTTCCGGAAACAACTCAAAAAGAGGTATTTTCGGAAGCCATTTTGACTTCCGCAAATACCTCTTTTTGAGGTGTTACCGGAAATCTTAAAAAAATGCATTCCGAATTTACCCTTATTTCCGGAAATTTTTAATTATTTTTTTTTAATTTTTAAATTGTTACAATAAATAACGAATTTCGCTAAACTATGATAACGATAACAAACGCGAGAACGAATACGACTAAAAAATACGATAATCATAATATAATAAATTCGATCAAATACGAGTACAAATATACAAAAAAAAATACGGATAAAAATACAACTAAATGTCACAATCTACCAAAGCACGCACGAGTCTCTCATATGCCTCAGCTAGAAGGCCCTCGAGTCACATAACATAACGGATATGTCCAGCTATACTCTCGAGCCTATCCTCCATGGTCCGTATACCAACATCCTCAGCTGTTGCGTCCTGATCTGGTACATCCTCTGGAGGCGAAGGCGGAGCTAGAGTCAGACGGGGAATGGACACGTCCAAGTACCATGGTAAGTAATTGTCATCGTAGAGACCCGCCACGAGGGTCCGTCTAGAAGTGTCCCTGAAAGTCCGCGTCGGGGAAGCGTAGAACAACCAGAGTTGTACCATGTCCGCTATAGATGGACGTCGGCCCGAAATGGGTGGATTTGGGATCTGCTGGATGTATCCAAATTGCCAACGGACCCTGTCTGCCATATAGGGCACAACCACATCGCCCTAGAGCAGGTGACCTCTGAAAAGTGAGATCTGGGAAAATGGCACATACTGTCTGTGGTCCTCCCAAGACCTCCATATGACCTCCTCCCACTGTAACTCATTTAGCCGCTCCCCAAAATCTGTAATCTTCACAATGCCGCACTTTTGATTCCCCTACCTGCTGCACCGTGGACGCTCAGACGCACCGAAGTCTTTACGCACAACGATGGTGGGAAAGTACTCATAAATCCAGCGCTGAAATAAAAAAGAAGAATGAATGAATAAATAAATAAATAAATAAGTAATTATATAAATAAAAGTAATTAATTATTACCTAAAGCAGAAAGCGTATCCTCCAATCTGCTTTGTATCCCAAAAACACGCGTCGTTGAGCTGCTTGTACCGAATGGCCAGAGCAGCTGGACCTCAATCCCACTGGCCACAGTCCTCAAACTACGAAATGAGAGTGACCCACTTGACAGGAATAGAAGTGTGACTCTTGTTGGGAAAGGTGTATTGTCCAAAAAGAGTAACAAATAACACCGCACAGCCTGATCAAAAAATTCAGCCTCCATGTTATCCCTGTATGCCTGCTCCAAAAAACTAAATCTGAATGTCGATCCCCTATTGTGCTGACACTCGTCCCAGCAAGAGTTGTGCTCTATACCCAGCAAATCCACTCCAGCTGAAATGGCATCAGCCTCAGAAAAATACAACCGGTGCTCCAAAAATGTGCCGTTAAGCGGCAAGTGGGTCAACATGGAGACGTCGTCCAAAGTAACAGTCATCTCCCCCCACGACATGTGGAATGAGCTGATCTCAGCATGCCCGCTCTAACCATCTGAGTATGTGTAGATGGTGCACAACAGGTCGAAATCTCGATACGTTCAAACTGTGGGATGCCACTTTAATCTTACCACAGTCCTGTAAAAAAATAAATTATATAATTAAAACACATGAAATAAAAGTAAATAATTAATTATTGGTAAAAATTTTTTTTAAAGTATTACTTGTCCCAACTGTAGCCTAGACACACAATGCACATGAAGCCGGTGCAATAAAACTTGCTGAGCAGGCTGAGCGTCCTTTTGCTGAGCAGCCTCAGCCTCCTCATAATGCTCAGCGTCCTACTGAGGAGGCTCATAATATTGCTGCTCCTGCTATACTGGATCAGCCCCGCCAATGTTATCTCAGTTACAGACACGCCTCTGACGCTCAGAAGCGTGACCAGCCTGCCTGGTGACCAAACGTATCCTCGTCCTGGTGCTAGGAGCAGGAGGAGTCTGATTTGCATCTCGTGTTCCTGGTCCAGAAGACTCGCTTCGCTCTACTCGCGCTGCATGTCCTGGTCGCCACTGAAAAAAGAAACAAAAAAATTAAAAACGAATTTTTCAAAATAAAATAAAATCTGGAATTACCCAAAATGCGAAAAGATAATAACAGGATTTCTGGAAACACCTCAAAAAGAGGTATTTTCCGGAAATCCTGAATTTTTCTTCTCCGCATTTACATATTTTGGGGTGTTTTCCGAAAGTTTAAAAAATTTGTCTTCCAGAGATACCCCTGTTTCCGGAAAGTTTAACACCTAAAATCTTACTTTTTCTGCAATTATGTGTAAATAAGGAAGAAGTACGTTTTTTTAAGCTTTTTTAGGAGTATTTTTAGGGGGGGGGGGGGGGGGGGGGGTTAAAAAAACCCACAAAAAAAAGGCTACTTCCAAAATTAAATGTATCCCTTATACCATATCATTCCTTCCTTTCAGCTCTTGCATCGATTTTAAGAGAGAAAACATTTCCAACTACATTTTCTCATCTTGTGTGAATAAGTCATTTTCTACAACTACATTAAAGTTACATGGAAACCTTTAAAACAAGTAGCCATTGAAAGATCTTGACCATCGAATATTTGTGTTACGTGGTTAAGAAGGTATTTGTGTTTGGAACCCAAAATGTCAGATCCGGGTACCATATAAAAGCCACCGAATTTAACTCAATCCTACAAAATCAGGTGTAAAGTGAGGTTTCATTTATATACTCTTTTTCAACCTATCACATTTGATGCGAGACTCTTAACACAATTTACACAAAGCAACAAATTTTCCCATCATGAGTTCATTGCCAAGCACCACATACTAATATATACCTATTTGCAATTTACAAATTTAGCTGGAGGATTTATTGGATTGAGATTTTTTTTTCCTGGATCAAGATTAAAAACGACCATTTTCTCAACAAAAAAAAGTGTTGTAAATTTTTTAAAACAGTGTAGGAATCTAATGACTTAAAGATTTTGAAAGAAACTTTTAAGAGACTTTTAATTGATGGAACTTTAAAATAAACTAAAAACTAATATAACCGTTCCCCATAAAAATAATAGATATTCTTTTTTTTTTTTGAGATTAAAAGGGGCTTAAAGCCCAGAGGAGAGTTACACGGGAATCAAACGGGGAGTAGAAACTCCAATTACATCAGCATCAACTAGAAACTTAACTATAGTAGGGGGAGAATCAAAAATGGAGGAGCCATCATCATAAGTGCACCCTAAACTAGCAAGTTCATCTGCAACCTTATTGACTTCACGATAGATATGGATGATAGACACACTAGCAAAACAAGAGAGTAACTGCCTTATCCTTCGCACAAGTTGTCTACCAGCAACACTACCTCGCTCAGCACCATTGAGACAATTAACGACAGCACTAGAGTCCATTTGAAGTTCGATAGACTTGAAGCCTTTACTCAGCGCAAGTTTAATGCCCTCCATTGCGCCCCACAACTCAGCCAAATAAGGAGAGGACACACACAACCGACAGGCAAAACCACCCAGCCAAGCACCATGAACGTCACGGATCACCCCGCCACAACCAGCAACACCATGCTCTATTTTGACAGCTCCATCAGTATTGATGGAAACCCAGCCAGCCTTAGGAGAGAGCCACCGAATATCCGCCTGCTGCAAATTACGATGCAAGAGTGTTTTGCACGCGCGTATATAAATAATTTATCGAAATTTGTATATTTTGAAATATCAATGGTTTTTTTTAAGTTGTAAAAAAATTCAATTAAACACTATTAACAAGGGTTGCTCCAAGTGGTAACTGGACTTAGATCCCACCCCAAGGTTTCGGGTTCGAACCTTGGGTGTGTCAAAAACTCTCTTGGGAGGGGAGAACTACACGGGTCGGCAAAGCCGGGTACTCGTGGCCATGGAAACCAAAAAAAATCAATTAAACGCTACCTGATTTTGCTACTCTCTTTAAGAAATCTTAATAGTCTCTATACCACAATACTTTTTTCTATTATTTAAAAGTGTTAATTGAATATCATAAGACTTTTTTAATAAAAAAATTATGATTTCAATCTAATACACCCCCTTATTCTTTGGTTGAAAGGGAACAAAAAAAAGAGAGGAAAACTGGAGTTTATTTTAAATTTTTATGTATTTGGTTCAATTTTTTCATAAGGTAACATGATTAGGGGAGCAAAAAATCTCTTATTAATTAGTCTTTTCTCCCCTCTAAATTGGAGTTCTTATTGAAAGGGAGGGGATGAAAGCTCTAATCATTTAAAATAAAATAACTTATATAACCTTATCTTTTTTTTTGACACATTATATAACCTTATCTAACATACCGTAAAAGATTATAAGAATTTAAAATTAAATTAGTCCACCCCTCTCTTGAACCAAACAAGTAAAGACTCTCCTCTCCTCCCATCCTCTTCTCTTAATAAACACAAAATCAAATTAAGTCCCCATTCCACATGCTTGAACCAAACAAACCCTTAACACACACTTTAGATGACCCGTGAGCCATTGGGCTTAAGAAGTGTGTGCGGAATGAGATGTCCTGATAATGCTACACCCATACCCCCAAAATTTGATGCAAGTGAAAGAATTATGTGAAATACGACACCCACACCCCAATATTTGATGCATATACCACATATCCTCCAAATACCCCTAGTTTTTTTGCAGCTACTAGTGTCTTTTGTTTCTTTGTTTTGTAGATTTTTGGAAACTTCATTTTTGACATTCAGAAACTATAGAAACTAAGAGTACATTTCTTATAGATAAATGTTAGTAGTTGATAATTAGTTAGTTTTCAGGATTTGGAATCCTAGACCTCCTTCGTCAAATTCTCTTATATCCATTAGCTCGCCAACTAAGAGTAAACTCAAATGCAAATTGTAATCTATGTTAACACCTAATACACCGAAAACTGTGTGAACCCCTCATAGAAGCTAAAAAGACAATACTCTAAAGATTAATACACCCTAGAAATAGTTGAATCTAAAGAGAAGTTTTCATCCTCCAAAGGAGCCTGCCACATCTCGTAAAGGCAACACCACCTCACATTAGTCAAGTGTACGCCTAGTACCAGCTACACATACAATGATACAACACCATCTCCTAAGAGTAACACCCTAGCTAATTTTCCTAGACAGGTTGGATTTTGAATAGCATCATTATAGCACCTTGGTGTGGTCCTCTTCTTGAAACTTCAACGGAGTTTTGTTAAGTTCTCGATCACAACTACTTCCTCCATCTTTACATATAAACCTAGCTGCTTACCCAACTCTCACATTTTCTTTACTTATTGAAAGTCATCATCAGAGTCCTCATAAGAGCTGTTATTAAAGGCAACGTCTTTCCCTATTTTCTGTTTTGCTATATTACCTTCTTTCCTTACAAATATGAGTCACACTGCTTACATAGGTATTGCTAAGGGACTCTACTAATACTGGGCAGTTCCGCATAAGAGTTTCGTTCCTTTTCCTCGTGTTGCGCCATAGGGGGAAAATTTGTTCGCCCCCTCAAAGCCAACTGGCCCGTTTCTAGTGTGCACCTATTGATTTAAAATTTGGCAAAAAGCCAATCCCAGCACCCTTTTGAGTGTAGTTTTCACAACCACATCCAAGTCATTTTGAAAATGGGAGAATTTCAGGCGCACATTAAGTCGTTTGAGGTAGTATAGAATATTGAAAGTTTGCAATGATTTATGGACTCGGAGAACTGGCTTTTGTTGAAGCTGTTATGTTCTAATTGTTTAATCCAATTCCTGTCACTATGTCATAATAACAATACCAATTATTATGTTACCTACCAAATAGTAAAGATTGGATTCTGCTAATTTACTTGAAATGGACAAAAAAAAAGAATTACATTATTGGTCGCTCATATTTGCATCTGATTGCCTTACATGAATTTCATAGGTGTACCACAACTGTGAACCGGCAGTCATTAGACACCTATCAGTAAAAAAAATGTGGAGGAAAAAAATCTAAGAAACTAAGATGTAATTTGAACTTCTTCCGAAAGATGATCAGAATGAATTTGGCCAAAGATGTCAGGACAGGAGTCCCAGTTTCTTTCATCTCGGGCCTCCCAGTACCCTCCTACATAGCGGTATGTCCCGCTCGCCTTATCCTTGGCAAACCAGTGTGGTCTCCAACCGCTCTCTTGCATCTTCCGGGCCTGAATTTCATTTGAACAAATATTCGGTCAATAACTATCCAAAACTAATTAAGTTTAGCAAATAAATAAGGATATGACATGAGATGCAGTAGTCTTTTGGTTACTCCAATTTCCTCTCCACATCTAATATTTATACTCAATGATGCGATCCCCTAGGATGAGCCATCTAATAAGGGTATATATACGCTACAGTTTTGACAGAGGTAGTGGTAGTAAAATAAAAATGTCTCTCTTAGTCTCTCTTATTTGAGTAGGGAATCTAGGGATCCTTTTATTTCCCCACGAGGAGTCCTTTCCTAACTAGAATGAAAAAAAAAAAGACCACTGGAGTCAAAGATAAAATTGCTCTGCATGCAAGAGAATCTGAAAGTAGAAGTTAGTTAACTGAACACGACGTACTCTAACCATTCCAAGAATCTTCAGATCTCTCGTAGTACAGTACCAAGCAAAATAAGAGAACATGAAATACAAAAGGCACCTGACGTTGCCGCTGCTCTAGCCGTAACTTTTCTGAATTTGCCATCTCGTACTCTCCATTTTCCAAATACCTTTGGTCTGGTCTTAGCCTGGAATCTGTAGGCGGCAACTTCTCCTGTGTATTCACAAATTAAATTGACAATGAATGTCCAATAAAATATCATAAGATGATGGAGCTACTTTGTTCCTTCAATTAGGTGTATCGTTATCAAAGAACCAAGTCAACTCCAACTCCAATGAACGCGTGATATGTAACAACAAATTGCAGTGGAAATTTTTCTGAATTTTTTTTTGGTTAAAGTTCAGAGTGGCAACACAAAACTGTATTGGTTCGCAAAACATACCTTCAATCCAGGGGTAAGTTCATTTAATGTGATGGCAAAGCGAGTGAAGTTATATCTAGTGGGGAACTTGGGAGGCTTGCTTCGCTTCCAAAGTAAACGGGCCTCTGACAAAGATTCACGACCTTTCCCCTTTGCAGCGTAGTCTCCATTAACATAATGCATGCTTTCATCCCATTTTCCAAACAAAGTTGATAATGTTTTTCCGTTCCTGTCTTGGACTATACCATGAACCTAAAAATGCAGGCGAAACATAATAAGAGAAACCCATCTCAAGTAATATTGTAAGATAGTAAACGAAAAGGACATCTAATAGCAAAGGCCTCATTTTTCTCTCAAATGAGCAACGGTGCAAACTGCAAAGTGTGCAAATGAAGTCTATACAATAACACACTACGCCTTATACAAACCAAAGAGGAAGGCCAATTTAGTATTATATACAAAGGATTTGTTATATCTGAAAAAATAGAATCCATGCAAATATAGATATAAGCACCTGGTGAGGATTTCGATCAATGATAGATTGTTCCTTGAATTTCAGCTTACACGAGTACTCTTGGTTTCCCTCTATACGCATTGTACCATAGTGATCACAGTACAGTTTTCCCAATATGAGATTGTATATTGATGTAGTAACCTGAAATGAAAAGTCCATTTTAGTTTGGAACCAAAGTACCAAACCAGGGTATCACAGCAGTTAAACTAGTTAAAATATACCTTGCTCCACTGGAAAACCTCCCCATCATCAAATTCCAAAGTTAAAGTGCCAACAGGATCAAGCTGAATTGATCTGCCCCAAAATTTGCTTTTTAAGTTGCTATCCCCCCAAAATTTCCAACCTGTACCCTCACAGTGACATGCAACAATCATAGGGTGATGGCTGACCTGAGAGGAAGCAGAAGAACGTAGATTTGAAAAAAGCAAAATATAGTCTCCAAAGTAAAACAAGTGCATTATGCTCATAAGGATCCATGGAACTAATACACTTAAATAATTGTGCTGTTTAAAAAATTCCTGTCAACCATAATGGAAGAACTGTTCCATTCAAACAGAAGCAAAGTGGTCGTAATTTTTAAGGAATTCAAATGCGAGTATTAGCACGCACTATTTTAATTAAAAAAATTATTCAAATACCTCTCATTTTAACCTCAATTAACCAAAAGCAAAAACACACGTCCACAATGACCAGTGAGGATTATCCCGATTTGATTGAGTTAATAAAAAGGTAATATGTCCATAATATCACTATGCATTGTTAGAGTCTACCTTCTCTGAGAAAAAGCGAAGACCTTTATCTGGATAGTTAGCCTCATATGTTTCCCCAAGCAATGGATTGAATGGTTTGCAAGCTCTTCCTTCCGTTGAGGCATAGGCAGATACAGCAAAAGCAGCAACATAAAGAATCCTCATGAGGTTATTTCCCTGCACGGCATTTCCATTTAGTTAAAGTTGGGAAGAACAAACCAATACTGCATTGAAATATACAACTGCAAGGAAAATTCAACATTGCACATTATCAAATGAAGCTATTTTATTTAAGTGCTCGGGTTTTCCTTCATATGGCAGAGCAATATAGACCCACCAATCAAATCCACACTTACCCGTCTTCCCCATTCATATGCTTGGTCCAGCAGATATGAATACTCCATTTCTTCAAAACACTTTTGCAGGGAGGAGAGAGGCTCATTAAAATAAACAGGAAGGCAAACTTTTGTTAGATCCTTCCCTATGTTATCTTTAATCATTGACCAGAGACTGACACCTTTCTCTTTCTCTACAGGATCTGGCAATTTCTTACGCCGCTTAACATGAGGGTGGTTGTTACCAATACATCTAATTGAAGGATCTACATCTTCATCTGATTCAAATGCACACCCCTCATTATCTGAAGAGAAAGACGACATTCTATAATCAGACCCACTACTTTTAAAAGAACTGGATGATAGAATATCCCGAGTATCAAAAAAAACATTTTCATCGTCATCTGTTTCTTCCTCTGCAGCATCATTTCTCTCATTATCATCCTCAGATTCACTTGCACTTCCTTCTGAATTAAAAATAGGAAATAAAACAAATAATCGTAAGAAGCACAGCTAGGTTATTATAATTGGATAGAGCGTGTAAGTAGTAAGCACGGCTAGTACTACATATTCGAATGTAAAAAAAATTTTAAAAAAAAAAGGAAAGGAAAAGAGGTGGAGAGATTTCAGGAAAAAAAAACGGGGAAGGGAGTGCGAATCTGGGTATCAGAGACAGTGACACTAAACCATGTTTCAACAAAATGCATCGCAAGACCAATAACACACTACTAATACCTTTTTGGTAATGCTGAAATGTCTCAAGTCTTAACCATTTGTCAGCACAAGAGGAGACCTTAAAAACTAAACTATGACGATTAAGCATATGGGAGAACTAATGAGTAATAAACATGCCATGCTACTATACAAAAACTTACCACTAAAATTTTCTTGAGTTAATCCATAGGAATCCTCTTGATCATTACACTGCCTTTGGCTCTCATCAACTACTGTATCCTCCAGATCAACCTTTTCTGTCTACAACAATTTATATAAATTAAATTTATTAACACACACTAGGATAGAGTAAACTCTCAATTTAGTCCCTAAACTAACATTCTCTCTCCTATTAAGTCCCTAAACTATATGAAAATAACTAGTCCCTAAAGTTTGTGAAATTTGTCCCATTAGTCCCTAATGTTTAGTGAAATCTGTCACAATAGTCCCTATAAGGGAATACCTATAAAACCTTAGAGACTAATTAGACGGATTTCACAAATTTTAGGAAATACTAAACATTTTCATATACTTTAGGACCTAGTAGGAGAGAAAGTGTTGGTTTAGGAACTAAGTTAAGGATTTATTCCACCAAGATAACAAAATTATCCTTGATAAGTCAGTCAAACACATGAGAGGAAGCAGCATTAATAAAGAAAAGAATAATAAACTATAAACTATCCAAAGACAAGTGAAACTATTTTGTTAAACAAGTTGGAAAACAAGAAAAATTTGGGTAATTCAGTGGATTTAAACTAATGCCACTGATTACGAAAACCTTATCATCAATGCAGGATTTTATAGATCTGATTATGAAAACATATAAGTAAAAGAAGCTATTCTTATGTCTGGAAGTCACACTTGCAGGAACAATGCAGGATTTTATAGATCTGATTACGAAAACATACAAGTAAAAGAAGCTATTCTTATGTCTGGAAGTCTTGCAAGACACAAATGAGAAGAGAAACAAACCTTAATTTATTGATATTTATATAGTCATATATAATATAATATTAAAAGTTTCTTAAAATTGAGTATATTTAGGATTTAGCAATAATTGATCAGCTGCATGGCTTCTAAAAGGAAGAACCAGAGTACAAACTACGGAACTAGTTTGGATTAGCTTCAACTTCTAGCTTATAGAAGTTACTCAATTGCAATAAGTGTACAGCTCTTCGCTTATGAAAAAGTTTTTATAAGCTTATGGTGATTTATAGAGAAGCTAAATGAGAGAGCTTTTTGAAGAAATTGAGATAATAAGCTAATTTCATCTTATATGAGATGCTATTATTTGAAAAAACTATGGTTATTGTAAGATTCTTTTAATACTTCTTTTCCTAAAGTGCTAATCTGGGAATTTTGTTCAAACTGATACTTAGTTTGATGATAGTGTCTCAATCCAGCTTACACAACTTGATATAACGCAAATTTGGTTGAACAGATATATAGTTCGTTAAATGTATAATCTGTACTAGGATTCTGATATTAACATAGTAGTCAATAGAAGATAGCAAAGAGAAAATAAAGGAGCTTTAAAACTTTATAATAACAACTACAGTTTTAAGTTTTATATTTTGGAGACAGTATGATTCCATACTCTTACTACTCAAAACATCTGTATTACCAATTCTGAATACAAGCCGTGAAACTGATTGAGTACACCAAATACACTGTGGAGAGATTGATTGACTGAAGTTTGCAACAATTTATTGCTTGTAACTTACAATAAATCTTCTCTCCAATGAAGTCTAGAAGCCAAAAAGAGGCTAATATATTTTGACTTTTGGCAGTAAAAGCAAATACACAAAATGAAGAACACCCAGTATGATCAGCATGAAGTTTTCAACTTTGAATTAGATGATGTACCTCTAATTGCCGCAATGTGTCAATTAGGATAGAATGCTTCTGTTTAAGCAGAACGAGTTGGTTCTGTAGTGTTGCAAACTCAGTTCTCATAATTTGCTCACTGTCCTGAATGGCTGGCTCACTCACTCCTTCTTCAAGAAGCCGATGTCTCAGTTTCTCAGTTGAAATGGTCACGTTGTCCACAGGAGCCATTAACTCACTGTTGGAAATCCGGGGAAACATGTCTTTCACTGCCTGTAAAGCTTCCACCCACGCCACTCGATCTTCACGTGACTCCCCTCTCAAGTGGACTCTCTTCGTTCCAGTGAACACCGAAAACCTCTTCTCATCGGACTTGCTCTCGCGAATCGTTGAAACCTAACACATCAAAATCATAAATCATAAATTAAAACTAATTAAAACAACTAATTCAACTGAAGAAAAACGTTAAAAAAAATTGAACGAGATTAAATTCACAGCTGAAATAGTGGAGTATAAATATTAACCTTGAGATGGATTTCACCAAAGGGCTTTCGTCGGTGTTGATAGGGATGAGAATTGCGATTGCGATTGATCCTCCGCATGGATTCTTCGCCGATAACTTTAGAACCTTTCTCAGTTTCATGATTAACGATGATCTTATCAGGACCGTGAATCTTGTAGTAGGAGAGAACACCGTCTTGAAGAACGAACCATCGAGGTCTCCATCCTTTACCGTAATTCACCCACTTGTACAGTATTCCAGAGATTCCGTTCCCGACGAGGTCGTTGATCTTCACATCCACCACAACCGCCGGCTGCTCCCGCTGGCTCCCGTTGCTGTGACTGTGACTATCGCGGGGAATCGAATCGGATCTAACGGCAGCAACGGCGGCAGAAGGAGGAGGCATAGAGAAGTCAGGGAAAGGAGTAGGTGAGGGTTTAATCGGAGAGGCCTGATCGGAAATGGCAGAAACGCAGCAGAAAGGATGCATGTGGACGGAGTGATTAGCGTTACCGCGAGGGAGCTAGTACAAATTCGGCGCTGACGTGGCGGCGGCGGATGACGGCTGCGATTGGGAGAAGCTTCATAGTAAGGTGGAGCGATCAGTGAGAGAAAGAAAACGTAAACGGAACGGAGGCGGGAATAGCGGGATTGGCGTGAGAGGAGGAAGAAATAAAAACAGTTACGACTGGGTAGAAGATAAAAATGAATTCATGAAATGTAAATGGAAGGGGGAAAGACAACGCGTTAGAATATATATTAAATAAAAGGAAATAAAAGGTATTGGTAATAAATAAATAGATAGCAATGAAAGAGTGTTTTATGCGATATATTAATTGAGATTGAGATTTGAGAAGATATAGGAGATGGAGTGTTGGAAGAGAAAAGCGATCGGTGGAAGTTTTTCCGGTTGGATGAGAAAAGGTGAAGAAGAGTGAGTTGAGAAGTGAAGACGGAAGCTAAAAAAAGAAGAAGAGCGGTGAGAGGGAGTTTGGAATTAGATGCCTTATGTTCTGTAAAGTTTTTAAATAAGAAGATGTTGGTTGGGAAATATAAAGTACTAATGTGATTTTTTTGCGATGGATGATGATAATTGAGTCAATTGACTCGTCTCACACAACTTTGTTTTTCTGGATTGAGGGGGTTATGATTGCCTGTAGTGAGGATACAGGGGATGAGAGACCGCCGGCTCAACCAGAACGTGACACGTGTGATGTCTGTAGAAAGACGTGTGGAGGCTGCTGACTGGTAATATGTGTTTGACGATTTTTTAGCACAACACCATGGCGTCCACGTTTTTGAGGGAGTCCATTTTTTGTATTAAAAAAATAGATAATATAACACAAAATTTAAAGTACTCCGGAACATTAAAATTGCTACTCCCTCCGTCTCATATTAAGTGTCTTGTTTGTCATTTTTTTCTGTCTCAAATTATCTGTCACTTTATAATCCCAATACAACATTTATTATCTTTTTCCAATAATACCCTCATTGACTTTGCTTTTTCTAATATTTACTTTATGCTGTCAAAAAGCATCCTCGGTACTTTTACTTAAGTTTCCAAAGTTTTCTATGATTAGTTTTTCTGCAAAAAAGAAGATTTCTATTATTCCTAAAGAAGATTTCTATGATTAGCTTTCCAATATTTACTTTATTCCCATATTGTAAAAAGAAATCATGAAAAAAAGAAGTTGCACGTTAAGTTGAACTTCTTTTTTGACAAAGCACATCAGTACTTTTTTTGTGACAAGAAGCATCAATTGTACTATCCCACGGTAATCATACTGAGAAAAAAAAATTCAATAAAAAAAGTGGGTTTGCTTTGTTTTAACCAAGAAACAATGTAATCATGCTTAGGGGTATTTTCGTCTAAATATATCTTTTCACCATAAAATTTAGCATATCCAATCATTTTCTTAATACCCGCGCATAACCTTAAACGTCACTTATTGTGAGACGGAGGGAGTATTGATTGCAACCAATATGGTAATATTATATGTTGTAGCAGATTTCTTAGCCAACAAGTTGGGTTCTCATGGAAGTCGGGATTTGGTTTTTTTTGGACCAAATGCAGTGACTAATCCCCTCGCATTGGAGGTATCTCGAAGGGTGAAACAGCTAGCCCAGAGATTTAAAGCTTCTCCGTACCCAAAGCGAGGGTCGAACCCTCGACACTTGGTTAAGGGAGGATCAGCCCCAATCGCTCAAGTAATCTCTATTGATTGCAAAAGGAGGTGGGTTACGTTAGGATATGAGCCAATATCGAAGATGAACATGGAGAATTCATGAATATTTCGTTAGTGTGTCATATGTAAGTATCATGATGTCTACGCTGCGTTACTTTATAGGTGGTGCACCGTACGTATCTCACAAATTTTAGCCATAGGATTATGTCGATCTCACAATAGTTATGTTGGATCATTCATAACATATCGTTCTCCACCATTTAGAAATTGCTCGATCACTATAGGAAAACCTAGCCACCACGCTATCCATTGTGTTCTTTCCCCCATAATCGTCCCTAATGGTTATCGATGATTTTTCAAATATTCTGTCGATAATTATTGGCTGAAAATCTATCACTAATTTCCAAGTGTTTTCTTTCTTCGGTAAGTTACTTATGGCTTTTTCTGTTGGTAGGTACCCTCCACTTGTTTCTCGGTAATTTCCTGTTTCTCATTTCCAATGGAAGTTCTGTCAGTAAGTGTTTTGAAGTTTTTTCTAGCAGGTTTTGTTGTCGGTAAACTGGTGAAAAGGATTATGGGAATACCTATTTTCTTACTTGCCCTTTACAAAGTTTACAAGTCAAGTTATAACAAAAAAATCAATTCAGATATAGACCCAGCCAATTCGATCCAGTTCAGATTTAGTTCCTGCTAATTCAGTGTAGATTCATTCCGTGAGACTTACAATTTCAGACTCACAGTCCAATTTAAACGAGTACAATTTGATTAAAACTTCCATAATAGTTAAAGTGCACAAAACTAAAAATGACTAAACTTCACAAATGCACACAACTTAACATGCCAAAACTAAAACCCAAAACTACAAGTGTCAAAAAGATTCGTAAACTATTACAAGTGTCAAAAACTACAAAAAACAAAAACAAAAACTACAAAATGTCATAAACTCAACCCCTAAACGCAAAAAACCCCGACAGCTTCAGCTACTCCAGCTCTAAACAATGTACCTAACAAATCAAAACAATAATGTTACGATTATCGTATAAAACCAAAAAATAAGATATTTTGCATATTGGAGATAAAAGAGTAATCAAATGAGTATTAGAAATAAAGAAAAAGTATTGTGATTCCCCAAATTTCCTCTAGATCCACGGGGTGACCAAAATGATCCCATGACCATAGTACAGAAACATTGATATCCAAGTTAACTACTACATAAACCAAGTTAAGCTAACCAAATGAGTATCACAAAGAATCATATTGAAACAAGCTCATCTCACAACAATTTAATGCTTATTGTGTAAGGAGAAATTCAAACAATCAAACCTGCAAGTACCTCCCAGTCACATATCATATTATATTTAAAATCATTAAACAGATTTAAACACATTTAAATCATACCCATTTATTATGGTTCAAAAAGTACCTCCACCAAGGACCCAAAGCAAGCACCAAACAAACGAATACCTCCATGTGAAGAATTTTTAAACGGCATCGACGACAATTTCCGTCAGTAAGTACTGACCGCTAAACATCACACTACTGCATGTCTAAGGTTGGATTCGAACCCAAAACCTTAGTTAAACTGGAAGTGACCCCAACCATTTCATCCAAGTGCTCTTGTGTATCTATAAATCAAGACATGCTTTGACATTTTTTTAGTTGTTGGAAGACCTAACTAGAATAGTTCATGCTAGATAAATACTCCATTAAACTTCTGTATTTGTTTATTTGGTAATGATAACGTTTTTTCTTTTCAATTCACTCTTTTTCCTCAATACAAAATTTTGTTGTTTTTAATTCACATCAAATTTTGCTGTTTTCAATGTTTTATTCATCTTAAATACTACTCAAATTATTATTATTATTATTATTATTATTAGTATAAAAACTTTTCGAAACTAAAAATTTAGTCCTAAAATTTACATTGTTGCACAAAATGTCAACTCAATATTATACACAAATTTGGTACATAATTTATATTACCCAAGTTGGGCCGTGTCTTCTATTTCATTATTCATTGTCAAGAAAAAACTATTTAATTATTCACTAATAAGAAGTCCTGTAAATACTTTTTTATATTAGAAAAACCAAATCTTAATTCATAATATTTTACTTTTTAAAGTCAATTGTTTTAATTGTAAAAAAATCGTATAAAACACGAAATACCTTTTACTAGTCTAACTAAATAGTAGTACGTAACGTAAGTGACAGGTGTACAGAAGAAGCAAGTATATACCTGGTGGCTTAAGATTTGTGTCTTCTTCCATTAATATGCGTCACAAGTAGCCCCGCTAGTACCCAGAAACAATAGTTTCATCTCATGTGACGGAATGGTCCAAAAATGGTTCAAGAGAAAAAGGCTGTCACCCAACATTTGAATTCTTTTTACAACGGACCCACATTACAACTAGCATATATAATATATAATTAGCAACATTGATAATCATGATTACCCGAATCTACAAATTATTATATATACTAAACCAAAATTTGACCTACCTTCACTTTAAATTTAAATCCATCAAATCACATCTTCCCTCTCTCGTTGCTTGTTTGGGAGCATGTTTATTAGAGCTCTCAATTTTGGCTCAGTCTAACGAGACGGCCCAATGATCTAATATTTTGCAGCCCAACGAGATGACTCAATGGCCCAATATTTTGAGTTGGGTTGAGCTCAAAAATAGAGGCACAGAAATAACGTGGCTATTTTGGCCCAACCCAGTTAACCCATATGCTGAACTGAGCCTACTTTTTTAATACTTTTTTGAACATTTTTTTGTTTTCTTTTGTTCATATGTGAAGTGAGTCGGGTCGACACGCTAGACCCAGTATTTTGGGTTGGGATGGACTACAAAAATGCAGGCCAGTAGATATCTGGGCTGACCCACCCCAACCCGCTTTTGCATCTTGGCCCACTGGGCTGGGTAAATCGAATGTGTAATGTTTATGCCAACACAACGTACGTATTTTTGTGTGTGTAAATCGAATATTCTTTATACGCAACTGCAGAGGTTAATCTCTTGAATCGAGTAGGACCACAATAGGTGGTAAATCTCTTTCTCAGAAGTTTTATCGTTGCTGAATTTTCAAGGTTGAATTCAAACCCAAGATATTAGTTAACTCAAAAAAAAACTTGAAGCATCTCATTCAAGTGTTTCGGGCTAACTAATATCTTAGGCTAACTAATATCTTTAACCCAAAGAAGAAATATCTTGGGCTAACTAATATCTTTAACCCAAAGAAGAAATATCTTGGGCTAACTAATATCTTTAACCCAAGATATTAGTTAACTCAACCCACGTAAAGTATCAAAGAAGAAATAAAGTTTTTAAAGTTGTTGACAAAACAGTCATTTCCACATTAGCTTACTATTCTTTTGACCCTTGTTGTAAAATGTAAGCACTCTTGTGGTGATTTCACTTTAATGATTCAGTTTAGCCGTATCTACTTCGATAATGGCAAGAGTAATCATCATTGGTTTTCTTTGTACATGATTTAGGAAAGAACATTAGTCTTGTATATATCGAAACCATGCTTAAGATCTTAATAAAGCAAAAGCGTGGGAATATAAGCGAATTAGAATAACTTCTTGTGTACTACTACCATAAAAAGATAGCTTACTATTAGTGATGAGTGGTTTCTTATGGCCTGCAATTTCTTACCGTAAACTTTTCTTTGCTGCAGGAGTCACAACTACTACATTGGGACCACTAAGCCTGCTTCTCCCCATGTGATCCATCCAAAGGATCTTTGACTAATCTTCTTTTAGCTTTTTTCTATATAATCATAAGTAGTTATAATGAACGAATTTATATAAGTACATACTGCAGGCCCTGTTTGTTTGTGATCTAAACATTATCCCATGCCTTTTCTCTGTCTTGGAGTCAGATGCTTCTAAATTAACCTTTCAACTTTATTTTATCTATTCTTTTGTCGTTACTTCCAAAAAATCCAATCATCATGCATTAATAGCGGTAGAAGTTGTTGTTGTACACTTTATGCTTTATAAGGTTGAAGAATATAAGTCATGTGAATTTGTATAGAACTTGTTTTCAAATTTTAGTCCAAAATTACTCATATCCGGTAGCCCGGAAAAAGGGTTTAGGAGAGTTTAGAAGAATGATTTTGACTTATGTATGAGTCTATATATATCAATTGTTTCAAAAAACGAATAAAAAATAATGAAATGTTATATTATTCTTGAATACATAAATTATATGATAATAATGTGCTTCAGCCCTTTCTATTGATATATTGGTTTGTTTTGGTTGTCAAAGACATCATCAACAACATAGGTTTGTCAATAACACCAACCTGGAAAGCACAACACTATTTTTACTTACAATTATCTTTTGTCCACACATCAAAGATTTACTGTACGCATTTTCTTTTGTACAGATAAAGAATCTTAATTTTCTTGAAGTCTCGTGACAAAATTAAGATGAAGTTATAAATACCAAACCTCAGGGATAGTGCCAAGAAACCATCCATGCATATTCTCTGGACAGCTATGACTAATTACGACCTTAAACATAACTAATACCAACAATATTATTATTGTTATAAACTGAACTAGTGTTACAGATGGGTGTGTGATTGTGACTTATACCAAATTACCAACTATTTTCCTCCAAACGAGTGCTAAAAAGGAGCACTCTCTCCATGGGGCTCGAGATGAAGTGACAAGGGAATTGTCTCCAATAGAGATGGACCAACACACCATTCACCTAAAGGTTAAATAAACCAAATTTAGGGGAAGACTGTAGCTTTGCTTATTAGGTGTGTTGGCAGATCTAGAAACTCTCATTGTAGGGGCTTTCACCAATGATCAAGAGATGAAAGCTGCTACCGTGAACTTCTCTCTCTTGCCAGTTTACTATTATCCTTTGAGAATGACCCAACCTCTCTCCATCATTATGATGGAGACATAATTTGGTGCTGCTTTGGGATTTATGGCCTTAACTATCATATGCGTCTTGTTGAAAAGAAGTTTGAGCTCGTGGACCATGTTGGTGCATACTAGTTGGTAATTAGAACACAAGACAAAATGGAATTTCATAGGAGACTGGTAATTATACACTGATAATTTGAACAAATATTGTTGGTTCTGTTATATATTTGCATCTTAACATCTTAATGTCTCTCATTGCTGGTTGTATTAGCAATTTAAGTGACATGAGAACATCGACCCTCAAATTCAAATTCAGGTGTGACCGTGTCACAACGTGCGTATAGTATTTATTTATCATTTCGTCAAAACTGACTAAAAAAATCTTAAGTGTAAACTCAACCTAAAGCTTATTTATTTACATTGTCAGTATTAAACTTAAAAACATGTGTTTATTTTTTTATACCCCGATAATACAACACAGAATACAACATAAGAAATAATGCATTTCAATTTCTCCAAACCCATAAAAAAACACAATATAAGCTATCTCGTTTCAGTTTTTTGTCCGTGGCAAACACAGCAAAGGAAGCTGTCCATGTGACTGTGTGGTGGACAGTGGTGTTTTTCGTTCTCAAG
The DNA here is from genome assembly GCA_963573325.1 of Astragalus glycyphyllos. Lineage (NCBI taxonomy): Eukaryota > Viridiplantae > Streptophyta > Magnoliopsida > Fabales > Fabaceae > Astragalus > Astragalus glycyphyllos. Next base: position 78,117,997 of record OY754307.1, read on the forward strand.
AAATCCAAGCAAATGCTGACAGAGCATGAGATCAAGTACCCCTCAACCATAAAACATGCTACTTCTATGATTTTCTTCCACACAAGGAGCAAACCACCCCCCAAATGTCCCAGAATAATCAAAGGAAATGTTGAGTACCATCGTTAATAACGTGCACAATACTACTCTACGTGGAATAAATGCAAAATCTCAACTAAATAAATAAACAAAAAAAAAAGTCTACAGAGCATAAGTAAATGCAACTATTATAATAATAATAATATAAGTAGTACCTTAACACTGATGCCTTATTTTAAGCGGAAAAAGCGCTCCATGTTTATAAAGAAATCAATTTTGTCATTACGCAAATATATCAGTTCAATTCCAAAAAAGCAACAGTGCCTTAAACTTACAAATGATGGAGTGGTAGATGGATGGATGACAGACAGTCAACACAACCTAATTAAGCATCTAATTCAAGCACTTTATTTGGAACCAAGGGAGATTATTGAGCACAAATAATGAATCTTAGAAACAGTTTTTCAAATCATTTCATAGCTGGCGAAGGACCACCATACTCCTTACAAATGATTAACTAAAGCAATCATGAACTTAGTCTTATTATGACAAAAAATAATTTATTGAGGCTGCAGCTTTTTTAGAGGTATTTTAGCTGCAACTGCATAATGTTTTTTACATGCCATGATATTGTAAAATATGTTGCCTAACCAGACAAGGAAATCCAATGGGAAGTTTGACGAAAATTCACAAATGAGATAAAAAAGCCACTAAATTCTAATCACAAAGACATGTGATACTTATTTAATTTATTGAAGAAAAAAAGTTAAGCTATTTAGTAATGTATACAAAAAAGTATACATTACTTCGAGGTGCTTCCAATCCAGCGAGAGGATTAGTCGCTGCGTTCGGCGGTGGATACCCTGGTCTCGACCAAAAAAAGTAATAACGTATACAAAATGAAAATACGTAAGACATGCTGCCTCTTTGGAATGTACCATGGAATCTTTTTCAGTCAAGCTTCCTTCTGACCAGTCCTTTGAAAAAGTCAAAACTGTCACCACAATAGAAAATTATCTTCAATTTCAATAGATATCACAATCACCTCATGCAATAACATGATTTGAATATTCATTTTATTTATAAATGCACCTAGATGATATGGATCACTGTTTCTGATAACTATATGTGTGTTTCAATTTCAAAAGGACAAAACAGTGGATTTCTTTGCACTAGAAATATTTTGTCCACAACATAATCATGTAGATAGAAGAAAAAGATCTCTTGTTCATTACCTATTACCATCAGGGTGGAGCTCACACATTTGATTGTCATCACCGACAGCTAACAAATATCCTGAGGATGTCAAACCCTATACATAAAAGAATTATTAATTGTTAATATAATAAACTTAAGTTGCATTCCTGTAATGATGACAACTGAAGTTAACCCATCAGTATGAACATTGGAAATGGCTAGCAGATAGTTTACATAGTACATTACATTGTTTCACTTGATAGAACCGTTTCAGTTTTGAAAATGTCTTACTTTGTCATCAATAATTCCATACTACAATTTCAAATAAAGTGCTAACTTTATCTCTTTTCCATTCAAATTTATGTAAATCAAGAGAAGCAGTTTCCATCTACCATACCTGAATAGTTACTACATGTTCGACCACTTTGTCCTTGTCCTTTTCCTGTACAACAACTCTTTGTCCACTGCATGAAATTTTCAATGTATACATCACTGTGCTGCTAAACCATTCTACATAAATGCAATAACAGGTTTTTTTTCTCCCAGAAAAACCATAAATAGGATGAAGCTAATTAAAACTAATGAATTTGAGTTCGGTTATTACTAGTATGCCAATATGTCGGGGAATCTAGATTCGTATCCATTAATGAAATTACCATGTATTGAGGATGGGGGAAGTAAAGTTTAAAATGTTAAGGAAAAAAGTTAGTTGTTAGTTTAGGTGATTTAGCTTTCAAAGTGAAAGGATAGAAATAAAACCATGATAAAGACGATAAACAGAGACATGTAAGAAAATTAGTTTCATTTTTTTCCTGGGACAGGTGGGAAATGCAAATAGGAGACCAAGAAATGATAAAGATGAAAGTAGAATGAATGACAGATGTCCCACATAATTCAATCAAATCAATCCTTTTTGGCAAAGAATCAACTGAACTTTCATTTAATACTAGGGTGTGATAAAGTCAAGGCTGCTCCTTTAAGTTAAAAAAACTAAGGATAATGACTTGCAACATATTATTCAGCCACACAATATCGAAGTTTATTTCCTGACTGCTAGGTTAGTCACCAAAAATCTAGGGAAAGCAGTCTCCAGATTAATGATTCTCCTCTATGATTGAGTTTGAAACAACAATCTTGGTTTCTCTTCCACTCCATCCATGCTAAAAATAAATTATAGGTGCACATTTTTTGTGATTTGGAATGCAAGAATGTGCCATAAATTTCAAAGGCAATAGATGCATACTAAGGAATAAGATTGACTTTGAGTCTATATCTCCTTATATCGGCTGTAGATGTGCTTACTAAACACATCCAAGAAATGCCTTGATTGGAGAGTTGAGAGAAGAAATAAATGGAATGTTAGAGATACATCGATACCTCTGAAACACACAACTCATGCCTATGTGGTAGTCAACCACAATGACACGACGAGTCCTGGCTAAAAGGTGAAAATTGGAGAACATACATTAGCACCAATATCACGTTTTAAGTACCCTGGGTTGATCGTACAAATAATAGAGAGAGAGAGAGAGAGAGAGAGAGAGAGAGAGAGAAGCCAATCGTAGGAGGACACGAGTAGGGTGGGTGAAACAGGGAAATATTTCTGGTGAAGTAAAGAGCAACCAATAAATTAAACTGAGTATTGCAAAAATGAGAACATTATGATGGATGGGTACGAAATTACACAAAACAATATAGGATTAAGAATACAATTATCAAAGAAAAAATGTAGCTTCCATTGTGGAAAAGATTTTAAAAGATTTGTCTTAGGTGGTTTGACTACATGTGGAGAATGTCTATAAAAGTACTGGTAAGGAGGTTTAACCATGAAGGATAATCCAATAGTCAGAGGTAGACAGGTAGTAAGAGACGCCAATAAAAACTATAGACCAAACCATTAAGAGAGATTTAGAGGTAAAGTCTATCTTTGAACTAAGAACTATGGTGCCGCCTACTCCATTTAGCATAACCCATCTAATGGGATGAATGGACAAGATTAGTTCTTGAAGAAACAAATAAAGGAAATTGTAACCGCACCAAGATTTTCTACATCCCATGGACAATAGATGCTGGTCAATTCTCCTATTAATATTGGCATGATGTAAAACAAAATAAATATAAACTACAGATAGTAGTACTTGAACTTCAAGTCACCTGTACCAGTCAATTCTCTTAAAAATCTTGACATGAATGTCGTTGCCAGGTAAATAAACAAATAAATGTAAACTACAACTGCCGTTGCCAGATAAATAAACAAATAAATGTAAATTACAAATAGGAGTACTTGAAATTTAAGTCACCTGTGAAGCCATGTCTTGTAATATAGTTCCTCTAGGGTTTTAAATCCTGCATTCAACATAATAGGTTAAAGCTCAAAACTTCCGTGAATGTTATACAGTGAGGTAGAATATATTGGGTGTCCTTGATACTGATCAGCACAAAATATAGTAAGTTCAAGAAAATTAGAAGTTTGGAAATAAAATTGCTCATCCATATATCAGAAACTTTACTAATTCGCTTTCCAGTTAGTTTTGAGAATACATTTTCTCATGTTAAAAAATTGTGCTTATATCTCTCTTCATAGACATTCACAGTTTTTGATAGGATCCCACTTAATTAATAGCAATGAAGAGAGAAATAAAAACAAAGTTTCCAAATAAATGACAAGGCCATGTGAAAATGTAACCAGAAAAAGATAGAAAAAATAGTGATATATATTTCTACTGATAAAATTGTAATAACAATAAAGCAAGGAAATATGATAGGACACCAAGGCTCATGGGTCAACAAACTTAGATCAGGCGCCTAGTATTGGGGGTATAGGAGGGAAATTATAAGTGAGGTGGCAGTGAGAGTAGAATTCTGTTAGGAGATGCAACAAATATAAATAGGTAGAGGCTAGGGGAGTAAAGGGTATTGTGAAGTTTGTTAGCAAATTGGTTAGTAGAGATTCTCTCTCTGGTTTAGGAGTCTTGGACTCTGGTTTGTTCTTGCTGTAATTGATCTTTTGCTCATTTTCCATTCATTCAAATACAATTTCACTGTTACTGAAATTACGGGTTCTATCAAAATAACAATGGACTGATAGATAAAAATGATCTCGTGCCATTATTGGTACTCATTGTCTTAAGTCTATATAAAGAGATTCCGATGTGTAGTTGAAACACACGGTTATGTCTCTCTCATTTCATTCTCTTAACAAAAATAATTCACCTTGACAAAGTGAAAATAGAGGGTAGTTTTAACCTGGTAATTAAGCAAATTTCAATTATATAGCCACTGGTCCATTTGCGGTCCTATGATATATCATATATCACTCTTTCCCCTTTTCAAAAACATAAATTTAAATCAACCTCATGAGATAATTAGCACAGTACCTTGATTCACAAATAGACCATAAAACTTTTCAAATTTGTTGAAGAAGGCTGCCAGAACATCTTCTCTTTGAAATTGGTAACCTCCCACAGACAATTCCCTTAGAAATGTGTTTAACGATGTTGTTGGCTTCTCATTATTGACATTCAGTCCTATTCCTGTGAAATCATTGCATTTGTTATGACATTCATCCTGTGCATAAAATTTAAATTCATTATACTCATCCGAAAATGACACGGAAAATTAAATTCTGCGCAGAGAATTTAATTTTGCAAGCTTAACAGACCACTTCAGCTAATATACTACATGGGATGGAAGTGCCAACGGTCATCATCGAATAGCATTTACTGTCCAAGATAACTTGTTACCTGCACTGACATTGAACTTCTTTGATTTATACGTTGAGGTGCAAAGAATGCCTCCAACTTTAGAGCCATTTAAGTAAAGATCATTTGGCCACTTTATTCTAACATCAATGCAGGGTAATGCCTGGAATGAAAAGTGATAGAATAAAAAATCGTTAAGAGCTCAACAACTGGAAAACAAAATACCATAACAAAATCATGCATGTTGATTCAGATCAGAAAACTTACCCAACATAAAGTAAACATTTGCTATTCAACAAAACAAATCAGCAAAACCAGCGGAGGATGAAGGAAGAAATAGGTAGCACCAGCGGAGGGGGAAGGGAAGAAAGAGAAGGAGAGCCCAACAGAACGGACAACTGGCAGGAGAGGAATGGAGAGGTGGATGCAAACATCATGCAAGAGGAGGTGTTAGATATGGGCCTTAATGGGCTCTGTTATAGCCCTGGTAGTAGTTAACTGTAATGGATTGGCCACGAGGGGCATCGGTCTGTGAATCAGATTTGGATTAGGAGAGTTCAGGTTCTCTCGAACAACCTGAAGTGTAACTACTTACTCATTTGAATAAAGAAGTCTTTCTTTCCTTGTTCCATACCAGTTGGTTCCAATCAACTGGTATCAGAGAAGTTAGTTTTGATCTGGGCAAGAAAAATTGGAGGCAAGCATTTTTGGGAGCATTGGTTAGTGGAGGAAACAGCGCAACACTCCATGGAGGAAGCAACTACCCAGAGGTCATCAAGAATGGAAGGAACGAGTGCTTGGTATTCTTGAAAAAATGTTGAAAGAGGTTAGAGATTGGAGAAGAGAACTCAGAGTTACAACTAGTGATACCAATCTTTGAAGGACAAGATGTTGAAGATGTTGTTGCCTGGCTCATTAAGGTTGAGGAATATTTTGATGCAGGGAGGCGTATGTGAAGAAGAACTGATACCAGAAGTTGTGGAGTGGATGAGTGGTCGAGCCCTCAAATGGTACTGAATCTACTGATACCGACTACAGGTTTCAGCCGATCCAAATCCCACATGGGAAGATTTTACAAAGGAAATTCAAAAGCAGTTTCAGCCAAAAGTTGACGTAGATGCCTGGGCTTAAGAGGAGAATCAAGAACCAAGAATCAAGAAACAGTTGGATCTCCAAATGAAAAAAAGAATCGGAGGTGAGAAGGAAAAACATAAAAATAGAAGAGGAACAAGAACTGGGACTAATTGGTGGGTCAAGAAAAGAATCAAGAATCACTACCAAAGAAGAAACATGAAAAAATAAAGAGATCAAGTTTACACTGAGTTTACACTTCCTCCTGAACTATTACACACAGATCAGAGCACGACGGGACATCCATGTCTCATTAAGGTGAAAAACAGTGAAAGATGCGTAGAGGAAAAGAGAGGAAGGGCTGGCTAGTGACACTATGGGCCAAGCTCAATTTCATGAAGAAGAAAAGTGGGCCTCAAGGAAAAGAGAGGTCTATGAATCTTGGGCAAATAAGAAACCTCTTCGATGTCACCTCTGCAAAAGGCTTTAATAAGCTAACCAGGGGAGCGGCTGGCAGAAAAAGCTATCGCAGTGATTGGGTCTGTATCTCCTCAATATGGGATTTTAAACTTTGGCAGTCACAACCTATTCACCTTAAGGAGGTGATAGTTTAAGGAAGGGGATTTTGTTAGATATGGGCCCTATGGGCTCTGTTATAGGCCTGTTAGTAGTTCATTGTAATGGATTAGGCGCCTAAAATTAGACTAGAGGGAAGGAAATAGGGGCACTCAGTTGGTGAATCAGATTTGGATTAAGAGAGTTCAAGTTCTCTCTGAACAACCAAAAGTGTAAAATTTACTCATTTGAAAACAAAATTCTTCCTTTTCTCCTTTAATAATCAATACCAGTTGGGTTCCTATCAGGAGAGAACGAGAATGGGTATTTGGAGGGGGCTGGGGGGAGATAAAAAAGGGTCATGGTAATTCTTGAGTGGAAACTATTAGGCTGGGCAGAGTGGAGAAGTAGGTTCTGCTCCAGGAAAGGGGAAGTCTAGTCTCCGGCTTTCCCTTATTTTCCATTTTGCATGGTGCTCTGCTCTGTCACTGTCCTGGTTTTTACTAAATATTCCTATATACTACATTGTAACAGAGATTATCCCTCTGGTTTAGCTTTACTTCAGTATCAATAATACTCAGTTTACTATTCAAATTCTGGAGCCTATCATTCTGAATATCTTTACCTGTTTCGCACCAATAACCATTCTTACTATTGCATACAACTTCACAGTTTTCTCCATAACCACATAAAGCACCATTGTTTTAAGCAGAAATATTAAACTTAAGTTTATTTAGTCAATAACTAGTGCCCATGCATATTGCTTAGAAGAATAGACTTAAGTTGTTAAATTAAATACTACTTTCCCTTGTCAAATTCACAGCCAGGCTAGGTATGACCAGTGCTGTAAAACCAAGTGCTTACATTTTTTTCACAGATATCCTTGATTGCCTCTGTGACAGCCAGGGAAACCACGTACTGAACTAAAGGAACAACTCGTCCATCCTCCATTTGTAGGGTAAAAGAAAACATGAGGCAACCTACCGGAGACTCCCATACATTCTTTGACCGACCTAAGAGTTTAAGTGCTCAGTGCAACTTTGACTTTAATTAAATTATGAGTTAAAGGGGCAGAGAATCACAGTAATATCAAATGTCCTATCATACCTCGTCCTTTGGTCTGAATATCAGTAACACATACTGTACCAATTGGAAGCTCACAAAAATTGCTGCATAAAAATAACATGAGATTTGGAACAGTAGATCTTAAACATGCTGGTAATGAAAATGAGTGTAAAAAGTGAGAAGAAAGATTGGTAGGGCATCATCTTGGGCACAATAAAGTTTGGATACGTGATCATTTTTAGCAGCTGATTCTGGGTCCAACCAAAGCATAGTCTAAAACACAGCACAAAAAAGGAAACAAATGCAAGACATACTGTGAAATGACATCGTGCGTCGAAGTTAACCATGGCGACCAGATGAGAAGCCTGCCAAATTGATTGGTGGAAAGAGAATTCATAAAGGAACTAACTCGGAAGGACTGTTGTTGCATAACACTTTTATTGAATTCCGAATGCAAAACAAGGGATAATTCTCCCTTGTCAGGGAGCTTGAGGGTGTTATTGGTCTTCATAGCTATAGCAGTTTCATTCTCTGCGGGTGATTTGCCACACAGAACCAGCAAACTGCGGTCCAAAGCTGATAAAAAATGGAGGAGTAGATAATTCGTTATCAAAATTTAACCTTTTCTCCAATTGTTCAATAAACATGGACTTAATTCAATCTACAAATTAATTAATTAATTAACTAATTAATTAACTAATATTAAAGCTTTTTGAAATGATCTACCCAGTTGTTCATATAACATTCTATGGTATCTGAGAGAAAGATAGCACAGAAACAGGTTGTGAACTAACCTGACGATGCCATAAATGTAGATGTAGAAAGAAGGTAGCTGTAGACCCTTCTAGAGGTGGTAAATAACAATGACACTATTGATGCAGAATTCTGTAACACCATCAACTTTCCAGTGTTCCTTTTCTAACCTAGAATTGCAATATACAAATAAATTAAAGATTACTAATTTAGAATCTAACAATCCCACCAGAGTCTAAGTGCACAAAGTGTGTCCCAACACTTATACACACATATCTCCATCACACACAAAAATTACAATTTGAAAAGTGAAAAAGATTCAAATCTAAGAGCAGTTTATAAATTCATCAGCTGGATACTATATCCATTGTCCTCAAATTTTTTAGAGAATGCAAGGAAGCACAAGTGAATGGGAACTGGGGGAAAAAATTCACCTCAACGAGCCATTTGTGTTGCCCTTCAATGAAACATCAGTTTCAGATTGACAATCTATTGTCTGCAAATCAACAAGTACGGGTTCCAATCAAAAGCACCAATACCTATCCTATCAGTTCCCCGGTATTTCCATACCTGTAAATCCAATCATAGACAAAACATGTAAATCCACACACAATAACACACATTAAATAGTCCAAAATATTCAGTGTACAATACATTCACATAATTTAACAAGTCAATTCTCCATAAAGTACCATGCCAAGGTTTAACACAGAACCGAGGCAATAAATCATGGAAACAGAACAAAAGCTTACACATCCAATTTATTTCAAAATGAATTATGCCTAAGCTTGAGCTATCTATCAAGTCAAAGCTTTGTCATTTGATCCACTATAAATACCAGCAAATGTTGTCAATAATATAATATTACTAATTATTAATAATAAAACTGAAAGTATGAAACCATGATAAGTCTGACAATGATAACAACGAGATGCGTAAATAACTAAATATGAATAGCTATAACATTAATAACATAAAATCTTTGCTTTTAATCTGACGCTAGATCAGTAACAGTTCAAGCAATCTGACATACTTCTAATCCAAACTCAATAGACTGTGAACCTGAAATCTGTGCTATGACTGTGAACCAGAAATTCAATAAAAACTTTAAGCAAACTGAACTAACATATACTACACAGAGAGAGAGAGAGAGAGAGTAAGAGGATACTTCCAGAAATCAGATTGCTTCATAATAAAACCAGAAGAAATTGAGTATACTCTCCAGAAATCAGAATGCTTCATAACTGAACCAGAAGAAGTCGATGACAACAGGAGAAATCACAGGAAACCGAAAGAAAAAAGAAACAAAATTTGTTGACACGGGAAGAAATTACAGGAACCAAAAAATCATAAATGTGATGACACCAACAAACAAGGTGTGGCGGCATGCAGTTTGGGAGCAGTAATGGCAATTCTCCAGTGGTGTTTGATGATGGTGTGCCAGCAAGGACAACGGGGAGAATTAGGATATATTAAAATGAATGGAAGGAAATGGAACAAATTTTTTATTCCATCATTTGGAAAGCCAACAGAATGTGATAAGCTATAACTTTTTTATTCATTTTTAACCCTTATTTAGAGAACACCACTGTGTAGAATTAAAACATTTACTAGCTTAAATTATAATAAAGTGAAAGGTAAAGAACCAATAATTAAATATTTATAATAATCAAAGCTAGATTAATCATTTATTTTTATATTTAAAACTTTCATCCTTTGTATCTTTTTAAAAAAAAAATTATAAATATGTATCAGTTTTACTTTTGTGCCTGCTTTGGTTCCTGTGATGTAAGTTGAATTGAAATAATGATATACTTTACTGCAATACTATCATATTAGACTATTATCCATAGAAGTTGAACTGGTGGGGTTCCTTTTCTCATGCTGATTGTCTATCTATTCTGAGGTTGCGATGTTCTTTCTTTTTCCAGTAAATGGTTCATTGTTGTGTTTATTCACGTTTTTTTCATTCCAGCATTGAGTTTCAAACTAAAAGTAGCTTCAAAATTCAAACTAAAATTACCTTTGTAATTTCTATCTAAAAGTAAATTCACAACTTCAAATCCAATGTGACCTCTTATAATCATCATCGAAGAAGTGCAGGGAATAATGAGGCTAAATTAGTCCATTATAATACAAGGTAAATAGGAACAAGCTAGACGTCATTAGTTTCACACGAATCAGATCCTCAAAGACTAGTTACATAAACAGAATTATACAAGTGAATTCACTAGTTCCTTGTTCAATCTTTCTACTATACATAAAGTGACTGTGCATGCATAAGTTGATACTTCATCTATGTTTAGCTACTCCAATTGAAATGTTTCTTATTAAACTACAAAGACAATACGAACGTTTAGGCGGCGTTGGCCGCATTCTATGTGGGAGTTGGAGAGACCCACCGTATCGGCGGCGGCGGGCTGGCGGAGCTTGCTTAAAAGATTAGGGGGAGCGGTGATTCCTAACTACACAGAACAACAATATCAGATTATAAAAAGAGAGATATACCTATAATTAAAGTGTTTTTCAAATAAACAAATCAACTATTTATCTATACAAGTGTCAATGTTGAAACTATACAATTTTATCTTTGTCGGAAGGATATTACTTGATAATACGAGACGAATGACAAGAAACTGTTTGCCTAAACACTAATTCATATGCGGCCTCCCTGTATTGTTATTAAAATGGTAGTGATATTCTTACTTTTTTTCAAAAAAGTTTCGGACTATATATCAATTCTCTTGTCGGAAATTTTCCTCTTGTAATTTTTATCAATTTTTTAAAATTTAATCATCGTACCACTCCTAAAAATACATAAATCAATTATCAATAGTAAAAAGTAATTTATCATATTTTAGGTGAAGAATTTCAAATCAGGGTACATCTTAAATTAATTGCATCTGTGGGGTTTTATTTTCTACCACTTGAACTGAGCATTTCCGCGACCAGAATTTCATTTCTATCTACCTCATTAGTCCTTACAACTCACACACTAGACTAGAATCTTCTCAGTGACTAATTCAACAAAATATTATTAATGTTAATTTATTGAGTCCAAATCCCAAATTGAGAGGACACACAATTATCAACGATTGAAAATAAATTGCAGGTGATCCTAGTAGTTCGAAACAAAATCGCAGCAGTTAGTGGCAGAGGCTTCTCGTTCCAGAATCAAGATGAAAAGTGGCCCCCAAAAAAAAATCAAGATGAAATAACAGTGGCAACTGGCAACTCACTATGTTTACTCAATAGGCAAGAACGCAATTGCAATTCAACAATAGATTTTTAGCACTAAGCTAGAACGAACGAAGCAGTGTTCGAAGTTACGTTACCTCGGAGGAAAACGCGGAGGCACAGCACGGTGCAGGAACAGAGAGAAGAGGGAAGTGTTGTGCAAGAACAGAGGTGGTGCTGTGCAGGAACAAAGGTGCAGACTGGTGGTGGCGCCGGGGTTGAACACTGCACACTCCGGAGTCTGGTTCCACTTCTGCGACGGAGAGGGAAAATTAGAAAAAGGGACGCCTTCTCACGGTGCGTGAAGGAAAATGTTTGGAAAATAAACCTAAAGCGATGTCAATTTATTTAGAGTATTTTATGCCAGGTGCCGTGGCTACCGTCGGCTCGTGACAAGCTCCGCTGTGGGCTGCCGGGGATCTGCGTTCCGCGTCGTCAGTAACGAGGACACTACAGTCACAGACCAGAGAGGAAGATGACATGCTGTTTCTTCTTCTTTTTTTTGTTGGGCTTTGTTAAAAGCACTTCTCCTAGTTAAAATACACTCCATATTTTTGCTGTCATACACCCCCCCCATTTCACTTTATGTTTTCTTTTTCTCCAAAATATTCCTAGTTAGAAATATATTGGCAAGAGTTGAGATCCTCTCAAATTTTCAAAATGAATAAAGAGATCCATTATTATAGTTAGAAATATATTTTCTATTTTATAAATGTGTGCATTTATTTATACAATATAAATAATAGTAATGAAACTGTTAATTTCTTTTGAAAAATGGATACTATCCATTGTCCTTTTTTTTTTCCGGACCATCGCTGACTACCTACAGAGTGTCTCAACGTTTTCAATGAAAGACTAATCTCCGCTCGTACTTAAGATCAGGAAATCGAACTCGGGAGCACCGGGTCGACCCACCGTGTCCTAAGGTAGATTAAGCCACTAGCCAACCCAACGATGTTGGTTCTATCCATTATCTTTTACCCGTTAGGTGTAAATTTTCTTTCCAAAGGTTTGTTTTTGAATATTTATAACGTTTAAAAATGGCATCCATCTCCGAAAACAACGGTTCATCTTTTTCATCGATGTTGATGTTTTTGTTGTTGTGGTTGGTGTTGTACATAGATGATGTGGTGTAAGGAGGAAGGATGGATTAAGGAAAAAGCCATCAGGATAAAAAATGGATGACAGCTAACTTAATTGTGTCACGTAGATTAAAAAATGCCACCTGTAAATGACAACTCAGAAAAACGTTAGTCCAGTCAGCAACAATTAACGTCACGGATCATTATTAAAAACGAAAAAATAAGTTGGGGATGAAAACGCCTATTTCCATAATATAGGGACTAAACTTAGAAGGTCTCGATTTTGTAGGGACAAATACATATTTTACCTATTAATATATTACTACTTTACTCAATGAATTTTAAAATACATTAACTATTTAAATAATGATATAAATTATTCGAATATCTTGTTACAAAAAAATAAAACAAGAAATAATGATCTTTCTAGAAAACTAATGTTTTTTTTGACACAAACTAGTTTTTTTTATCAGTTCTAGAAAACTAATTTACTTTGACCCAACTACAGTCCTCCGCTCTACCATCTGGGTCCGCTGTCTCACTCATCGAATAAGGCACATCACTTTTCAGCGAGAGGATTAGTACTGCCTTCGGTGGTGGATACTCTGGTCACGACCAAAACTAATTTACCCTTACCCTAAGAGAAGTGGATTTACGATTCGGGTCGGGTCGGCCGAACCGATCAAACCACGAAATAACCACAAGAGAAGGCGGGGGTAAGCGTGAAGGCGCAAATGGAGGATTTGCGGAGAGCTCTGGATGATCGTAATTTAGCAGTTTCAACAGTACCAGAAAAGGGTCGCTCTCTCTTTGCTACAAGGAATTTCTACCCAGGTCTCTCTCTCTCTCTCTCTCTCTCTCTCTCTCTCTCTCACTAACTAATTCGAGCGAAACAGCAGCGCTGGAGAATGATAAACACTGAACGCGGTTTTGTTTTGCAATTGATGTTGCAGGGGAGGTGATTATTAGCCAAGAACCTTATGTTTGTGTTCCAAATAACAAGTCACCTCAGAAAAGGTGTGATGGATGCTTCACATCATCAACTAACCTTAGCAAGTGCTCTCGTTGCCAAATCGTATGGTATTGTGGAACCGCATGTCAGGTCCTCTTTTCTTTATTCATCGCCTCTTCCATTTCTGTTAATTCTTGGAATGTGAAATGTATCCGTATTTTTTATAGAGTTGAATATATGGTGTTCAGTGAGAAAATTGCTGTTAATATAGTTATTCTGAGTATAACTGTTACTGTGTTTCTTTTTATGATATTTAGAAGTCAGAGTGGAAGTTGCATCGTCTTGAATGCGAGGCCCTTTCAAGGTTAGACAACGTCAAGAGAATATTCGTCACACCATCCATACGGCTAATGCTTAAACTTTATCTTCGAAGGAAGCTGCAAGATGAAAAGGTAAATTTAAACAAACTTGAATTTTGAGTAATGCATTGGTACTATAATGTAAACATTGTTTTTTACATCGTAAGTTTTACCTCTTTTTCTTGTAATATGAATACGCCTGTAAACTGAAGTCAATGTAAACTTCTATCAATGTATCAATGTAATGCTAAAAAAAATGTAGATCATGCCATTTTCAATCAATCATTGGAAGTGGGAAGGAATTCTCAATGTAAATACTGAAAGATCAATTTTGCAAAACCTGTGTACACTTGATTTATTAGAAGGGCGATTCATTGTTCTTTATTCATTTCAAAACATGGGCAACCAATCTTTGTTAGTTGCGATTGTTGAAGTTATATAGTTGGTCTTTGTTAGTTGCGATTGTTGAAGTTATATAGTTGGTCTTTTGGGTACGCATGGAGAAAAAGGGGAACTCGAGGTAATAGAATAATAATGATATTGACGTGAGTGATTTGTTTGATGTTTTGCACAATATAAAATAGGAATTCATATTTATATTGATACCAGGCTCTTGATTCTAATTAAATAAGGTCCTTTCGAAGGGTTGGACAATCCTCACCTTAGAAGCTGGTTTTATAGGATTCAGTTAGGGCCAACACAAATTCTAAGATCTTGAATAGCCAGGATTAGATAGCTCTAGGATATGGGACCAAAGATGATGGGGGTTATAAACACCATGGGGGCTCTTAGAAGGATGACGAAGCATTGAGACACAATGATCAAAGGCTTCTAATACAAGTTGTAGTAGAAGTGTCAGATAGAAATACTGAAATACATACTTATATAGAGAATCTAAGAAAGAAAGGGTGGCCAAATTTTGTGTGTAGTTGACAAGAAGATTAGGATCATGGAGAAAATAGCATTGGCAGTTTGTTACTATAGAATACTAAATTTTAGAGAACTCGGTATCGACATAATGACAAGATAGGTCACATGAGGATGATATATTAAACCTTAGGATTAGTCTTTTAGGTATAGAAGGAGGAAAAGGACTACTCGGAATAATATAAAACTATATCGACAATCTAAGATACTCAAACACATGTAATGGTAGAATAATGACATGGAGAGATATTTTTCAAATAGTCTAACAACTGTTTCTTGTTTATATCTACTTGTCAATAGCTTGCATTCTCGGAATATCTTTGTTTCTTCCTGGAGACAGTAGGCTTTACTTATCGACTGTATTATTAATTTAGGGGTTACTATAGCTAATATCAAGAATGTTGGAAGATTAACATGGAGGAATTTAATTCGGTTATGACTGCAGCTTACATGATTAGCTCCTAAATAGCTTAAATTGTGGACAATTATGCTTTATGCAAAAAAATGTTTTTAGAATGCCATTATTCTTTGGTTATCAGTCTGTTGGACATATGCCTTCCTCAGTCCTTAATTACTATATTCTGCTGCGGTCATTTGGCTTCATAAAGTTGTGTTTGAGAACTCATTATCCTTAAAATTCCTTTGTGGCTTTGAAATTTTTTCTTTTGTATTTGGATTTTGGAAAGCTTTTTTCAACCATTGATGACTGATATGAACATTAAAAATCCATGATAGAGTTTTGTTATTCAATTTATTGCCAGATCATCCCAAGCACTGCTATGGACAACTACAAGTTAGTGGAGGCATTAGTGGCTCGTATCCTTTTTACTAGTTTGGTTTTTAGCTTTAATGTAATTGAACATAGATTTTTGTCCATTTTCTTACATTTCCATGCGACTGCTCTCTTTAACATTCACTTCCATGAAGACATGTCTGACATCACAGAGGAGCAGCTGGTGTTGTATGCACAGATGGCTAATATTGTACACTTAATACTACAATGGCCTGAAATCAATATAAAAGAGATTGCAGAGAACTTTTCTAAGGTCTTATGCTTCAAAACCTAAATTAGTTTATATAAATGTCATAAGTTGTTCTACACATGAGAATTTACACATTTGTTTTAGATATGACTGTGTTTTTGTTGATTTGATGATCTGATGAAGCCTCGCTAAGGTAAGATCTTTCTAATACTGCAGTTTGCATGTAATGCACATACCATTTGCGACAGTGAGTTGAGACCTTTGGGAACTGGATTGTATCCTGTTGTTTCCATTATCAATCACAGGTAAGTGCTTAATTTTTTTTTGATCTAAAAAACATACGTATTATTATCCTATTTCTTCCCCGTCTTCTAATCATGGTTCTACCATATAGCTGCTTGCCCAATGCGGTGTTGATTTTTGAGGGAAGGTCAGCATCAGTACGTGCCGTGCAGTATGTACCCAGAGGGACTGAGGTGTGTATTTCTTTTCTTCATACCTGCGTAGAAATTGCAATTTGCAATATTTAGTTTACTGGTTTATAGAGCAGGAATGTCATTTGAAGATTATTTATGCAAATTCAGCAAAACTTGGGCATAGAGTAAGGATTTAACCATTTTGTTTCAATAATCTTGTCTTGATGTAGTTTGATCTATATTTCTGTAAGCATATTTTCTCGTGATTAGCTTCATTATATTCTGTATACCCCATCTCATTGTACTGATGTACTCTAAGATATCTCCACTTTTTTTATACAAATGATATATCCACTTTGAAGAAAAGTTTGCAAATTATTAGGGCTTATTTAATGGTATAAACACTTGTGAGACTGTCTGAGAGAGCTTCTCGAAATAGTGTATGACACTTCCATAAGCTGTTTTCAGCTTATTTCCATAAGTTTTTTTGGGATAGCTTATGAAACCAGTTTAATTTTGTTTTTTCATTGTCATAGAAATAGCTTATACATAAGCACTTATATGATAAGCGCTTAATTAAGTTGTTTAATTTTGTTTTTTCATTGTCATAAGCACTTATAGATTAAGGGGAATTGTTAGAATATGTGAAACATATCTTATAATATATTGATCGTACCTTGGAGTAATTTAGAGTGTCCTATTCTATCTTTTAGAATCAGTTTTCATATTTCCTTATATATCCTCACTTGTTTTCTTATAGAATTAAGATTATGGGTATAGTATTAGTATAAATTACAATTGGTGCTTTGCCTTTTGTGATGATATTCAACATATCACTCATCAACATCAATTTAACTTTATCATTTGGAGTATTCCTTCTCTTCTCTTCCTAAAAGATTAAACCTGCAACTCCAACGGATATAAAAACATTCAGTCTTGCCAGAAACATTATTTGTAATGTCCAGTGTTGTCAATCGTGGAAAATATCGCAAAGCCAAAAATCCGCTATATGAAATAGTAGATAGCATTGCGGGCATATAGCAGAAGTCAAATAGAAAGTGAAACGAGCCAATTATATATAAAAAAGAGAATACGTTATATACAAAAATAAACGTAAGTTGTATACAATAGTATTTTAACACAAGCCGACTCTTCGATGTTTGTTTCTTTCTAAAAAACGGAAAAAAAAACTTGAAGGTTCCGTTATTTCAGCTTTGTCCTATACAGCAGAAATCAGAATAACAGGCATTGTAGCCCTTGTAGTGAAACTCAGATAGTGTCATGGTTTTCATAGCAGAGACCTCACAATCCACTATGCTATAGCCTTGCTAGGAGCGTTATTTGACAACACTAATAGTGTCATATTTCTCCCCCCTTTATGTTTAAATCTCAACCTCTCTTAGGAAAGCCCATGAAGACTCCATAGTGATGCCAATGGAAAAAGGGTTTTGGAGCTAGAAAGAAGCCTTTGGTGGTACAACATACATTTTTCAAATTGACTTGATTGGCAGTTGCAACTTTCCCTTTCATACTTAAGAAGTTTTTTCAGTTGGGGCACATCTCATATTCAATAGGTGATGGTAGCTGTCAAGATAAAATTATTTGGCGGATGTTAGGTTACATCTTTATTGTTTTTCCAGATCAAGTTTAATACTTGATATTTTCTCTATTTTTTTAGGTATTGATAAGTTATATAGAGACAGCTGCAAGCACAGCAACTCGGCAGAAGGCTCTCAAAGAGCAGTACCTGTTCACTTGTGTTTGTCCCCGCTGTTCTAAAGTGGTACTTGTCATATTACTCAATCTGGGATATTTTCTTGTTGGATTCACATCACGGTACTTGTCATTTCAGTAAAATGGCTTGCTGTCATTAGCTAATTCAGTTGAGTTAGTTTTGAAGGGTCAGTGTGACGATGTCCGAGAGAATGCAATTCTAGAAGGATACAGATGCAAAAATGAAAAATGTGATGGTTTCTTGCTTCATACAACTGGTACGCAACTGCCTATGGCTACATAATTGTTAAGTTTCTGGAAAGGAACATTATAATTCTTTACTGACTATTGATTTTGTTGGATAAAAAGCAGACGACCTGCGTAGAAGTACATCTTCCCCCTCATGGATTCTTACCAATGACCTTTTTTTCTTCTCTTTTTTATTTGTTTGAATTACAGATGGAGAAGGATTCCAGTGCCAAGAATGTGGATTAGTTAGGGAGAAGGAAGAGATAAAGAAAATCGTAACTGAAATAAATTCGCTGTCAGAAGAAGCTTCAAAGCCTTCTTCCAGTGGCAGTATCCTTTAGTATTTCTTAAAAGAACTTACAACTGCAATTGCTGTCACCTGAACTATTTTCCTTTTGCATTCCAATATACTCTGTTTCTTACTCTTTATGATAGCCTTGATCCATGTTCAAACGAATCCATGAAGTCAAATCCTTGACTATTTGTAGATTATGAAGAAACTATTTCCATATATAAAATGATTGAGAAACTACAAACTAAACTATATCACCCGTTCTCAGTCAATTTGATGCAAACACGAGAGAAGATTTTGAAGGTAAGGTCCTCCTTGTATTTCTCTATCTATATGCTATTTTTCTCGTATAAATAAGATAGGAATCAATTTAGTATAAAGGATAAAAGAAGTAAAACTAACTCAGTTTTACTGAAATATGTATTGATTTGTACTGAAATGCAGTAGAATCAGCGTGATTCTCTGATAATTACAGAAATAGATGAAAATGGAAAAGTTTCTTGAGCTATTCGAGGTGCTCAGGGCATACTAAAGGAAAACATCCGATTCTTGCCTACCTCACCACTCACCCGATCCCACAATATATTCCCAGATCTATTTTCTCTCTCCTGGCGGTTAGCATCTTGCCACATCAGCAAGTGCTCACTCCCACATTTCACTACTGCATACTCAGGAAAGCATTTCCTGCTGCGTGCCCTTCCCTCCCTTTTTTCTTCCTAACATAAACTTTCCCAAACCTATTAACGTTCCTATCAAAATATGTGTTTTACTTTGTAAGACTCCTGTGGAGATTTGTTCAGTGCAGCCCATATCTTTCTTTTGCCTCCTTTTAGGTACAAACCAATTCCTTTGCTACTAAGTGGCCAAGTTAATATATTATACGATAATGAATAATATGGATGATTTATATTCTGTTTTGGACGACCCTGCAATCCGTACACCACAAGTCTTACTGGCAAAAGTAGTTTTTCTTCTTCATATGTCTTCAAAGTTTTCATAACGACGCTTCTTATTTCTTTATTAATTTTCTCTTTATTAGAAAACTCGTTTATTAGTCAATAAGCTCGACTTGTTTTCTGCTATTTCCCCGTCTTTTCATCAAAGGCACATGGACAATGAAAATCATAGTCCATTTACGCAATAATTAATGTTTCAACTGTGAAATCATCTATCTAAAGACATGCCATTTTGTCCTATGCAGTCATTAATGAAGCTGGAACATTGGAAAGAAGCTTTAGCATGTTGCAAATTGACCATACCAGTCTATCAAAGTATGTCACTTTGGAACTTTCGGCCCTTAATATTTGACACTATAATGAGCTTCCTTAGCATTGACTTTGTTGGTAGTTTCAGTTATTTCTTGCTCTTCAAAGTTTGTCTATGCTGCTCTTCAAATATTTGCTATTTCACTTATTCCGGGGTGAGTCAGAAAATGAAAATTCCCATTTTTAACAACAGTGATGTAAGGTATTCTGAAAGTAAAGCAGATTAAGTCCGCAATGAAAAGAAAAGGTGAAGGTTGCAAGTTAGGTGTTAACTGAGCATACCAGAGTATTTCATTTAATTCAATACCGGCACAGTATTTTACCGATGTCAATATAGAAGAATGTTTTAAGGGGGAAAAGAGCAAACAGATTGGAGTATTCGGGAGAATGACGAACAATCAATTTTTAAATTTCAAACACCTTCCTTCATTTGTCATAGGCATATCTATGCACATTTGAGTGTTCTAAACTGTAGCCACATTTTCCTTCATTAATTTATATGAAATCTTGAATCCTTGGAGTTTAAGCAATCAAAAGTGGCTTTAAGTTGTGAAATTTTACTAACTTAATTGGGTCTACAAAAAATCAGTTCATCGAATGAACTCTCAATATCCATAATAGAAATTCAGTAAGATTTCGTTTAAGTGATCATGTATGGGCGATATAAATTTATGTTCATATTGTTTTACATCAGTTTAATAGTGGGACGAGAAAGCTATATTGTCAAATAGAATTGTGCTAAAGCTGTCCATCTTAACTTCATGTAGCTTATCAATCATCTGCATCCTCTGAATGGTGATTCACTGTGCTCTGTATCCCGATACTGACTATTCATGTGCTGGATGTTTTTACTTCATTGCAGGTGTGTACCCAGCTGTTCACCCTATGCTTGGCTTGCAATATTATACTTGTGGAAAACTTGAATGGTTAGCTAGCATTGTCAACTTAAGCTTAAACTGTTTAGTGTGAATCTTAAATTCTTTTACTTAATGAAGCAGTTGTGACTTGTGAGGACATAAAATATCACACATTTCTCCTCTATTCAGTTTGAAAACTGCTAATTACTCAATTGGTTATGATGTATAAAGATTGGCTCAGTAGTGATCAACCACTTATTAACTTAATGTTTCTGAACTAAAAATATTTGTAAGGAATTGAAAAGAAAAAACTTGATGCTTTGTTAGTGTGAAGTTTTTTTACAGTCATCTAATGATGTATAGACATCATTAAAAAAAGTTAACTTTCATAGCTAGTTGCATTAATCAAACCATTTTAATGATTTGATAATATATATAATTAGATAATAGTGAAACAATGTTTACACTGGCAATTTATAAAAATAAACACAGTTAAGTTATCTTACCTAATAGAAAAAATATTAGTTATATTTTTTGTTGTTCAACTGTAATGGTCTGATATAGGTATCTTGGAGAGACAGAGGAAGCTGTTAAATCACTGACCAAAGCTGTGGATATACTAAAGATTACTCATGGTACAAACACACCTTTCGTGAAGGAACTATTGATGATGTTGGAAGAAGCCCGTGCAGAAGCGTCTTACAGATTGTCTTCCATAGAGGAATAGCATACCAAGTTGATGACTATTATTGCAGCTGCTGCCAGTACAACCAAGTCATCAGAGCTGGATCAGAGAATTATTAGTTGTTATCATTAACGGTTGCACTTCCTACTCGAAAAATTTGCTCAATCTGTTACTACAAATTTAACCGGACATTATGAAATGGAGTAGTTGTTGACGGGATTCGGTCCGGTTGCTTTGCGCCTTCATTGGAGGGGTCATATGTACTTTGATGTATCCTTCATCAGTCTATCTTAAGTTAACATAAGAATTAGTTACTGTTTTGTTTCAACGGGCTTTGTTATTTTTTTTTTAATTTAATAGCATTTTGAACTTTCCAATAGCAGGAAAAGGAAAAAGAAAAGATGTTGCTCGTTTGAAAATTGTTTTTCTCTGTTTTATTTATTGACTGCTAGATAAAAACAGTCTTATTTGAAGGGGAAGTTGTGTCTTTGAACTTGTTTAGGATGTGATGAAATTACACTAGATCTCGAGTCCCGCATCCACCTTTAAACTGTTTGACTCTTTTGAGGTGAGGGAGTGCTTTTACTGAATAAAGTACAATGATAATTATGGATTGAAAATTAAATGTTTTTGAGATTATGATAAAAAGTTTTTCTTGTTCAAAACATAACGCTAGTGTATAATGAATCAATGCTTGAATAAGGTTCTTTGTCAATCCATGATTCGGAGGTTGCTGCTAAAATACCACATTTTATGTCGTGGGACATTGTCTTTATGCTGTAGCTGTTGTAAGGTGCACCAAAATTATTATTCACACATTTATGATTTATTACCATTAATTTTCTCAATCAGTTGTAGTGGTTGTTAACTCACTTTACGCTTTACAATTTACAAAAGAGCTGCTCACTTTGTAGAGTTAAGTTTCTCTCCATTTCTCAAACAAAGACGGAGATTTAAGAGGAAAGAAATAGACGAAAGAGAAATTGTGTGTCAAACTTTTATCATCATTTAAAAAAAAATTATTTATTTAAAATTTGTGTCTTTCTCTCACCTAATAGAGTCATCCACCTCTTTTGAGAACTTAAGGGGAACTCAACTCTACTTTAGGGGAAGACACCCCCTACTTAAAGAGTCTCACATAAATGCATGCAACTTTTCTATTGACATTGACAATATGAAATTAGCTAATTAGCTAAATTATACTTTTGGCTTTTATTTTCGTTTCAATTTGACTCTTTTTTTATCTCACAAAAGTTATACTAAGTTGATATTTTTCACTAGTTTAGTTGGTAACATCCTTAGTCATTATGTTATGATATGTTGGAACTAAATCAAAATAAAAAATAAAGATTCTTCAATTCGAAAGAAGAGAAAATATAAGATCCATTTTCAAACAAAAATAAATATAACGAGAAAAAATAAGTTGTAATTAATGACATTAGCAATGGACTTTTTTGGTCAACTTTTTGGAATAATTTTTGTAAAGTAATTGTCTCAGCTATATGAGTTCATAAGTTTTTACAGCTATGTGAGTTTATATGTGAGTTCATAAGTTGTTACTGTCATTGCCCAATACTCTACCTCTGCACCTGATCTTGCAACTTACTTCGCTATGAGATTAAATTACCTCTAACAAACACCACAGTATATAGTGAATCTTTTATCTAACAGTGAATCTACCCGATGAACATCAAAATCAAAATAACTTACAATTATGATGTTACCCTTGTTTTCATAAAATTTTACCCAATGCACTCGGAATATACCTAAAAATGCAAATTATGACATTCCAATGAGTAGTATCACAAGGAGCATTCAGAAATTGTCCGAGTGCACTTACAACAAAGGTAATGCCAACCAGACTCTATCTATGAAGGCCTTCAATGGTTCCCCCTAATATGATACTACAGCTTGACATTGGGATCCAAGAGAGCATCACTTGGTCCGCAATCAAGTACGCCAAACTCATCCAAGTATATCAAGAGCATATTTCCCGCTTAGTAATAGTTAAACTTGTCTTAACCTGACTCTTTTATGAGCATGCCAGTCTCATCAAGTAATATCAAGATCACATTAACTGAACTGGACATTTTTCTGATTTCATATTTATACAAAACCTGTACTATTGATTCACAAGCTATGAAAAATACAAAATCCTACTCTGAACAATGGGAAATACACACAATGCCGCCCGGCATAAACTACCGACCTATGAAAAATACGGCATGACGTTTGCGAAAGAAACTATTACAAGTGGATTTTAGAAAATATATATTGAATGAAAACCCCACAAAAAAATGAATTGCCAGCAATAAAATCACTAGCCTCTGTCGGCACCTACTTGATATCAGTATCTGTCAAACGTTGCTGCAGCTGAATACAGAGTTCTGACATTTGGGACAGCAGTTTTCGGTGTTGGTCTCGTGAGTTAAGTGAGTGAGTTGCTAATTCGAGTGGATGACCAAGTAAATGTTGGAGCTGATGACACAGACGAAATGCTTCAGGGTCATATGTACAAGTTTCAGCAATAAGTTGTAAAAATTTACAGCTATGGTCTTGGGACAAAGATACATGAGGAGCAAGAAAAGGATGTTGGAGTAGCTGCGGAATTCTCCACCTTTGATTGCGATCCCATGCTAGACACCTCTTCATAAGATCTACTAGCCATGGGTTTGAAACTGGTTCGTACGTAATTTCATGATTCGGATCTGTTATAACTTTAAATTTAGCCCAAAATGTCTTGTATTCTGAAAAGGGAGTTCTCCCATACACCATTTGATAGAGGATGCAGCCCAAAGACCAGATATCTGATGGCCGACCACACTTGATAATGTTCCCGTTCGCATCTGTCTCGTTACACATAAATGCTTCTGGAGACATGTAACTCAGAGTGCCCACCTACAATATTTGAAAACAATTAAAGTGAAAATTCAATACTTGATATTCACTAAAGTTGTGATCAAAAGTTCAGAGATGAGATTTTTTATATAATTTTTGCAAAGAAATAAGAAATCTCATTCTGAAAATAAGCCTGCAACCACACTAATTAAACTGTTATAAGCATAACCAGCCGAACTAAATGCATCCACGGACCTATCTCATTGTTAAGGATTCCAATATCCTTAAGCATTCAGTTTATCAGTTTACGACAATGAGTTCGTTTGTTACAATTTTTTCAAAAAAATAATCACTATATTTTTCATAAAAATAAAAATAACCACTTTTAGAAGTTTTCGTTTCTTTGTTATAGCTTTTTTAAAAAAATAAGATTCTAAAAATAATCTAAAAATTGCTTAATACAAGAATTTGTTTTAAGTAGTTTATCTTACAAATCATTTTTAGTAGAATGTTTTATTATTTAAAAAACATGATTTTTACTATGTCACACAAACATATAACAACCTCGGCTTTTTTTTAAAATCTCATTTATTTTTTAATCTGTAAGGGTATGTTTGGGAGAAGGTTTTGGGAGGGGAAGGGAGGGGAGGGCATATTTTTCAATTTAGAATTGAGTAAGCTATAAAATGTATGTTCTAAACATAAATCAAGTTTGATTAACAATATTATATTGATATCTATCAACTTTTTCTTTTAATTTTTTAAAATCTCAAACACATTAAAATATAGGCTAATATTTTTCTAGCCCTCCCCTCGCAAAACTCCCTCCCAAACATACCGTAACAAACAGGCCCAATGTTGAAGTGGAGCCAGTGTTCATCCAGATGCAGAGAAAGGGCTACTTAAGTTCTTGCAGTAAAATCACCAGATTCAGTAAACATAAATGATTTGTGTTCTACCAAGTCCTATCGAACAGAGAAGTGTTGATCAAATAATCAAAATCACAAACAATGACAAGGTGACAAGGACGGTTTAATTTTAAGTATTACCAAAAAACGTGTCCTTTGGACAAAAGTCAGTAGACATTATCCAAAATTGTAATTGCAAATCTTTATAAAGCAGAACAAACCCCATATTCAAAGTTAATCATCCTCACCAAAACCACTTAATACAGTTCGTACGTCGCTGATATGCAGTTATGCACTACATTTAATAATGTAAGAAAACCATCAGTCAGGCATTGTGTAATCACCAATTATGGGAAATAAAAAAGAAAGCAACCAGAGGTAAAAAGCAGCATACAGCCATAAGGTAAGACAGACATGCATCTTCATTTTGGCATATAAACAAGTGAGTCATAATGACAGAAGGCCAGAAGGGATGAAAAATAAACAATACCTGTGAATCCCGTTGGATATTAGTAGTGTCACTCATTATTGCTTTGGCTATACCAAAATCAATCAGCTTTAGGGAACCTTTGACAAGGAGGAAGTTAGCGGGCTTCAGATCAGAGTGCACAATACGTTCCTCATGAATCGTGTTGACAGCTTGAAGAATTTGCTGCAAAAGGTGTCAAGTAAAAACAGCAGTTCATAATCAAAGAAAAGAGAAAAATGGCAGCAAGTGTGGAAAAATGTCATGTCAAATTTTATTTTGAATAATAAAATGGTATGTGAATGAGACTTCAATTTGATATTCCGGAAAAAAAAATATAAAATTACATTCAGATGCTATGTGAAATATGAAAAATTGAACAAACATGAAGAACACATAAATGTAGACATGGATACAGGCAAGGATGTTATATGCATTGTTTTGGATAAGTCAAATAGTAGAACTTTCAATGATGGAACAACCAGGGCAAGATTATTATACAACATACTGATGATTCAGAGAAAAATATAAAAGGTTACATAGTAGATTTGAAACCTGCCAATAAAATCTAAGCCAATTCTCGTCTATGGTCTGGTTGGATCCATCCAGTTCCTTCCACTTCTGGGACAACATGTGAGCTAAATCAATTTCCCCATATTCAAGAACCATGTATATATATCCATCATCCTTGACTCGGCCATCCTTACTACTGAGAGAGCCTTTTGTAACTTCTTCGAGCAAAGCCTCGTCCGTCACCTAATTAAAGGATCGAGTAAAAATAAAATTCACTAGAATATATTAAAAAATCTAATAATGATTCAAATACAAACACCTGCAAAAATCAACCCCAAAAAAAATCTCCTGAAAATGCAAATACCCCCCCCCCCCCCCCCCCCCCCCCCAAGTGAAAATGAGTATGCAATACAAAGTTAAGCAGTTACATTTTCGTGTAATATCAGAAGTCTGAAGAGAGATGTGAAGCAGAAATAGCTAAAAGCAAGAACTGCTAAATATCATCATGATAGGGAGTAGAGACCGGTTGTCGAGAAGAGTACCTCATAATCTATAAGCTGTATGATATTATCCTTTCCTTTCAGTCGATTTAGATACTCAATCTCTTGACAAAACCCATATGCAGTAGCATAATCACGACCCTTGAGTTTGATCTTTTTAAGTGCATAGATCTTACAGTCTGAAGAAATCACTTTGTGTACCTCACTGCTTCCACCACTACCTATCTTGCCAAGACGTTGATACAGCTTGCCATTGACCTTAAAAAACAAATCAGGGTCATAGGTCCTTTTCCGGGCAGCTGACGACCCTTTACCCCCAGCAGCCTTCTCTTGTTTTTCTAGCTTAATAGACTCAGACTTCACATCCAAAGCTGACCTTTTGGGCATTGGAGCCTGGGGCTGTGCGTTGGCAACATCTGCAGGCTCTTTCCCTTTGGTCAACTTTTCATCATCACAATGAGTATATTTTGAATTGCCAGTTTCTTTTGACAAACATTCTTGTTTCTCCTTAGATTGATCACTCTCCTTAAATGCCAACTCTGCATTGACACGAAAATCAGAACCTTGGATCGCAATTGCTGCTCGATCAACTGAAGTTCTATTGGTATCTTTCAGGGAACTATTTCGTGGTTCCATAACCCTTTCAGTTATAGGATTGGGATTAGAACCAAGCTCTCCAAGAGGTTCAGCAGCCACACACGAGCTGCTATCTAGGTGCTGCGAACGAGAAATCCGGGTAGTTGAATTTAGCATGGGAGCTGAAGTTGAATGGACTGAAGTAGTTGTGGCACCCGAAGGTCCCGCCACCGAAGATTGTGTTGCCGGATGACTTAGAAAGTTCTTGAATTGCTGCATATTATCCCGGGTCACAGTACTTCTCCTCGGCAACATGGAACAACTAATTCCTCCATCAGGCTCAGCCTGCTGAATTTTGGCTTGCTTTAAATCATTGTTGAATCCATTTGATGCTTCGAGTTGGTTGCCTTCAACCCACTCCATTTCTGTGAATCCAAGTGAACTCATATGAGAAGACAAGTTGTCTAACTCAGTGGCCTTTCCATCATTGGCCCCTGCATGTTTAAAACACTTTTGGAAAATGTACAAACACAAACACCACTTCAAAAATAGATAAAAAAATTACCATGTGAAGCGTTACTAGTTTGAACTGAAAATTGAACTTTCTTTTGAGCATTTGCATCTTGAGAGGGGTTAACAGTGGTGCTTTCAGAGGAAATTGAAGGAGGAGTGATGGAAGCTTCATTGTTCTTTTTGAGTGTGAGTGAATCCTGTGATTGATGAAGTAGCGTACGCCTTGGTCTTATACAATTGGACTGCACTGTACCTAACAAATCAAATAGAAACCCTAATAACAATCGACAATGGATGAAAACCCTAGCTACCTTCAATTTTGAAAGGAAGTGAAGAAGAAAGAGTACCTAGAGGACGATGACGCTTCAAGGCGGCTTGAACGTGGCGGAGGAAGTCCGGCGAGGAAGAAGACGAAGAATCAGACTTGATCGGAAGGTTAGACTTCCCATCCATCGACCAATCTCCACCGCATTTCAATTTCAATTTCTTTTCCCAAATTCAATTACCTCCAACGTCTTTTCGCGCTCCCCTCCACTCTTTCTCATGGGCTTCCATTCCATTTGGGCCTTTATTGTTTAAACTGACTTAGCAACGAAAAAATGGGTTACTTTTTACATACCCGTTATTCTAATACAACTCCTTTTTGCTTTCTTTTTTTTTCTCAATAAATTGTTTATTTTGACTTAACTTTCATATAGTATTGGAACCCTCCCCCTTTTAATCAAAACCCTTGTATCTCCATATTTATCCTCTTCACTACTTTTATTTTATTTGAGAGACAACATTTTTTTTGAATTCTTGGAAGGTGAGTTTGATTGTGGCATCTTCATTTATGAAGTTTTTATAATAACAGTGCAAAACAGTTTGTCATGCAAGAATTCATCCAAATAAATTTAATCGACTCATCCATACTGTGTCTGGTTCACCGATAAAGCTGATCCAAATAAATTTCTTGACAAGCATTTGATAGGAGTCCACATCAAGTGTTTTTGCTCTTATTCCTTGTTCGAGGGATGTCCGCTTCTTAGTTCTTGGTCTCTTAGACAGTGGGCTTGAATTGGGCATTAGGCATCAATATCTAAACTTAACATCAAGAAGAGAAAGAGCAATAGGTTGTGGTTCACAAATAGGTTTAGCTTCTCTTTTAATTTCACAATGAAGTAGCAACCAACAAGGGACTCAAGGCGAGCCGGGCAACATCTCACAACATACACACCCTCACAAAAACATCAACAAAATTCTTTTTGACAAACCATCAAATACAGGGAGATCCATAGACAAAAATTAAGGCAAAGTTAGAGAGAAATTCCCTTTGCTCAGATATACATCTAAAATCGAGGACCAAAAACATTCGGAGTTGTCCTTCCACTTTTGATAAACCAAGAGTTATGTGCAAAGAGGGACACCTTCTAATGGTTTATAGCCATTATTTTCAACAACATAACTATATAAATGTGACATCAATTTTTTTTACAATAAAGGTGAAACTAATTATCTATCTTCTATAAAGATTAACTTATTCCTCTATTAAAAATAATCACATATATACTATTTTTCACCCATGAGGTGCATGGGTCCACATTTTCTGATCTAATAACTAGTAAACTCTATTACTAAATGTGTCAAAAAAAAAACTCTATTACTAAATATTGTTAGGTTGTTCATGGAAGTGTTTAGTTTACTCTTTTCTACTATTCTATGGTCATTAATGCAGGTGAAATTTAGAATTGTTATAAGAATAATTTTTTTTAAATATTTGTTAGGTCAAAAAGACATATCACTTACTAGTACTATATAATTTTAGTTTTTTTATAAGCAACTTAATTTTAGATTTAAAAATATTAGAGTAATCATCACACCACAACTCCTACGAGTGCACGAGTATAATACTAATTTTAATGAAAGTACTTCCTGAAGCCGGCACGTTGGCCAGATTATGGGCTGCAATTTGAGCTACCAACTCTGTTTTTTTAGTCATAGTCTACTACTGCATTAATGTGAAGGCACATGCTTCTCCCACTCTCCACCTACTCACCACATACCTTCAAACCCTGCGAAATGTCCAAAACACCTTTAATGAATAAAATTTTTCTAAACGCACCCTTTTTTTCTTTTCTAAATGCTGCGAATTTGGTACATTTGCATGGTTTTGTGGCTTGTGTCTTGGCACACACCCCCATTTCAAGATTTTTTTAAAGGTACGACATCAAAGTATTGAATCGGTTTAGTACTATAGTACCGTACTTGAATTTTGTAAAAATTATATAAGCCACGGTTGTATGGCACCGTAAGCTGTCTCCCACAATTTACCTCTTGTGTTTGCAGAATAGGAGAACTGATGTCACTGTTCAACTCCTGCGTTGTGTGAGAGTTTAGGAGCGTGTTCTACGTGAAAGTACTTTCGGAATATTTGAGATTTGGCAGTTTGTGGTGAGTAGGAGTGGGAGTGGGAGAAGCGTGATTCTAATGGGAAAGGCTGCACTAGGCAGTCCACAATTCAAAAGCTCATACAAAAAAGCCCACAAAGAAAACTAGCCCAACAAGCATAAAAACAACAGACCCGAGGGAGCAAAGGGAAAATATGGAACAACAAGTACTTAAAATTTTCAGCGTTCTTGATCCACGACAGATTTCAGCATGTCGGGAGGAGCATTTAAGGCCCCAATACTAATGGTTGCTTTCACATTACCAGTAGTACTTAAAACTTTGCTCATTGCTTGCAAATGTCCCACTATCAGTGTTGTTAATCTAAGGCTCAAACCAGCAAATTCTCTTATCTTAAACTTAAAATGTCACCAATAAAAGAAGTAGTAAAAATTAAAGCTGGGTGACTCAGTGACTGGTTTCCACAAGCTTAGCGATTAATAATCACACTAGCTAGGATTCTTTTCCATTGTTAAAAAGAATTATGTGTTCAAATAATTGGGTTAGTCTTTACACTTTTAACGACAAACAAAGATTACTCTGCAACGGCTATGTTCTGTCATTGTGGCAATATATGCTTTAGCAATACAAGCACACATGGCATTTTTGCTATCCAAGTTCTTGCTTGGGTTGGAATATTGGTAGTAAAACAAACTTTTCAAAACTTGATTTTTTCTTATTTTTACGTTGATTAAAGTAGTAGTAGTTGTACACGCTTTATTCCATATTGCATATGGGGGGTGGCATGATTTTGAGGAAAATGGAATCAAGTAAGCAGCTTTTCCACCATCATTATGGGGTAATTAGTGAAGTACCTTGCAAATGGTGCAATGCGTTTAGCCCCAAAAAGTCCACCTTGGGCTTAGTAGAATAACGACAAAGCTAATTAATTATACAACTATCCCCATAAGTCATTGCTGGGTTTGGGATATGTAGCGAATCACTTGCATGCACTGCTGGGAGTAAATAGTTTTGTCCTTTTGAGTGGCATTAATCAGTTATCTATAACTAGATTATTAGATCTGTTAAGATATGCTAGTATGGCAAATTGATTTTGTTAAGGTCTATATCTAATACAAATATGATTTTGGTTCATAAAATAAGTACAATGGGTCTAGATGCAAATAATTTTGCATAAAAATTTGCAGATATATGCAAATATGTTAATATATATATAATATAATATAATAATATCTGTCAGATACGTATTAAAGTTGTACAAGTGTTTAATTCAGGGTGATTTAAATAGTAAATATTTTTCTAAAATGCAAGTATTACTGCTCAGTAGAAGCTTCACCTATTGTAATCTTTAATTTAAGACCGAAACTAATATTTTCAGTGACAGAAAGGTTCATTCAGTTCATCAGATTTATAGAATTGACAAGTGATAACGCAGGGTGACAATGGGGAGTCAAAAACCAGGCAGATTGAGCTTCAATTAGGTAGTACACGTTTGAAGCCAACCCACCCGAGGGATGCATTAATTGCATTCATTTTGGAATTTGAGCACAAACAGGATCCACTTTTTATTGAAGTTTATTGAAAACGTGTTTGTCTGCTAAATTAAAAATACTAGTAAAACGAAGTGTAAATGTTTATGATCGCATTTTGGAGTTATTTCCATTGTTAGCTTTTCCTCCATATTATATCAGCAAAACACACATGAAAAAGTCCTAGATTATTGTCTGGTTCCATATGGCTTATGCTTCATCTCTTCGCCC
This sequence comes from Astragalus glycyphyllos, assembly GCA_963573325.1. Taxonomy (NCBI): domain Eukaryota; kingdom Viridiplantae; phylum Streptophyta; class Magnoliopsida; order Fabales; family Fabaceae; genus Astragalus; species Astragalus glycyphyllos. The sequence continues at coordinate 78,149,872 of OY754307.1, forward strand.
TCAAGCTAAATCATATGTAACTACCTAAAGACCGGGATATTTTGGAAGAGGACAGGCAACTTGACAAGGTGTATTGCAATGGTCAAATTAGTAAGCTTAAAGAAATATCCCTGGTGTACTTTTGCTTTAAAAGTAGACAGGCTAAATCAAACTCTTTTTTTATCATAGGTTAAACTCAGTTTTTGGTTCACAACAATAAACAATGTTGTAGTGATAGATTAAAGTGTGATTAACCATCAAATTCAAGTACTTTACGCATCGTGTGGGAATTAGTAAACTCGTGGATGGGCCAAAAAAGATGGTCAGTTCAGTGTGATATTCACAAAATGTAATATTACTATACTAATTAGAGAGGGGAGACAGCATAAAAAGGAGGGGGACCGTAGGCCATGTCTCTTTTACTTTTCCCACTAACTAATTAGAGAAAAAACAAAGGTCTCTTCAATCTATAAAAATCAACGGTGAGATACTTATCACAAACGCTTATATCTCCCCTAGAGGAATAACTACACATTTCTAAAAGCTTCAGATATTACTACTAATCAAAGAATTCCACTTCTTCTATTCTATTCATAGCTCTACTTCAAATTCCAAGTCCCAACCAAACCCTTCTACTGCAAGGCTTCATATGAAATACTACTAAACCCAAAACCCACCATTTGCTAGGCGGAAGCAACTTCCATATTTTTTTTCACAATGAGTAAACCCAAAACCCAAAGAAAGCCTACCATTACCAAGCATGTCATTGTTACCCAAAACGAAAACCAGAAGCTACAGAAAACAGAGAAACAACCCTCTTGGGCAGTGGTGAGAGGTCTATTAGCTTGTAGAAATGTTCAAATCCAACAACAACAGCAACAACATCAGAAAGAAGCAAAACCACAACCACAACCTCATCCCGTGCCGGAAGTTAAACCACCGAAGAAAAAACTACAAGAACAGAGAAAGCTACAAGAAGAAAGAACCACAGAAGAAAACAGCAAGAAATCCAAGAAGCTGAAATGTTCAGGTTCTCTTTGCAACAACACAGGTGTAATGGCAAAACCCGAAACATCAACTCCAGAAATTCACAAGAAAAAGGCGTCAACATCATCACTAACTGGATGCAAAAACAACGAGTCTGGTTCTAGCAGATCCATGAAAGCTCCTTTAAAGGAACTCAACGGAACCATATCAAATTCTTCTTCTTCACTCTCAGCAGCATCTTCTTCTAACTCTTCCAGCGGCGGATCTTTCAGATTCAGAAGACTCTCCGGTTGTTATGAATGCCGTATGGTCGTAGACCCTGTTCTTGGTTTCACCAGAGACCCTTCTTTAAGAACCACCATTTGTTCTTGTCCTGATTGTGGTGAAATCATGAAAGCTGAAAACCTTGAACATCATCAAGCCATCAAACATGCAGGTATTTATTTTTCTTACCATGTTATTAGTGCGCAGTTTTGTCGATGACTAATTTATGAGAGGAACGTAAGTTATTGTTTTCTACTTTCAATAATGTTTTATTGTGTGTTGTTCTACTTTCAGTTTCTGAGCTGGGACCAGAAGATACGAGCAAAAACATAGTTGAAATAATATTCCACTCAAGCTGGTTAAAGAAACAATCACCAGTATGCAAAATCGACAGGATTCTTAAAGTCCACAACACTCAGAAGACAATAAGCAAATTCGAAGAGTACAGAGATTCAATAAAAGCGAAAGCTACAAAAGTCTCAAAGAAACATCCGCGGTGTATAGCAGATGGGAATGAGCTACTAAGGTTTCATTGCACAACTTTTGTTTGCTCTTTAGGATTAAATGGTTCATCCAACCTTTGTAACTCAACATCACAATGCAATGTGTGTGGGATAATAAAACATGGTTTTAAGGTGAATAATGGAGGTGATGGTAATGGTATATTGACAACTGCAACGAGTGGTAGGGCCCACGATAAGGCTTGTTGTGAGAGTGGTGATGAGAAGAGGGCAATGTTGGTTTGTAGAGTGATAGCAGGGAGGGTGAAGAAGAACATGGAAGGTGGGAATAGTAATGGGATGATGGAAGAGTATGATTCGGTTGGTGGAGCTGTTGGAGCTTTTTCTAATTTGGATGAGTTGTATGTTCACAATCCACGGGCTATTTTGCCTTGCTTCGTTGTAATCTATTCAGGCTTTTGATCTATCTATGTGAGATTAGGGGTCACTTAACTGTCTTTGTAATCTCATCACTGTTTTCCTTTTTTAGATCATTTCAGTTTTAGCATTGTTTAGTTTTTTTTTTGTTTTGTTTAGTTAAACTTGGTTAGTTAGTACAGATCGGTTTCTGTTCATTTTTGTATGCTGTTGTGGGTATCCCTCCCTCTCAACTCAATCAATGGTAAACTTAATCTAGGATTGTATATTTCAGAAATCTCATTATAAGCATCAACTGAAAAGGGATAAATAGTTAAACTTGGTTAGTTAGTACAGATCGATTTCTCTTCATTTTTTGTATGTGTTTTGCCACTCATTGTGGTCTTACCCGACTCGAGAGATTAATCTCTGCAATTGCGCGCAGAAGATACATGGTTTATACCAAAAAAGTAAAGGGATAAATAGATTTTAACCCATCCATTATAATCCTTAAAAAAAAAAAAAATCCAATCGATCCATTCCCCACCCCTAGCTTAATGGCATTGAAGTGCGTCATAGTTTAGGCATCAAACCACCATGTGTGGTGTTTTATTATAATATACTAATATATAACGCTACCTACCTATCTCTCGGTGGGGCGTGTGATCTAGATATGAGAGGTGCATTTCCATCGAATCCGGAACAAGTCATACCACTAGTTGACTCTTGTTTTGTACTCATTGTATTATCATTAAGATTTTCCTCACCTTTCTAGCACTGAGTTAAACAACTCAGAATGGGCATAACAAGGGAGACGAATATTAAAACGCATTTTTTTGACACATAAAACAAGCAAAAAAAACAAAGCACTTAATTAATACTAACTGTTTTATTGGACACACTAATGCTTTGACACGAACAAGTAGCCACGTCAGCAGATGTTGCTACATTTATAGTGCATGTACTGGTCACGGTTAGCTAGCTCTTTATCATCATAGTCAACTAAATAAGGCGCGAAAAGAGTTGGGGAAAAAGAATTCTGGCGTGTGAAGTTCGCGGTAATTTTTGGAAACCGTGAAGGAATCAGAACTTGGCATGCCAAGTTATGCTTGTGAAGATGGTAACAAAAAGAAAAGCTCATGTGGAGAGTGAGCAAGTTAGTGTGAGTGCAATGATTAAAAAGGAAATAAAACGTAGCATGAGAAATTCCATGGAAGAGGAGTAGCATGGATGAGATCTAGAAGGGGACGTTGCACAGTAATAAGTCGGACTTATGCAGGCCACTACTAACACCTAACAGTGATAATGAGTACTACTACGTGGGTGGCCCCACCAATGTCCTAATGTTTTCCTAGGACCACTTTATCTTCCTAAGCCATCATCCTAAGTGTCTTCTCCGTTTGGAAGTAGAATATTAACAACAATTATTCATGTTGTTGCAAACCCTCTTTCAAATTAATCAGAACTCTTTTTCCGTGGACAGCGGAAGAAGGTCGAAGACCTCTAGACAAAAATTTGTCGTTCTAAACTATGAAAAACAGCTTGCTATCCTAATTTTGGTGCCCCCAATTCACAGTTCAAGCTTTAAAAGATGTTTTTTTTCACTGGATGCCAGGAAGGAAGGAGAACTGAATTAATCTCCTTTGGCCATGCCCTTCTGAAATATCAGTTTTCCATTTCTGTTTCAAGCTTTGAAACTAATTTAACTCAGTTACTAATAGTATGGCTTGGAAGAAAGAAAGACCATCCTGTGTACAGTTCCGTTAAAGCCCATGCCAAGCCTAATGCATAAAGTTAAAATCCCTGCACAAATTATCCTTTTTCTTAACTTTTTCGTACAAATGGTCGTCAAGTACAGGAATATAATGATGCAAAACATAACAAAAGATCTGCGGTTCTGAAAACTGTTGCATATCAAACGACGTGTAATGTTTTATCATTCTTTCCCTCTGACAAGGTAATCAAAATCACCTCTGATAGAATAATCAAAATGGTGGTAGACAACATAGCTCGAGGGGTCTGTGTCTATCTAGACATGATTCCGTGCTGCATAGTGGTGGTTCAATTTGTTCTCATTCTCAACCTTGGTTAATTAGGACAAAATAAGAAAAGATAAACAGAGTGATAATGTTAGTATAAGATTAGTTAACTCTAGACCAAAAGTCTTGTCACTTGACTGTTAGGTCCTGATTTAACAAAAGAATTTGCATAACTCAAAATATTTGACATTAAAACCCAAGCAATCATTAAGCTGTATACATTATCCTAGCAGTCAAGTCTAACATTTTTTTTTTGTAAAATTATTGATTCGTTGTTAATTTTAGTGCAAATGGGCGCGCGCATACACACGCGTTTGGATAATTGGATCCTCTGCAGCAGTTGCATCAGTGTAGCACCTAAAGAGCCGTTGGATCTTAGATTCAAAATACCCTACGAGCACCACTTAAGCCGTTGCAGAGGATCCAAATCCCACATAAACAAACATATGAATCTCTTGTATTATCATACCTTAACTTGCTTTAGAAATATTTTTAGAAATATTTATTAAGAGAGTTCACCATAAGAAAAATATAACAAGATATGCAAATCTCACCACATGCTAATCAGAATGAAGCTTTTCAAAGAAATGCTGAGAATGTCAAGCTGCTCAACGCGCTAAAACATGGCTGAAACTGATGACTTCTGCAAACAACAATGAGTACAAACATTAAAAAAATTAGAAAGATTTGGTTTGTTTACTTGCAATGCTAGGGTACAAAAAGGTCAAGTAAATATAAAAATCTACAAGTAAAGAGCACAAATATAGCTATTAAAACAATGACAAGGTCTAAGGTAAGTGGTAAAGGTACCACCTCTGATATGGGCCAAGATAAGTTCTCATTAACCCCTTTCAATGAAACCGAGATTAATTGAACTAGTAAGTGGTATATGGCTAAGCATGATGTAGAGGATATGGAACTGAAATTGATTAAATTAAACAAGTCGTAAAAATTACAAGTGGTATAAATACTATTGAAAGTACAATTGAGTTTACCTTTTTAATTTTTGTTGGCGTAGCAAGGATGTGCAGTTAAACCTCATGGCAACAGCCAACAGCAGGCTGGTATTAGAAGGTAATCAGATTGAACTGCCTCATTCATTGTATTCTATTTTTTGTTCTTCGGTGTAGTATATTCCATCTGAATGTTGTTTAAAATTTGATACTTCCGTGATATTACTTTTTAATTAAACTGATGCAATCACCAAAACATAAAGACTGCCTTTCACAGTTCAGATTTCAGCCACACGTCATTCCTTAAAAGCTAGACAAGTCAGTGAATCATCCGGAAACATTTTATGTATGAGAGTTAAACTAGCTGAATCGCTGAACAAAGCCATTCACTGAACTGGCATTCTCAACTTGAGATCTCAATCCAGCTTTTTCCAGCTCCTTTCATGCCTACTTTTTTGACAGCATCTCTGACTTTGCTTAAACTATCCCACATTCCAAGAGCTGCATAGACATTTGACAGCATTATGTACACAGAAGCATCCTCTGGCCAGTTAGCTAGAAGATGCTCAGCAACAATATTTGCAAGATGTCGGTTCTTGTAAGTCCCACAGGCACCAAGCAAGGAGCACCATATAGTTTTGTCAGGCTTAAATGGCATGTCGCTAATCAGTTTTCCCGCTTCTTCGAAATGTCCTGCTTGACCAAGTAGATCAACCATACAATTGTAGTGTTCTGGGTATGGTGTCAATCCATGATCTGTTTCGATAGAATTAAATACAGCCCATGCCTCATCAACTAGGCCAGTATGTCTACAAGCAGTAAGAACGCCTAGAATGGTGATTTCGTTTGGCTTTGTACCGGATTCTATCATCTTCTGCAGAAAACTAATTGCCTCATATGCTCTTCCATTTTGTGCACATCCCACGATAATACCTGTCCAACACATGGTATCAATTTCCGAAAGACGGCTAAACAAAGCTAAGGCATCCTCAATGTCACCACATTTTGCATACATATCAATTAGAGCAGTTGTAATAACTTTCTCTGATTCATACCCTTTCTTCAGACAGAAAGCATGAATTTGCTTTCCACTTTGATGAGATGCCAAATTTGAAGAAACTTTCAGAACAATTGAAAGAACAAAATGGTCAATCTGAAGACACAAATGAACCATATCCATGAAGAGGGACAAAGCTAACTCATCTAAACCAACTTTAACACAACCAGCAATCAAACTAGACCAAGCCACAACATCTTTATCTGGCAACCTCTCAAACAATCTTAACGCATTATTAATACTACCCAGTTTTGCATATAGATCAATAAGTATGCTTCCAACGACACAATCTAACTCATAGCCACTGGTGATGACCAATCCATGCAGTTGAGATGCCAATCTCGAGTTATGGAAGTAGATGCAAATCTTCAAAGCAATACTAAAGGTATAAAAATCAAACTCTACACCAGATTTATGCATATGAGCAATCAGACCCCGAGCGTCTGCATAATTTTCATTGGCAACATACCCAGAAAGCATAGAATTACAAAGTGCCAAGCTTTGGAAAACAGGAGGGTTCCCAAAGAATTGATCAAAAATCTTAACTGCTTCATCCAAAAGCTTGCAGTTTGAATACATATCAATCAGTGCTGATAAACAATAACTGCTAGAATCAAAACCTGACTTGATAACACTACAATGAACCTGCCTCCCTAAGTTTAACTCCCCACAAAGACCACAAGCTTTGAGGGCACTTGGGAATGTGAATTCATCCGGTTTAAGTCCCCTCACATGCATCATAGAAACAAATTGCAATGCACGGGGACTAGCATTATCTGCAAGACCAGCAATGATGCTATTCCAAGATACAAGATCTGGTTCCGGCATTTGGTCGAACAGTTTCAGCGCATCATCAATCAAACCTTGTTTAGCATGTCCCAAAATAAGGGTGTTCCATGAAGTAGAATTTTTACATGGCATTTCATAGAAAACTCGCTGGGCATTCCTTAAGCTCCCACATTTGACGAACATATCCAAGAGAGCATTCATCAGAACGGTATCAAAATATAACTTAGCTTGATATATATGTTGGTGAACCAACTTGCCCAATTCAACATTTCCCACGAGACCACACGCTTTGAGAACCGTAGAGTACAAGAAATTATTGGGCTGCTCTGTTTTGGATTCCAGCATCTCATTGTAGAGTTTTAGAGCCTCGTAGGGCCTGCCAGAATTAGTGAATGCAGAGACCATTGTTGTCCAAGTAATTATGTTCCTATTAGACATTTCGTCGAAAAGGTTTCGTGCATCGTTGAAACTGGAACACTTTGCATAAACAGAGATCATGTTGTTTAAGAGAAAATGGTGATTAAAAAGGCCAGATTTTATAATGTATGAATGGAGTGATTTTGCATGTTTTATTGCTTGGAAGCGTTTGCAATAGCGCAAAGCTAATTGGATTTGGTTTAAGTCCATTGCTGACCCATTACAACTTCAATTACCCAACTGTTAGAACTGCTGAGAGGACAACCTTCGAAAACGGAGAGGACAACTGGACAATAGCACTGCCGCGTTTTGCAAATGTTAAAAGGTAAATAGTCAAATTGTTCCTCAACGTGTATCTCACTGTTAGTTTGATCCCTCAATAGAGAAAAAATACAAAAAGTTCTTCCAACTCCAATGTGTATTCTATGTTCGTCTCTACGTTAATGGGCATCCTTAACTCTGTGAAATTGACTGATGTGGCACGTTTAGTGCCACATGGATATGCCTATGTGGCTTTTTATACGTTAATGTCATTTTAGTCACTAAAAAATGTCGCTTACTGTCACTTTAGTCCTTTAAAGTAATAGTGTATGTCATTTTAGTCTCTTCGCATTTGTAATTCGTATTTACAGTTGCATATGTTGGGTAAATACAAAACGTATTTGTCATTTTACAAAACGTAATAGATAAATCCGATTTTAAAAAAATCAAAACAAATAAATCCGTTTTGAATTTTTTTAATAACAGATTTATCTTTTAATTATATAAATCCATTTAACAAAATACACAGGTAAAATAGGAATAAAAAATGGTGGGGGTAGTCACTGGTATTAGATTCTTTCACTCTTGGTATTTTTTTTACATTTAGCGCGTAGTATTGTTTGAGTTTTTTTTTCTTTTTTTGTACAGTTTCACTTGCAAGACTTCTTATATAATCACTGTTATTAGATTATTTCCCTCATAGTATTGTTTTTTTGGGTACATTTAGTGTAATTGTTTGAGTTTACTTTTCTTTTTTTTCTTTTCTTTTCATTCTTTTTATTTGTGTATAAAAAGACTCCCTCTATAAACTTAGTTATTTTTTAAGACTATTACTATGGATTGTTAGTATGTTATTAGTGTAAAATAATATTTAGATCTTTTGTTTTTCTATTGAAATAACTGATGTGTGAATGTAGGGTCTCCCAAATTGAATAAAAGATAAATTCATTATTAAAAAAAATTCAAAACGGATTTATTTGTTTTGAATTTTTTAAAACCAGATTTATCTATTAAAATGAGAAATATTTTTATTAAAATATAAAATTTATTTTGTTTAAATTTTTTTAAAAAAAGGTTATAAAAACACCACTAAAAATCCGCTAAAAGGTTATTAAATTATGCATATGTTTTGGACAAATTATGAAGTTGTAATTATGCATATGTAATAAAATATCACTCATGAAAAGTAATGCATTTATGTTGCTATCATTTTAACAACTCAACCAACGTATGCATCCACTAATATGAATTATAAATGCGAATGGATTAAAATGACATTACACTATTACTTTAAGGGACTAAAATGAAAATAAGTGACATCTTTCAGGGACTAAAATGAGATTAACGTATAAAAAGCCAGGTAAGCAGATCCATGTGGCACTAAACGTGCCACATCGGCCAATTTCACAGAGTTAAGGATGCCCATTAACGTGAGGGACGAACATGACAGACAGAATACACATTGGGGGATCTTTTTGCATTTTTGCTCGATTGAGGGACCAAATTGATAGCGAGATACACAGTGAGGGACCAATTTGCAAAAAGAAAATGGCAAGTGCTAGTATTAAGTGTACCACCCCACTTCTATCCTAGTTGCACTCGCAGCACTTTAAAATTTCGAAAAGAATAAACAATCCTTGTTTTTTGCAATTTTTATAGGGATTTTTTTTACCCCCATCATACCCTATGCCCCCAAATATGCCAAAAGGACGATTTTACCCCTGATTTTTTTAAAAAAGATTCGGAATTACCAATAAAGACATGATTCCAGAAGGTATTTTGTTAAGGATTTCCGGAATTATGTGAAAATTTCCGAAATTATGTTAAAAAAGACTTCCGGAATCATGTAAAAAAAATGTATTTCCGGATTCCCAAAAAAATGGCTTCCGGAATTATGTTAAAATGAGGTATTTCCGGAATAATTTTTTTTGGGACTTTTTAAAAAAATTAACTTTTACCCACGGTTTTGTCCGTAGGTAAAAGTCATGGCTTTTTAAAAAAACTTTCTGGAGATATGGTATTTCCGAAAATCCTAAAAAAATTCATGACTTTTACCTACAGACAAAACCATCGCTAAAAGTCATTTTTAAAAAAAGAACATTTTACCTACGGACAAAACCGTGGGTAAAAGTCATTATTTTGGAAAAAAAACCTTTTACCTACTGACAAAATCGTGGGTAAAAGTCATTTTTTGGAATTCCGGAAATACCTTATTTAACATACTTCCGGAAGCCATTTTTTCACATAATTCCGGAAATCCTTCGAAAAAACAATTTTCAATTAAATTTTGTTAAAAATGTGGGGTATTTTGGGGATAAAATGAGTTATGGGGGTTGGTGTGTGAAAAACGTGTGCAAGTATACACAGTCACAAACAAGTAGTATAAAAAGATCGAACCCACAGGGATTGGATTAACTCTTGTATGCTTAAGAAGATATAAATTAGTGCAGCTACACTACTCACAGTTTTGGATGGAGTTGAAAAGAAAACAGAATGTAAATATGCAATAAAATGTAGAGAAAATCAGTTGAGAATGATAGTTGAGATGTCTTCACCAAATAAGTCACTTTCAAGAGTTATGTGTTTTTATGTGGTGCAGATGCACTGAGTGCAGCTGCATCAGTATGTGCCTTTCAGCTACTTTCTTGAGAGTTTCGTTACAAGCTCTATATGATCCTGTTTTTTTGCGGTAAAGAGTAGGGTTGTCAGTGCCTCTCTCGCCCCCTTACAGATGATCCAAGTTGCTTAAATAAGTACACTCTTGTATCTTAAGTTCTCTACACTTTGATGTAAGGACTATGTTATCCTATGTCTAGGACTTAACATGGAATTAACAAGCTAACTTCATTAAAACAAGTTTAACAAAAAGCTTCATTAAACACTTATCCTTATTTAGTTCTTGATTTCTAGTTATAAACCATGTCTGTGAATATAACTCTACTTATTCTAAGCTATCAACCTTAAAATAAGATGGATGTAGTATAACACAAGAACCAAAATGCATACACCATATAAAAACACAATAACTTTCTCAAAAGATCATTATAAGGTTAGAACATCTCAACTAAAGAGATTTAGCTCATCATAGGCATTGCAAGGCAAATAAAGATGAAATAAAACATGTTGAAGTAAAGGAAATTACAAGAGAAAACAATAGGGTAGAGATTACACCAATTGAAGAACTCTTGCATAAGTTTGCCAAGCAGTGCAGATGCACTGATTCCTTGCACTAGCTAACTCTATGAAGAAGTGAAGGGAGAAGTCGTCAATTCCTTCCTCACCTTCTTACAAACTAACAACTAATTTAAACTATAAAGAAAATAAACTTTGAAACTAAGAAAAACTAAACTAGAAAGAACAAGAAGTAAGTATGTAAAAATCTATATATCTTTCAAGTGAAGAGTTGAGTCCTTTATATAAGCCTTGAGATTTCCTTCAAGTGAGGGTTTGCTTGGAGACAAAGTTAACTTAACCATGGTTACTTTTCAGAAGTTGATGATGCCATTTGAGTTTTTCACTCAAGTGCAAAGAATGGTCCAATTAGGTGTAGCCATGTGTCCTTTATAAGATGACTCTTCAAATGGTCATATATTGTAGGCACCTCCTTTGAAAGGTTCCCGTGTGACTCATGTGATTTGTGACCAATTATGATGTCATCTTGTGGTGTCTTTATCTTCTTTGAGTTTGAGGTGCTTCCGGTGTTGGCATTTTTCCTCCCTTTCAGGATGGTGCAGCTGCATGTAGTGCAAGTGCATCCTTTTGCAAGTTGCCATGGTGCCTCCATGTGACTTGTGACTAAGCATGATGTCATAGATATATTTATGCCATGGTATGAATTGAGGTGCTTCCATTGTGGAGTAATTCTGTCTTTGGTGCAGGATGGTGCAGATGCACTAAATTTGGTTGCACTGTGGTAATCTGGTGCAGCTGCATCTAGTGCAGATGCACTGCTTGTTTTCCGGTGCAGATGCATTAACTGCAGGTGCACTGAACAAACACATCAAACATACCAATATATATACAAAATGCTAAGTCATGAGTATAAACCTTGAATGTTGTTTATTTTATTCATACTATTATATTTAACACATATTTTACTTGATTCTAAACAATTATTTAGGTTTAGATGCATAAATAACTCTATATAAAATAGAGTTATCAGGGGTATAGGGTCAAAGAGGTACAAAAAAATGTCTTTTTATAGTTGGAGAATTTTACGTCAATTCAGATCATGTTACATGCAATTTTTCGCAACATTTATGTGAATTTTTTTGGGTAAACCAAGGTATTCTCCACGGCGGATGTGGAGACTAATCCTTCGAGGTATCTGAGAGGTTGACTTCTCCCAACAAATGTTTTTCCATACGCACTGGCCAGGGGTCGAACCCAAGACTAAATAGTTAAGGGACCCAAACATATACCATTTGTACCACATCATGTTGGTACGTACATTTATGTGAATTTAGTTAAGCGACCAAATGGTACATTTATGTGAATTTAGTTAACACGTGACGATATGATCTGAGTTCACTTAGGTTTAAGTGATTTCAATTTACTCAGCGAACACAATTCATGTATATCAATAACTAAAGTTTGGTCTTATTTTAATTGAGTTCAATATATTAAGTCAGCCTATGTTTTTTTTTATAAATCGGGTATCATTTGCGCGCAATTGTAGAGACTAATCCCTCGAGTTGAGTAGGACCATAATGGCCGGCAAAGCTCTCCCCCAAGAGGTTTGACACTGCTGCATGTTAAAGGCTGGATTCGAACCCCATACATTTAGTTAAGCTCTCGTCTAAGAGGTATTGGGTAAGTCAACCTATGTTTGGTTCTGCGTAAAAATTGACAAACACACGGTCCATGGCTCAGAGCGATTATGTTCTCTTAAATTAATGTTTGGTTATGTTTTGAAAAATCAACTATGAGGGTAAAGCTAAATATTCAATCTTACTTCTAATCATTGGCATCCCAAAATCATACACAGACACATAGATGGTTTGCTGCCAAACTCTATTGACCAAAACATTTCCAGTTAAATGTGCCTCATAATCAATCAATCAATCAAATAAAACATGAGAAAATAATAACTTGTTAACTTAATAATTTGCATACTTTGAACCAGGTTCGGCATTTTAGTGACTCAATAAGGACATTTGCATACCGTGCGTGCTAAATAAATTCAATTGCAATAAAAGCTCAGAATCAAAAACTGACATACAGAAAATGAAAACCATCAAGTGTTTTAAAAAAATGCCAGAACGAAAATGAGGAGATTACAAATCCTACAAGACAAATGACAAAATCCAAAATTTAAGAACATTCAATATCGAAAACTAAATCAAAACTCGATCCAAAATGAAATCAGAACTCCACTTCAGATCACAAATTGGAAATCAAAATGAAAGGAGGACAATGAAGCGGAATGCAATACGGCGATGTGAAAGAACGCCAAAATCGCGATGTGCGGAAATACGGAACACGCAAACGTGATGAAGAAAGAACGCAACGCACATCAAGAGAGAACTATCAAAGAATCAAACTGATTCAAGAACCAAAACGCAAATCGAAGTGAAATCGCAAAATTGAACTGCAAGAATCGCAAATCGAGTTGAAAGAAATTTGGAGACTTCAAGAATCGAATTGGAGAAGGCAAATTGCAGAAATAGAGACACTCTCAGAGAAGCGAGAGGAAGGAGAAAACGGTCAAGGGAAGATTAACTGAAACCCTAACAGAGACGAATTTGCGAAAATAAAGAGATTTTAAACATGAATTGAAGATCAAAACCAAAGATCGCAACAGAAATAGGAGGAGTTTCGAACAAGAGTTGAAGAACGAAACTGAGATGAAATCGAAGTCAAGAACCAGAAAAACAAATGGTCCAAAGACGAAATCGAATAGACGATAAACGAGAAAATGAGGATAAGAAACAAATAAAATGAAGATAAAATTAAGAAATCTCTTTTGATATATACCGCAATGAGCCCCATTGTTCATGAGTTGCAAAATAGAATAAGAAATTTGCGAGAAGGCGATGGAGGAATCATTGAGGAGAAAGGAATGCGGAAGCTACATAATCGCTCTGATACCATATTAACATTTGAGAGACTTCAAGGAAAAGGAATGAAAACAATTTCATTATTGAAGAAGAAAAGTTTTTGATTACAATGAGTTTGACCTTATATATAGATCCAATCTCACCTATGAAATCAAATCACCGTAGTGTACAATTAAATCACAAAAAACATGATAAAAATATAAAATCTTGACAAATATTTAAGCATTTATTCTCTCATATATTCTAGTTGGAGTAGCTGCTGAAACGAAATAATTAACAGATGCATCTCTATATCAATGAAACTGCGAAGATCAAAATAAATGTTGGTCTCCATTTGGGCCAACGTGGAACACTAAAACATATCCGTCTGTCATTTGATCATATCTAGCGGACAAATGCATCTTCGAGCTAAGAAAGCAACTTCGTCGATGGACATGTATGGCCGATACTCGGCATACAAAATTAAGCCAGGTCTTCCCGACCCAAGGTTGAATGCATCTCTCCTCTATACCCCAACTTCACTATCAACGTGATAAAGATTTTTGCCCCTAAAAAGCATAAATTTTGTTAGTTATACTAGTAGTTGTGAAATGTATTAGAACAATTAGTACTTAATTAGTAGTGTGCTTAATTGAATTGTATTAGCCTTAACTGTTAGAAGCAGTTATGACAGTTAGGCAGTTGAGTTTTGTTGAAAGTATTAAGTGTATCACACCCTATATAAAGGGATTTCCATCAATAAAATTCCTGAGATTCTTTCCTTCACTTCTGTCTTGAACCAACATGGTATCAGGAGCTTGAACGAGAGGGACCTGAGAGAATCCAAGAATCAAGCTTGAACGCGAAATCGACGATCAATCATGGCAGAGAGGGAGAACAATGGAAACTACATGCAGGCATCAATTCCTAAGTTTGATGGGCATTACGAACATTGGGCTATGCGTATGGAGATTCTCCTCCGTTCCAAGGAGTATTGGGGCGTCGTAGAAGGAGGAGTGCCACGATTATCGTCGCCAGCTACGGCGGAGCAAATAAAGATGAATGATGAGGCGAAATTGAAGGACCTAAAAGCGAGAAATTACCTGTTTCAATCAATTGATCGTGACATTGTTGAAACCATCCTCGATAAAGAATCATCGAAAGCGATGTGGGAATCAATGAAACACAAATTCCAGGGTTCAACGAAGGTAAAACGATCCCAATTACGCGCGGCGAAAAGAGAATACGAATTACTCAGTATGAAAGAAGAAGAAACGGTCACAGAATACTTTGGCAGAATCTTGACAATTGTCAACAAAATGAATGTCTATGGTGACAAGATTGATCAAGGTGAAATAGTTGAAAAGGTATTGAGAACAATGACTGAGAAATTCAGTTATGTAGTTGCTGCCATTGATGAAGGAAATGATGTGACAAAGATGACCATAGATGAACTCCAAGGGAGTCTTTTGGTTCATGAACAAAGAATGCAATCTCACAAAGAAGAAGAGCAGGCATTGAAAGTTAGCAGTGCTGGAAGGGGAAGTACAAGAGGAAGAGGTCGTGGCTTTGTGAGAGGAGGAAGAGGTAGAGGGAGACAATCCTTCAAGGATACCCTAGAATGCTATAGATGCAAGAAACTTGGACACTTTCAATATGAATGTCCAAATAGTGAGGAGAAAGCTCACTATGCTGAAATTAATGAGGATGAAGAAGTCCTGCTAATGGCCATAATTGAATCTGACAAAGAAAGAATACAAAAGATCTGGTATCTAGATTCAGCATGCAGCAATCACATGTGTGGTGAGAAAGAATGGTTCTCAATGTTGGATGAGAACTTCAGAGAATCTGTGACAATTGGTGATGGCTCCAAAATCACAGTGAAGGGCAAGGGAACTGTGAAATTAGAAGTGCAGGGAGCAACATTGGTAGTAACCAATGTTTACTATATTCCAAAATTGAAAAACAATCTCATCAGCCTCGGACAACTACAACAAAAACCTGAAGTATCCATGACCCTGCACCAAGATCAACTCAAAGTTTATCATGAGAAGAAGGGTTTGATCATTGACTCAAAGATGACCAAAAACAAGCTATTTCCTGTAATTGCTACAGCAGTATCTACATCATGCATGTACACTGCAAAAGAAGATGTGTCTCACCTTTGGCATTGCAGGTTTGGTCACTTGAACATGAAGAGTCTGAAGGAATTAGCCCAGAAGAAAATGGTGATTGGCCTGCCAGAGATCACTGATGCAAGCAGAAGCTGTGAAACTTGTTTGAAGGGTAAGCAACATAGAAATGAGTTTCCTAAACAATCAAACTCAAGAGCAACAAACAAATTGGAACTTGTACACTCTGACATATGTGGACCAATTACACCAGAGTCCAATGGAAAAAAGAGGTACATTCTCACTTTTATAGATGATCTTAGTAGGAAGACTTGGGTGTATTTCCTAGTTGAGAAGTCTGCTGCACTAGGCTATTTTAAGAAGTACAAGGCACTAGTTGAAAAAGAATGTGGAATGAACATTATGTGTCTTAGGACTGATAGGGGGAGTTTACCTCCAATGCATTTGATGATTTTTGCTCTGAGCATGGGATTAAGAGACAACTAACTGCTGCTTACAATCCTCAGCAAAATGGCATAGCTGAGAGAAAGAATAGGACACTAATTGAAATGACAAGGAGCTTACTTGCAGGGAAATCTATACCTAAGAATTTTTGGCCTAAAGCAGCTAATTGGGCTGTATACTTGATAAATAGAAGCCCCACTAAGATACTGAAGGATGTTACTCCAGAGGAAGATTGGAAGAATGAAAAACCCAATGTCAGTCATCTAAGAGTATTTGGTTGTATAGCAAATGCTCATATTCCTAATGCTATGAGAAAGAAACTAGATGAGAAGAGTACAAGATGTATTTTTCTGGGCATAAGCAATGAGTCAAAGACTTATAGATTGTATGACCCTATGTCAAAGAAAATCATTGTCAGCAGAGATGTAGTATTCTGTGAGAATGAAAAATGGAATTGGGAAGCAGGACACAAAAGTGAAATTGAGACTGATGCCAATGAAGAATGTGAGAATGATAAAGCTACAACTGAAACAGAAGTAACTGTAGAAGGGAGAACAGACAATGAGAACACAAATGTACCACAAACAGAAGCAATCGCACAAAACAATGAACATGAGGCAGTAGAGCCAAGAGTGAGAAGACCACCAACATGGTTAAATGATTTTGACACTTCAATGTTTACAGAGATTAGCAATGAGACAGAAGAAATTATGAATCTAGCTGTAATGAGTGGTCCAGATGATCCAACCACATATGAAAAGGCTGTTGTACATGAAGTTTGGAGAAGAGCAATGGATGCTGAGATTCAAGCCATAGAAAGAAATGAGACTTGGAAGTTGACAACATTACCTAAGGGAGCAAAGAGAATTGGAGTAAAATGGGTTTACAAGACTAAACTCAATGAAGCAGGTGAGATAGAAAAACACAAAGCCAGATTGGTTGCTAAGGGCTATTCTCAGAGACATGGGATTGATTTTGATGAAGTATTTGCCCCAGTGGCACGATGGGATACTATAAGAAGTATTCTAGCAGTAGTTGCCTTAAGGAGATGGAGTGTCTATCAACTGGATGTGAAGAGTGCCTTCCTCCATGGTGACTTGTTGGAAGAGGTCTACATTGACCAACCACAAGGCTACATAGTGCAAGGAAGAGAAACTGAAGTTTACAAGTTACAAAAGGCTTTATACGGGTTGAAACAGGCTCCAAGAGCCTGGTACAGTAAGATTGAATCTTACTTTGATGAACAAGGCTATGTGAAATGCCCCTATGAACATACCTTATTCACAAAGCAAGATGAACATGGAAATTGTCTAATCATAAGCCTATATGTAGATGATCTAATTTTCACTGGGAATCATGCTGACATGTTTGACAAGTTCAAGGAATCAATGAGAAAGAAATTTGATATGACAGACTTGGGGAAAATGAGGTATTTCCTGGGTGTTGAAGTAGTTCAAAACAGAAGAGGAATCTTTGTATGTCAACAGAAATTTGCCCAAGAAATCCTTCAAAGATTTAAGACGCAAGACTCTAAACCAGTGAAGACTCCAATAGTTGCAGGCACCAAGCTGTCAAAGGCTGATGAAGGTAAAGCAGTAGATGGAACCTTGTATAAACAAATCATAGGAAGCTTAATGTATCTCACAGCAACAAGACCTGACATTGCTTTTGCTGTGAGCTACATAAGCAGATTCATGGAGAATCCAGTAGAAAAACACCTAATGGCAGCTAAAAGAATAATGAGGTATGTGCAAGGCACAATTGATCATGGCATTCTGTTCAGGGCCAATGGAAATGACGAGTTGGAAGTTTACTCAGATAGTGATTATGCTGGTGACCAAGATGATAGAAGAAGCACTTCAGGACATGTTTTCCTACTTGGAAGTGGTGCTGTGTCCTGGAGTTCTAAGAAGCAACCTGTTGTGACACTGTCAACAACAGAAGCTGAATTTATTGCTGCTGCAGTTTGTGTGTGCCAAGGCATATGGCTAAGCAGAATCCTAGACAGACTAGGTGTACAACATCAAGGCTGCATGGTGATCTTTTGTGACAACACTTCCACAATCAAGCTATCAAGAAACCCTGTAATGCATGGAAGAAGCAAGCACATAGATGTGCGCTTCCATTTCCTAAGAGAACTGAGCAAACAAGGGAAGATTGAGCTGGTGCACTGTGCAACACAGAATCAAGTTGCAGATGTTATGACCAAGGGACTCAAGCTAGACACGTTTGAAAGGTTTAAGAAGCAGCTGGGAATGTGCAGTATTACTGATATAAACTGATTGCTTGTGTGCAAGTCAGTTTAAGGGAGGGTGTGAAATGTATTAGAACAATTAGTACTTAATTAGTAGTGTGCTTAATTGAATTGTATTAGCCTTAACTGTTAGAAGCAGTTATGACAGTTAGGCAGTTGAGTTTTGTTGAAAGTATTAAGTGTATCACACCCTATATAAAGGGATTTCCATCAATAAAATTCCTGAGATTCTTTCCTTCACTTCTGTCTTGAACCAACAGTAGTAGCACTATTTACGCAAAAACTATTAAAATGTGAATTACCGTATCATCTCGGTCGGCAATTAAAGTTACAAAATAGTTAAATCTTCGCTCATCAGCAGGAAGTGTACGAAACTGCTGGTATGAGAAAATAAGTTGATGGAAGCTTGAGGGGAGTCTCCAAATTCAAAGAGGGGAGAACCGGAGCCACATCTAAATTAGAACAGGAAATTGTTTTTTTCTGCCCATTCATCAATGTAATCCATATATCCACCTTAATATATTCATCTTCTCTAATAATAATAATAATAATAATAATAATAATAATAATAATAATAATAATAATAATAATAATAATAATAGTAGTAGTAGTAGGAAGGAACGTAAAAAGACATAAATTATTAATCAAACACAATCTTGCGACGAGTATGTGACTAGCAAGGAAAAAGAAGAGGGACACAACACTACTAGAGAGATGTGATCCTACTCTGTTCTCTAATTTTTGTGAATCTCCAACCCTATTTGTTGATGGTTCCTCTCTTTTATAGTGAGTGGTAATGGAGTATTTGTTATTGTGACGTGAGAAGAAACCAATTTGGTCTTCTACAGAGGTTATTCACGGGTGTTGCGTAAAGCGGTGGTGTAGGGGACCGCGTACGATTCATAGCGAAAGTTGTTGGAGCACCAGAGGCGTTCCAGGATGTAGTAGTTGAAAAAGTTGTTTCCTTGATCGAAATGGGAAAAGACAACCACTTTGCCCTCTTCCATCAAAAGGAAAAACTATTTTCACGAATGTAGTAGTTGAAAAAGTTGTTTCCTTGACCGAAATGGGAAAAGACAACCACTTTGCCCTCTTCGGATAAACCATTTTCCATGCCTTTCCTTGCTATTGCTACTAAGTTTTGTAGCAAACTAACAAAAACCTCTCATTCTTAAAGTTGGGGAAGACAAGTAGATAATGATTTGCCTATTTCTTTTTGATTCAGATCAGCCCATTTCTTTAATAATAAAGAGTCCAATAATGTTTTTTGACCGTAAGTCCAGTAATTTTTTTCGACAAGAAGTCCAGTAAATTTTAAATATACATACTACATTTGTTTTGCTAGAAGTCAGAGAAATAATACATTGTATATTACATTACATATAAGATTAATTCTATTTTCTTAGTAATAGATCACCTAATAATTTGATGACAACACTACAAAAAAATCAGGGATTAGCGAGGGAAATTTCCCTCGCAAACTGACCAAAATCCCTCGCTAATGGTCATTAGCGAGGGAATTAGCGAGGGACCGGTTCCCTCGCTAATACCTTCCTCGCTAATGAAATTAGCGAGGGAATTTGAATCCCTCGCTAATTAGCGAGGGACATTTCCCTCGCTAATTCCCTCGCTAATGTTGCCTCAAAATTTGTGCAAATTTTCAAATTCTGACTGACACGTGTCTTAATTTAAATGGTTAGTTTTTTATATTTATTATTATATTATTTTTAAAATCAGTTTTTTATTATATTATATTATTAATTTTGTGGTTGTTGTTGTGGTGGTGGTGGTGGTGAAAGGTGGTGGTGAAAGGTGGTGGTGGTGGTGTTGGTGGTGAAAGGTGGAGAGAAAGAGGAAAGAAATTCGTAGGTGGTGGTGGTGGTGGTGGTCTCGTGGGTGGTGGTGGTGTGGTGGTGGTCTCGTGGGTGGTGGTGGTGTGGTGGTGGTGGAAAAAGGTGGAGAGAAGAAGAGTGAAAGTGGAAATTGTGTAAGAGAGAGAGAGAGAGAGAGAGAGAGAGAGAGAGAGAGAGAGAGAAGAGAGGAAGAGGAAAGAAGGTGGTGGTGGTGGTGGTTGTTGTGTGGTGGTGGTTGTTGTGTGGTGGTTGTGTGGTGGTGGTTGTTGTTGTGTGGTGGTGGGTTAGGGTTTATAGGTGAGAGAGATAGAGTAGAGGAAGAGGAAGGGAAGGGTGAAGAGGAGAGAAGAAGAGTGAGGGTGGTTGGTTGGTTGTGTGGTGGTGATGGTGGTGGTGGTGGAGAGTAGAGGAAGGGAAAAGGAAGGGTGAAGAGGAGAGAAGAAGAGTGAGAAAGAAGAGTGAGTGCGTGAGTGAGTGACAGATTTAAGTAAAAAAATTAAAAAAATTAGCGAGGGAACTCAAATTCCGTCGCTAAAAACCACTTTAATTAGCGAGGGAACTCAAATTCCGTCGCTAAAACCACTTTAATTAGCGAGGGAATTAAAATCCCTCGCTAATTAAAGTGGTTTTAGCGACGGAATTTGAGTTCCGTCGCTAAAACCACTTTAATTAGCGAGGGATTTTAATTCCCTCGCTAATTCCGTCGCTAATTTCCTTGATTCGCGTGAATTTGACTGAATTTTCCCTCCAAACAATTAGCGACGGAAATTTTTCAAATTCCCTCGCTAAATCCCTCGCTAACGGTCAAATTTTCAAATTCCCTCGCTAATTCCCTCGCTAATGTCAGTTTTAGCGAGGGAATCACATTCCCTCGCTAATTCCCTCGCTAAAGTCAGTTTTAGCGAGGGAATGTTATTCCCTCGCTAATGTCCCTCGCAAATAAGCGTTTTTTTTGTAGTGCAAAGTTACACTAGAGGTCCTTTTAATTAATTTTTGGAACAAGTTGGTCATTTATATTTTTTTCGTATCAACTTAGTCCTTTAAGTTAGCTAATGTTTACACTGTTAGCCTTTTTAATTTTCCATTCAACTCCATTAAAAAGCCTATGTGGAAGTTACGTGCTTATTTGGCAGGTCCAACCTGTAATTTTTAAAGCTAACTCATAAATTTTTATTTTTATTTATTAAATTAAAAAATGATTTTTTTTTTGCCTAAATGGCTGTTACAAGCGCATCATATTCAAACTTCAATCGCATCTTCGTTTTCAAGCGCAAAACCGATAAATGAAACAAAATCCCACAAAAACCCAAAAACCCATTTTCCTCAAAATCAAAAATCCATCCCCTTCAAGTTCTTCAAACCCATTTACATATCTGAGTTCTTCTTCAAACCCATAGAATAGGAGACATGTTGTAACATCCCAAACTGCTTTCAGAACCGTCGATTACCCCTACAAACCAACACGTGTCTTTCCAGCATGTGTTGTCCTCACTTGCATGCTTTCTAGGAAACTTTTCAGAAGATCTCCCATCCCAATACTACTCTCACCCAAGCACACTTAAATGCGAAGTTCTAATAGGATACAGTGCATCAGTGATGGTATGATCACACCTTCCCTTTTATTTTCATTCATTTTGTGTAGGAAGAAGACCTTGGGTAGGTATCATCTCTATTATTCCTTTAATATTTGGATAGGAGTGGGTCTCACGGGAAAACACTATATTGTATCTTTTGAGGGTTTCAAGAGAGGAAATAATATTGTAATTATTCTCTGATATAGTGGAATATTTTTCGGAGTTTGTCCTGTGGTTTTTCCCTCGGTGTTAGAGGGTTTTCCACGTTAAATACTTGTGTCCTTTATTTTCAGTATATTTTGTGTGTGATTGGGGGTGTTCTTCTTGTGCCTTCATCCAAACTTGTTTCTGCACAAAGGTTTTGCTGGGGGAAATTATTTGTTGTTTTATTAACAGCTGACGCTGATTTTCCCAACAACTGGGTATCAGAGCTCGGTTAAATAAGTTCTGACGATGAGAAGCAGCAATGGTTCGGAGAGAGATTTTTTGTCTCCTCTGTTAGTTTGTGATTGTACCTGAAAAAACAAAAAATGGTGAGAAGATGAAAAGTGAAGTTCAAAGGAAAGGCGAAAACGAAATGGAGGGGGGAGAAGATGAAACCCTAACGAAGGAAGAGAGAAGGAACAATGGTCCATGGAGATCGATGTAGCTTTCTGTTTCTTCTACTTCTCTTCTTTCTTTGCTTTGCATTTAAAGTTCATCAAGATGAAAGAAGAGATAAAGTACAAATCTTGTGGCGCGATGGTGGTTGGGTTTGGTGCTTTGCAATGGAAGAAATTGAAGAAGAGAGATGAGAGAAAGGGATGTTGTGTGTTTGAGAAGATTTTTTTATCGGTGTGTGTTTGAGAAGATAATGAAAGATGTGTAATCTGATACCAAACTGAAAAGGGTATTCAAAGGAATTATTGAGTACAAATATTTAAATTTTGAAAACTTGAAAATTAGAAAAAGGGGGAAAAGTTTTAGGCAAATTGACCAAAAGGGTATAGTGCTCTAACTAATGGAAGGAGGGCATGATAGTAAATTTGGTGTAGGATTAATGACAACTTTTGATAGTAGATAGATTTACAATTTTGAAATTAAGCATACCGGCATAACTTAATTATGAAATTTTTGTGGAGGCGAAATTAAGTATAAGGGCATAACTTAAGTATACCTATAAGGTCTGCCCTTGCGAAGAACCTATTGAACAACGCAGAACAAGACACTTACAAAAGGTTTTCCCATTAGCCAATAACTATCAATTTAGGTATTACAATCGTTGTTTACTTGTCGTTAATGCTAGAGAACATAACAAATCTGGATACCCACCTTTTCTATAAATACCAATTGCACATATTATTTTTATAACACATCAATAAATACAAAACTCATTTTATCACAATCTGGATACCCACGCTTTCAAATTTTTTAAGTTACGATCACTTCTCTTAGTTTGACCACATTTCGCCTCACTCAACATTCATTGATGTAGTTAGAGAACCTAAAAATAAGAACACGATTCCCTTCCTCAATGCAATCGTGTGGAGAAAAAACCAAACTGTTGTTGATAGTTTCAGTCAATTGTTCGAGTGAGGTTCATCCACATCAACAATCCCATTATCATATGATGATGATTTTTTTATTTTTTATGATGATGATGGTGATGAAAAACCAGCAAAGGAATTGAAAGCACCTTCAAACTCAAGAATCAAGGTCAATGTAATATGGTTTTCCTTTGGACAAGACTTACTTATAGTACCATAGGTGCTCTTATTGAGTAAATAGTGGGTTTTATGAACAACTAGGACTTGTTTGATTGTTCTAAGTTTTCTAGTTTTTCAAAATTATTAATAAAATAATCTTGAAAAACTATTTTTTTAAAGTAAGTAGTAACTGTTGTTTCAAAAAAAAAAGTAAGTAGTAACTGTTTTTAATTTTTAATTTTCAAAACAAGAAAAAAAAATTGTTTCAAAACTTTTTTTTACAAAATAAGTTAACAAGTTTTTAATTTTTTAATAACTGAAAAACAGATTTTAAAATGGAATCAAAGAGATCCTTATTTATTCATAAAAAAAGAGAGACCCTTATTTGGTTTTCACTCAGCGGTTATAGGTAGTTATAATCCATTTTCTAGCCAGAAACAGAACAGCACCTAACAGCACCTGCAACACCTAATACTATAGGTAAGTTTGTCTCTTTGCTTATCATTTATGTTGACCTTGTATATATGAAATTGAGGGTTCTCTTATGCGATAAAACCAACTAGTAACAGACACAGACTCCAGATTCAACCATTGATATTGTGCATTCAAGATATGTTGTTGCGGAGTTTTTAGAAAAATATACCGAAGAAATTACCGGGTTGAGTCGCGGACTAGGTCGCTCTCTTTAAGACGTTTCGCGGCACTGCTCAAGGTGCAAGCAGACTATCAACCACGCCGTCCCCAGGATAAAACAGCCCAGTACGATTATCACTGCACAGTGTATAATCGCTCTAGAAATACACCTCAATATGATCCGTAGATCACTCTAAAAGAATGGCTCGTAGGCCGAAGTAGAAAAGAAGAAATTTCGAGAGAGGAGAGAGAGCTTGAGGTATGATTTAACGTCAAGCGGTGTGTGGAATGAACTGAGGGAGGGGCCTATTTATAGGCATCTAACCGGCTTGCTGCGCAAGTCTTGTTGGATAAGGACGGAGCTGCTTGTGCTCCAAGTAGCTCCCGTTCAACGAATCTGTACACAACGGTTAGTTCATCGTATCCGGACGGTTCAACGAATCTGGACGCAACGCACCAAAAAATAAATAATTATTAATTATTTTCGCAAAAAATTTATTTACACCTCACAAGCCAAGCCAAGCCCAAGCCCGGCCGGACGGACGGCGGCGCGCGCGTGTGGTGGTCAGATGGTGTACGTGCTTGCCCGTTTACAAAACTGGGTACCCTTTGGGCCCCAACCCAAAGGTGTGAAGTCACCACTTATAAGCACTCTTCAAGTGCCTAGTCCAAGCAATGTGGGACTTTTTAATTCACAACCCATGTTCCAACAATCCCCCACTTGAATTTAAAAGGAAGTTCCAGAATTAGCGTCAAACGCCTCTATAGGATTCTGCATAAGCAGAGGTGTCATAGGACTTGAACCTTGCATAGCGGTTAAGATTTAGATTCAACAAGAGTGACTCGTAGTCTTGAACTCTATCTCTAATCGTCAAAACCACACACAACCCTTTCAATAGGTGTATTCTCAAATGCCCGTGCTTTTATGGCCATGCACGTCTATCCCAGTTTAGTGAACGCTCTAGGAATTTCTGCCCAAAATTCCATAGGAAGCGGCCCCCACTTCCACATTCACAAAGGTGAGTCTATCAAGAGTACTCCTGTAGCTAGGTACTCCACTCCACATAGAGTATAGATCTCATTAAGAGTTTCTATTATCTCAGCCTACTTCGCTTCAGGACTCATGCTTCTTTTCTTTCAATAGCATGTTCATCTCCTATCACTTCACAACTTGTTATTACCCATTGAACCTAATTCTTGGGATCTCCAGTCTTTTAGGTCGGGTTACCATCGTGAGTGACTCATGGTTCTAAAGGCAGTAGTCCCATCTTTTGAGATGTATTGTGGACTTTCTCTCTGGCTAATCCTTTCGTCAAAGGATCGGCTAAGTTCTGATCTGTGCGTACATGATCAACTCTCACAGCTCCTTTTGACATTAACTCTCTAACTGTGCTGTGCTTACGACGTATTTGTCGTCTCTTACCGTTGTAGTAACGATTTTCTATTTTTGCAATAGCCGCGGTACTATCGCAGTGGATCAACACAGCTGGCATCGGTTTTTCCCATAAGGGAATCTCTGCTAGTAGGCATCTTAACCAACTAGCTTCTTCACTGGCTGTGGCCGGTGCTATCATTTCAGACTCCATAGTGGACTGAGCCAATATGGTCTGTTTCTTTGATTTCCAGGAGACAGCACCACCGGCTATACTGAATATATAGCCGCTAGTAGCTTTGGAATCATCAGATAGAGTATTCCAATCAGCATCACTGTACCCTTCAAGTACAGCTGGAAATCTCTGATAGTGTAATCCAAGATTCATGGTCCTTTTCAGCTATCTCATGACTCTTTCAATAGCATGCCAATGCTCTATACTAGGTCGACTAGTAAACCTGCACAACAATCCCACAACATAGGCAATGTCGGGTCTAGTACAATCAGTGGCATACCTTAGACTGCCAATGATGCTCGCGTATACCGTTTGTCTTACACTGTCACCAGTGTTCTTAAAGAGCTTGACACTCGGATCATATGGAGTACACGCAGGTTTACAATCAAAGTAATTATATTTCTTTAAGATCTTCTCAATGTAATGAGATTGATCCAAAGAAATTCCCTTCTCAGACCTAGTTGTCTTAACGCCAAGTATCACACTGGCTTCTCCGAGGTCTTTCATATCAAAGTTGTTGACAACAATGATTTCACTTTATCAATAGCATGAATGTTTGATCCAAATATGAGTAGGTCGTCTACATAGAGACATATGATAGTGCAAATGTCATTCTCGGTTTTGTAATAAATGCATTTGTCACTTTCATTCCCTTTAAACCCATTCGATATGATCACATTATCAAACTTCTCGTGCCATTGTTTTGGAGCTTGTTTTAGACCATACAGAGACTTATCCAACTTGCAGACCTTGTGTTCTTGCCCATGAACTACAAACCCTTCAGGTTGCTCCATATAGATTTCTTCTTCTAGTTCGCCATTTAAAAAAGCAGTTTTTACATCCATTTGGTGTACTTCTAAGTTATAAATAGCGGCCATCGAAATTAGTACCCTTATAGATGTAATTCTTGTAACGGGCGAAAATGTGTCGAAGAAATCTATATTCTCTCTTTGTCTAAAACCTTTGGCTACAAGGCGAGCCTTGTATTTATCAACAGTGCCATCGGGTTTTAGTTTCTTTTTCAATATCCATTTACAACCAATGGGTTTGCAACCAGGAGGCAAGTCCACTAAGTGCCATGTCTTGTTAGACTCTAGAGAATCCATCTCATCATTTATAGCTTCTTGCCACAAATCAGCATCCAATGAAGACAGAGCTTCTTGAAGGCTCGTAGGATCCTCCTCTAATGTATAGACCTCATAGTCAGGTCCACAGTCTTTAGCAATACGTGCTCTCTTACCTCTTCGAGGCTCTATTTCCCTTTCTTCGTTGTTTTCAACGTTCCTAGGCAATGAAACTTGACCAGTTCCGGTGCCCCCACTATTTCTTGATTTAAAAGGAAATTCACTTTCATAGAAGTCAACATCATTTGACTCTATGATCACTTTTGCATTAAGGTCATAAAACCTGTATGCTTTGCTATTCACTGCATAACCAATGAATATACATTCATAGGCTCTACTGGCAAGTTTAACTCTCTTAGGGTCTGGGATTCTTACATAGGCTAGACAGCCCCATGTTCGAAAATAAGACACATTTGGTTGTCTTTTCTTTATTATTTCATAAGGAGAAATTTTATTCCTAGACTTAGGAACTCTGTTTAGTACATAACATACAGTTAGTAAAATTTCCCCCCACCAGTGAGTTGCAGTCGTTTCATGTATGATCCCATTCAACTTATAAAAGTCATTAAATAATTGGGAATCATACTCAGTTCCTCCAGAAATGGTAAGCCCTGCCTTATTCAGAAGGAAGCCTGAAACCAGATTCTTCCTTATCTCTGGAGTGTGCATCACGTCCTTCAAGATTAGAGTCTTTCCAGAGGTGAACTTCATCTCAACATCTCCAATACCCGCAACAATAGTGGTGTGAGCATCGCCCAACAACACTTTCTTATCCTCAACTGCCTTGTATGTTTTAAACATAGCACGGTTATTGCATACGTGGCGAGAGGATCCAGTATCATTCCACCAGTCATCAGATCCACCAACCATGTTGATTTCAGTGATCATAGCAGTGAAATGCTCTTCAGTCAGGTTAGCCTGCGGAGCAGGGCTTGGCCCGTTCCTACACTTGCGTGCCATATGACCTGGTCTCCCACATTTGAAACAAACGAAGGGAGCAGCATCATTCTTAGGTGGTGGTGTCTTAGCATTTGGGACCTTTGGAGGGTTCCCATTCTTGTTGTTGCGGTTCTTTTGAATCTGGTTACGGTTCTGATTCTTGAAAGGTTTGCCAGTTGGCTTCAGAACCGCTCCTGGTTTCTTGTTTGGAAGAAACAATACTTCTTCTTTCTGATCTTGCTTCCGAGATTCCTCCTCAATCCGGAGTCGAGTAATCAAACTTTCCAAAGAGAATTCTTTGGTCTTGTGCCTGAGAGAATTCTTGAATTCCTTCCAAGCAGGAGGAAGTTTGTCAATAATAACAGCTACTTGAAATTGTTCATCTAAGGCCATGCCTTCAGAGATAATTTCATGAGCTATTTTCTGTAACTCATGTGACTGAGTCTCTACAGATTTTTCATCTGTCATCTTGTAGTTGAGATAGCGGCTCACAACATATTTTTTAGTACCTGCTTCCTCAGTGTCATATTTCTTTTTCAGAGCATTCCAGACTTCTTTGGCGGACTTGCAGATGCTGTAATAATCATAAAGATCATCACTTAGTCCATTGAGAATGAAATTCTTACAAAGATAGTCATGCTCCTTCCAAAGTAGTATTTCTTTGGCTGTTTTAATTCGTACTTCCTGTTCAGCTGTTTCATCTTCCACTGGAATCTCATCGGTCAAGACATTAGCAACTTTCTTCATAGTCAGGAAAAATTCCATCTTTTGTTGCCAACGCTTGAAATGAGATCCCTCAAACCGAAAAGGCTTGTTGTAGTCAGAAACATTGGGTCCAGTAATCTCTTCGGTAGTCATGGTTGATTTCGCAAATATCTGATCGAGCGGCACTTCAGGGCTACTCTTAGATCGTCTCACCTAGCAAGCACTTCAGGGCTACGCTTAGACTGATTCGAAACGTCTTAAAATTGTTGTTGCGGAGTTTTTAGAAAAATATACCGAAGAAATTACCGGGTTGAGTCGCGGACTAGGTCGCTCTCTTTAAGACGTTTCGCGGCACTGCTCAAGGTGCAAGCAGACTATCAACCACACCATCCCCAGGATAAAACAGCCCAGTACGATTATCACTGCACAGTGTATAATCGCTCTAGAAATACACCTCAATATGATCCGTAGATCACTCTGAATATGATCCGTAGATCACTCTGAAATATGATCCGTAGATCACTCTAAAAGAATGGCTCGTAGGCCGAAGTAGAAAAGAAGAAATTTCGAGAGAGGAGAGAGAGCTTGAGGTATGATTTAACGTCAAGCGGTGTGTGGAATGAACTGAGGGAGGGGCCTATTTATAGGCATCTAACCGGCTTGCTGCGCAAGTCTTGTTGGATAAGGACGGAGCTGCTTGTGCTCCAAGTAGCTCCCGTTCAACGAATCTGTACACAACGGTTAGTTCATCGTATCCGGACGGTTCAACGAATCTGGACGCAACGCACCAAAAAATAAATAATTATTAACACCTCACAAGCCAAGCCCGGCCGGTCGGACGGCGGCGGCGCGCGTGGTGGTCAGATGGTGTATGTGCTTGCCCGTTTACAAAACTGGGTACCCTTTGGGCCCCAACCCAAAGGTGTGAAGTCACCACTTATAAGCACTCTTCAAGTGCCTAGTCCAAGCAATGTGGGACTTTTTAATTCACAACCCATGTTCCAACAAGATATGATACTCACTTTCCATCACACTTTTGCTAATCCCTTCATCTGAAGAAATGGGCTTGAAAGATGCCGAACGGAAAGAGTAATTTAGCATTCTCGCATTCAAAGCTGACAGAACTACGGCAGTAAACTACATAATTTCCTAATAATTATATCATTATTCAAAGAAACTTTACCTGTTACACGCACCTTGGGTCTCAATTACACAAAATCAGTAACTCTGGTATGTAATATTATTCACGGTGAAGCTATAACAGTCCAAATATACGAAGAAAAGGAACAATATCAGCTTAGACACCTATATCTCCTTAAGAGGAACCAACTCTATCACGCGGAATCAGGCGCAGTTCTGAACCATGCTTAAGGAAGACATTGCCTGGAGATATGAAATATAAGGCATGTCAAGAGAAAATATAATAACAATCATCAACATATAGTGTTACTTTTGTTCAATTTAGGATCCCACAATTACGACTCCAAACTCCAAAATGGAGTCCAAACCATTTCAAGTATCTTGTTAGAATATATGAAAAATATCTCAGAATATTTTGATTGTACCTCAGTAATTTGACTTAGGAGTACCTTAAATTATCTCTTGGCATTGGTTTACATGTCTAGGTATATTTCAAAATTTGCTTCTTTTTTAGTAAAAGTTAAGAGTCTAGTATTCATATAACTAGGATTGTGTTTTTGCGTTGAGTAACCTTATCTAATAAATTATCTCTGATGAGATCCTTGGCCCAACTAATCCAGCAAGGCCCAAATGTATTGGTAAGGTCTACACTAGAAGGCACACTGGGGAAAGGGTGTGAACGGAACACGGGCAGAAGCAAGAGAAAAGGGAGGGAAAAAGAGTAACTGAGTTGCTGAGTTGGCAGACGGAGAAAATAGATCAGAGGGATACTCACGCATGTGTGCTGTGCTAGTGCATAAAAATAGGAGGTGAGGTAAGAGAGAGGGAGGCGGGAATTGGACTTGGTTTGGGAGAGGTTGTGACACTCAATTTTGTCACTCATTTAGTCATTTCAATTCTATTCCATTCTCTTTTGTAAGCACCATACACATATCCTGAAGTCTGGAGAACCCAGTTCTGTTGGTAAATAATACAAAAGATTTCTCAGTTATTCTTACTCATTGTGTTGGTACCTATCAATCTCAAATAAAGCACTATTGGATTAGCTATATTTCATGTTTTGCTTCCTTTTTAATAATAATTAAGAGTCTAGTATTAATATCAGTAGGATTTGTGTTTTTGCCTTCAGTAACATTATACAACATTTTATCTCATATAATGCACTATTGATTTAAGCATAGTTAGATTCCGTTCTCTCCTTTTCCCTCTATCTATACCTAAAATTACCACACATATAATTAGGTTTAATTAGAATAACATCATTCAAAATGTTTGGGTCATAGTTTATTCATAATCGCCTCTTGAAATAACTATTTTTAAGTAGAAAAATTGCAATGGACTAATGGTAAACCATAGATGCAGAGGAAAATATGATGATTCTTTGAACAACATCATGTGATAAAGAAACAGATGATAAAGCATTGCCGTACCTGCACTCTGCTGGGGATTTATGCCAACACCATCTGCATGCACACAAAGCGGTAAATATGAAATGAAGAAAATGTCAGATAAATATGACTATAACAAGATAGGCTTTCATAGTCAAACATTGACAGTCAATAATATGAATACACAAAAGACTCCTAAAAGTTGTAGCTTTGCATTCCTTGGGTTCACACTATCACTGGTAGAGCATGACATTCACACATGCATTTTCTTTAAAGAAGCAAATGACAAAGTTTCAACAATGATCAATCCAAAAAACTAATTCATCAACCTGCCTCGTGATATCTCAATCAATTTGAACTTTTTATCTTTTAGGAAGGGGGAAGATCACATTTCCAGTGTAACTTTGAGATCTTAGTGAATATAACAGCTGAGTTGAGGATACAAAGCTCAGATGTACCATCACTAAGTTGGCACTGCAAATGATGTGAATTTTGACTATATTTACCAGCATCTTAGCCAGTCAGCCAGAGAAAATAATGAACAGCCCTAACCACTTGTTCAATCTATTCTAAAATCCACATTAACACATCAAAAAAAGGTACTCGTAAAATAGGTACTTCTCACAAAATCCCAACATCAGAAGTTCGAAACTTAGCACATGCTATGGATTAGGATTACAAATCACCTTGTATGGTTACAAAGCAGTATCTTAGCCAGAGCATATAATAAACAACCCTAAAGCCCACCTTGTTCAATCTATTCTAAAATCCACATTCACACAGCAAAAATTAAAGGTGCTCCATGACAAAATTTCAACATCCAAAGTTCGAAACTTAGCACATGCTATGGACTAAAATCACCTTGAGATTACATAATTGAAAAGGTGTATCAGTCAAAAACTGCCTTGAATTACTGTAAGTTTGTAATAAAAGTCAAAAAAAAAAATCTGAATTTTTTTTCCAAAGTATTCAGCATGCAACAACAACATGTCCACATCAGAGAAATTATAAACATCACATACTAACATGCAGATCACTGATCGAATAGTAATAAAGAAAAAAAGTTTGATCTACCCAAAAATAAAGGGGGGTAATTAAATACCGTTGGTGATAATAGCGCTGGTCTGGGGAGGGACTTTGAATTCCTCGGCAGCAAATTTGAGAACGGCGGTAAAAGGTGCAGCTTCTGGAACGCTAAACCTGAAATAATTTATGAAAATTGGGATTAAGAAATTACAGAATAAATTGTCGAGAATTTTAGAAAAAAAGCACGAGAGATATAGAATACGAACACTTTGAAAGGTAACTTCGGATCGGAGGTTAGGGTCACTTTGAACGACACCTTTCCACCACCACCCGCCATTTTAACGATCTGCTCGTTGTTCTGTCAACAACACCGTCCCTCTTCAGCGTGTTTGTTCCGTTGTAATTTTTATTCAGCGTGTAACTCACGCAGCTGTCGTATATACATTAAAACGACATAACTAGGTGAGCTAGCCAAATCGCTGACGGAACATAGTTCTTTAGGTTAAACTACATTTTTATCCCCCAACTTTTATGTAGTTTTCATTTTGGTCTCTAATGTATTTTCATTGTAATTTTAGTCCCTCAATTTTACAAAATTAAACCATATTAGTCATTTTCTTTTTCTTATGATGCCAATCTAACATGGTTTACAAAATATAGGACCCGCTTCCATGCACATAAAAGTACAGACCTCTTTCGCTTCATAAAAAAGTTAGCTACGCGGAAATACACAAATGGTATTACACTAGCATTACATGAAAAAGACCAACTAAGTTTAACCTTGTAGAGTTAAATGACCAAAACGACAATAAATACTAGATAAGAGACCAAAACAACAACAATAAATAAAAGGAAAAAAACGTAAGTTTTTAAATAGGTTTTTAGACTTTCAAAAAAGTCAAGTCACACATAAACTTTAAACCTACGATAGGTCACAGACCAGACTCAAGCCTGACAATTTCAATGCATGTCGGGCCCAATTTTGCAAAGTCTGACTCGGCCCAATACGACTTTTTTTTCCTCGTGTCAAATCAAGGGAAAATCATCCAAATGAAGATAGCATGCCTAAAATTTATTAAAGAGAGGGAAAGATGATACGTGTATTTCAAGCACCTAAGTCAAAAGTGGGGCATTTCCTATCCTTTTTTGAGTAACATTTTGGTTCTTTATTGGTCCATAATCAATGTAATCTGAGTCAGAAACCAAAGACTCTATGGACTTCAATGATAATCAAAGCTTTATCTGGCTTTCCAATAATAGAGAGAGTCTGAAAAAACAAGAAATCCTGAATGGAGGAGGACATGAAGTGAAGTTAGTCTATCATCAATGTCATCAATATCAAAATTGAGTTCCATTGATTTAAAATCACCATTCAAACTTTGATCACTTCTTTTACAAATTTAGAAAAAAGGAGTGGTTGTTGTATTTTAAATATTGTTATAGATAGTATTTCTTTATTGTCTAGAGGTCTTTGACCTCGCTCTGGTGTCTAGGGGAAAGAGATTCTAATTAATTCGGAGTTCGGTCAGGAGATAAGTAAAGTCTTGTTTCAATTTATTTTATCGTCAAAATCAAATCGGGGTACATCAACTCACTTTATTTCATTACCAATCAACCAAAAAATAAGATGCGGTTTGTAATTGTAGAAATGAGGCTAACAGCTTATGTTGCCAAAGTGGTGGACGAAGGTCATCAAATAATTTAATAACAAAAAAAATTATGTATATTCCATGGTTTTGAACTTTCAAGAGAAAAAGGAAAATGTCTCAATTTTAATTATCATCCAATGGTCCAACAATCTCTGGGACTGGGCCTAATGGGTTCGTAGGCGTTGGGTCAGCCTGTGTCAATTATGAAATCTGATATAGCGCCCATGTCAAGATGCTTTTCTTCTTTTTATTTTCCTTTCTATCGTCTCTTTTTTGACCAGATGACAAGGATATCACACCTAAGTCCTCATAATAGGAATCTCCATGTTCATTGATGCAGTAAACCTGTAAAGGTATTCATTAGAAACTACAATTTTTATGAATTATTTTGACTCTGTATCAGGGCCGATGCAAGGTAAGGTAAGACATCTATCTATATTTGGAAGAGAGCCTAGCATGAGCAATATTTGATACAGGCTGGGGATCTAAAGCGAAATTTATTCAGCCTTACTTTTGGGTCAGCCTAACTAATTTTGAAATATTCAAAACTAAGGATTTTAAAAGATGAAATCTTTGGTCACAAGTCACAACAAGATGCTAGTTCAATGGTACAACTTAAGTGTACAATTTTCCTTGAAACACCCTCGACTGTGTCAAAAACTTATAATTTTTGCAATTATACAGACTAATGGAATACCCGATAAGGACCAAACTAACTAATCAAAGATACATTCAAGGACCGAACTCATTAAAGACATCACATCACATTGGTGCTTTTGTAATTCTAATATATTCAAGAACTATAATAACATCACATCACATTATCAAGGATCCAGATGGTTGTTTACTCGTCAAAAAATATAAGGATAAATAAGTAAAATTGGTACCGATGCATTCTATAGTTCATCTCTTATAACTTTTGATATTCATTTTTAAAAAAATTGTATTGTGGGGGCAACATCTATTTTACTGTGAAGGAAACAATTTGTTTTGTTAAGCAATTTCAAGTAAACAAAATTAGGGTGTGGGGGCAATTGCCCCGATTACTCTAACGTAGATATGTTCCTGTACCACTTGGATGATACAGATAATGTATAAAGTTCCTTTAATTATAGCTGCTGCATACAACAATGACCTCTAAGATCAAATCCAAATCTATTTGTCTTAAAGATTGTTGCGTCGTGCATATGTTTATAGGGTTTCGAATATGATAAAATGCACTCTGTCTGTTTTTATATATAAGCAAAAGGTGGTTATGCACGCTAGTCAAGAGCAGTCAAAAAAGAAGTGTGATTCCTAAGTTACCCTTATTATCTCTTCTTAAACACTATAAAAATGAAAAAGAAAAGTTGAGCAAAGAAAAAAATGAGTAATTAATGAGATAAATTTGGTATTGTTCTGGTCTAATTAGCAAGACCGAACAGAAGTATAAGAAATATCAGAGAAATCATGAATCAGAATAGTTTAGTCCTTCATTAGCCGCTAGGGCATAGATATATAGTACAAAAGTCGTAGTTATTGATAATTATCGCAAAACATGGCCGCTATGGCCGTTACAAGATAGAGGGGAGAGAATAGATGTTGTGTCGGTGGAGTACATGTTGGCTATCCACCGATGAGTAGCGAAGATCCTCGAGGTGAAGAAGACCGGCCGATAGAGGTGATGAGATGTATTTCTTGTTTTTCGGGTGAGTCATTTTTGGCAGAGTCTTTGTAGATACCAATCGGTCCAACTAGAAACAAGTATATTAACTACAAAACTTTGATTTACTTATATTTAATAGCGATACTAAGACGTTTTTGTGTATATATGAAAACAAAATGGAGTAACTAACAAAAACAAAAGTGAAAATAAAAAAATAAAAAAAGGAGAGGGCTTGAGCCTTTTAGGGCTGTGATTTGGGTAGAATTTTCTTTTAGTAAAGCCAGATGGAACACGTGCGATCCTAATCATGATTAGCACTAAGCCCCTCTTGTGAGAGCAATGATTCCTTCCATAGTCTCTCCCCCACATAAACATGTACACAACTCTCACACTCTAATCTTTTCTAATCCCCACTCTCCAGAAAATCACTCTCTTTTATTGCTTTTATCAATACTCATCATCAATCAATGTGCATGGGCTCTTTCAGATTAAAGAAAAAAAGAAAGAAAAAAATAGGCCAATAGTGGGCCACCCCGCTCGTGTACTGCAGCTAGCATTGGCCCATCAGAGTCTACAAAAACTGATCATGAAAGTTGAACCTTCACATTATCAATTGGTGAGAGAGAATTATTAAGCTAAAAAAGGCTTAGTACATGTTAACTAAGCAAGGCCCCTCCACCTAGACCATTCATTCACATTCACTACACACAAAAAAAAGGTTTATATAAAGGAAAGGAAACTATGTTAGAATTAATGTGAAAGGGTGATCAAGGAGAGTCCAAAAAAAGCACTTTTCCCATAGGCTGTTATCTTCCCATTAACAGTTGAAGGGAGATAACATAAGAATGGCTTCTGAGAAAGTTGAGACTGTTGTTGCTGGGAATTACTTAGAAATGGAAAGGGAAGAGGAAGGTTCTAAATCCACCACTAGTAAATTATCCAGACTTTTCTGGCATGGTGGCTCTGTCTATGATGCATGGTTTAGTTGTGCTTCTAATCAGGCATGCACTTTACTTATATATAAAATCATCACAGCTTTGATAATATATGTATATTTTTTGAATTTCTATATAGAAGCAGAATCTTGTTTAGTAGTGACATGATCTAATGGTTGGATTTAATGTAGGTTGCACAAGTGCTATTGACATTACCATATTCCTTTTCACAACTGGGAATGTTATCTGGAATTTTATTTCAACTTTTTTATGGACTTCTTGGAAGCTGGACTGCTTACCTTATCAGTGTCCTTTATGTTGAGTACAGAACCAGAAAGGAAAGAGAAAAAGTTGATTTCAGGAACCATGTTATTCAGGTGATTATATCCTCTACTTTCATCTTATTACTTCCTTTTTATATATGGATCAATGTGTAAGATTCTTCTAATCTTGTGTTCTTTTCACTGTTTGCAGTGGTTTGAAGTTCTTGATGGACTTTTAGGCAAAACATGGAGAAATCTTGGTCTCTTTTTCAACTGCACTTTCCTTTTGTTTGGATCAGTTATTCAACTAATCGCCTGTGCAAGGTTTACACTAGGCCACTATTTAAAAATTTGGAAAAATATATATAATCTGTATTTATTTATAAATCATAAGCTAACATAATGTTATGTTACAGTAACATATACTACATAAATGACAATTTGGACAAGAGAACATGGACTTACATCTTTGGTGCCTGTTGCGCCACAACAGTCTTCATCCCTTCTTTCCACAATTACAGAATCTGGTCATTCTTGGGCCTTGTTATGACCACTTACACTGCTTGGTATATGACCATAGCTTCCCTTCTCCATGGACAGGTAATTAAAAAAGCCACACACCTTATAATATATGAATTCAATATATGTTAATGTGAAATACTATTGCTATTGTATTTGTGTTCTTCAATCTCTATATTTTTCTGAAGGTTGAGGATGTGAAACACTCAGGACCTGCCAAATTGGTTCTCTACTTCACTGGGGCTACTAACATTCTCTACACTTTTGGTGGACATGCTGTCACAGTGTGAGGACTTAAAAGCTGAAATTGAAACAAATTATTCAATAGATAAATGAATTGATTTTTGAAAAATTGAAAAATTCTGTCATAACTTAATATTATTCTTATATTAATTTAATTTTATAATATTGTAGGGAAATTATGCATGCAATGTGGAAGCCACAGAAGTTTAAGATGATATATCTAATTGCAACACTATATGTGCTGACCTTAACATTGCCATCAGCATCTGCAGTGTATTGGGCATTTGGAGACATGCTTCTTACTCATTCCAATGCTCTCTCATTACTCCCTAGAACAGGGTTTAGAGATACAGCTGTCGTTCTCATGCTCATTCATCAGGTTAATTAAAATAATCTTCTTAAGACAATTAATATCAGTTTACTTTAACTGATCATAATCTAAAGGGTATGTTAATTTTGTTGGCAGTTCATAACATTTGGATTTGCTTGCACACCTTTATATTTCGTGTGGGAGAAATTCGTTGGTGTGCATGAAACCAAGAGTTTGTTGAAAAGAGCACTGGTTAGACTACCAGTTGTGGTTCCAATATGGTTCTTAGCAATCATATTTCCATTCTTTGGTCCTATTAATTCAACCGTTGGATCTCTCCTTGTTAGCTTCACAGTTTACATAATTCCAGCAGTGGCACACATGGTCACCTTTGCTTCACCATCAGCTAGGGAGGTACAATTATTAACTATATAAAGACATCTATAAATAATTAACAGCTTATTTATTTCATAAGTTTATTTTTTTTTTTGAAATTGTTGGCAGAATGCTGTGGAGAGACCACCATCATTTTTAGGAGGTTGGGTAGGATTGTACTCAGTGAATGTGTTTGTGGCAGTATGGGTTTTGGTGGTAGGATTTGGATTGGGAGGATGGGCAAGCATGCTTAATTTCATACATCAAGTTAATACTTTTGGGCTATTTGCTAAGTGTTATCAGTGTCCTCCTCACAAGGCTTAATTATTTACTATTACCTCCCTAGAGATTGAGATTGAGATCATACATTACATGTGTGTAAAGACTAAAGAGATTTGCTTTTGTAATATTTTCCTTTTTATTCTATCTTTATTTTATTTTATTTTAAGAAGCCAAGTGGCGCCGTTGATTGTGTCAGCTAATTAAAGGTGTGATGCCAATCATGTACGGCCACCCCTTATACTACCAACTTACAGTTACCTTTTCGTGTGTACTGCTGATTAATCATTTCTTCTTGTGCTTCAATGCAACTGCTTTGCCATATGCTCTGTTCTTTCTCAGTAGTTGGTTCAACTTCAATTGGACTCCAGTTTGGTTGAACTGCTAGTATTGAGGTCGGTTCGATGACAGATCCGATTTTAAAAATGTTGCTCTCATAAACAACGACCGGCTTAATGGAAGGTTGCATGCATGGTGTTGGAACTTGGAAGGGCTTATACTATAGCTAGCTTTAAGCTCAATTTTCATTTATACATATTATGGTATAATCTCATTATCTATATATATTTTCAGAATCTTATCTAAAAGCCCTTGCTTGCGAAATTTAAAAAGGCTGTGGGTTTCTTTTCTAGAAATAGATATTATCTAGTTGTCGTGAAAGATGAAGTGTGAGAAATCATGGCAGCTGTAAAATGCAAAATCTAAATATATAGTAGTACAATATATATGGACCACAAACAAACTATATGCCGTCACGCCAATCACTACCCATCCCACAGTACTATAATAAGCACTTTTTCCACATAACTTAATTTGGATATTGCCTAATTTGATGTGTCTTCTTCTTTTGTGTACTATGCCAGATGACAAACACAATAAACAAATTGGCAGCTGTTTCCATTTTTACCAACTAGTGATTGTCTTCTCCTTTTGGGTCCTTTTTAATTTAGAGGCCTAGTCATTGTTTGCACATTGGGGAATATAGACGCGCCTAAATTGGTGATAAAAAAAATATTTCAGATGGATTATTACATTTTTTTTAAGAAAAGTTAAGGAGAAGGATAGCGAATACAGTAGGGATGGCAAAAAAAACCCGGACTCGCGAGTACCCGCGGGTAAAACTCGTGACGGGTTCGAGGCGGATAGTCAAACGGGTACCCGTGGGTTGAATAAACGGATAGTCAAGCTACCCGTTAGTAAACGAGGCGGGGCCGAGTAGCGAGGTACCCGTGTCCGCAGGTACCCGGATGGCCGGATCCGTAGCAAAATATACTTAAACACCCCTCATATAAATACCCCTCTACTATATTTGATAATGTTAGTGACTTGTTATTTTCAAAGTTGGGAATTATTTTAATTTTAGTGTACTTTATCTCCATTCATTAACGATTATATATTAGTAAATAGTTGATAAGATAAATGCATATCGAAATACCTAAAATGAACCGAAAAATAGTGTTCAAAAGATTAATTTTACATGTTATTTCAATTTTTTTAAAAAAATACTTTTTATTAATTTACAAATATTCGTGGGTACCCTAGGTACCCGTTAAGAAAAATACTCATTTAAGACCCACTAAGCGGGTACCCGTGCAAGTACGGGGCGGGTACGGGCCTCATTTATATTAAACGGGGCCGGTAGCGAGTAGTTGCTACCCGTGCCCGCCCCGCCCCGTTGACATCCCTAGAATACAGGGATCTAGATTTCGTGCAGTTGTGTAGTCAATTGATCTGGATAGTTCAATCTTGATTAAATGGTCTACACAATTTTATATTTTTAAAGTTAAAAATCTAAATCATCTATTTAATATCTGACGGTCCAAATTTTCGTTAACCGTGCAAATGCACCAAAATAGTGACTGTACAAGATCCATTCTCCCGTCCCCCACTAACATTGTCTATAAAAAAAGTTAAAATATATTTTGAATAACAAAATGTAATTAAAACTAAACTTTCTTTGAGCTGTAGTTATGAATAACTAAGAATCGTTTGTTTTTGATTGTGAAAGAATTGATTTGAAAATAGTTCAATTTTTTAAACTGTTAGCACCTAAAATTTGCTAAGTTATTAGCCGAGCGAAGCTTCGGTCG
Source organism: Astragalus glycyphyllos (assembly GCA_963573325.1). Lineage (NCBI taxonomy): Eukaryota > Viridiplantae > Streptophyta > Magnoliopsida > Fabales > Fabaceae > Astragalus > Astragalus glycyphyllos. The sequence goes on from OY754307.1 coordinate 78,190,325, forward strand.
AGGTGGAGGCATATTCGAGTCAAGGTGAGCCGATTAACTTAATTTCACGAAGAGCGGCTCCAAGAGAACGATTTAAGACTTCTGACTTTTCGGTTCTTTCTTTTTCTTTTGAATAACTTCCAAAGTAGCACCTATAGAAGATCAATGGGAAGTTATTGGCCAGCTCAATGTGGTATGCCTAATTTAGTTGAGGATTTGTTAGGCGAGGAAACCGTGGCAGATATGAAGAAAATATATGAAGGCAAATAGATTGAGCGCGTGGGAAGTTGCATTGAAGATCCAAAGGGAAGTGGGGAAACGGTCAAAGACACGTATAGGTGCCTAAAATGTAGTGAATAGTGGTTAATTCCTATGATTTGTGCCCTAAGTAGTCAGTGAGATGGTTTCTTAGGGTTTTAGCGCATGATATGCTTAATGTATGTTATTTTTAGTCCAGTAACCACTTTTAATCATGGTTAGCTGTAGGCTAGTGATCGTGCCAAAGAAAGACCATTATATATAAATACTTAGGTTGTAAGTATTCATAACACATGAAATCAATCATACTATTATTTTTCAAGCATTTTACTTTTCTTTAACATTATGCATATTGTCCTAGTTTAATAAAACCTACTTCCACGCCTAATCCTAACACTCTTTAGAGTAGTTAGAGAATCCATAGCTAATGAATGAAGTTTCTTCCTCAACATAGTTGCTTGAAAAAAAGGAATCAACAAACTCAAACGTAACTACCTAACCGATCTCGACTAAATTCAAAGTTTGACAACATAAACATTGACTTGTTAAAGAGAAGTAAAATGCTTTGAGATAAATGTAAAGAATTATGGATCTATTTATTTTAGATTGAGATAACTTTGTTTTGAAGAGGTAACTTTTTCAAAAGAGTTTATTTAAACAAATGAGTTAAAAAATGATTTGCGTTTGGTATTGATTTTGAATATACTCTCATCTCATCAATCGTTGTGCATCGTGAAAGTATATTTTACATTTTTGTTAATTCGTTCTCTTTTTCTCTTCAATTTAATTTAAGGGTACCTTTATCATTTTACAAATATAATTATTTTTTTCCTCTTACCCTTTCTCTTCTTTTAGTTTTTTCCTTTCTCTTCCTTTCTTCTATTTTTGTTTTCTTATCAAAAGTCATCAATCAAATATTTGATTCCATAATTATCCATCATTTTATTTTGAGTAATGTTATATAGACAAATTTTTCTAGACAAAAATAGTCAAAAACCAAATTACAATACCAATTCACCAAGTTTTTTAAACAAATAACCAACCTACTTTTTCACAGTTTTTAAAAAACTTGGTATTGTAATTTGGTTTTTGGCTATTTTTGTCTAGAAAAATTTGTCTATATAACATTATTGTTTTATTTTTCTACCACTTACCGGCTACTACTAACTCCCCCGTTGTCCATAACTTGGTAAGGGCGTCTAGATTTCATGCTAATTCTAAATAGTTTCATTATATCTCATATTGTATTATGTCAATTTATCTCAATGAAATGAATTAAGTTTTTGATTATAAAAAAAATCCCTTGTGACAGAAGAAAATAGTTTCTCTCCCAATGAGTAAAAAAAAATGCAACGTAAAAAAATGGAGACATCTCCTCTATTTTTTAAATGAATATACACCTCGCTTATTTGTTGAAAAAGTTTCACTCACCCCTTCAATTTTACTTAAAAACACAACACGTCTCATCTGCATCCTCTATTTTTACCGGTGCGTAATCTAGGGGGTTAATGTCTTTTACAAAATAAAAAGGTGTATTTGTTATTTTATCAAAATTGAGGGAATGTGAGTGTAATTTCCCCTAAAAAATTCATAATACCAGCTATTATTTTGAACGAAACGGGCCCAAATTCTGGTAGGCCTACCATATCGTCCTTGGTTTCGTATTCAAATTGAAAAGTAAAATGGATGCAACGTGGATGAAAAAAGCTTAGATAGCAACCTCATCCACATGTGATGCTCTCTAAGTAATTAAACTTTTCAACCGAGTAGTCTTGACCTTACACATGGCTATGGAAGCTTACAAAGCACCCTTTTCTCTCAAGATATCTAATCTCTCAAACAGAGAGATGCTCGAGAAAAGGGAAGTGCGTTGCAAGATCCAATATAGATATTGTTTATTTGTTTGTTAAGAATTCAAGACTCGTTGTGAGAGTGAAATAGCAACATGAAATTTGTGTCCCACAATACAACTATTATGCATGGGTTGTAGTGATTGTGTGTTCTGACTTCTGTGTTGTACTTAAAGGCAATTTACCAATTAACACTACCAGTGGTGACCACAAGTGTGGACATTTTTTCCTCAAGAACTTTCTATGTCATATGGATTGTTTTTAATGTCAAGTAGTTTTCCAAGAATGTTTCAATTATTTTTATTGTGGCCTCCTCTCACAAATATGTGTCATTATGGTAATTCTAGAGAGTTGGTGTATGCTTTTGACTAGCCATCCAATCAACAAATATCAATGTATGGGTGGTCCCTATTGTTAAAGTGCCAAGTTAGCTGCAATAAAAGTTACTTTAAAAAAGAAAGAAAAAAGATGGTTCTATGGTACGTGATTTCTGGTTAGGGGCAGAAACACAAAAGATAAGGAAAGAATACTTGTTACTGTGAAAGGTTCACGACAAAGGTAGCATGAACGAAATTCAAATAAGTCAGGACTCCTGTTAAGTTGGCTCAGCAGCTAAAACAAGATTTTAGATAATTTGCAGTATATTAAGCCAATCAAATACGACGAGTAACAAAGAAGTTGGATTAAATTTTTGTTACTACTACTTTTACTTTAATATGATTTGAAGTTAAGACAACTTTATATATATATATATATGGATTAAAACATGTAATTCAATCCGTAACGCCTAGCTCACTGGAATCTGTTGAAATTATTAGGCTTGATATTATGTCTCGAGTTCAAACCTAGAACACCTTATTGTCAATTCGCCTATGAAAAGAAACATGCAATTCAAGTTTCACTCACCGTCCCTTGACGTAGGTGCGGAACATTCTTACATGATGATAAATCTTACCATTCAAAGACTACCAAGCTAGACCTTAGACCCTAAATATACTTTTTATACTTATTCGAGTTGTTGGACTGCAAAGGATAATCAAAAAAAAATTAGGAGGTTACTCTTACAATTTGGATTGAGCCTAACTCAACTTAATAAAAACCACTTGTAAGGAGAGCGATGTATTCCACTTATAACCACTTTTTTTAGACCATTTCACATACAATATTGGACTCAACACCCTTTCACTCTCGGGACTAGACAACAATAGCGGGACTGCGTGAGTGTGTGACTCAAGTTGCCTAATAGTGGGTGATCCAATGAATCTTGAATAGACTTTAATATCATCTTAGAATTTCGAGTTGAGTTTAACTCAATCCTACACAATTGATTTGTAAGATGAGAGATGTCTCATACAGTCTAACTTATAAACACACGGTATCACATCAGATGTGATATTTTCAACACTGATTGATTAAGGGAGGGAGGGAGGTTATAGGGGAGGGGAAGTGGGTAGAGTATTTTTGTGTTTTAAAAAAAAAAAGAGAAATTGGCTAGAAAAATAAATTTGAAAGGTGGGGATATAAATTCCCAAACACTAGTAAGCCCAATCGGTCGACCTTGAATGGGTCGCTTTACAAAAAAATTCAGGATTTTGATTTTTATACGTCCACACTTGGTTCACTTACCCCTATACATAATCCCAAATTCCCATTTTATTCTTTAATTTTAACACATACGGCCACACATTATTTTTTTTCATTCCGGAATTATATTTTTGAAATAAATCTGAAATATATTGTTTAATTCCATAAGTCTTTTAATAGCATTTGTTTGACTACGAGCTATTAAAGAGTATATCCCGCATTTATGATTTGCAAACATAATTATGGATCTGTTGTAGCAGTGCGCGGTTCGAGTAGTGTTTATACTCTTTAATAGCACTTACTCAAATAAGTGCTATTAAAAGACTTCCCCAAAATTTATTTTTAAATCTTGGAAACATAGATAATTTCAGAAAAAAAGTTGCCACTACGGAATTATGTCAGAAACATAAATCTGAAAAATTCTAAAATTGTCACTATGGAATTATGTCTTACATAGATAATTCCAGAATCAAAATGTGGGGGTATGAGGTATAATTGTGGGGTATAACAATCAAAACCCAAAATTTCAACATTTGTTGTATGACATCATTATTAGGCTAATTGATGTAATAAATGTATTGTACCCACGGTCATTTCTTAATCTTTTTTTGTTTGTTTGTTTGTTTGTGGTGTGGTAATTAAGGCTCTGTTCGGCAAAAAAATCTGGATAACTGATAAACTAGCTTCTAGCCGGTGAGCTGAAAGAATAAGTGAACAGATTGAATTTAATGTAATTGGTAAAACTAATAATTGAACTAGCTTATTAATATAAAATGACATAAATAGACATTTGTAATTAAAGTTTAAATATGAGAGAGAATATTTATTTAATAGAGAATAAATGAAGATTTAATTAAAGTAACACGAGTAAAAGTGAGAGAAAAAATAGAACGCTCCAAGTAGGTAGCCCGGTTGTGAGCTAAGGGATACCGAATGAGTTCAAGCAGGAGGTCCAAGTTTAAATCTTAGAAACTAGCATTTTTCCCTCTCCTAACCATGAACAACTAACATTTGACTATAAAAAAGCTATAAGCTCAAATGCTAGTGTTTCAAAAAAACACTATAAGTTAGTTATGTCAAACACTTACAAAAGATTTACCCATTATACAATAACAGCTATAAGCTAGCGGACTAGCATTACCAAAATGGGCCTAAGTATTATGCCAAGCCTATTTATTTTTAAATGTCATTTGAGTTTGTTTTATACAAACTAAAGAAATCAATATATTTGATAGTTTCTAAGGAAATTTATTATACCTTTCTTACAATCTCCTTGACATATATTATTGCTGTTATGAAATATTATTATTTGATGTCCATTGTCCTTCACCTCTCACCATTATCTTGTGTAAGTAGTATTTTATGAGTGACTACTCATTTGCCAAACCCTGTCCTATAAATAGGGATCACCTTCATATGTAGAGACTTACACTTGTGAAGAGAAATAAAAGACTCTCATCTTCTCTCCTTCTCTCATTTTTGTTCTTATTAGTTGTGATATAGTTCCTGAAGAACAATAAATCGATTATCCAAGCATCCTGAAGGATTGCGCAAATAACTGTTTCTATGCCTATAGAGATTTATGATATAGTTTCTGAAGAACTTACAAATTTAATATTCAATCATCCTTGAAGGATTGCTCATAGTATGGTTTCCTTGATTATCATTAAAGAAGTTTTGTGGTATAGTTCCTGAAGAACTAATGAATTGGTAATCCAGTATCCTTGTAGGATTGCACAAAAAATTGTTTTATTTATCTTTGTCAATAAATAATAACTTAATATTCAAGCATCTCGGCAGGATTGCTCAAGTATGATTTTTTTTCCGGTCGTTTAGATTGTGTGGTATAGTTCTTGAAGAACAATTGATTAAAAAGTATACTTTTCATTTGATTATCGTATATGACAGATTTGCGGTCGAGTTCCTGAAGAACTTGACTTTTACACAATGATTACATATAAGATCTATTTGATCTTAGTATATGTTGAAGCAAAGGAAATCAAGAGAAATAACATATAATTTATGTCTCAAATATTCTCATGAATTAGCAAAGTGAGAAAATATTTTCAAAATAAATGAAAATATTATGAATCAAGATTATGTGATATGGTGATTGTAAAGAATACTCACAAACCACTCAATGAATTGAAGTTCATTCCCAAAAGTGAATGATGCACATTATAATTTTGGTACAAGAAAAGTTGTGGTGATGACCTTTAATGTGGTAAATGTTATCATTATGTAAGTGTCATTTGTATCATTTGTGATTGTGACCTTTGTTATTCCTAATAGTGGTGTAGTATCTTATGGAAAAATGTAACTTTTCTTCTTTCTTATGCTTGGAATTCCAAATAAAAATGTTGCATGAAAAAAGGGAATAAGAAGAATTGATTGTATGACTAGAGAACTAGACACTTTTATGTTCAAAAATTTATTTAATTCTCTACTGAGAAAGACTTTCTATGCTCTTTATTTTCCTTATTTTGAGTAGCAAATATAGTTTTCTACTGATATTTTTTTCTTCGAGACATTGTATTTTATGTAGTTTCTAAAGTTTGATCTTTGTGGGCATATAATATTGTAGAGACTTAATTTTCCCATGCCCATATTTATTTTATTATAGGATAGAATGAGTATTGACACTAGCATCAATAATGGAGAAATGTGTTTCGCTGATAGTGGAACTACCCATATAATTTTAAAGGATAAAAAAAAAAATCTCCTATTTAGTGAAGCGAGAAATCGAAGTTAGTACTATATTTGGTTCTTCAAATATAATTGAAGGCTCCAGAAGAGCTAAAATACTGTTATCCGGGGGGGGATATACACATTAAGAATACATTATATTTCCCTAAGTCTCGTAGAAATTTATTAAGTTTCAAATATATTCATATAAATGGATATCATATTGAAACGAGAGACGAAGGTGATATTGAATATCTTTATATAACGAGACATAAGTTGAAAAAAATAATAAGTGTAGTGGAAAAGTTTTGCCATTTCCTTTGGTTTGTACTACACTTATATCAGTGCAATTGAAGCACATGTTGTTGTAAACCAGAAGTTTACAAATCATAAAAAAAAATTGTTGTTTGGCATGACCGGTTGGGCTATCTCGGATTCATAATGATGCGAAATATAATTGAAAACTCATGTGGTCATCAATTGAAGAACTAGAAGATTCTTCAATCCAATAAGGGAAGTTGATAATTACACCATCACCAATAAAAATTGGAAGTAATATGTTCATTCATAAAATGGTCTTGAAGAACCATTCGTTAGACGTCTAAAGTTAATTATATGACCGATACTTATGAGATAAGAACCTCCAATTTCGACTTGAGAACATGCAATTTTACTTGCTATAACATCGATTCGCATCAAGCCAACAAGTTATCACAACTCTTCCCCTTTAGATTTGGTTTTTGGTCACGAATCAAATATTTCACATCTTAGAATCTTTGAATGTGCAGTGTATGTTCCAAATTCTCCACTCACAATGCACTATGATGGGTCCTCAAAGAATTTTGGGAATACATATTGGACATAAATCTCCATGTATAATGAATCATCTTGAGCCAACATTTGGAGACTTGTTTATAGTCCAGTTTGATGATTATCATAAGATGAATTAAATTTCACAACATGAGGGGGGAGAGAATAAGCAGCTGAAAAAAAGTGATCAGTTGGAAAGAATTACCATTATCTCATATTGATCCTTAAACTAAACAAAGTGAACTAAAAGTTCAAAAGATCATTTATATGCAAAGTTTAGCAAATGATCTACCAAATGCATTCACTGATCTAAAAGGTGTGACCTAATCATACATATTAGCTGCTAATGCTCCAATAAAATGGATGTCCCTGTTGGACAATTGAATATTGCAAATGAGTGTCAATCGCGTCTGAAGCGTGGTAGACCAATCGGTTCCAAAGATAAAAATCCTCAAACAAGAAAGGAGCTAAAAGCAAAGATGGTCCAAGCGAGGATATAGAAACTCTAAAAGAGTCTTCAGACATAATTAACATTTAAGTTCCAGAAGAACTAATCAGGTACCTGAAAAATTCTGAAATTGAAGAGATCTCAATGAATTATGTCAATAATGAAATACAATGGAACCAAAATGAAGTCAACGTTGACGACATTTTCACATATAATATAGCGCTAAATGTGATAAATGATAGCGAGGATCATGAAGCAAAGTCTACTAAAAATTGTAGGCAAAGTGAGAATTGGCCAAAATTGAAAGATGAAATTGAAGCAGAATTAAGCACATTTTACAAAAGGTTTTGGACTTGTAGTCCAAACACCTGAAAGTGTGAAACCAGACGTATCCATATGGATTTCTTTTGTGCAAAAACAGAATGAAAATGGTGAAATTGTGATATACAAAGTTCGACATGTTGCTCAAGGGTGGATGCGAGTACTTTTCAGTACTTAATTAGCCTTGTAGTACATGAAGAGCTCAATTTTCACAAGATGAATATTGCTACAACTTATTTGTATGACTCATTTGATAGTCATAGTTATTAAAGATCCCCGAAGGATTTAATACTGAAATGCACACTTTTTGGATTCGCGAGAAGATTACTAAAATTGAATCAATCCATATAATTTTATAAAAGTATTTGGGAAAGAATTTGAACACATATAATTTGAACACATATGGTAAAGGGGGGATACAAAAATGACATCACCTATCCATATAGTTTTATAAAAGAATTTGCTATAATTGATGTTTATGTTGATGACATAAATATTATCAGAACTCCTGAAGAGTTTTCAAAAAAAAAAACTATAGACTATTCAAACAAAGAGCTCTAGATGAATGACCTCAAATTATATCTGATGAAATTTTGAGGTTGAACTTGTAGGTGACCTCTACATGGAAAATCCTAGATAGATTCAAGATAAAAGGAAAGATCATTAACTAAATTTTTTTGAGAAAGAAAATCTCATATTCATCTGCAGAAATTATTTATATTGAGTACATATGAAATATCTCAGTCCCGAAGACTTTGAAAGCATGCATGCATATTACCAAATTTTATACCCTTGACATGATAATATTATGTGATAATTAGTAGCAATATAGTTCATTACAAACCAAAAGGCATTAGAACAAGTGGGATGCATATTTCATTTTTGACTATCCTAATGAATAAATCATATTATGTATGTTACACAAATTAACCATGCAGATACAAAGTATTTTTCTGATCTAGATAAAGTTAGGCCGCAAGTCAGCTATTATCTACATGTGGTGACATTGAAGTTTATTTTTGATCTACAAAACGACCTATGGTTCTTGCTCTTCACTTCACGCCAAAATGCCAACAATTCAAGGAAGATGTTTTAAAGATAATACTGACTGCAAAGCTCCATTAAAAAGAGTATATATCACAAGTGACAGCGGAGTAGATTGTTCCATATGCACTCAGAGATAACTCCAGATGTTGAAATGCATATTCTGAAGTGACGCTTCATTCAGGGGGAGAAAAGCTGCACTCTTTTTTCCTTTGCCATGGTTTTGTCCCACTGGGTTTTCCTGGAAAGATTTTTAATGAGGCAGTTCCCTTTGACAGGATATTGTACTCTTTTTCCTTCACTAGATTTTTATCCCGGTTTTTTTCTAGTAAGGTTTTAATGAGGCATATCCTCAATGGACATCCAAGGGGGAGTGTTATGAAATATTATTATTAGATGTCCATTGTCCTTCACCTCCCACCATTATCTTGTGTAAGTGGTATTTTATGAGTGACTACTCATTTGCCAATCCCTATCCTATAAATAGAGATCACCCTCATATGTAGAGACTTACACTTGTGAAGAGAAATAAAAGACTCTCATCTTCTCTCATTCTCTCATTTTTGTTCTTATTTTACTATAGTTTTGATTATTTTATAACAATTGCATTATACTTTTTCAGCAATGCTAAAGAGTACGAGACAAAAAGACACGAAGAAGGTTGAAATCATTTTGAATTAAAAATAGAAAATTATATAACAGTTTTTTTCTCAAAAATAGATGCTATAATCTCTTCTTACTCCAAAGCATACCAAATATTATTTCTATATTTATTTCCCATAATTTTAACATTACCAAATACAAATTCATGTCTCCCTCTCCCAACTAAGAAGTAGTGAAGTTCCAACTAACCCAAGTTTCTGTCTTCTGTTCGAGATAGTGACCAACAAACTCCCCGTTTTGTTTTCTCCGTAACAGAGGGTGTTTCAAGAAACAAACCGTTCAGTTCAATAATGCACTGCATGTAGTAGTGGCCATACAATGCGCTAGCTGCTGCAAAATTCAATAATGGTTTGTGGAGGATAGTAGTATGTCGGAATCATGCTTCAAATTGACCATATAGATATCCGGCAAGAAGAATTAGATGGGACGTGTATTGGTTTGTTCTCATAAGAAGTTTTCAATGTTTATCATTGTGAAAGTAGAATATCTTTGTAATGATTTGTTTACTATAGACACGTCGCAACCGTCCATAATGTAGTAAGAAGTTGTTGAAGAGCTTCCAATAGACTATATTACAATTACAGGATTGGCCCACCACGTATCATCATCAATCACTGAATTTTGAAGGGAAGAGAAACTAATTGAAAGCTGGTGTGTGAGTCAAATTAGTCAAATTGGCATGTGGTGTCCATGGAAATTTTATCTACTTCTTCAGTGGTGGTTTTCTGTGTGAGAATTATTCTATGATGATATTGGTTCCCTAGGCTTTGTCTCTGTCAATAAAACCCCCCCGCACTCCAAATTCCCATCCTTCATTATTTCGTACATGCATCGGACATCGGTCATTACAAAACAAGTCCAGTTGGTTAAAATTGTCGTGGCCAAAGTAACATGTTGGAAACTTCTCAAAGCAAGTGAACACTTTGCAAAATTATAAATAAGATTAATAAAGCGTTTTTATGGGAGCATTAGCATGCGCTCTTCTTCCCCTCCTTTTTGGACTGAGAAATAACCTTTGTTGGGTATTGTAGTTGCGAAGTGGAGAGGCCGACTCCTTTAATTAGTTTGAGAATTTAACGAATAAGTCAAGTGTCTTCCTTTGTGTGTGCATGGGAGTCCCTTAAGTAGGGTTTTTCTCAATGGGTGAAAGCGTTCATCATGAACTGATTGACCTAATGCAGTTAAGGCCGCCTAGGTTAAGCTCTTGTCCGTCAAAGGTGAGCTCAACCTTCCTTTTAGGCGGGTTAAGGTTTTGCTAATTGGGCTTCCGTAGTGGAGCTAGCCTATTTTTTTACGAGGGGCTTAAATATAAAAAGTAATTTTTTCTTAGACAAAAAATGAATTTTATAAAAGAAAATAAAACATGCTTAAATGTTTTTTATTGTTACAAAAAGTTTAGGTGAGTTAGACTCCGAGAGCTCACTAAGGTCAGGGCAGACTTCAAGGCTCTTTGAGCAGCAAACATGCTTAGATGTTAGATACAAACAATAATTAAGAAATTTTTATACACTATGACATGTGAAAATAGAAGGGATAAGACAAAAAAAAGAGCCTAAAACCTAGAAAAATCATTATATACAAAAGAACCATCCAATTATTACATAAAAGCACAACCAAATTATTATAAATTTAAATTTAGGAAAGGAAATACTCTTTTCCAGAGGATTCAACTAATTTGTGGTGTCAGTTTCATATCACCAAGAATGTCAAGGCTAGGTGCAAGTTGAACATGTCTCCTAAAGAAGAAATAGAGCCGATCATGGACGCGTGGGATGGTCTTATGTATGCTATTAGCGACAGTGAATATGTTGATATAAACGTTAACCAGATACGCCAAACAATGTTGCCAATCATTGTTTATTTCACTTAAAGAAGTCCTAGTATCTCTAAGTTCATGTGGTGAGGCGAGTATGATCTGTAGACTGTCGTACGCCAACATTCTATTAGGTAGATGTAACTGTGTCGGATTTTCCCTAGCCCTTAAAAAGATATAGCATTGTGAAGCCATGAAATCGCCGGCACCGGTTATACATAATCCAAAAAATGTCATCTGGTGTGAGGTCATCAAATACTCCCCAAAGAGTTGGACCAAACCCGTACCCCTGGTGGGTTTCCAACAACAAATTCTAGGTTGATCCTCTCTGTATTTGTCAATCTGATACCTAAGTTCCCATTGATTCGAGTGGGAAATGCTCGTGTATCCAGGCCTAAAATACATAACAAGGGTCAGTTTCATATGTTTTTCAATACATATTCACATACACGATAACAACTTGCATACCTGTAAGAGGGCCAAATAAGACGCAACCTGCCTTGTCCTGTGATTACTTGTGTTGCCCAACAACTTATACATATGCACTAAAGCAGCCACACCTCATGCATAATTACCACATGCATCCAAGTTTCTAAAAGCCTCTAAATGAGCAACATGAACATAGTTGCAGCTTTTGTCGGTAAAAAGAGTACAACCAACAATATGCAAGAGATATGCTCTAGCAGTCTGCTCAATATTCCTCTTGTCGAATCTATCTACGTAAATTTCACGTAAAGTCATAAGGTGGGCACAAGGACCCTTAGACGTGGTTACCTCTTGTAATCCATCACTATAGGTCATTGTTAACATATCATGCAATAATCCAACTACAATTTAGAGACTCCGCAGCTCAAAAGAAAATCTGATTACAAGGGGGATAACAATCGTACGAAAAAATAAACCCAGATTTTATTTTGTCAGAAAAAAGAGTGGAAAAAATAATGAAAAAGAAAACACGAAGAAAGAGATTTCCCATAAACAAAAAAAAGTTACTGTTTTGAGGAAGCTATAAATCATTTGTTTTTGTTCGAACTGTTGCAGTACTATAGTACCATACTTGTTAAAATCACATGTACAAATTTGATTTTAACAGGTACGGTACTATAGTACTGAACCAGTTCAGAATTATAGTATCGTACCTGATAAAAATCCGCAACAATGGGTCTTTTTTTTTGGGTCAAAAACAACAATGGGTGTTTGATTCAACAACAACAATGGGTGTTTGACAAGAAATAAAACACGATTTCATGATACCATACAGGGTTCTGTACCATGATGCCTTGCCCATTGAATCCCAGGAAAAAAAAAGGACGTGTTGAGAAGTTTTTATTTCATTAATGGTATACTGGTAATTTCATAGGTTTTGGGGGTGTGGAGTGAGTAGCGGGGGTTGTAAGAAGTCTAGCACTCCTCAAATGAAGTACAGGGTTTGGGTCAAAAGTCAAAGGCCAGTACAAAAATTAAAACGTGGACTTGGACTTGGCAATTGATTCAGCAAACCCGGCCCATTAAGAAGTACACCAGAACGTAAACCCTAATATATATTTTGAGAGCTATACCTACTTCACCGGATTATATCATCGCAGAGTCAAGCCGAGCAGGGGAGGGAGTGAGAAATACACAGTAGGAAAAGATGCCTGCCGGTCATGGTTTGAGATCTCGTACCAGAGATTCATTCTCTCGCCCATTCAGGAAGAAGGGTACCATTGCCCTCACCACTTACCTCAGGACCTATCACATCGGCGACTATGTCGATATTAGGGTTAACGGTGCCGTTCACAAGGGTATGCCTCACAAGTTCTACCATGGCCGTACCGGTCGTGTCTGGAACGTCACCAAACGTGCCATCGGTGTCGAGGTTAACAAGCAGGTATACGATTTTCTTCTCTTTATAGATTCTCAATCGTATTAGCTCATTTGTTGATATTTGTGTTGTCTCCTTTTTGTTTGATCTGTGCGTTAGTTTAGCGATGTTTTTTTATTTATCATATATGACTGAGTAAAGGGTTTTAGTTTCTAGGGTTTTATCTGAAAGCCTATGTGTTCTGTTCCTTTGATCTAATTTGGTTCGTTACGTGTCTAATTTCTGACGCATTCGGGTTCGTATTGTAATCTATCGGGATATTTGGTAATTTAATTCGTGTTTCTCTTTCTAAAGCTTTGCATTCATTGCAAGTAAGCATACTTGCTTGCTCCATTAGCATTTACCAGATTGAATTTTAGTTTTTCTGTACTTTGATGGATTTTAACTCGTGTGCTTCTGGTTATGTCATTATCTGTACGTTATGTCTTTGGTAAATTGTTAATTTCTGTAGTTCCCTGGTTTGTTCTTTTGCTTTGTCGTTACTTGATTCCAGTTTCAATTAGCTTTTCAAATGAAAAAAGTATCCAGTTTTGTAATTGTTAAAGGCACCTTGTAAGTTTATAGGTGAGATTGTGAAAAGTTGAATGAAAAGTTTCCGCAAAAGCTGAGGTGATGGACTCGATTGTTTTCCAATGAGCAAATGTTTTAGTTAGAATTATCATTGTTATTAAGGATTATTTTTTTAATTTTATTTTTCACAAGTGCTTGTGAAAAGGTTTATGCAAACTGGTCCTAGGTCTCTATGTTTCAAATTATATTGAAATTGCTGCGTGCGTCCAGGTTAGGAACAAGATCCTTAGAAAGAGGATTCATGTTCGGATAGAGCATGTTATGCCTTCAAGGTGCACTGAGGAGTTCCGTCTTAGGAAGATCAAGAACGATCAACTTAAGGCTGAAGCCAAGGCCAAGGGTGAAGTCATAAGCACCAAGCGCAAACCTGAGGGTCCTAAACCAGGTTTCATGGTAGAAGGTGCTACATTGGAGACTGTTACTCCAATTCCATATGATGTGGTTAATGATTTGAAGGGTGGATACTAGTTCTAAGTTACATAGGTAATTTGCTTTCATGTCTGTTAGACTGCCTAGTTTTGCTTGGATTTTGTCATCTTGGTTCTCTCGTTACTGTAAGAGCTTAAAATTTATCGAAAATCAGACTCAAGTTTTGTCTTGTTTGATTCCAAATTCAATGACATTTTCTATCACGCTCTTCGTTAATGTTTTATGTTTTTAATCTTGTGTTTTATAATATTGGGTGGGGGAACAGAAGCAATACACAAATATCTTCCCCTGTATAAGGAAGTAGACCGAGTATCTGGGTAACCTTATCTGTGATGCGAATGTGTATGTGTGTATCTGGGTGACCTTATCTGTAATGCTACCTCGCTTCTGAATCGTTAACATTCGTATGTAGAATGATAGTGTGAATTTGTGTCCTGGTTTAACATTACTCTGCTGAAGAAGTAACGTATCTTAACATTTCTGATACAAAGACTTTCTACTGTTACTTTGCCTCTGACTTGGTACTTTGTTCTAAGTTTTCAATCTTCTCTAATTGTTCAGTACTCGGTTTCCAGAGCTATATTCGTATTTTGTGGTGAAAAGTTCATCCCGAGTTAATATTATATGACAATTTTACAACTTTTTTTTGATATTATGGATCATACTATTTATATAGTTGATCTATTACAATAGCCATGACATTCAACTATCTTCCTACAATGCTACCGGCAATGCTACTGTTATTTAACACCGCAATTCGCCTGAAACACTGCATAATTTAACGAAGTTGTTGTCTGTCTTTTTTCAGTAGTTAGTTGATTTATGATATCCTCTATCTGAATGTGATCGTTTCATATTCGAAGTAAACAGTTTCAGTTTTATAATTACGAGTTAAGGACCTACCACACATTCTAAATCGTTTGTGCAAAGCATGCTCACTCACCGTGTTATGTATTACCCGCACCTGATGGCTATAAGAGGAACCAAGCTTGAGTAAAGAAATCATATAAAGCACGGATTCAATTATTTTCTAGATGGTTTAGTGAAAGATACAAAGCTCAACTTTGAATTAGTTTTTTGAAATATTGGAACCTGTGGACTTGAGTTATCTCAGTATTACTCTTACACTGTGTTTGGATTAGGAGAGAAAGAGGGAGGAGAGTGAGGGAAGAGAGAAAGAGCCAATTTCTTTCCACTTTTTCTCCACTTGTAGAGAGATTATACAAAACACTAAACTAATCTTTCCTCCTTCTCTCTTTCCTTAACCAAACATCCTAAAATCACTCTCTCTTCCCTCTTTCACCCCAAACAAACACACCCTTAGAGATGTTTTGTACTGAGTTAGTTTCTTAATTCGCAAAGGTCATACACGGTTAGAGAGATATTTGGATGCAGATATGGGTCAAATGCTTGCTTAAGGAACCGTGGTTTGGGAATACTTCACAGATGATACAGAATTGTGATAATCGAGCTTCCCTACATATCAATCACCTCAAACTTGTATTCCATCGTAGCACCAAACACATTGAGTGATTGAGATAAATTTTTATTTTACTAAGGAGAGGTTCTTTTCAATAGACATTACGATTAGCTTAACAATTTAATTGACAATTGGCGGTAGTATGCAGTATGCACCATGTCATTTAGAGGTCCTCAAATTAATTGTAATGTAACAAGTTTAATGGATATGATTTGTATGTTCTAGCTTGAGGGAAGTACTAAAATCGTGTAAAATGGATTTACAAAAAAGACATGTTACTAGGGTAATATGTAATTATAATAACTAAGGTAAAAATGTTTTGACTGTTAATAAGGAAATATAAATTCATTTTTTTGACACAACGGAAATTTAAATTCTTGTATTGTAGGATTGTATATGAATGTTCAAATTGATGGTTGGGTTTGTGGGCGTCTAGATGGTTGTTTTCGCCCTTTTTGAGTATGTTTTTAACCGAATCACATGTTCAATCCAATATCTGTAGGTTTAATCGGTGTACACATTAGTTGTAAAATTTGTTATACCATCAACACGCTATGATTGACTACTAAGGTGTTTGAGAGAAAGTCAAACTATTTTTATGACATCATTTTGTGATTGACCGACGTCGTAAAAAATCTTGTATAGCTACAATTTATCCATTATTTTAACCCTTCACTTTTTTCTCTATATCTCTCTTCAAAAATGGGTCCCACCTCTTAGTTTTGTCAACGGTCGCAATCTCAACCATAGAAATATCATCTGACTGTCTAGATTTAAAGCTGTATTTTATATCGAATTTTTGTAAGTTAAATCATAGTCATTCGACCTGTATCCTATGACCGGTATTCGTCAACTGTATTGACTGCCACTGCACCATAACTTGACTGCAAAATATCCAGGTCCATCTCTCTTTTTATCACATAAGTCACCTATCATATCTACCATATTACCTATCTTTATTTATTTATTTATTTCATCCTCTCTCTGTATTTTTTTTTATGAGGAAAAAGGCTCAAAGGCCCAACAAGCAAACAAAACTACACAACAGCAGGCCCACAACCATCACGGTTGAGAGCAGGAATTAAAAAGTCCGGAATTGTCTCATGAATTACAAAAGTATCACTCTCATTATGACTAACTCTAGCAAGCAGATCAGCCACAGAATTCAAATGCCTATCCACCTTCTTCCTCTCAATCATCAATTCTCCACCACCTATCTCATGGACGCTTCTCACGAGGTTCTGCATCACGCCAACAACCCCAGGATAAGAATTGAGCAGCTCAAAAGCTTCAATAGAATCAGTCTCAACAATTATTCTTCTGAAACCTCTTCCCCAAGCTATGTTAATTCCGTGATATATTCCCCAAATTTCAGCTTCAATCACCGAGCAGCTGATGAGACGATGCGAGAAAGCGAAAGTGAAATTTCTCGAAGCATCTCTCAAGACACCACCACACCCAGCCAATCTCCCATTATTCTAAACTGAACCATCACAATTCAGCTTCCAAGCACCAAGAGGAGGAGGAGACCAAGAGTTCTCAGTAGTCTTTGAGTCCACGGAGATCTGAGTTAACAGAGATCTATTCTTTGACATGCAGCTAGCTATCCATTCAACCTGGTTTCTCACCTTCATAATCGAAACACTAGTAGGATACGATTTCTGTTCAAAAATGAACTCATTCCTATTTCTCCAAATCAGATCAAGGGTTACACCAAAGACAATTGGCCAAAATGGTTCGTTATCTCTCTCTGTATTATGTGACCATAATTTTTTTTGTATATAAAAATTACTAGCTAGAAATTGAAATCTGATTACTATTTTTTTTTTTGGAAAAATGTAATATCAAATCTAAACTTGAATCTTGTTCATTGATGTTGGAGTTTGTTGGCTGGCGGTGGTAGTAGGGAAGAAACATTAGGGTCTGTTTGGGAGGGAAAGAATTCCTTGTTTGGGAGATTAAAAAAATTAGCGAAAGGTTTGGGGGTTTTCTGTCAGTTCTCCTAAACCCTTCACAGGGCCCATTTTCGCATTCCCCCAAATTGGGGGGTTTTGGGTATGAATTGACCAAATTGCCCTCACAAAAATTCAAAAATTCCAAAAATATCCAACCCTAATTTCAGAGTCATTCTCTCCATCTTCACTCTCTACGCTCGCGATCTCTTTCTCTGAGCTTCGTAATCTCTCTCTCTCTCTCTCTCTCTCTCTCTCTCTCTCTCTCTCTCTCTCTCTTCGGCGATTCTCTCTCCTCTTTCAATCAGGTTCGTGAATCTCTCTCTCTCAATCTCGTTTTCTCTCCATTTCGATTTCTTTAAATCTCTCTCCAGATTTTCCAGATTTGGTCTATTATTGTTGAAATTGATTAGTTGATCTCTACCTCAATTTCGGTTACGATTTCTCTTATTTTAGTTTCGGTTACGATTTTGATTTCGGTTTCGATTTAGGAGCTTTGGTTCATGATTTGTTGTTTTATGTTTCTTTGTACATCCAGGAAGCTTGAGTGAAAATTTTCAGTGTAGTGACTTAGCAATCTAGCCTTTAGTGGAGGAAAAAGGGTTGAATAATTTCTCAAAGAAATCTGTGATATTTTGCTCATTTGAGAGTGAAACATTTCTAAATGATGATCTGATAAAAGAACCAGCAATTGGGTTGGAATTTTTCTTGATTCTTGTTACTTAGCAGTAGGTTAATTTAGCTTTTGATTATGTGAAGTCATTTCATTTTGTTGTGATCCTTTGTACACTGAGTTTGAGTGATATTTGAACAATTGTTATGAGGTGTTTGATGAATAACCTCAAGTGTGCTTTTTGATTGTTGGGGGAGTTTTTGATTATATAGGATCATAGGATAGCTTAATTTTGCTTCTGGTTTTGATATATCTGATGCTATTGTCATTTGTGGTGTGTGATTTATGGTTTTGATATATCTGAATCCCATTTTCTCTTATGTGATGTTTTTAGAATCTTTAATTGTGTGTCTTTTATTGAAGGGAGTTTGTATAATAATGGAATTAATATTGTCTGTGGCATATCCTCATAACTTAGTAGCTAGTCCTGTTATAGTAGAATTTGTTAGGTTAGTAGCTGATTTGTGTTAAAAATTGATTACCGAGTGACTGTAAATTTCTGCAAAAAATATGCAGTAGAAGTTGGTTTTTGTTAGTAAACCTCCCTACAAAACTTGATGAAATTGATTCCCTATTTCTTCATAAATCTAGGTGTTTACTAAATCTGTTCTCTGTGACACATTGAGCTCCATTTTTCCAGATTTGCTCATTTTTACTTGAAATTGATAAGTTGTTTTTCTGTTTCTTCGTAAAATTCCAGGTTATGGAAGCTTGTTTAGTGAAGATTCAATCTAGTGGTGGGAGGTGCTAGCTGAAACAACACAGGTGTGTTTATGCTTATGGTTGTAGACTGGTTTATGAACTTACTAGTTTATCAATTTATTGGTTTATCAACTATAATTTATATCAAATGAAAATATTTCTGGTTTCTTGTAGTTGATTCAATAACTGCTGAAGATGCAGAAGAATTTTCTAACAGAGTTAATGTTCAATCAAGTTGGTTCATCAAGGTAATTTATGTTACATGTAATTTATAATAGTTTACTTGCATAGGTTTTCAACATTCTATTTTACTATGTTGACATATCTTATGTTTTTGCAGGTAATGGATGTTTATACGGGTTTCTTTGAAGTCGCTCTCAAGAAAGACAAGAATGTTTTGGTCTCTGTATTGAGATAGTTAAGGAGATGAATTGATAATATATTATAATTAACATTGTCTATTTTTTTTCAATAACAATGTCTCTATGATTTTGAGTTTGATGAATATTGAATTTAATGTTCGATTGGTTTGCCTTTTTTATTATGTTCAATGATGTGTAAGTTTATATAATTTTATGAAATTTATTTTGTTCTTGTAAATTAAGTTTGTTAAAATTAATATTATAATGAATTGATAATACATTATAATTAACATTGTCTATTTTATATAAATTGTGAAATTTAAAACTAAATATTTAAACAGAAAGAGGTGATTATAATAATAAATAGTAAACAGTTCCTTTTTAGCAGAGGAGCATGCAAATGTAATGAGAAAAAAAGTAAAAAATAAAAAACTATTATCAGCAATTATAATTAGCATTTGTAAAAAAAAACAATTATTTTTTTTGACAAAAAAAGTAATTATTATTAGCAGCAACACACGTAACATATGTAAGTTTGTACGGCTCATTACAGACAACATGCTTCAGCGTAAACAACAAATAGCTAAGGGAGGGTAAAAAAGTCCATTTACATGTTAAGTCTCCACTTCCCTTCTCCTTTTATAATTTGGGACATCCAAAGAAGGGCAATGTTAACCATCCCCTCCTCCTTCCTTCCCCTCCCCCTCATTTCAAAGCTCCCAAACAGACCCTTAGGGTTTGTCTCCTCGGCATCTAATCCTTGCACCGATTAGCCACGCCGCGATTAGCAGCATCTTCGCCGCATTACCCGTATAAATTCTACCTTTAAACAACCAAGCTTACCCGTCATTACCGGTCATTTTCCTTCCAACGGATATATAAGGGATTCTAATTCACATCAGAGTTTAATAAAATAAACAATAGGAAACCATTGCTGAACAAATCAATATTAAACATTACATAAATACATAGCAGATTATGAATCCTTTGAATACCAATCCTTCCTAAGTCCGTTCCCTCTCCTTAAAAATCGTTATTACTTATTTAACTCTGATCAGGTTAAAGAAGCCGAATCCTTTTTCCCCACTCTAAGCCAGCCAGCCACATTGGATATTATTAGCCACTGCAGTCTGCATCCATCGAATAGTACAGGTGTGGATGATTATTTGATTGGATGCATTGGAAGGCAGAAGCCAAAGCAGTGGACCTCTCACAGAATCTTCCATTTCCAGGTAATAAATAGTAATGGCACCTATTCAATGCCCATGAACGGTGCAGGTTGCACGTGACCCTTTTTTCCCCTCCACCGCTCCTCCTCCATCCCTTTTTTTAGTGTATTTTAGGAGAGAAAATGTGAATAAAATAATAGTATATGATGAGAGAGAATGACTAGGTAAGAGAGAGATAGGTAGAAAGACACCAAAGTAGACAATTTTCAAGGTAGACAAATTTTCACTATTACTTCATGAATTTATTCGTCCATGTTTTTATGTGTATTATGACCTGTTGTAGGGAAGAAAAAAAATTAATAAAACAATTCTACAGAAAGCAGGCTTCAATTGTTGACCAAAAAAATAGTTATGCTAAACTCAAGCCTCTCATGTCTCATCCCTCGCTTCACGTTGCTTTTCATCTGAACTAGACCATTACCTTGCATTTCGTTTCACTCTCCTTTAATTAACAAATCAATTTATATTTTATATAGCACGTAGTAATTTTTAATTGGACAATTATGCAAAATTCAATAGCCGTTTGAATTTTCAGCTGCTGAGCTGCTTATCCTCAACGACCGAACAAACAAAATTAAAAAACAATAACAAAAAATCAATAGATTCTTGTTTAACCAGAGCCATAGGATTCTAGTTCTACAGTTCTAGTGACATCATTGGTTCTTGCTTGTAGCTTCTGTTCTCGCTTGTTTTTTTTGAAATCTTCCGTATGTTTATCGTTCCGAAAGTCATATATAGCTTGCGTAAGAAAACTATATTTTGTGGATTTTTATACACACCGTTCCTTTATTAAAATGATCATAACCTGTTTGTTTCAATGACAATAAAATGGTCAGTAGCTACTTATAACTCAAACTTGTCCACTAGCTAAAATTTAATATTCTTTTTCGTATATTCACATGATGTCTGCATTGGTGGCATTGAGCTGCACGTGTCAAACTGGTATTAACTTACTAATTTTTCAACGCATTTTAAGGTGGTAGGCAAGCCTAAACAAAACATGTGGTTATGTTAGCAGCGTTCACATGGAGAGAATAAACAGTAGTGGTTCTTCAATTAGAAGGCGTTCATTGAGCATATCAAGTCATATAAGCAATAATTCAGATAATGATGAGAGTGTTTCAGAGGCTGGAGATATTGGAGATCGAGTTCTTCAAAGCAAAAGGTTCAGTGAAAGTGGCAGTTTTCGTTTGTCTTTTGACAACAGGTCAGAAAATGGAGCTCTTGTTTCCATTCCACAGGAACACAAATTGCTTCCCAGTTCTTCTGTTATTAGGCCTTTGCCACCTCTTTCTTCTGATGCAATAGTGGGTTCTGAAGATTCAAAGCATGTAAGCTCTCTTCAATATTTACCATGTGATATGAGATTTATGGTTTCACTGTCAATTAATTAATTATAATATCTGTGATAGTTCTAGTTGTTTACACTTTACAGACTGTTATCTGTTTTCAGGAACCTCGTACAGGTTTGCCAGAGTTATTGGACTATATTTCATGCATGGCTCACTTGGCTGTTTTTGGAATTCTTGGGGTAATATGCTAACCTTCCCCCTTCAATTGTTAGATATACAAATGATATCCTTACAACATCAGTATCATTGCCACTGCCATATTTCCCAGTTGATGTAATGATGCACCATAAGACTCAATACTATTAACTATGTACTTTGTTCAATAACTCAATGTTCCACCTATGTGCTTATGCACAAGTTTATTAAATGTCTCGGTGTTTGAATGGATTATTATATTTACCCATGCTTTAATTCATACTTTGTTTGCTTGTAATTGAGAGGTTAAGGACACTTTTCAGTTGGGATTGGTATTGCAATATCTTTCGATTGGTAAATTTCATTTTGGGACATGCAGTTTTATGGAAAAATCTAATATGCAGGTTCTAACAAGATATTTACTGCAGAAGTTATTTGGCCCTGAGGTTGCCGGTGTGACGAGCAACCACACTATTCTTTACCTTGACCTTCCCTCTAATATGGTTTGTCCCCGTTTCCATTTTTTTTCTGTATCTTGTTTACCTATTGTGGTCTGTTCACAGTGACCAACACTCCAGATAGGAATGTTTTAAAATTTGAGTTTGAAGTAGTTATTCACTTGTTCCTTTTCTCATGTGCCATGAGCCCATGACAGAAGAAATTGTTTTGAATCATGCTAAAACACAGCTTGAGTCAATTTGACTCGCTTTAAATTTGCTTGTAGAATGACAATTATCCTCTATCTCCCAGTTGTAAATTTCTTCTGAATGTTGCTTTAATATAATTAAATTAATTTAGGTGAAAGTGAAACTTCAGTTCATTTTGATGTTTATACATGACGAAGCTGATTCAGATAGCAGGCTAATGCAATTTTCTTTTACAGATTGGTTCATTTTTTATGGGATGGTTTGGTGTTGTATTCAAAAAAAGCCTATCTGAGGTGTCAGAGCATCTAGCGATAGCAATAACAACTGGTTACTTGGGAAGCCTTACAACCTTCAGTGGTTGGAATCAAAAAATGCTTGAGCTCAGTGTTTCCGGCAACTGGCTCTTCGCTGCACTTGGCTTCCTAATAGGTACATAATTGCAGGGTGTAATATAACTGTAATCTTATATAGATGTTTCAATCAGATATCTATTTTTTTCCTTTCAGTTTTGATATTTATCCCAAGTAGGTAAATCTAGTTTTGCCATCATCATGACTCAATTGATAAGATGAAGTTGTTTTACTTTTACTATTGAACTTTTCAGGTTTATTTCTTGTTTCCATTTCCATCCAATTTGGGATAGAAACTGCCAAGGGCTTCAGATGGCTTCTCAACAGGCTGACTATGATGAGTTCAGAAAATGGTAGTGGCTGTAGGATCAACTGCAAAGTGGACAGCTACCGCCGTAAATTGACAGTAATGGTGATATTCTTGGTGATACTGGGCATATTATGGGGTGTCATGGGTGCACTAGTGAAGGCTAAGTTCAAGCATGGTGGCAGGGCTGCTGAGTTATGGTTTGGCTGCATGGTTGGACCTATAGGTGTGTGGATTAGATGGTTCTTTGCGCGGCTCAATGGACGTGGAATAGGAAGGGCAGGGTTGTTTAAATGGATTCCATTTGGAACTTTAATTGCCAATGTATCTGCTGCATGTCTTATGGCTGCACTTGGTATTGTAAGGAATGCAGTAAGTTTCTTTCTCATCACTCGTGTTTTCCTGCGTTTGCTAATCTCTAAAGTGGATAGTCATAGGATCAAAATTAATTTTTTTTTCTGATGCAGTTGAACACAAAGAATTGTGATACTGCTGTTGGAGGAATACAGTTTGGTCTGATGGGGTGTCTGAGTACCGTCTCTACCTTCGCTGCTGAGTTTAATGCAATGAGAGAAAGCATACATCCTTGGAGAGCATATGCCTATGCTGGTATTACAATATGCGTCTCTTTCTCTTTTGGAATCTTAATATACTGCATCCCTTATTGGACAAAGGGATATGATATGGGCACCTAGAAATTTGGCAATGCAGTGTTCTTTTTGGTATTTTATGTGGTCGAATCATCAAAACTTCTTCACAACCTCCCTTTCAATTATAATTCCAAAGACAACAATCTTTAAAGCACTTTTTTGAGTACAACCAATTTTTTAAGACTACTGTGTTGTAGAGGATTGAATTCAAAAGATATATAATTTAGTCATACTCAAAAAACTAAAAGCATATTTAAAGTAGAGTTCAAACAAAAACTATCACACAGAGACACGAGATCTCACAGTGGAAGAGGAGGAGGAGTGTTTATATCTTCTGGACATATTGAAAGGAATTCATCCACGCAGAGATACTCTTGATGATTGAATTTGGTGTTCGTGGAAAGTTCCAAAACCTTCACTGGTAAGTCTTGTTACAGTTTCCTTATGTCTCAGTTTTATGATTTAAATGCTGATCGCGAGTTGAACAAAGCTCTTTCACCACCGTGGGAGGTATTAGTACCGTCAAAGATCGGTGTTTTTGGTTGGAGACTTTTGTTGGACAAATAGCCTACACAAGATGCTCTTGCTTATAGAGGCGTGTTACGTGATCCTCATGACATTGTGTTGCCCACTATGTTTTGAATTCGATGAGTTTGTTTCTCATTTATTTTACATGTGTTAGGGTATCTCTCTTTATGGCATAAGGTGTATAAACTTTTGGTTGAGGTTTAACTTTGATGCACCCATGGTTGGCATTTCACATTTTTTAATGTACATGAAATTGACTACAGGGAAGTCTCTTAAAAGAGTTCGAGGCTCGAATTGGCTTGGACACTGTCAATATTGATAGTATGCTGAATCAAGTAAAATGTCTCACATAGGGTTGGTTTATTTGTAGACTAGGGAGTCATTCATGATATCTAATTACAGATTGGTGGACTAACTCATTTCTTTGCTTCCAACTTGTATAACTCGTGCTTTTATTTGGAATATTAATTCATTTTGTTTATGAAAAAAACTAACACAATAAATTAAATCACTCTAGAAAAGATGGTACGTACAAAAAGTTATTAGAAGGTGGATAATAATTTTAAAAGTAACGTACGTACGGCCAGGAGCTTTCATCTTTATGTACTTCTAAATTATTTTGTACAACATACATACAGAAAATCTAATATTAGTTTTAGTCCTTCTCACAAGAATTTAACATTTATCTGGAAAATCAACATCCACTAGCAAAATAAATATATCTATGAGCAGTGTGTGTGGCTTGCAATCTGTCTGAAATTCTGCTTCACTTATTGAGGGATCTTATTAAGCTTACAGTAAGCATAATCCTTGTATTTCTTGCTCTTGTATTTTGGTGGATTGTCTTGGTTAACCAGCTTTGGGTGAGGGCCAATTACATGCTCTGGTTGGGGCTCTATGAACACTGGCCATGAAATTCTTGTTTCGTCTTTGCTCACTGTTGTCCTGTGTAATACGGCCTTGTATTTTCCATTGCTCATTATCTGTCACCATAAAACAGTTTTACCTTAAGATTATTATCTCATTCTATAAGATTATAGTACATGTACATGTATTTTCCTGTAGTGAAAGTAAATGAACTATACAAATGAATTCACCAATTCGGTGAATTGTATATACCTCCATTTGGTCACCAATGTGAATTATCAAAGCATTGGGGATATACTTAACGTCGTACCAATGGCCATCTCTAGAGGCTTGTAGTCCTTGGACCTCATTGGGCACAAGAATTGTAATATAGGACATGTCTGTGTGAGCTGGAACACCAAGCACTAGATCAGGAAATGGACAAGGTGGGTAGTAGTTTATCTTTAGAAGATGAACCAAGTTATCACCACCTGCATACTCCTTTAGCTCCTGTCCCTCAAGCCCCAACCCTATTGACAAGCTTTTCATCAGCTTGTCTACAACCCCATGTAAGTGCTTCCCGTATTCCTCGTTAACCTCCCTGCCACCACCACATATATCATGGGACAAGTCTTAATTAGGATCAAATTTGTAAAAAAGACCACAATCTAGGATCGCGAGACATCAAGGTTTTTGATATCTTTGTGACATCAAAGTTTTTCATGTCTTTGCGACCATAGCGCGATCGTGATTGTGATTTGAGACCACATTTTAATGCAACTCTTTACAATATTAAGAATCACGATGCAACCGCTGGCGACCACTCATACCACCGTGAATGTGATGAGTCTTAATTACAAGGACCGTAACACTAAGGTTTTTGATTGTGTTTGAGGCTGCATCAACCGCATCTGAACGCGATGCTTTGTGATATTAAGGATTGTGGCGCAATGCTGATTTAAAAACTTAATTATGGCTATTCAGTAATAAAAAGTCACACATATATATATATATATATATATATATATATATCTCTTGTTTAAGTAACAAACCTGTAAGAAGGAGGGTTCTTAGGCCAAAAGCGATAGTTGATTTCAGAAGGTGGCCATATCTTGTGGAACAAATGATCAACCCAACCTCTCTTATTATCCACATCTTTGGAAAGCTTAGTACCATAACCTTCAAGAGATTGAGAATCAGGAGGCTTAGCATATTGCTCCTTTTCCTCTTGTGGTAACTCAAAGAACGTTTTTCCAACATCTTGAAGCTTGGTTATAAGTTGTGTAGGTATCTCATGGTTAACAATTTGGAACATCCCCCATTCACTACTCGCCTCTATAATCTCACGTATCACCTTATCCTCATCAGGGTTACTAAAATCAATTGTAGGAACCTCAAGTTGTGTCCCATGAACGGTTGTAATGCCTGGTTGCTCTTTCTCTGATCTCACAAACTCTGCTGGAATAGTTTCTTCGGAAAAGGAAGCTACGTTTTGCACCGTTTGTGTATCCATTGTTGTTTGTTATTTTGTTATGTAATTTTCTGTACTTTTAACATAAACCTTTGCAGTGTTGTTTTAATCAAATGGGGAACCTCTTTACGTATTAATGAAGAAGTTGGTTATATATTTTGTTGAGTTGTCGTAATTAAATTTTAGGCAAGGACCCCGAAATTGTAGATTTCTAATTTTGTGAGTGGGTACAACTAATCAATGCAAAATGACGATTGCTTTTTATGGTCCTATTTTTGGCACTGAATTTTGATACACAACATCTGAACTGGTAAAATATAGACATTGATTTTATTATGGAAAGTTTACTTGAGGTGGTTGCTTCTAACTTCCACTCAAGTGAATTAACAGCTGATGTTTACATGCTATTGATTAATTGCATTCACAGATACAAGACTAACTTCTGGGCTGTCTTCCATATTGGAAGGACGTACGTGTAAGAATGGAACGAAAGCTTCAGCAATTAATCAATGGAACTTAATTTTGTTTTTGTCTACCTAATGAATCTTTTCGATCGGGTTTCTACCTAATAGAACTTTAATTATATTTTAACTTTATATAAATGAGATATTATGCTCTAATGTGTTAGTGATCCCAAAACTTCACTTTTTTGTTATTTTTAGTAAAAACAGCTGATGATGTTAAGAGTCCCACATCGAATGTGATATGGCCTGAAAAACAGTTTATAATTGGGAAACATCCCTCATTTTATAAGCTGATTTTGTGGGATTGAGTTAGACCTAATCCACATTCTAAGAGATGAGTTAGATAAAATTTTAAGAGTTAGATAAAAATAATTTGAAAAAAAATGAATACTCTAACCATAGAGAGGGAGACAAATTGTGTGTGATTGAATGAAGATATTCAAAGAAGAGAGAAAAATAAATGAGTTTATTTGTTTTAGTAGTGATATAGTAAAAAGTTCTGGACAAATTTAGTGTGTAAAACTACATATCCTAGTTTGAGAAGAAGATTCAAATTTGAATAAACAACTACTTATTTTCTATTGATATCCCAATTTCAAATGAAAAACTACGTATCTCTTTTCTTTAAAAAAAGAGATAAATTTAAAACTACCTATCCTTTATGTGAAATTGAATTGAAGTATAAATAAATTGAATGTACGAAAAAAACATACTAACCAATTCTCCATTTGAATGTTCTCAAATTTTGGGTCTATGTTACAGATCCCATCCCTCCTTGCCATGTCTTGATTCTTAGTCCATTGTCTGATTCTGAGTTTGTGGCACTGTCTCTAAATGATGTTATGGAATTCTCAGGCTTGAGAAGGATTGTTCACAGGATTCTATTTCATTTCTATATGGCCATACAACATCTTAATCACAAATATTATAAATCATACATAGTAGAAACTATTCTAATGAAAGTTTGGATACACGTAATAACAAAAAGACAGAGCACTAAAGGAAAAGTTAAAATTCATAAAATATCTGCTTCTTCATCGCTGAATGAAGACATTAGTGCATATATTATATCATAGGGATTGGATCTAATTTACCATACCTGTTATTGTTGTTGATGTAAGCCGAAACTTTCTTCAATCATTAGAATCATTTCCCAAACTAACAAAGAGATAAATATGAGACAATTAACAAACTAACAAACTAACAAATATGAGACAATTAAGATAAACATTTCTGATTAGAAAACATACTGTGCTGAAAATGAAAATTCAGAATTTAGGGGAGACTTTCATTAAAAACCCATCAGATTAGAAAACAAATTCAGAAAAATATAATTTAGTGGTAGTCAAGTTGTTGTTGTGAGTTCAATCTTCAAAGAATAATTCATACATTGAAATATAGAAGTAGTTGAAAGACATATATATGCACCCAGGATGTCATGCAGGTTATTAATAAGACAAATCACATAAAATAAAGACATGATTTACCTTCCTTGCTTGTTGCTTTAACAATGTAAATTGACCAATGATGCTGAAAAGAAGACATACAATAGGTAAGTTATCCAGAGGAAAAGAGAAAAAAGGGAAGTTAAGTAGTAAAAAACGGATTAAAACGAAGCATTAATTTGTTCCAACCCTGTCTCGCAGACAACATACGACCAATATGTGGTTACCCTGTCCGTCAGACCGTTGCCGATTTTTGTGTGCCGGAGCTGTTAGGTTGTGTTGTTGCGTAAGTGCTGAAGGTAGAGGAGTGGTTTGAAATTCTCCAAATTCAATTAATTATCTACGGGTACTGTAGCAGTTATTGCAATTCTTCTTCTTCAGTTAATTCTGCTATGTATCAATTAATTCTTCACTCACACACTTAGTTCAGCATTTTAGTTATTAAAATTGCATTTCAACAAATTAGATAGGGTAAAACATTAAACAATAGGGAAAACAAATTAAATGGGGATTAGGGTTTCCATCAAGAAATTAGAGATAAACAGGAACAATCATATAGTCAAGTTACTCATACCAATAACTAATTTGTAGAAGAAGAAGGAAAGGATAAAACGTAAAACGAAATTGCCGCATTAAAGTTAGAAGTATGAACTGTGAATACCTATTCTGTAGGAGCAAAGCGTAGGCGGTTGGCGGAGCCGGAAGTGGCAATCGTGGGCTTGAGTGTGAGAAGAAGAGACTTGGATTCTAGAAGAAACTGAATTAGCGCAAGAAATAATCGAAGAACAGAATGAATAAGGTAACTGCACAGTTAGTGGAAACTGAATACACGCAAAAAGCTCAACTGCACAGTTAGTGGAGCATTTTTTTTTGACGTGTAGTGTAGCATTTTATTTTTTTAAGGGTACTATATATTGTAATGGTAGGCTGGGTGTGAAGGGGCAATAAGGGAAAAAAATCTGACACCAAATGGAGGCAGTTTTTTTCCGGAATGCCCTTTATATATTGTTATAGATGAGAATTTTGAATTTAATGGAATGACTAATAAGTCTAAAATAATATAAAAATTACATATTTATATAATGTTTTATAAGAATTTATTTTTATTTTGCACTCTACTAATATTATTTTGCATTCGTGGACGTAGGGTGTTGTAATCTTTAAGGCATGTTTGGGAGGGGATTTTGGAAGAAGAGGGGAGGACATATTTTTCAATTCTAAATTGAGGAAGCTATAAAATGTCTCTAAACATAAATCAAATGTGATTAAAAATATTATATTGATATCTATCAACTTGTTCTTTTAATTTTTTAAAATCTCAAATACATATTAAAATATATACAATTTTTTTTCAAGCCCTCCCCTCCCTTTCCCTCGCAAAACATCCTCCCAAACATACCCTTAGTGCTTGGGCTTTCTAATGTAAAGTGTTCTTTTTTTTGGTAGAGATTGAGAAAAGAACCAAAAGAAAAAACAGATGAGCCCTAAGGGCTTCTAAATCAAACCCCACTAGCATTAGCATCAAGCAAGGTCCAATATTAGAGGGAGCGGTATAAACACGGTGCAAGGACTAGACCCCATAGCTCCCATCTTCGCAAGGTGATCGGTAGATGCATTACCCCTTAAGATTCTAAATTATGGTTGCATAGACATGCCAATTCGATGTGTTTGAAGCAATTAGTTGCAATGTATCCAAAGTTAACGGTTACTAATAAGAATACTTTTAAGCAGAAAGCACTGGTGTATAAGTGCTCAAATGAATGAAGAAGCTTTTATAGGCGTAAATGTGCAGCAACATTCAGGTGTGGATGGGAAGCAAGAGAAAACTTTTACAAATGAGATTAGAGACACAGTCACGCAATCTAAGGAAGAAGAAGACTCTATAAAATTTGTCCAGGATTCTTTCACTTTAGAGGAAGGTAAGGAAGTGTCAACTGTGGTTATCCAGGCACAAAAGACATCTCTAAAATCCTCTCCGAAGCTAGCTAATGCCACTACGTACCTCCATCCAATATGCTATTACCTCTGATACTATTAGTGGTACTAATATTGAAACTCCAATTATTCGCTTTAACGCAAATGTAATCAATGATATGCATATTGCTAGTCGTCTTGGGAGTGATTCTATTGATTCATCTTCCACTCAACCTCCTACTACCAGGCTAGATTCAATAATGTCAGATGCTACTACTAACTTAGGGAAGAATTGGAGTTTCAATATAGATATCGGTACCCAAGGAATAGTGGCGCCTGACTTCGAATCGGTTGTGTTCAAGGCCCTAAAGATGAACAAGCTAGATTCGCTTAATGCCTCAAAGTCCGTTGCTACTTCTAATGAGGTAATAACATCTGACATGAGAATATTGCGAAAGCTTTAGGGTGATGTGTTAGATGAAATAAGTGATCCTATGCCTACTGATACCCAAGCAACAGTTGCGCAATATGATAATTTTGATCTGGCTGTATCTAGGACCCAAAAGAAGAAATTGAGGTAATAATAGAAATTGGTTGTTGGATATAATACTCGTTCAATGGCAAATTCTCTTTGTCTCCTTTTGATCTAGTTTTGTAATTTAGTCATTTAAAACTGTCAACTTTAGGATTGATTGTTTTAGGGGGGTCTTCATGTTAGGGTCTCTATTATTGCTTTGACTTTATTTTCTATTTTTGCTAAAGGTATATAGGTCTAGTCTCCTCTTGGTCTCTCTTCTGCCTTCTTTGTTTTTTTCTCTTTTTTTTTTTTAATAAAATCAGGGGAGAAATACTCTTTTTCCTTTTGATGTTTTCTAACATATCAAAAGGTTTTAATGAGACTTCTTTCATTCTATTCACCTAAAACAAAAATTTCATCCTCTATATCCACCGTAGCTTCCTCCTTAATAATAAGAGTCTCAACATTTTCTACTTCACCATTGACTTTAATTGAGGACCGACCAAAATCATTCAAAACCAATCCTTTATAGCAGCATCTTTAGACAAAATTAACCTTCATATCAATTATATTGTAATTAATATTAGTATAACTTAAAACAATTTATCGATCAAGCCAGATGTTTTAATTGTTGTACATAACTGTAATGTGTATTAATTCCATCAGGTTTCATTTATTTATTACTATTGTTATGCATTAGTATTAATTTGGTTGTTGAAGCTTACATGTGTGTAGATAGAGACATATAAACGCAGATTAAATAAATGTTTCTTCCAACACAATCGTATGAACAAACACTAATTAATGGTTGATAGACACTACAATGGAACTCAAGAGAATACAAACCTTGGCTTCTAACGAAATAAAGGAACTTGCACCCCAATTCATTCGCCCATCAAACGAACGACCAGAGAATACAATAGCAGTTGAAGGAGTTACTGTGCCTATTATCTCTCTATCTCAATCACACCATATTTTGGTGAAGGAAATCGTTGAAGCTGCGTCTGAATGGGGTTTCTTTCTTATCACTGATCATGGTATATTGCCAACACTTATCCAACGTTTGCAAGATGTTGGTGAGGAGTTCTTTGCACTCCCTCAAAAGGAGAAAGAGATATACGCAAATGATCCTGCCAATGGTAACTTTGAGGGATATGGAACTAAGATGACAAAGAATCTTGAAGAAAAGGTTGAGTGGGTCGACTATTATTTTCATGTCATGGCTCCTCCTTCTAGGGTCAATCATCACTTCTGGCCTAAATCCCCTCCTTCCTACAGGTAAAATGGTAAATTACCTTTGCATTGACATTATTTTAATTTTCTTTCTCTCTCTAAAGGGATATCGAATGAGAGAAAAAAATAGATTTAGGATTCAAATTCAGAAAATTAACATAAATTACTTCTCTCCCAACAATTAACATTAACCTATTAAAAAAAGTTCCAAAGAACAGGGACTATATTATTATTACCTATAAAAGAAAGTTCCAAAAACCAATGAACTATCTTATGGAAATTAAAAAATAATAATTTAAAATATAGAAATAAAATTCATCAAAGAAATAATATAAAAACAACTAGTATTACTATATTAGGAATTTTTTTTGTTACCATGTTATTGGTGAACAGTATTTACCTGCTTATGTCGGTCAATGTGATTCTCCCATTCCAACAGAGTTTATTACGACACCCAAGATTCAAACCTAAACCTTGAATTAGAATCCAAATCTAAATACAACTCGAACTAATTAACCTTGTTGGTATTATGGAAATTAAAGAGGGTTTGCAGCTAAATAAGTGAATGACCATAAAAAAGACTTGTAATGACCATAAAAAACTAAATATTTTAATAACAGATGGAAATTCGAAGAAGACGTAATAAAATGTTTCTTAACCATTTATTATACGATCATTTGATGGTTATAAACGTTTTCTTTAATTAGTTTTCTTTTTTTACAAACGAATTGAGATAAAAGCTTAATAACAAATGACCATTAATTTATTTTAAAAAAACAAATGACCATAAAATAATGGATATGAATTTCATCTCTAATTTCCGTCTTTTTAAAATTTCGATTTGATGGATTTAGAGAAAGGAAATGAATCTAATCTCCAATTTTTTTTACAAGTGTTTCTAATTTTATTGTTACGTGTTTTTTTACTCAAAATATTATGTCATGAAGGTCCCACCGGGAGTCGAATCCAGCGACCTACACCATGGAACCACAAATGAATATATATTTTTTTTATTTCTAATTTTTGTCCGTAATAATTTATGTTTTTGTAGCTGTAAGCTAGAAACTATTCCTTATTTTTAATTTGGGTGCATGCAACAGGGAAGTAACCGAAGCATACAATAAGGAGATTTTAAGGGTGACAGACAAGATTTTGGAGCTTTTATCAGAAGGACTAGGATTGGAGAACAAGGCTCTAAAGTCCTGTTTGGGAGGAAAAGAAATAGAATTAGAAATGAAGATAAATATGTATCCACCATGTCCACAACCTGAACTAGCATTAGGAGTTGAGCCCCACACAGACATGTCTGCCCTTACCTTACTTGTTCCGAACAATGTTCCTGGTCTCCAAGTATGGAAGGACAACAACTGGGTTGCAGTCAATTACTTGCAAAATGCACTCTTCGTTCACATTGGTGATCAACTTGAGGTAATGCCATGTAACACTGATTTGTCGTTGAGAAAACAGAATGTATATCCAACGTTAATTATGTAACAAATGGTTTTTTTTTTGTTGAGGTAGGTGTTGAGTAATGGGAGGTACAAGAGTGTCTTGCATAGAAGCTTGGTGAACAAGGATCGCAAGCGCATGTCATGGGCAGTATTTGTTGCTCCTCCACATGATGCGGTGATTGGGCCTCTTTCTCTGCTCGTTAATGATCAAAACCCACCAAAATTTTCAACAAAAACCTATGCTGAATACCGTTATCGCAAATTCAACAAGCTTCCTCAATAGGAAAAACAACTGAGGTAGTTAAAACCACCAACTTCGTTTACGCTTCGTTATGAGAAACCAGTGTTAAATGATAACATATACCTAATGATGTCATAGGTCAATTGAATTTGGATGAGGATGAGGATGGCAATGCACAAATTGATGCACAAGTTCATGCCATGAACAATGAGAATGAAAATGAAGGCAATGTTGGAGAAGCTTCTAATTTATTTGATGAATGGATGGATGCCCTCCTTGAAATTGAATTCTGAAATATTGTAGTTGTTTACTTGTTATGTACTTTAGTTATTTGTGCGACCGTTGTTGTTTGATAGTGTTTCAAACTTATTTGGATTGCTTTTATTATGTTCTGAATTTGAATTTGTAAGGCCATTATTTTTTAATAGTTGCTCGTTTAATTAGGTACTAATGTTATGGTTATGAACTTTTTTGTATGACAAATAAACACCGCACACACTATCATTACTCACACACGAGTTCGAACTCGAAAACCGACGTCTCCATGTCGTTGAAGTTGCCAATACAATCAATAGTAAATGTGAAGATTAACTTAGTGAGTTATATATGTTTTTTTGTTACAGTAAGTTATATATGTTAATATTGTGTTGTGTTGAATTTTTATTTTGGAGTCCTTTTTAAAAAATTGACAGCTTTGTGATTAATGAATTTATACCCAACCCATAATGGCTATCCACACACCCAAATGTTCAAAATTAAATTTTAATCACAAAAATTCCCCAAATATTAAAGAACTAAAGTTATAGTTAACTCAATTCACTGGAATTGTTTTCAATAGAATCACCATAGTTCACTAAAGCAAACGTGAACTGAGTTCACTATATTTATAGTGAATTGAGTTTATTATGGTGATTTACAACTAAACAATCATCGTAAAACTGAGTTGAGTTCACTTTAACAATACTGAATTCAGTTCACTGGAAGACTCGTGAACTAAATCAATGAAGGACAGTTTTTTTTAAAACACACATAGTAAACTGAGTTTAGCACCATTTGTTAAAATACCCATTAAAAACCACATTAGAAGTGCTCGCTAACCAAATAAATGAGAGGATGACGAATACTGAGTGTTACTACTCACAAGCGAAGAACCAAGGAAGATGATGATGGTGGCTGCATGGTGGTGTCGGTGTTCGTGGTGGTGATTGTTGCGTGTGGTAGTGTCGGCGAGTGATGGTGGTCGCTGCGTCTAGTGGCCACATGAGTAGGGATGGCAATGGGTACCTGTTTACCGTGGATTTTGGTAAACACCGCTGGTCTCCAATTTGGTTAACTTGCAGGATCAACCAGTGAATCCTAAGACCATTTGTGTTTAGAGTTTTTTACAGAATCGCTTGTGTTCTTGCTGTTTAACAATAAAAAGAAGAAAAGGAGAAGATATAATTGATTCCTTAGGCGCGAAGCAATCAAGATATTTCAGGGAAGAAGGACTTGAATTGTAAAACACATAAAGGTAAAAAGAAAACAGAAGTAAATTGCATTAAAATGAAAGAGAATGGTACACAAGATCATACATTGTTCTCTGACTCGTTTTTCTCTTGAATGCGGAAGTTAGAGCGTGAGAAGTAAAATATGAAATTGTGACCATTGTTTCTTCTCAGAAACTACTATTTATACAGAGGAAAAGAGGGGGAAAAACTAAACTTAGTAACTGCCTAGAAATTTGAAAACTAATAACTGCTACTCCTACTTTCGACAAGAACCGCTTCATCACGCTTCGAGCAACTACTAGTTCTTCAGCGCATAACTACTCTGTTTTCTGTCTGTTGAAAGCTTGTGTCCATTTTCCTCTTTCTTGCTTTTGCTTCCCCGGAAGCTTGTCGAATTTACCCTGCGCATGACCATTTTCTCTGTCGAAATACTTTGGTCTTTGTCGAAATATAAGTCAAGCCTTGTTGACCATTTTCAATGAAGCCTGTCGAAATTACAGGCTAACAAATTGCCCCCCAAAAATGTCTTTTTTGACTGAACTTGAGGTGGAAGAAGAGAAAGAACATTTTTGAATTCACCATCGAAATAGACTTTGCACTTGAGTAGAATAGCTGTATACCTAATGTCACCACTGTTAAGTGTTGTTGACGTTATTCCTATATTGGTGTACCACGTTTGTGGCTTGAGCCATCGAAATATAGCCTCCAAGGTCGAAGGTGAACACAATCAATTGCTAATTCGACCACTGAATGGTCTGCAATAAAATCTGCCACTACCTGGCCTTTAATAGCCTTTAGTAGTTGAAATGTCAATGAATATTCGGATAAAGCTAATGCCCATTTACCTATTCTGCTATGCAAAATTGGTTTCGATAACATATGTTTAATTATATCAAAATGAGAATAAACATAAACATCAACAGGCTTTATATATTGCTTTAACTTTGTACATGAGAAATACAAACACAAACACAGTTTTTCAATAGGATGATATCTGGTTTCAGCATCATTCAAAACCCTACTGAGGTAATATATGGCTCTTTCGACTCCATTTTCATCCTCTTGTGCTAACATACTACCCATTGACATTTCTGATGCAGCTATATACAATTTCATTGTTCTATTTCTAATTGGAGACAATAAAATTGGTGGCTTCATCAGGTAGGCTTTGATTTCGTCGAAAGCTTGTTGGTGGCATGGCTCCCACTTGAAAACATCTTCCTTCTTCAGTCGAAGTAATGGCGAAAATACTTGAGTCTTGCCACTTAGATTTGATATAAATCTTCTCAGGAAATTGATCTTTCCTAGTAAAGACTGCAATTCTTTCTTTGTCGAAGGAGGTTGTGTTTCCATGATAGCCTTTGTCTTATTTTGATTTATCTCAATGCCTTTTTTGTGCACGACAAAGCCTAAGAAATCACCTGCACTTACACAAAAGGCACATTTTAGTGGATTCATTTTCAATCCATATTTTCTCATCCTTTCAAATGATTGTTGAAGGTGGTCTAGATGACCACTTTCTGATGCTGATTTAACTACTATGTCATCTATGTATACTTGCATAAAATTTTCTATAAAATCATGGAACATAGTATTCATAGCTCTTTGGTACGTAGCACCAGCATTTTTTAAACCAAATGGCATCACTACCCATTCATAAACACCTAACGCCCCCGGGCATCAAAATGCAGTCTTTGAAACATCTTCTTCAGCAATAAGGATTTGGTTGTAGCCTGAATACCCATCAAGCATACTCAAATATTGGTGA
The DNA here is from genome assembly GCA_963573325.1 of Astragalus glycyphyllos. Lineage (NCBI taxonomy): Eukaryota > Viridiplantae > Streptophyta > Magnoliopsida > Fabales > Fabaceae > Astragalus > Astragalus glycyphyllos. The sequence continues at coordinate 78,227,850 of OY754307.1, forward strand.
CCTGCTGCGGAATCAACTAACATTTCTGCCACTGGCATTGGATATTGATCTTTGGGAGTAGCATTATTTAGATCTCTAAAATCTATGCAAACTCTAAGTGTACCATTTTTCTTAATTACAGGAACTATATTAGCAAGCCAATCAACATACCTGGCAGTTCTGATGAACTTGCTCTTTAGTAACCTTTCGATCTCTGTTTTGATCTTTGACATAATTTCTGGTGCAAATCTCCTTGGGGTTTGTTTCACAGGCTTCTTATCTGGTCGAATAGGCAGCTTCAACTCAACCACTTCTCTTTTTAAACCTGGCATTTCATTGTAGTCCCAAGCAAAACAGTCTTTGTACTCTTTCAGCAATTCGACTATCTGCACCTTGAAGTCTTTATTGACTTTTGCACTGATATATGTTGGTCTTCTTACACTTCCATCTCCCAAATCTATTTCTTCTAAGGGATCTTGTGCTTCTATCTTCTTGGTCGAACCCATTGGATCTTTCTCAAATCCTAATGGTTCATCATCGTAGACACCGTCTAGTCTAGGTGATTCGACCATAATTCCTTTGTTACTATCATTTGTGGTTAAAGCAACCATGTGATGCAACTCAGCTTCAAGAATTGCTTTTTCTTTATTTTCGGCCACATAGGCCATAATTCTTTCCCATGTACTGGGTTTTATCATCATCAATCATCCCAACCAGAAGGCTTAACAAAGCCTCTTGGTCTATTCTCCTCATCAATGATTTCCCTTTCCCAAATGAAACCATAATTTGGGTGAAGACTAACCGAGGAGAAGACATTGTCTTGCTCTTGAACCCAGCATTGGAAGAAGAGCATGGAGAGATATTTGCCAATTGCTTGTCGAAGGTCTTCTTGGTGATCGTATTCACTTCAGCCTTGAAATAACTTTGGTCACCTTCAATGTTTTCAACCAACCCATCTTCTCTCCAAATAATGAGCCTTTGGTGCACAGTCGAAGGGATTGCCCCCACTCCATGTATCCATTCTCTTCCAAGTAGCAAGTTGTAGTTTGCCTTGGAGGGTATTACCAAAAACAAAGTTGGCCTTTTGATGCTACCTACTGCTAATTCGACTTCAATGGCCCCAAGTGAATGGCCAGTTTTGCCTTCATAATTAGTGAGAACCACATTATGTGGCCTCAAATCAGTGTCACATTTGCCAATTCTTCTTAGCAAATGTTGAGGCATCAAATTCACAGCAGCACCACCATCAACAAGGACCTTGTTGACCTTGGCTTGAATGAACAATGGCTTGAGGTGATTCATCATGCCACAATCTGGCCTTTCAAAGATAGCACGTTGCTCTTCGATGCAGCCATTCTTCAACACATAGTAGCATATTGGCTGGTAAGCCATACCTTCGTCGAGTTCTTCTTCGACCTCATTGACTTCAGACACCACCTCATATTCAATTGGTAAAATTGAAACGACACCACATAGCACGTCGAAGTCATGCTCAGAATCAGCAAAAGAAGAGTTCAATTCCTCTTCCAACTTGAGATCTTCTTCTTTGAAGCCTTTCTTTATCTCAGCCAAAGAAGGGAAGATTCTTTCAGTGGCTGGTTTCCTAACCACTTCAGTTGAAGGTAAAACTATTTCTTTACCTTTCTCGCTCTTGGGAATTGCTACTTTGCCTGTAGCAATAGCGTCAACTTTCTTTTGGCGTTGAAATCTTCGCCATTGAGTCCTTGTCATAGGATTCTTTCCCTTGTAGTTGTTGTTGTAGGCATACTTCTTATTTCCAGTTGCCTTGTTTTGGTTAACATCACTTGTGTTGCCTTCGACCAGTTTAGGTGGCCTAATTCGATGGATAGCATTGCCCCCAGTGTGGTATATGGCTTTGCCTCTTCCACCAGAATGTACCCACTTTTCGACAGGAGTACCAGAAGGAGGAACATACGTACTCAGCTTTCCTCTTTCAGGAGTTTTGGTCGAAGTAACCATGTAAGGAATTCTCCTATCAGCAAAATCAAACTTGGGCCTTTTATCCACCCATTTACCTTTGCGCTTCATTTGAGGCTTGAACTCTTCAAGTTCTTTAGCAGCCTCCTTGTCAAAAACAGCACTGCACCTTGGGCACAGCATCACTTCTGAGTTGCTTAGCTTGCAACGATTGAGGAAATCAACCAATTCCTCTTCAGCTTTTGGGTACACTGGTTTGGCCTTGTCGTTTCCTTGGCCTTCTGCAGCCATTTCGACATCCATCTCTGAAATTGGTGAAGTTCTCTTAATGTGAGCCTTACTAGGCCTGGTTCCAGAAGCTTCGACCATATTGATGCTAACTTCAGTGTATAATGCCTCGACTTCAGGCAAGGGATCAGCATCAATCTTCATTGGCGCTTTTGGTTTTTCACCAAATTTGAGCCTTCATTCATTTAGCGCTTTCTGCACCAAATCCCTGAAAAGAACACAATGAGAGGTATTATGACCCAAAAAATTATGGTATTTGCAAAAACCTCTTTTCTGTCTTTGTTCTAATGGTGGTGTTTTTAGCCCTTTAGGAACCAGAATTTGACCATCCTTAACTAACAAGTCAAATATTTTGTCACATTTAGAAACATCAAATGTATAAGTTTTTGCAACGAATTTGTCGTTTTTAGGTTCGACAGGATTTTTACCATTTGAAGGTTTTAGCAATTTACAAGTATATGGAGGTCCTGGCTTTAATTCGGCAACATTGACCTCCTCTTCGACTTCCTCGTAAGAGATATCGTACTCTTGTTCCTCATTTTGAATTTCGACATAGGCAATTTTGTCTTTTTTATTGTTATGAAACCTACTAGTTCTAGATTTCTCAGCTTTTAGCCTTTCGACTTGCCTTACTCTATCGGCCAATTGGGCCATATCTTTTAAATGTTGAGTGTCTAGTTTTTTCCTAATAGAATAATCTAGACCACCAGCAGCCATTTCGACTAACTCATGTTCCGGCACTTAGGTAAAGCACCTTGCTTTGAGAAGTCTAAATCTGTTGAGATAGTCATCAACAGTCTCTGCCGTTTTACGTCGAACACTAGCCAATTCTTTGAGACTAATTTTGGAGTGTCCTATATAGAATTGCTCGTGAAAAGCTTTTTCTAACTGGTTCCAATTAAACATAGAGTGAGGGGGTAGTGTAGTAAACCAAGTAAAAGCATTTTTTGTTAGAGAATTAGGGAAAAATTTCATTCTTAAATTCTCATTTTGGGCTAAATCCCCAGCCTCAGTTAAATAACAAGCAATGTGTTCGACGGTGGATTCACTAGTTTCTCCACCAAATTTAGTGAATTTGGGGACTTTCCAACCCCTTGGCTATTCACTTTGCAAAATATATTCTGATAATGGCGACACGAAATTTGGCCTGTGCATTCCTATATTAAGGCCATTCTGGGCTAAAATTGTTTCGACAAGATTAGCAATATCGTTCTGCGCTCCAAAATTGTTTTGTTGCACTTGCCTGACTACTTCATCAGCATTTTGATTTCTATTTACTAACACTATATCAGGCTCGTTTTCAACCATCCCCTGCAAGGGTTGTTCGACAACTTGTGCTTGTGCCTGATTTCTAGGCAATTCAATGTTAGGCCTTTCTAAGGGGATTTCTACAGGCCTCAAAGGTTGTACTTGGGGTGTTGGCTGATTCTGCATTCTTGGAGTGCCAAAGAAATCTGCAATTCGACCCATTTGAGTTGCCAATGCTTGGTAACTGTTATTGGTATCACGTATCAAAGGGTTGAATACTGTACCAATTTGTTGGGTTAACATGTTAACCATATCATGATTAGCATCATCTATTTGTTGCCTCAAAGCCAACAAAGATGCTATGGTTAATGAGGGTTGGGCATTTCGACCATAAATGCCCTATTGAGAGGCATGCATGGGGGAGAAACCACCATTCATTATGTTATCTGCATACGTTGATGAATTGGTTTGCAAGCCTACCATCATGCCAGTTGGCATACCATAAGGGAGATGTCGACCAACTATAGGCATGCTAAATGGGATATGACCACTAGTCATATATGGGTTAGACGTTCCCATTGTTTGTGGCATAGAAGCCATTTCATTGGGCTGTGTGGTCACCGTGGTGGCCATTGTTGGTAAAGGATTAAGCACAGGAGATGTAACTGGGATCATGCCTGTTGAAGGCATTGGAGCAGTTATTTCCATAGCGGTTACTGGACTAGCGTCATTGATAGACGCATTCTCAGGGCCACTCTGTGCATTTGAAGAACTTGCGCCAGAACGTGACATCTTTGACAAAGATTTACCACTCCTCAGGCGCATAAACAATTATATTTCAAGATTCTGTTAACTAACACTCTAATATTTTGACACAAATGTCCCACCGGGCGTGCCAATTTGTTTACCGTGGATTTTGGTAAACACTGCTGGTCTCCAATTTGGTTAACTTGCAGGATCAACCAGTGAATTCTAAGACCATTTGTGTTTAGAGTTTTTTACAGAATCGCTTGTGTTCTTGCTGTTTAACAATAAAAAGAAGAAAAGGAGAAGATATAATTGATTCCTTACGCGCGAAGCAATCAAGATATTTCAGGGAAGAAGGACTTGAATTGTAAAACACATAAAGGTAAAAAGAAAACAGAAGTAAATTGCATTAAAATGAAAGAGAATGGTACACAAGATCATACATTGTTCTCTGACTCGTTTTTCTCTTGAATGCGGAAGTTAGAGCGTGAGAAGTAAAATATGAAATTGTGACCATTGTTTCTTCTCAGAAACTACTATTTATACAGAGGAAAAGAGGGGGAAAAACTAAACTTAGTAACTGCCTAGAAATTTGAAAACTAATAACTGCTACTCCTACTTTCGACAAGAACCGCTTCATCACGCTTCGAGCAACTACTAGTTCTTCAGCGCATAACTGCTCTGTTTTCTGTCTGTCGAAAGCTTGTGTCCATTTTCCTCTTTCTTGCTTTTGCTTCCCCGGAAGCTTGTCGAATTTACCCTGCGCATGACCATTTTCTCTGTCGAAATACTTTGGTCTTTGTCGAAATATAAGTCAAGCCTTGCTGACCATTTTCAATGAAGCCTGTCGAAATTACAGGCTAACAGTACCCTATGGGCAGGGTACTATGGTGCCCGTGCCCGAACCAGCACATGTACAAGCAGGGTACTATAGTGCCCGTCCCCGTACCCTCTGGGCACTAAGTGCCCATGGGCATGCCCATTACTCGCATTTTAAAAGCAAAAAATAATAAATAACATTAAAAATATTATAATTCAATTTAAAAGGTCATTTTTTTTTGTATCTACTAATTAAAATATTACGCATGATAGTGTTTAGTGAATTAAAAACATCCAAAATATTAGTAGTTTAAATTTATTTTTTAAAAGTTGGATATACTTAAAATTGTAATAATAGTAACTATATATATAAAAATATTATATATACATATATCTGTGCGGGTGCGGGCCCAAAGCGGGTTGGGCACCATAGTGCTTGTCCTCGAGCCCACACCCATGTGTGCGGGTAATTACCCGTCCGCTTGCGGGTACCCTATGGGCATGGGCTCAATTGCTATCCCTACACATGAGAGTGAGAGAGAGAGAGAGAGAGATTGTGAAGGTGAAGACTCTCATACCCAACACCATTCACTCAATGACACCTCATTTATTTCTATTTAAATAATTTAAAATAAAATTATATATTGAACTGATTTTGCCTAGAAGGTATGATAAAGATACGCATCAAACTCTGAATGAGTACGGTGGAATTTACTAATTAGTGAGACGAGTAAGGGTAGTTTGGTAAATTACTGAGAGAGGGGGGGTGGGGGGGTTGTGAATCGCTAGAACCACCCTTCATGTCACCGTATATGTGCGGGATTCACCGGTATTCATTCGGTGGTTCAGCTTCTCAAACGGGAGTTTAGGGTTTCCACTTATCAAAATTTCAAGAATTCAACCATGCTGGTGGTTGAGACGATTCGAGAAGTCGTCGCTCCTGAGCTTCCTCAGAACGTCGAATTCAGTTATCGTTTTCATTTTGTTGTCAGCAATACAAAACCAGCCAGAGTCATCTTTGCTTCAACTAAATTGCTCTTCTTTGTTTTATCGTTTCAGGTTGCAAAGCTGCTGTAAACTGCCATTAGATTGCAGGCAGAACTGAAAATTGGTGTTTCAGTATTTGGCCTCATCTCTTTACCAAGTAATCTGGGAATATGAGTATAAGACTATGGAAGGGATTTCGTAAATGCTAAATTTTCCCAAGTCAAGAACTCGGGCAAGGGCAAATAGAGCTTTGGCTATGGGGGTAAGATTCTGTCATCCATATTTAAACTCAGAATTTTGGTAAACTTCGGTTACATAAAGTATGAATCAATTTGAAAATGGGATTTGAAAGCTTTACTTTACCTTTTTTGATAAGTACTTGTCTATTGGATACACTGTGTAGGTGCACAGGATTAATTGCAGAGTCTGATTTTTTTTTTTGATGCTTATCATATAATTGGTGCTTGAAAATTTAGCTTCTTATTATGGTTTTCTTTCTTTTCAGGCATGGATTATGCGGATCCAAAAAGGAAGGACAATTTTGCTGGAAAATTTTTCTTATTGCTGCATTAACGACTCTGTGCATTATCATTGATCAAGAGATCTCCATCTTTGAATTCCCTAAGTTCGGTAACCCCCATTCTTATTGATACCATTAAAATGTCCATATGATGGTCAGACTCTATATGTGTGCGTATCTGTTATGTTTGTTGCATCGGTAGATTTTATTGTTTGCTTGGTGATATAATATGTGAGCGACCTTGTTTCTGTTAGTTTAGCTTTGTTTTGGTCCTTTTTGTCTTCAACTTTCGTATTCTTCACTTACGTACAACAAAATAGGGATTTAAGATGCAGATATCAAAACATATTTACTATAACTTATAATATTTACAAATATTAATGATTTTTGGAAAAAAGTCAATCAAATAATACAACTTAAAAGTGAAATATTTTGTACAAACATTTAAAAGCCAGACATTACATTTTCAAGATCGAACTCCAAATTACATACAGATGCAATCTTATATATGAACCCAAAATTAACTTCAGACCAATTAAAAGAAAGAAATCACAATTAGCAGAACTACCTATCTTGGCCCTGAGATATCTTGGGAAGATATATAAGAAAAACCAGTTTGAGAACCGTTTCTATTGGTTGTTGAACGACGTGGTTGTTGAGGCATCATCATAGAGCTATTCTCATTCTCTTCTGCTATAAAGGAAGGCTCAGCGAATCTACGACCGTAGAAGCGCAAGAAGTTCAAAGATTCAATGCTAGGTTGCGGTATTGGAGTACCACCTTCCAACATACCAACAATAGTAGCCATGTTTGGTCTAAGTGCAGGTTCCTCATGCACGCAACACAAGGCAATACGAACTAATTTCTCCACCTCCTCACATGTAACACGTCCTTCTAGCCTCAAGTCAGCCAACTCCAGGTAGCTCCCTTGCTCATGCATCTCTAATGCAAATAGTGGAAAATAACCAAATCCTGTTGTTGATGAGTTTGATGAATGAACACCCCCACCACCACTGTTGCTATCTTCCACACTATGGCTTCTTGACCTATAAGAACAGTTTTTTCTTCCACTTACCAGTTCAAGAAGCACCATTCCAAAACTATACACATCAGTTTTTTCTGATATTGCAGCGTTAGTAAGCCACTCTGGAGCAAGGTACCCACGAGTGCCTCTCATCGTTGTGAATAAACCAGACTGTTCCGGACTAAGGAGTTTGGAGAGTCCAAAATCAGATATCTTAGCCTGAAATCCATCCTGCAAAAGAATGTTCTCTGGTTTGATATCACAATGAATTATCGTTTGCCCACAACCAGTGTGGAGATAAGCAAGTCCACGTGCTGTTCCAAGCGCCACTTCCAATCTCTCTTGCCATTCCAAAACTGGTCCACTACCAAAGATGTTACGATCCAACGATCCACGATTCATGTACTCGTAAACCAACATGCGATGCCCCCTTTGAGCACAAAAGCCTTTCAGTCTCACCAAATTAACATGACGAATGTTGCCAATAATGGAAATCTCAGTGCAGAAATCTTTCTTCCCTTGAATTCCAATGTTTACTAGTTTCTTCACTGCCACAACAGTCTTATCAGGGAGCACACCCTTGTACACATCACCAAATGCACCTGATCCAATTGGAGTCTTGAAATTATCAGTAGCCTCCTCTAGTTCTTCATAGTCAAACCTTGTTGGTAACCCCGGAATGTAGAAGGCATCCAAGTCCCCTGAAGAATGAGATAACTGTAATGGCTTCCCTAACTTCACATCTTGCATCTTTAACTTGGTCTTTTTCAATCTTCTCCATATAAGAAAAACTAAGGCTATTATGAGAACCAATCCAGCAACCGGTAGCAGCACCGCAGCAACCACAGGAAACCCATCTTTTTGAGAAGTTCCTTCTTCATCAGTAACTTCAGATAATAAGACATTAGCTTTAATGAACCCCAACATGTCTTCTTCACCTCCATTGTAAACGGATCCCAACTCACTTTCAATCATGTAGCAAGAACCTGATGAGTTTCTATAGAAAATTCCCAAGCAGGAGCAGTTACCATAACAAAGATCTTGACAGACTGATAAATTCACTCCATACACAATTGGATCAGAATAAATATTCCCAAAGTACCCCAAACCATACCCTATTTTCAAAAATGAAGAACTTGATTGACTATTATTATTATTGGGGGAAGGAGAACTACAAGCCAATGGCAATGAAAAAGATCCATTGCTTGGCACACAACCACCAAGATTACCTGTAGCTACATGGAAATTTGTTGGACAAGAGCAAGCAGGTGAAGAGGATATACTGTTATCGCTGCATAAACCAGCTCTGCCACAGGCTAATGGAGTTTCACAACTATCATCTGGCCCTACAAATTCCTGCTTCCAATTTTTTCCTGAAAAGCTGCTAATAGTAAATTGGCCATTGGAAGCCAATTTCGCAATCCGAAAATCTGCCAGTGGCAAAGCTATTTGATAAACATGCACTGTTTCATCATGTCCAAAGAGATAAAAACTTGTTGCATTTATTGTCATGTATTCCACCATGTTGTTTGAGTTCTTGTAGGCCTTTGAATCCATGGAGAGTTTCCAGTATGTTTGTCCATACCATTTTAGTATTGCATCATAGGAAGTGATTGTGAGCTTGTAATTTCCTATTGACAAGTTTGAATTTGATGTAGCACTTGACAGTGATGCTCCAACTGGTAGCTTCTGTCCAATAACAATTGTGTCAGTTGGATGCTGGAAACTCTCCCAAAGAGAACCGTTGGAGCGATCGAGTAATACTAGATTTCCCATCTCGGTGAGTGCAAGTTTGGATACTGTTGATTTCACTTGCGGTGTTGACCATTTGGTGTTCCCTTCTTTGTCAAAAATTGTAATCCCTTTGAGGGTTAGATTCATTATATCAGACTCAGACATAGGAGCATTAGGGTTAGCAGACCAAATGATAGTGTTTGATGCAGCATGAATGACACATAGATAGAAACTTGTTTGTTGTTCACCTGGATTGAATATAGCAGCCTTGAATGTTTTATTGCGAGACTGCAAGAAGGCGCCACTGTCACCAATGAATTTAACATATGAAACACTGAAATTTGGACTGATATGATCTGTAAAGGTGTAAGCAGAGATGGTGGTAGTAAACAAAAGGAAAATGTAAGAGAAATAACACATGATGATAGATTTCATGGTGTAATGATTTGTTGTAAAACAAAATTGTGACAAGTAAGAAATGGTTTTGGAATTGGGGAGACGAGAATATGGAAGGGTGGAATTGGTCTCTTTGGGTGCTTGCTCTCCATGTTCTTTTCTTCTATGCTGCTACCCATATTTGCGTTGACTATTGAAAATTAATCATCCATTCTTCTCTCCCTTTCTTTCTAACAAACTGTTTCCGAATTCCAATTGATTACGAAGGTGTCCATTATTATTTATTAATTATTAATTATATTGCAAAGGTGTCCATTATTATTTATTAATTATATGTTGGTTATACAAGATGTCACGCTAGAATAAAGATTTCAGTGGCAGAAATTTTTGACATATAATTATCTGTTCTGAGTGATTAGTTGTCAAAAATCATGACTCAAGGCCATTTCTTTTTTGGGTATTAAAGTACTAACTAACTAGTAATGTATGTTTTTCCTACAATCCTCCTCCAGCTCCTTCCCTTACAGAAATTAATGTTGAATAAAATAAAGCCGACTTATTTTGAAATGTGACCATTTATTGGTCAGCATAACATGAGTAGTTGTTATAATTTATTCAGAAATAATTGCATTACATGCATGATGCATTTTTCTCCCAGAAAATAGAAAACAAAGTTTAAATTAGAAAATAATGCAAAACACATGCTTATCCGTTTCTGATATTGTAATTAGTCTCCAAATCATTAGTCTCAAAAGAGCGTTGAGGCTTTCCCCGACTCCGGTGAGCCTCCGGACATAACTCACCAAAAATTAATTGTAATACAAAAAAGGGAATTAAACAAGTTATTCTACAAATCTATTAAAGAAAAAATAATTAGAAAGTTAGTTATCCTTAATATGATCAAATCATTAGATTGATAAAAGGACAAAATTAGGGTATAAGTCAAGATGGCAGCCATCCATTGTGGTTTGAGTAGAGAGCTTAATAATTACAAGAATGATTATATCCAAGTATGGCAAAAAGAAACGACTAAATCATGTTAAGGAGGCCTTGTAATGCCTTGAGAATGGGACCACACATCAATTAGAGTGGATGGCATTTTTCGACATAGTTTTTTGTTGCTTTTCTACACATAGTATGGTCGTGGTTTTATTGACACCTAACGATGACTATACAATTTTTTTCCTCTTAAAGATTACTTGTCACCCCATCATCGAATGATTTGCATCAGTTACACTTGAGGTGTTAGCTCATTGGTAAGAGTTTAGTTTTGTATCCTCAAGGTACTGAGTTCAAATCCCCTTTAGAACAGTCATAAGATAGCCATTAATACCACTTTGATTAATAAAATTTCCCTTTCTCATTTTTTTTTAAAAAAAGAATGATTTGCATAATTCATTATGTCTTGTACATGGAGGATTAAGGATGGTTACCTAATACTGACGTTGAGTTCTTGGTGCAAATATTGCAAACCCGAGGCCTAAACATAGGGGTTTAGATCATCTCCTTTCCACTCATAATACATCTCCATCCTCTCTGTCTATCTCTCTTAGTCTCATAAATTCACTCTCATCATTTTTTATAATTTTTTAATATTTCTCTCTCCTCCCACCTTTGTATTTTGTGATGAAGAGGAATGAGGAAAGGAGGGGATCCAAACACATAAACATAGAAGTTCTGATATGTTTATAGGACGTCCAAGTTTAGTTCACGTGTTTCCGAGGCTTTTAGATCCTCTCCTTCCACTCTCCCTAAATCTCCCTCCTTCCTCTCTATTTCTCTCTTACCTCCGCTTTCTCTCATCATTAAAAAATTATGAATAAATGATGAGATATAGTGAAAATAAGAGAGAAATAGAGAGGAAGGAGGGAGATGTAGGGATGGTGGAAGGAGAGGATCCATGTTCGTTTTCGAATGTCCCTATATTGTAATGAAAAATTATGTTGTAGACATAGGTGAAAACAAATTGTAATTGTATTTTCAGGTTGCATACGTAATAGTGTTTAAGTGTAGACGACGTTTAGAACTGTGATTTGGACGTCTATCAAATTGCCTAAAAATATATTTATAGTGACATTCCCCAACAAGTACGTAAATAAGTTTAAGGAAAGCAATTTTCCGTAAATAATGTACCCAAAAAAAGCAATTTTCCGGAAATGTAATTACGAAGGTAAGAAATTGTTCATGAATCACTCTACAGATGGCTTTTTTTACCAGTGATAATATCCAAAAATAGATTTATGGACACAGGTCTTTGGAGAAAATAAAAGTTGACAGGACGTGTTTGGTACAAAAACGGGGAGTGTATTTACTAACTCTCTCTTTATTTATAGTTTTTGAGTAATGGTTGGGTCGACCCACTTCTGTTATGACCATGGGCTACGTGTTGTTACTTTGGGCCTAGCTCTTTTATTTGGGTTTGTAATCAACACTTTGAAAAGAAACTTTTTTGACAAGGGATTTTTTTTTGTACCCCCACCTTTTCCCTCAATACCCCCACAAAAAATGAAAATCTTAAAATACCCCTCTGAAATTTTACTTAATCGTATTTACCTGTATAAGAGGTAAATACGATTTCGAAAAAAATGGTAGCGTATAAAGCTAAATACGATGCGAAAATAAAACTCAAATCGTATGTACCTGTTCGTGGGGGTACATACGATTTGTTAACTAAACAAATCGTATTTACCCTGTATTAAGGTAAATACGATTTACAAAATAATTTAAAAAAATTAAAAACTGATATAATATTTATACATATACACAAAAATATGGATAAATAATTACAAAAAACGTGGTACAAAAATAAATACAACAAATATGTCAGGCAGTCAGTCAACCATCAGAATCATCCGATAAATTTACCACGGTGGGCGCATCAGTGGGTGGGGGCAAGACTGGAGCAAGGGAATGCCATAAGGCGAAGCGGCCTGTATACGTATCCAACCATGTAAGGGCCTCTGGGGATACATTATGCTTCCATAAATGAGCAATCGGAGGCAAAGGACAAGCAGGAGAAAGAGAAACATGCACCCAATAGTTACCCCTCACGTGCAGAATAGATATGATACTACGAGCCTTAGAAGAAGAATAAGCACCTCTCAAAGGTAGATAAGTAAAATTCATCCCCAAAGATACCTGAACTAGGGCCACATTATACCTGGTTGCTATAAAGTACCCCATCTCAGGCTGAACACCGTAGTCTTCAATGGATAATGCTTCTCTAAGCTTTGCTAGTCTGTGCTCCCCAAATGTGTCAGTATAGAGTTGGTCTCTGTCTTTTGTTTCTTGAATTAATTATTGCCTAATTAAAGGCCAACTATCCTCACCAAGACCTTGACCAACAGCAAATGTCCTAAACCCACAATTACCATCGGGCTCAACATCAATAATATTCTGAACATAAGAGTGTAGGTGTTGAGGAACCCACGGTAAGTGAAGTTTTGTCTCCCCCTGCTGTGTTAATTTCCTGTATGAACTCTGAGATACCTTCAATTTTGGAGACTGCTTTGTGACATTAGGAGAAGGCCCTTTTGTCGACTTAGAAGATTTTTTGGAAGTCCCGGATTCTTGTGTTATCTTCACCTTTTCATCAACATGTTCCCAACCGGAAGGATCGCGCTTAACATCAAATAATTTCTTCTTTTTCTTCTTTGGTGCACCGTTAGTTTTAACTTTGAATGGTGGTGGAACCATAGAAGAAGTAGTAGGAAATGCAAGCTCATTTAGTTGCTTCTTGAAGACAAATTTTTCTTCCTCTGTCATTTGATTAAATCTTGCCCAGATCATCTCCATTTGGTATGAAATATCACATGCATCAGATTGCTCTTGGGAAAATTTATCATCAATAGAATCCAAATCCAGCTGTTTCCAATGGTCGTCTACAACGTCCAATGGAATAGAAGAACCGGAATAATGAAAGACACCTAGCTCACAAGCACATGGAAGATGTGTCTTTCAAAGAACGCAACCACAACGACCTTTGTCATAGCCAACTCCGGATGTAGTTTTTGAAAACTCTTTAACAATATGATCCAAAGCATCTAGAGACACAAGACCGCGAAGTTTTTAAAAAAATAGAGTATTGTGTGCAACTTCAATCGATTTATGCTCCGTTGGAAAGACCGGATCACTTTTTCAAAATGAAGATTAAGCATCCCATGCACCGAATGAAAACATTTTGATAAATCTCTTCCAGAAGTCCCCAAATGTCGCTTCAATATCCAGTGGGCAGACTCGACTCTTAAATAATCACAAAAATAAATATACGAAAAAAATAGGAAACACGTGTTAAAAAAATTTAATCAACGACTAAATAGTAAACACGTGTTAAAAAAGTTTAATCAACGATAAAAATAGTAAACACGTGTTAAAAAAATTTAATCAACGATAAAAATAGTAAACACGTGTTAAAAAAATTTAATCAACGACTAAAATAGTAAACACGTGTTAAAAAAATTTAATCAACGATAAAAATAGTAAACACGTGTTAAAAAAATTTAATCAACGACTAAAATACTAAACACGTGTCAAAAAAATTTAATCAACGATAAAAATAGTAAACACGTGTTAAAAAAATTTAATCAACGACTAAAATACTAAACACTTGTTTAAAAAAAATACTAAACAACGATTAAAATACTAAAAGCGGAAAATTGAAACTATAAGCCAAAATACCTGTTCGTGGTCTGATTTCTAAAGTGTGGGATATGATTAGTCCATGCCATGATAAATTTCTCCTTATGCGGTTTCAACCAAGTATCTTGCACATATTTAATAAGAGCGGGAAGATCAACGCACGAGTCCTCAAAAATCTTCAATCGAGATGAGTACTCTGACTCGTCCGCTGAGTCAATAACATCGTGCCAAAGAGAGAGAACTTCCGCTTGCCTATCCGCATGCACCATCTCTTTAATTTTTGCCTTGACATTTTTTGTGACATGCCAAGAACACAACAAATTCGTAGAAGAAGGAAACACACTAAGAATACCCAACATTAGACCAAGATCTCGGTTTGTCAAGAATACCTGTGGTTGAAGCCCATGTAAGTCGAATAAATCTTTTAGCTGCTGTAATGCCCAAATAAAATGATTTCCTAGCTCATGTGCAATGTAGGCAAAAGCAACCGAGAAAGTTAATTCCGTAGACGTCACCCTGACAATCTCCAATAAAGGTAGATTGTATTTATTCGTCTTGTAAGTTGTGTCGAGAATGAGAACTTTTGGAAACAACCGAAATAATTTTATAGAAGTGGGATGCGCCCACATGATGTCCGAAACCACGTCAGAATCCCCAAGCTTTCTGCTCCAACATAAATAATTTTCAGATTCAATTAATCGCAGCAGCTCTTGAATGTCCGTTCTAGGACCCCTCCTAGAAGATCGATAGGCGTAACGGTGCCTATATATTTGTGGAAGAGAAGTGACGTTCCCCAGAAAATTTTTCTTCAAAGCAATCAGACTGTCCTTCGGGGCAACGTTCAAAGAAGTATGTTCATCAATAATAGCCTTCTGCGGCTTAGTCAAACGCCCAAAATCTGTGGACCCGACTGGGGTGGTCAATAACTGATGTGTGTGTAGACTACACCTAACCGACACACGCCAACGCCCATCACGTATGGTACGAACAGCTCTCAACTTGAACAAACACCTTCTTCTCTTCGATCTGATAACTCTAGAATTATTACAAAAATCCCCTTGCTTGTCACAGCCAAAAATGATTTTATCTCGAGTCCCCATTTTACCTCCACCTGAGTCAGATCTGATAATAATAACAACTACACTGATACGTCTCCCAACGGCTTTCGCCCACTCAACAACATCATCCCGTGTAGAAAATATCTACAAAATAAAAATTGTTACGTTGTTAAAATAATACATGTCTATCAAAATTAATAAAAAAATTAGTACTCAAACATTATACCTGGTCCGTACTGAATGACTCTGTAGTATCTACAACGACAGGAACCAGCTGCGACTCTGACTGCGGATCGATATCTGTTTCGAAAATAGAACAAAAAATAACAATTAGGAAAAAAATACAAATCATATTTACGTGCACCAGACGTAAATACGATTTCCAATCGTATACACCCCCACCTCCGTGTAAAAACGATGGCTAAAATTCAACTATCGTATTTACGTACTGGTTACGTAAATACGATTTCTACTCGTATTTAGGTAAATACGCGCTGACTAAATTTCCTTTTTTGGGGTATTTTACAATGTCAAATCGTATTTATCTATTTATAGGTAAATACGATTTGACTGTTGGGTGGCGTATTAACTGCGTATTTATTGCTAATCGGATTTACCTTACATAGTGGTAAATCCGATTAGAGATTTTGTGGGGCCCAAGAAATAATAACTGAAAAGTGAAATTTTGGGAGATTATGGGAGGGGTATGGAGGGAGGTGGTGGGGGTATAAAAAAAACCCTTTTGACAGTGACTTTGGAAATAAATTTCTTGACATGACACATTTGACATACATTTGAGATTCTTGAGGACTGAATTGGTATATTTTGATGGTTTTTTTTACCCCCACACTCTTCCCTCATACCCCCACATCCCCTGCGAAAAGACCAAAATACCCTTAAAAATTTACAAAATTACAAAACACTTACCATTTTTTACTTACATACGATTTACCACCAAAAATTACAGAGGAAATCGTATATACATTACCAGACATATATATGATTAGACTAGATTTTGTCGCATCGTATATACCTCAGTTTTACATATATACGACTTTGCCAAAAGTAAGTCGTATATACGTCCCTCAACATACATACGATTTATATTCGTATATACCTATATACGATTGGAATTCGTATATAGGTATATACGACTTCGTTTTTTGCTTTTTTTTTTCTAATTTCGTTTTTTTAAAAAAAAATTTGTTTTTTTACAGTGTCCCATCGGCATCGAGGGGAGTCTTCGGTGTCGGCAGCTCCGTCTACACGCACCCGCCACAGGATTGCGGGACATGCGTCTACGAGGCGTAGACGCACAGAGAGACAGCAGCCGGTGGAGGAGTCTATGATGACCAGGAGCAGTCTATGTCCTCAGACCAGTCTATGTCTGAGGACCAGTCTATGTCTCAACACCACCACCATCAGCAGCAGTATCAGCAGCAGCACCACCATCAGCAGTATCAGCAGCATAGGTGGCACCATAGGTGGACCATGAGTTGCTGTCCGCCTTCGTTGAGAGAAGGCACCCGGAGACATCGTCATTTCATTTATTATTTGGTGAGATGATGATTACTCTTGACGATGTGTCCTGCCTGCTTCATCTTCCCATCCAGGGAAATTATTTCAGAGCTCCACCCACTTTTATGACCACGGAGCAGGCCATCCACCTAGCACACGTTTATCTAGGTCTGAGCATTGAGCAGGCTCGTATGGGGTGTGGGAGGACTACTGGTTCATACTTCCGTTATGAGTTACTGGAAGAGATACTTAAAGAGTATTCCATTGCGGGGGGGAACATGGATGCTGCTGTCAGGGCGTATATACTTTTGCTTCTGAGCTACTCCATCTTCACTTGCAAGACTGGAGACAGGGCTGAGGCTAAGTTGCTGCTCCTGCTTGCGGAGATCGGTGTTGATGTTGTTGGAGGGTATGCATGGGGGGCAGCAGCACTAGCTTACATGTATGATGCACTGAACTACTCCTGTGTGGAGACTTCACAGCAGATAGGAGGGTATGCGAGCCTACTACAGGTACAAATTTTAAATTATTTTTTTTCATTTTTTTCGAGTTTTGATAAATTGTTTTTAATTAACCATTTTGTTTTTTATTATTGGATTTCAGGCCTGGATTTTATGGTATTTTCCTACCCTAGTTGAGAGGAGGCCGGGTGGTGTAACGGACGGACCACTGTGTGGACGCTGGAGGAAGAAGTCAGACGCTGTGAAGCTATTAGATTATAGGCTGCTGCTTGATGGGCTGACCTCCGATGATGTCTATTGGCGACCATTTGAGGGGCTCCGGGGGGATAGAGACTTTGAGATGATTTCACTGTACAGGGGCTTCATCAGCTGGGGGACATCAGAATTCCCTACATGCCTGATAGGTGCCTGCGACAGTTTGGGTATGTGCAGGGCATCCCACGTACCCCTCTTACTGGTCGTCCGACCCATGCAGACGTCCTCTTTCAAATTGCGCACTACTTGCCGTTAGTTCATGACATTCTGGCGGCTACCCGTATGGCAGATTTGGTTAGGAATGGGCTTCGTCGTGGACATATTCGTATGGGCATCACCACGTACACTGACCTTTATCAGTTGTTGCAGAGGCTAGGACTTGATGACTACGGCATTTTCTATACTTTTATTTTATGTTTGCACTTTTATGGATTCTACATATTCGTATGGGCGCACAGTACTTTTATTTTATATTTGTACTTTTATTTTATGTTTCTACGTTTCTTGCTAGTTTCCTTCAAATTTCGGTCAGTCGATTTCATTCATGCAATAAAACAACGTTACATATCAGTCCATTTCATTCATGCGATAAAATAAAGTTACATAAAAGATAAAACATAACAAACTAAACCCTAATCCTAATACTTCGGTGCTCACAGACAACGTAATATCTCATTCACGCTCCGTTGTGTTTCCACGTACAGCTCCAAAGGCTTATACCTCATAAGCTTGTCATGAATGTCGAACATGTTCGCCACGTCTTCGTCGGTCTTAATAGACATGGACGAGTAGGAAATGCAGCCATCATCTCCACGATCGTGTTTCCGATAAGTGATACTAGTGACGTCACGGTCGTCCCCAATCACTTGAACTTTTGACCACACTTTATCCATCAAACCATCAAACCCCATGCCGCGGTCGATTCGACATAACTCCGGCTTCGGACTCCAAAAGTAGACGCCATCTTCTCTCATCGTGATGTTGCCCCCATAAAGTATACCGCAGAGCCTATTCTCAGTAGACCGTTGTGTTAAGCAAATCTGCATTCTGAATGTGTGAGAAATGTAATTGAGAGTGAAATTTTGGTGTGAAAAGAATGAGGGAGGGGGTGGGTATTTATAGATTTCGTCAATGATTATCAACCGTTGATATTGTCGGTGCAATCTACACCGTTGATTAATATTGGAAGTCAAATCCTAACCGTTAGATCAACAATTTTTTTTAATAAAAGTCGTATATACACCCCCTCTTAGGTATATACGACTTGTTTTAAAATTAGATTTCGTATTTACATTTTTTTTACATATATACGATTTGAATTAATCAAAGTCGTATATATGTATGGTATGGTATATACGATTTTGGTTCAAATTTTTTAGGGGTACTTTCGTCCAAAAAAATCTTGTGGGGGTGTTGCACCCCGAAAAAAATCCGGTTTGGACCTTTCATCGTACAACGTGAAAATTTGTGAAGCCGCCATCAACATTTTTTATTTAGGGACCAAAACATTGAAAAAGGGTCCTTTTTAAGGCAGGTGGTCCTTTGAGAACTAGAGATGTAGGTTCGGGGGTCGGTTAGGTGTGGGGAAGGTATTAGCATCCCACATCTCCTTTCTACCGAAAGGGAACCTTTAACTTGATGTGCGGTTTTGACAGAGTTGATTTGAAACAATTCATTCTACTTCTTTTTTTTTTATTTGAGAAAATGTTTTTTTTTGAAAATGGGGGAAAAGAAGAATCTTTTTATTATATATATTTTTTAAAAGTGTGCTTGACGGGATGTGACCCGCTCCTACGTATCTCCCGGTGCGATGGAGAATTCAAAGCTTACGTAGTTCTCTTTAGTCGAGAAACTTTGGTGTTTTTTATTGTAGGGGTTCTCGGTCCTGAACTGTACAGTTCACTAGACCTAAAACAACAAACATCCTCGCCTGTACAGACGACGTGCCCCCTACTTTTTGAGAATGGTTTGAATTACTTGAAGAAAAGGATTTGTTGTGAGGTTGATTACTTTTATTTGAGCAAGTATCTTAGGCTCGCACGAACTGTACAGCTCGCTAACCCTAAGATGCTAACCGATCCCGGATGTACATCCGATTTGATTCCTTACTCATTTTTTTAAAAAAAAAGGGTTCAAGTTGTTAATTACTTGTTTTAATTCTCATAAGTATCCCAAGATGTTTGAGCTATACAACTCCAATCTTAGGACTCTAGTCAACACCGGCCGTACGTCCGACTTGACTCCTTATGAATTTTCAAAAAGGTTTGTTGTTGATCTTTGAAAAAATTTGATTGCTATAGAAAAACAATTTGAAGAAAAGTTTTAATTTGAAAAATAATTTGGAAAAAGAAATGACTTGAAGAAGAGAGGAAGAGAATTGGAGGGTGATATTGATCACAAAAGTTTGTTGGGATGGCGTGGCATCCAAAAGAAAAAGAAGTAGAGAATTCAAATCCATTTCCAAATCAAGAACCAAAGTGTAAACTTTAACAAGTTGCAAGCAAAACAATCAACAATGCAAGCGTAAGCATATACCTTAACCATTACTACACTGGTGCACAAGAATGACGCTTAGTCATCTAACATTTAATGGCCATGAACATGCAAGATCAACATTAACCAAATAGATTGCAAGAATAGGCACACAAATAGATAATGCAAAAGTTTAATTCAAATAGGCATCAACACAAGATAAAACACAAGGTTGAATCCCTCTTGGTAATCCTTGACATTTGAGACAATGCACAAAGGCATAAGTGTCTAGTCCTTTTACCAAATCATCAACATTAAAAAATTCATACAAGAGTTGAATCCTTTTGAGTAATCCTCAACATTTAGCTATGCACAAAAATACATGTTGAATCCTCTTACCAATCATCAACACAAAACAAATTATTAACCTAGAATGAACATCGCATTTGCATGATCACAAGTGACCAAAAGAAAGCAATAACAAGTCATTTTGTAGCCAAAATTGATTAATCAAGTTTGAGAACTAGCATTTGCATTTTTAAACAAAAATTGCACAAAGGAAATTGAATCATCTTAGGCAATCCTCAACATTTAAAGTGAAGTGCCTAAGGCACAAGTGTGAGTTCTCTTGCCAATCATCAACATAGAGTAATTTTGCAAACAAGTTACTAACAAGCAAACCAAAATTTTCAATCAAAGCACAAGGTTGTGTTGAATCATCTTAGGCAATCCTCAACACTTAAAGTGAAATGCCTAAGGCACAAGTGTGAGTCCTCTTGCCAATCATCAACATAGAATAATTTGCAAGCAAAGCACATAACAACCAACATCAAAACAATTTGAGAAATCATTTTACTCACAATTGCAAACCCCTTTCACAAAGAAATAACAAAACCCTAACTTATTAGAAACTTGCGAACCAAAACATAACCAAACAACAATTTCATTCAACAAATCCACAAAATCAAGCAAGCAAATGACACTAGCAAGACTTAGGAACATTTATTCACAAGATCCAAGCAATCAAACCCCAAAATCAACAACTATTCATATTTTTTTGATTTTTGTGAAAGTAAGAAGGCATGAAAAATGAATATTTGCAAAATCAAACAACATGTTTGGACATGGGAACTTCAAAATCAAGCCTCAATAACAAGATTGCATAAAGAAATGCATCAAAACTCGATTAAACCTATTTTATACTAAGGGTGCGAAACATTCATAGCTTCCTAACACAATTTTATTTCACAAAATGCAACAAACAAAATGATAACAACACAAATCACAATTTATTCAAGGGTGAGAAGCAATCTCAAACACCTAAGCCTCCCTAAGTGCTTGTCAAAATGTTTGAGACACCTCTCACCAACAACAATCAACAAATCAACAATATACCAACACTAAAATGCATGAATATGGTTGGATGCAAGATTAGAAACATGATTTTTACATTTTGATGCAAAAAAAACTTAGTGAATGATGCAAGAGTTTTGAAGTATACCTTGAATCCAAGCTAATAAATAAAGAGTATGAAGAGAAAACCCACAAATCAACTAGATCTTCACCAAAACCTTGCGCAACTTGCCTTGTTCTTGAGATTGGATGATGAACACTTGAATCTTGGTAGAAGAGATGGATGATATATGAAGTAGGAGTTAATATGAGATGGAAAATGGAAGTGAAATGAAGAAAAATGGAGGAGGGAATGGTTGTTGGTGGTTTCGGCCAAAAGAGGAGAGGAGAGGAGAGGTTTGTGTGCTAGGGTTTTGTGAATGAATTGTGAGGCCAAAAAAAAAAGGTCTTCTGTGAGATGAGGTTTCTAAGGTATATATAGAGAGCAACTAGGTTTAAGGGTATTTAGGTCATTGTGCATCTCATCTCACTCTAGGATTGCATTTAAAATTTGAATGGAGGGTGAGGATTGAAACACACATGATGAGGGACAAAATGAAAAATTGGAGAGGAAATGGGGAGGGAATGGCGCAACATTGGGGTAGGGTGTGGCCTTGGTCACCAAGTTTTGCAAGTTGGCAATTGTACCATTGTACTATCCATGAACCCTCCAATTATCCTCTCAATTTTGATTATTCTTTTCAAGATAATTGTACATAAATCTAACCATTTTGAGCCACATACAAAGTATCTTGAAGAATATGCCATTTTATGAGATCACCATGACCAAAAATATCATAAAAATCACATCTTGAAACTTTTTTGTAGAACATTCCTTTTTGATGCCTTTTTGAATATTTTTTTTGTGCATAATGCATGCATGCATGCGCATGCATATATACATGACCAAAATGTTTTGCTTCAAATAAATTTCTCTAAAATTGCACAATGATTTTTGATGAGAAAATATCTTATTTTTAGAAAACGACCAAAATACCCTTTTGCCCTAAAAACTCAAAAATGCATGCACAATGTTCTTCACACTCTTCAAAATAACGCCACACTTCTCAATTTATTTATTTTTGTGGAAAATTAGAGTTTTAAACCTAGGCGGACAAAATTAGGGTATGACAGGGGGTATATGGGAAGATGGTGGGGGTAAAAAAAACCCTATTTTGATTAATGTGACTTGTCAAAATGAAGAGCATTAGCCTGTCAAAAAAAAAATGAAGAGCATTAGATTTTTTTTTTAGAATTTTTAATATATGAATACTTACTTTAAATATCAAAGGTGAATCATAAAATAATTAATTTTAAAAAACTACAATATTTTATAAGTGCTTTTGTAATTATACATTCAAACACTTATCTTGCGTAAGCGCTTTTGAATGTACAAATCCAAATACAAAAATAGCTTATACAACTGTTTACCGTGGATTTTGGTAAACACCGCTGGTCTCCAATTTGGTTAACTTGCAGGATCAACTAGTGAATCCTAAGACCATTTGTGTTTAGAGTTTTTACAGAATCGCTTGTGTTCTTGCTGTTTAACAATAAAAAGAAGAAAATGAGAAGATATAATTGATTCCTTACGCGTGAAGCAATCAAGATATTTCAGGGAAGAAGGACTTGAATTGTAAAACACATAAAGGTAAAGAGAAAACAGAAGTAAATTGCATTAAAATGAAAGAGAATGGTACACAAGATCATACATTGTTCTCTGACTCGTTTTTCTCTTGAATGCGGAAGTTAGAGCGTGAGAAGTAAAATATGAAATTGTGACCCTTGTTTCTTCTCAGAAACTACTATTTATACAAAGGAAAAGAGGGGGGAAAACTAAACTAAGTAACTGCCTAGAAATTTGAAAATTAATAACTGCTACTCCTACTTTCGACAAGAACCGCTTCATCACGCTTCGACCAACTGCTAGTTCTTCAGCGCATAACTGCTCTGTTTTCTGTCTGTCGAAAGCTTGTGTCCATTTTCCTCTTTCTTGCTTTTGCTTCCCCGGAAGCTTGTCGAATTTACCCTGCGCATGACCATTTTCTCTGTCGAAATACTTTGGTCTTTGTCGAAATATAAGTCAAGCCTTGTTGACCATTTTCAATGAAGCCTGTCGAAATTACAGGCTAACAAATTGCCCCCCAAAAATGTCTTTTTCGGCTGGAGCTTTATGTAAGGCAGAAAAGAGACATTTTTGAAATTCCTCTTAACTGCTCTAATGACGTCATCAGGTCGAAAATACTTTGTTGTCTCCAGATTTCTCCTTTTTTCGACAACGAGCCAATCGACAGGTATAAGGAGGTCCTGATTTCAATCCTGCAATATTAACCTCTTCTTCGACATCTTCATAAGATATGTCGAATTCTTGGTCACTGTCATTAGTTTCGACATAAGCAACCATTTCTTTTTTATTATGGAACCTACTTGTTCTGGCTTTTTCAGCTTTGAGTTTTTCGACTTGTCGAACTCTATCAGCCAATTGTGCCATATCTCTTAAATGTAGTGTGTCTAGTTATTTTCTTATAGTATAATCTAGACCACCAACAGCCATTTCGACTAACTCATGCTCAGGCACTTGGGTAAAACACCTTGCTCTGAGTAGTCTAAATCTATTGAGATAATCATCAACAGATTCTGCCCCCTTGCGTCGAACACTAGCCAGTTCTTTAAGACTAATTTTGCATTGGCCCATATAGAACTGCTCATGGAAGGCCTTTTCTAATTGACTCCAATTAAAAATTGAATTTGGAGGCAGTGTAGTGAACCATGTGAAAGCGTTCTTAGTTAGAGAATTTGGAAAGTATTTCATCCTTAAATTCTCATTGTGTGCTAGATCGCCAGCCTCAGTCAAATAACGAGCCACGTGTTCGACGGTAGATTCACTGGTTTCTCCAACGAACTTTGTGAACTTGGGAATTTTCCATCCCCTAGGCAGCTCTGTTTGTAAGGTGTATTCTGACAAGGGCGACACAAAATTAGGCCTATGTAAACTTAAGTTAAGGCCATTCTGGGCTAAAATAGTTTCGACCATATTAGCCAGATTGTTTTGTGCACCAAAATTGTTTTGTTGCACTAGTCTGACCACTTCGTCAGCATTTTGGTTTCTATTCACCAACACCACTTCAGGGATTGCCTCTATCCTCATAGGCTCTTCGACAATTTGTTGTTGTCCTTGGTTTCCCTGATTCATAGGTATTGGAATGTTAGGCCTTTCAACAGGTACTTCGACAGGCCTGACATTCTGAATTTGGGGAATTTGCTGGTGATGTACTGGTGGAGTACCAAAGAAATCAGCAATTCTTCCCATTTGTGTTGCCAACATTTGGTAACTGTTATTAGTGTTTTGTATCAAAGGATTAAACACAGTACCAATTTGTTGTGTTAACATATTGACCATATCATGATTGCTATCATCCATTTGTTGTCTTAATGCCAACAAAGATGTTGTAGTCAAATTAGTTTGGGCATTTCGACTATGGATACCCTCCGTCGAACTATGAATAGGAGAATACCCTGTACTTGCATTTTCTGCAAATGTAGACGAATTTGTCTGAAGGCCTGCCATTAATGCTGTTGGCATGCCATACGGTAAAGCCCTTCCACTCATAGTAACTGGCATATTTCCAATCATTGGATTTGCCATCAAAGGACTCGTTGGTCCTACTGTTGGTGGCACAGAAGCCATTGTATTAACATTTGTTAATGCTGCAGTGGTCATCATTGACACAAGAGTAATTATGGGAGAGGTTATAGCGGTTACTCCCATTGTTGTTGAAGAAGGTATAGCGACGGTTATGCCTGCGACATTTGCAGCATTAACGTCACTAACTGACGCTTGTTCTTGTGTACTTTGTACATTTGATGCAGAAACATTACTTGTACTAGAGTGTGCCATCTCTGGAAGATGTTTACCACTCCTTAATTGCATGTACAGACAAACACAAAGTTTAAGAATTTAACGAAAAACTTTTAAAATTAGCACAAATGTCCCACTGGGCGTGCCAATTTGTTTACCGTGGATTTTGGTAAACACCGCTGGTCTCCAATTTGGTTAACTTGCAGGATCAACCAGTGAATCCTAAGACCATTTGTGTTTAGAGTTTTTACAGAATCGCTTGTGTTCTTGCTGTTTAACAATAAAAAGAAGAAAATGAGAAGATATAATTGATTCCTTACGCGCGAAGCAATCAAGATATTTCAGGGAAGAAGGACTTGAATTGTAAAACACATAAAGGTAAAGAGAAAACAGAAGTAAATTGCATTAAAATGAAAGAGAATGGTACACAAGATCATACATTGTTCTCTGACTCGTTTTTCTCTTGAATGCGGAAGTTAGAGCGTGAGAAGTAAAATATGAAATTGTGACCCTTGTTTCTTCTCAGAAACTACTATTTATACAAAGGAAAAGAGGGGGAAAAACTAAACTAAGTAACTGCCTAGAAATTTGAAAATTAATAACTGCTACTCCTACTTTCGACAAGAACCGCTTCATCACGCTTCGACCAACTGCTAGTTCTTCAGCGCATAACTGCTCTGTTTTCTGTCTGTCGAAAGCTTGTGTCCATTTTCCTCTTTCTTGCTTTTGCTTCCCCGGAAGCTTGTCGAATTTACCCTGCGCATGACCATTTTCTCTGTCGAAATACTTTGGTCTTTGTCGAAATATAAGTCAAGCCTTGTTGACCATTTTCAATGAAGCCTGTCGAAATTACAAGCTAACAACAACATAAGCTCCTATGACTTAAGCTTTTATGGAATAAGCTCTTAATTATGTCATAAGCGCGCGCTTATATAAGTTATTTACTCAAATCCGCTCA
This sequence comes from Astragalus glycyphyllos, assembly GCA_963573325.1. Taxonomy (NCBI): domain Eukaryota; kingdom Viridiplantae; phylum Streptophyta; class Magnoliopsida; order Fabales; family Fabaceae; genus Astragalus; species Astragalus glycyphyllos. Next base: position 78,254,141 of record OY754307.1, read on the forward strand.
AAGTATAGTTCATTTGAAGCAAAATTCATATAGAATATAGAATATAGTTTGGAGCGCGCTCTTATATAAGTGATACATATATTTGATTGGGTTATACAAATTGTGGAAATCTTATTTTGTATATATGTTGTACTACTGTGTAGGTTAATTCATTAGTATGTGTGATTTTTCCCAACATGAATAACATTTACTATGCAATATTTCAACACTCAAACCTTTCTTAGAATGTGGACAGAGTGTGTAATAATGTTGGAGTGAATACTATCTCAACACCATATATCAGATGATAGTTGGTCATGCAACATTTAACACAGCTATTCACTGTTTATTTAGAATGAAAAATAAACTGGTGCAGTGAATTTAAATATGTGATCTTCTTTAGAATATATATTTTTCATTGCTCAACGACTATATATCCCCATCCCAATTATTGACAAATTAAAAGATTAGAAAGCTGCAGAAGGAGATATATTTGTCATCTTTCTAACTCAAAAATACAATATATTTGGCACTGTTTAACAAAAAGATTTATTTGATTTGATTGAAAAATACAAGAGAGATCAGCATCACCCAATGAGTTCATGAACAAAATGTTTCGTCAACTCCTTTACCATCATCATAAGATATATAATATACCCTCGTATATACCCAGTAAGATACAAAGATTCTTTGTCTCTTGCAAAGAGCCAAGATTCCCTTATTAGTATTTAATTCAAACTCCGATTTGTGTTGAGCGTTACTGCAACTGCAGTTATAAGGAATATATGTTACAAGCTACAATATGCAACACTTTGGCCCACCCATCGTGACCGTTTATGTACGAACAACCACTGTCGACGTTTCTGTTGTCCATTTCCAATTATTATTATTGAGAAAATCACAGATTGGGTTTTGATGCATTTACATAGTAATTGAGATCTTATAAACTCATACACACTAAGTGTCAACTGCTCCATGGCCCCTATATATATAGTTAATTATATATACATTGGTTTTTAAAACAAAAAAATGTTGTCCATTTCTAAATTCTTTACTAGGATGCTTACTAAAAAATTGTTTATATTACTGTGTGCATATTCTGTCAAAAAAGAACTGTGTGCAAACCTTGAGTTATCTATCAGATTAAAATAGCGGGTGGCAATTGGCAAAGCTTGTTTTACCTGTCAAAGTTTGTGGTAGGTGTGCTTTCACGTTTACAGTCCTTAGCTGCATCACTCACAGTGACAGCAATATAAGGTGATTTGATTATATCCTGCAACCATCACCCAATTTTGTTAGAAAATCCACACAAGAATTTCCTTCCCTCAAAGTATGAATCAGTTGGACTGTCCATCCTTTTGATAATAGCTCCTTGATATTGAGGATTAGAGCTGCATAGTGATGCCACTCGTCTACATCTTTTGAGATCAAATTGATTAGAGCCGCATAGTGCAGCTGTATTTGTAATTTTGTGTTCGTTTGGTTTGGCGGTACGATTTCTAAAGTTTGAAGTCAGTTTTTAGTGTCCGGGAAAAAGGACATTGCCTAATATAGAGTTTGGTCAGGAGGCAAGTAAAAAGTAACAAGAGTGATACCAGTGGAAAATAATTTCTAAACAAAATTATGGTTGAAGTCCTTTTAAGTTAATTTAATGACAAAAAAGTCATTTAAGTTAATTTTACGTGAGTATTAGTATTAACTCACGTACGTGACATTTCCAAACAGACTAAAAATTATATTGTCAATTAATTTTTTATTACCAGTCAAAATATAATATTATTTTATTAAAAAAACTCAAATTAAAGTCATTAATTAGGTTCTTTTCTTCTTCTTTTTCTTCAAGAGGAGAAATGATGAATTCAAATAAGTAATCTCTAAGTTTGGAATGGGTGTTCAAAGGTTGGTTTGGGTTGTGTTGAATTTGACCAAACCCAATACCCGAAACAATCAATTGTGTTTGGTTTGGGTTAAGTGTCCAACCTCTACTTTTATTTTAACAATAAAATCGAACCAAACCAACTCAAATGGGTTGGGTTAGGTTCTGTTCACGGGTCAGGTAAAAAAAGTGACTTTTAAATTTTAATAAAAAAAAGTAAGTTAATGAAGACTTGAGGTATTTGAGCATTTTAAAAATAATAAAATTCCAGTGCGTAAATTGAATAAAACAAATCATTCATGCTTAAAAATTCATCTACAATCACTACAACAGATATTGAAAAAAAAGGCGCTAAAATGGGCAGCGTTAATGCTAGAAGCGCTGCTTTTGGCTAAAACACAGAGCAATGGGCAGCGCGTATGAAGCAAACGCTGCTTTTGGGCAGGACGCATTGCGCAATAAGCAGCGCCTATGGAGCAAGCGCTACCTTTTGGGTTAGACGCGCTGCGCAATAGGCAGCGCCTATGCAGCAAGCGCTACCTTTTGGGTTAGACGCGCTGCGCCATAGGCAGCGCCTATGCAGCAAGCGCTACCTTTTGGGTAGACGGGTTCTCAATGGCCAGCGCTTATTAGTGAAGCGCTGCCTATTGGTGTGTTTTTTATTTTTTCATTTTTTCCCCTCTCAACACATACATTTTCGTTCTAGTCCTCTCCTCAACACACTAACACTCTCTCAAGCTCTCTTCCTCCTCCTCCTCCATTGGCCTCAAACGGACACACACTCCTCTCAAGCTCTCATCTTTGTCCTCTCAAGTTCTCATTTTCGTTCTCTCAAGCTCTCATTTTCGTGGCTCTCTCCCATTTTCGTTTTCCCAAAGGATATCTCTTCCACACTTCTCCATTTCTTCTCCATTTTCGTGTAAGGTGATTTCTTCCCCATTTTCGTTTCTCTTTCACAAAGTTTAGTATTACTACATGTTGCTCTAGTTATTTTAATGGCATTGGAACATTAGGTTAGATGATTTAAAGGTTATGGTTGATGATTGGTTCTTTAAAATGGTGTTTCTAAACTTTGGGGGAAATGTAGTTGTAGTGTTTGTTGAAATGTCCAAATGAAATGCTTGTTAATTTAATTTGATGTAGGCTTAGTGTTTGTTGAGATGTCCAATGCTTGTTAATTTAATGTTGCTTTCGGTTAAGGGATTTTATAAACTTGAATATTTAGGATTGCATGTTGTTTTATTAATTTTAATGGCATTGGAACTTTATGTTAGATGATCAAAGTTGATGCTTATTGATTGGTTTATTGAAAGGGCGAAGTGTTTGTCTTATTTTGTTAATGTCACAAAAATTGATTGTATTTTTGTCTTCCATATTTGTATGATGGTTCTTTAATTAGTAATTTAATTAATGAATTGTTTATAGGAATTGAAAATACTTCCTTCGAGTTCGTGTTGGTTCGTGAGTTCGAGCTCGAGTTCGTGTTTGTTCGCTTCATTTGCTAGTGCGTGGTTCGCATTCATTGGAGTTCATCGTTGCTTCCACTTGTTCAGGTACTTTTGTTGTTTTCTTGTATTTATTATATGAAGAATGACAATATGGAAGACATCAAAGTCTTTGATTTCTTTAGTTTAAAATAGTTGAATGTATTAGCTTCAAAAAAATTGTTTTCTTTAGTTTGATTTCTTTTGTTTGTTTTGAACCATGATGATTTATTTCTTCATAGATATTGCATTGATATGTAGGCTTTGTTTTCTTGATACCTATCAAATATAAGTTATGCAAACTTGTATATGTGTGGTGAATGAAACTAGCAAAGTAAAATCGAATATGCCTAAATATGTGAATAGTGCGTGATTATGTTTTATTGCAGGTCAGATGGCGGATCATAGTGATCATGACAGTGATCATGACAGCGATCATGAGTGTGATGTTGAAAAGTATATCAGAAAGCAGGCTCCTCGGGGAATGACGGTCAAAAAAATATCATCAATCGAGTAAATAAAGGAAAATGAAAAGTACCAGTAAGTTACTAATTACTAATTAACTTATTAATTCAACACTTAGTTTTAATTGTTTGTTAACTAATTTACTAATGACATAATGTAGGTGGTGTGAAATATTAAGGGTCAGCCAATTGGGGATAATCGCGCAGATTTGGTTACCTTCCTCGGTAGTAAGGTAAAACAAATGATACCAATTACAATCAGTACTTGGAGTGAGAAAAGTGTTGTTTTGAGGAAACACAAAGAGGAGTTTTGGTTAACAATACAGGTATATAATTTTACATCTCTTTTGTAATCTTATGAAATAAATTTGTAACCATATATATATTTATATCATTTTCATTGAATATGTGTATGCAGAAATATTTTGATGTGGATGAGTCCCGAAAAGACTGGTGTATGAAGGAAGCTGGAAAGCTACATCGTAATTTCAGGGGTAGTCTAAAAAAAATGGTTGTTTGATAATAGTGGAAACCTCAGATGGAAGCCTCCAACGCCATATAGTGGATTTATTACGGAGGAGGATTGAGTTACATTTGTTAGGGTCAGCCAATTGGGGATAATCGCGCAGATTTGGTTACCTTCCTCGGTAGTAAGGTAAAACAAATGATACCAATTACAATCAGTACTTGGAGTGAGAAAAGTGTTGTTTTGAGGAAACACAAAGAGGAGTTTTGGTTAACAATACAGGTATATAATTTTACATCTCTTTTGTAATCTTATGAAATAAATTTGTAACCATATATATTTATATCATTTTCATTGAATATGTGTATGCAGAAATATTTTGATGTGGATGAGTCCCGAAAAGACTGGTGTATGAAGGAAGCTGGAAAGCTACATCGGAATTTCAGGGGTAGTCTAAAAAAAATGGTTGTTTGATAATAGTGGAAACCTCAGATGGAAGCCTCCAACGCCATATAGTGGATTTATTACGGAGGAGGATTGAGTTACATTTGTTAGGAGACGCACCGAAGATGAAGATTTCATGGTTAGTACTATAATATATTAAGTTATAACTTAAAATATAGTTGACAATTATATATTATACATTAATGTATACTTATGTCTCTAAATAGAAACTTTGCCAAGCGAATCGAGAGAGAGCTTCTGGTTGTGAATACCCTTATAGAGGCGGTGCTAGTGGATATCAAGTTTTTGAAGAGAGATTGGTAAGACACAATAAGCTTGATTTCTCTTTGTTTAATAACTCTTTTGATTTATAATTTCTTAACATTTGGTAAGTTTAAATATAGTTGGAGGAGAGTGGGAAAGATCCTACTAAAGAAAGCATTGAGCTACATTTTTTGTGGATAGCAGCCAGACAAAAGGATGGGGAGGTTGTGGATCCCAAAACTAAGGATGTGGCCGACAGAATTGTAAGTATTTCCAAAATTCGAATATTGTTTTGAAACTTTTATGATCTATAAAATGTATAATAATTTTATTTATTATACTTTTGTTTGTGAATCAGGAAACCATATCAGAGTCTGTGTCACAGGGAGAGATCATTGATTGCTCTGAAAAGGAAATCCTTACTCGTGCCTTGGAAAAGGAAGAATACACAGGTCGTACAAGGGGTTGTGGATTTGGCGTTAATCCATCCAACTACCTTGGATCAAAGAAGAGAACTTATGATGAGCATCATGATTGTAAACAAAGTAGAGAGTTGCGGGTATTGTATGAAGGTCTAAGGTCTGAACTTAGTCAAATCAAATTGCACTATGGGTTGGTTTCGCCTGCAGTACCATCCCCTGCCACAGATAGCGCACGAGATAGCTGCACCATTCCGTCAACTAAGGTATTAATTATTTTTTTTGACGATAAAGTAGAGAGTGTGAGTGTGAATTGTATATCTCAAACTCACACCAAATGGTTGCAATAGGCTTCACATGTGACCAATTGGGAACTTTGATGCACAGTTTACCCATACCTCCAGATCATGTTAGAGTTAGAGTTGACTGTGCAATTGTGGGGGATGCACCATTGCCTGCTCCAATCATGTTAGAGTTAGAGTTGACTGTGCAATTGTGGGGGATGCACCATTGCCTGCTCCAATACCCACTATAGATTTACTAACTGTGCAAGATGCAGTTGGTACATTTGTGGCATGGCCAGCACACCTTATTGTTGTCAGTGACAATATATTTGTAACTAACTAATTCTTTTATTTTGTCATTTATTGTGTGCTAGCTAACGAATTATTTTATTTATATATAGGTACGCCAAAATGCAAAATCTAGGGGCAAAAGTGTTAGCAAGGCAATATCTACTAGCAAGAAAGTGTCTCGGTCCGGCCCTTCAACACAAGTTTCTTTGCCTGCCCCTCAAAAAGTGACTCGACCCTCTCCTCCTCCAACATTGACTCAGCCCTCTCCTCCTCCAACAGTGACTCAGCCCGCCCCTCCTCGAAAAGTGACTCGGTCCTCCGTTGCTCCAAAAGTGACTCAGCCCGCCCCTCCTCCAAAAGTGGCTCGGCCCGCCCCTCCAAAAGTGACTCGACCCGCCCCTCCAAAAGTGACTCAGCCCGCCCCTCCTTCAATAGTGTGTCAGATTCAAGATGGATGATGGAACCCCGCTTATATTACAGATGGATGACAACATTTTTGGAAATCCCGATCAACTATTGAAGGATGGGCAGCGTTTTTTTTAGCCATGGGCAGCGTTTCTCAGCACTGCTAAATTTGGCGCTGGTGATTCCTCCCCAAAAATGGGTAGCGTTTGAGAAGCGCTACTCATTAATAGCCATAGGCAGCGCTTGGTGGGAGAAGCATTTGCCCATTCACCTAGCGCGTTTAGAAATGGGCAGCGCTTCCCTTTACCAAGCGCTGCCCATTGCTGTACGCTCTAGGTGAATGAGCAGCGCTTCTCCCACCAAGCGCTGCTCATTCACCTAGCGCATTTAGCAATGGGCAGCGCTTCCCCTTACCAAACGCTGCCCATTGCTAAACGCTCTAGGTGAATGAGCAGCGCTTCTCCCTTCAAACGCTGCCTATGGCTATTAATGAGTAGCGCTTCTCAAACGCTACCCATTTTTGGGGAGGAATCACCAGCGCCAAATTTAGCAGTGCTGAGAAACGCTGCCCATCCCCAAATCTGTTGTAGTGAATTTCAGTCAAGTCTATTAACAATTACGTTACATATTAACTAAAATGAAAGTTAACGGGCTAGGAAGTCTCAATTTTAAATAAGAAGATCTCTCAAATTAGATTTAACTCCAGTTTTTACAATTATAAAAACTATAACTGTAATAAAAAAGTAAGTTTATGTTGTCACAATGTTTAACTCATTAAAGGTAGATTTCTAATTTTTGTAACTAAATCCCGCACTAATAGTAAGGGACGTGTATTTGTCTCAAAAATCTCTAAAAATAATTTTTCAAGTAGTGTATTAATGAATATCTCATTTTGATCATTCTCGAGAATAACTTCACCACAAACATCTTTCTGGGACATCCAAGTTCTCATCAACCTCTTCATCAATTCATATATCTTCGTTCAGATTCATAGGCAACAATATAAAGATCTTAAACTGGTCGGGTGAAAACATATATCTAACATATGACCCCCTTTCATGAAGCATGTTAATTCGCAAATAACATGTGGATTAATTAGTTTCTAAATTAGAGATTATAGGACCTTCACCCACAAGGAAAAAGAGAAGAAGATGAACACAAATTTCATTATCATGGAGCGATGATTGACATGCGAATAAAGTTTTATTTAATCCGCCACTCGACTACCATCCAAGTTAGTGTCACCTGGTAGTCATTGGCGGATGTACATTGGTCTGAGGGTGTTCACTGGAACCCCCTAAAAACGACTTACCTCTTTATATAATTTTTCTGAACCCCCTGAAATTTTAAACTTGCATTAGTACCCGTAGATTCACACTCAATTTGCACCCAATTTTTAATAAATATATCTTATTAATCTTTGTAAGAGATTATTTATAAAACTTTAGAAAGTTTTTACCGATGTCACATACTTTTATGGACCTAAATAGGAGAGAGCGTGTAAACTTGGAGACTAATTTGGCGATTTACTCTTAAATAAATTCAGAGTTAGATAACTTGATTTCTTAATTTTGGTAAATAAAATGACGATATTTGGAAAAAAAATTAAACAATCTATGAAGCAACTTCTTTTACAATGAATTTGTTTTTACCCCCCTTGGCCTAAGGTCTTCGATCCACCACCGGTAGTGCTGACGTATCATTCAATTCCATGTGGCAATGTTGACGGGTCATGTCCAGTGGCGGATCCAGAAATTTGCAGTGGTGGGGGCGAAAAAATAATCTAATATGTCTCCTTAGAAGAAAAATATTATAAAGATTTAAAAAATACACATTCTCACGATAAAAAAGAGTAGATGCCAAAATAGATACAAAAATTAATACTTATTTAGCCTGTAAGAAATGAAAAGTATCAATTTAGTCATCAAATATCTGTAAAATTAATCATTTTAAAAGAATTCAGGGACATTTTAGTCCTCTTTAGAGATTAGTTTAACTTATATTTAGTTTTTTAATAATTAAACTAATGCTTTCCATTTTTTAGAGAGTAATAAAATTAGTACCAATTTTTCTCACTTATATTTCTTATAATTTTCTACAAACATTTTAAAAAACTAGTAGTTTATGGGGGCAAACCCTATTATTTTATGGGGGCAAAAGCTATTTTTATTAATGATCACTAGTAAAATATTTTTAAGGTGTGGGGGCAATTGCCCTCACACCTCTCCCTCTGCATCCGCCACTGGTCATGTCAGTGCCACGGCGACACCATCATCCAATGTGGTGTTGGCATGTGCCACTGATGTCTTTAATTTGACGTCATCCTTTGTCTGTTGCGTTATCTTTTTCTGACAGTATCAACATGGACCAAAACAAAAACATTTTAATTTTGCAAAGAGACAATCCATCAATTTTGCAAAGACAATATATATAAATATATATATATATAGAGAGAGAATTATATCAAACCTTTTGATCTCAAACTTATTATTTAAAACAACACAAAACTACATTGCATGATCAATAAAAATATATCTTCTTCAAAACTATATTGTACTCACATATACCATCACTATGATGTATATGTTGTTGTAAAATGATAAAAAAAAAAAAACATTAGTAGTAAAGACAAAACCAATCACTTATATATGCCTCATAGGATCCAAGGCTCTTGTAGTTCACTTTGATGAGTGGAGGAGCATATACATAAAAAAAGTTGGACAAAAAAATAAATGAAGTCTATCTGGAAAAAAATAGAAACAACCTATGATTTATGTAGTTGGATTTGTTTAGATAAACTTTTGTTTAAAAGTCAATTTTATATCTATGTTTTTCGTAATACTAACCTTAAAATAAGAGAAATAAAATTGAGATGAATATTTCCTTATATTGACATTTTAACAACCTCAATTAACTACAGATGATACAGTTTTCAAAAAATATTAATACAGGTGATATTGTTTGCCGCCCAAAAATATTAGGGTTATTAATGACTCATAAAAGGGAGACTGCCTCACAAATATGGGACTGCCTCCCTGCTTGGTTTCTAGGAACATGCCGGGCCATTGGGTTATATAGATTTTTTAAGTCTTTTATGGCTAAGATAATCACATAAGGCCTCAAGTCATACGCATAAAATCAACCATTGACTTTATTAATCCATATCTATCATGCACTATTCAAATGCTATTCTACTGTTGTAAACACTCTATTATGAGTTGTGGCCAATTGTTTAATGCTCTGCGCGTGGTCATGTTATAAGTTATAACAAATGCCTTATAAAATTTAGTTGCAAAGTCGAGGTATCAGAGTCATTTTCAGAAAAGATTTCCCAAAAGGTCAACCAAATTTAAGGGATTTAATTCTTGCATCCCTGTTTGCCGACCAAAAACTACTGCTAATATAAGTTGGGAAACATGGCAAATTGCTAAATACTGTAACTGCATAATTAAGCTTGAATATTTAAACTTATAGCAACATTTTACTTGCAGTGTGAATTTTAAACCAGTTGCACAGTAAAATGTTAGAATCTTGGCCACAGAAGTAGGCAGAAAAGTAATCTTCCAGTCCATAATATAAGAGAAAAAAAAGTGAGTTTTGTGGTCCACAATATAATAAATAGACACAAGTGTCAACGGGTATATTAAATGATCATTCACAAATTTACCCCTATTTAAGTGATGTAGTTAATAACGATGTTATTTATTAGGAATGTAAATCAATATTTAATGAAAAGGGCAATCTTGGAAAGTAGATAAACTTTTAGCCTTATTAAATGATAATAGTTGATTTCAATGTCATTCATTAGTTTGTGTAATGTGTTTTTTCTCTTATATTGTGGACCGGAGCGGTCCACAATATAAGAGAATGTCCACAATATATATATATATATATATATATATATATATATATATATATATATATATATATATATATATATATATATATATATATATAAGAGAAAAAAGTGTGTTTTGATGGTCCACAATATAAGAAAGAAGCACAATTTTTAAGATGTATTAAATGATCAATCCCAAATATGCCCCTATTTAAGTGGTATGGTTAAAAATAATGTCATTAATTAGTAGTGTAAATCATCATTTAATAAAAAGGGCAATCTTGGAAAGAAGGAAAATTTTTAGTCTTATTAAATGAGAATAGTTGATTTCAATGTCATTCCTTGATCCGGTGATGTTGTATTTTTTTACTTATATTGTGAACCGGAAGTAGTATTTATTACTCTTAACTTCTTTGTTAAATTTCTTAGTAAATGTCATTTTCAATCAAAAACTCTTGTATGAGGAACCCAAATGTCTTTTTTAACTTCTTTGGTAAATGGATAATGGCTATACACTACAAGAATTACTTGCATTACTGGCGGAACATTTCTAGCAGAATCAGTCTGCCAGTAAGTTTTTTGGCGGAATTTGGCAATTTCTGGCAGATTTAGCCTGCCAGTACGTTTCTGGCGGATCTTATAACATTTCTGGCGGATTTAAACGGCCAGTATGTTTATTGGCGGATTTTTTATGCACTTCTGGCGAAATTTGGTTGGGATATTAAAAATATTTTTTAAATAAACAGATCCGCCAGTATTTGCAGTTACTGAGGGATTGAACACATTACTGGCGGATTTGAAATTCGGCTAGAAATTGCAGTTACTGGCGGAATTATCAGCCAGAAAGAAATTTCCGCCAGTAACTGCACTTTCTGGCCGAATTTCAAATCCGCCAGTAATGTGTTGATTCCGCTAGTAACGTTTGTATTCCGCCAGTAATTGCAGTTACTGGCAGATTGGAATGGGTGAGGCGCTGTTGACCGTATATTTCCTCCAGTAAGGACATTTTTTGGCTAAATTTGAATTCCGCCAGTAACGCTTTAAATCCGCCAGTAACGTATTGGTAGCCTCGAAATGACGCGTTGAATCCGCTAGTAACGCATTCAATCCGCCTGTAACGTATTGGACGAATTAAATTCCGCCAGTATTGCTACATTTCTGGCGGATTCTCAATTATAGTTGTTGCCCTCTTCACCTACTTATAAGTCATCCGCTTCTCAAATCTTTCCATCTTCATTTTACTCTCATCTTCATTTTTTTTCAAACTTCTCTTCTCCTCTCTTCTCACATTCTAGTTTTCTGTAATCTCTTCTCTTCTGTTCTCAACAGCTTCCTCAACAGCAGCTCCACCAACTCCAGCAACCACATCAGCAGCTCCAGCAACCCCAACAACAGTTCAACACAGACACCAACACTGATACTTATTTTAATTGGTTTGCGGATGACGGCGATAACAACAACCACAACAGCTCTGGAGACTACTATGGAGATAACTAGTGGTTTTATTGGATATTTTAATTTGCATTTGTAATGAATATTTCAAGTTATATTTTGTTAAGGATATTTTAATTAGTACTTTGTTGAATGAAATTTATGAAAATTTTATCATTATCAAAAATTATTCGATTATTGTTTTAATTTTTGAATTAAATAAACAAATTAAAAAATAGTTTTTTAAAAAAACGAATTAAAATATTTAAATAATATTAATTTTTTAAATCTACGAATTTTAAAATAATTTTAAACAAATTTTAAAATAATTGTAAATGATTTTTTTTTAAAAAAACGCATTTTATAAATATTTTTTTATAAAAATAAAATACATTACTGGCGGAATTGTGTCGTTTACTGGCTGAAAATCCGCCAGTAACTGTTACCTGCGATCGTTTTTCTGGCGGACTAAATCGACCACTAATGTTCTATTTCTGGCGGATTTTGTCCATTACTGGGGATTTGGTCAGTCAGTAATACACAAAATTCTTGTAGTGATATTTGCAGGGGGTAATATATATTTAAGCCTTTTATTTATCTTTATTCTCCTTTCTTTTTTGCTCTAACTCTCTCATTTCTCTTTACTATATTTTAAATTTTCAAATTTTAACAATTTTAATATCCAATTTTTCTTTATCAATAAGTTTTTTTCCTTCTTTCGAAAATTTAAAATTTTAATACAATTTTGCTGTTCAAAACAAAAAATAATACAATTTTATTTTTTAGGCTCTATGGGAAATATACATGTGCTGACATAGTATTATCGTCTTAAAACGTAAATTAAGACAATTTTTTCACTCTTTCAAACCTTTCGCGCGCACTTTTTTACTTTCTTTCGGTCTTTTTGAAACATTTATCACTTTTTCCACTCACTCATTATTTTTTACGAGATAATGTTCGGACTAATTAAATTTTATCTAGGTTCTCTTATAGAAATAACATGACGATACTCGTGCATATGCACATATATACTGTTAGTTTTTCTTAAAAGCAAAAGAGTTGATATAAAAATATTTAGGATACTAAAAACTCTTAATCACGGAAATCCAAGTTTACCAAATAGTATGAACATGGAATTTGTAGCAAATCGACATGTGTGGCAAATCAAAATAAGTCTTTTTCAATGGTATGGGTACAAATAGATGTACTTGGCAGAATACGAATAGTATGGACGAAGACTTAATTTTCATTGGTAGTATAGGAAGTGTATACATATAGTAGTAACTTTTAGGTATATAGAAAGAGGCAATGTATATCAATACAATGAATTAATTAGCATGATTCGCGGGGCCTGCTAATAGAGCTATGTACGGCTCTTCACAATATATTTCAAGGTGCTAGTTGTATCATTGACATAATTTTAACATAATTAAATGAAATTTCCTCAAGTTTATTCGCGGCAATTATTCTCCGTCTAAATGATGCAATGAAACAACTCTAGGCGTGGGTGATCATTTTAATACCCAAAATAGTGATTTATGTCAATGAACACGTTATCAATAATATGTGCCCTAAGAAGTAGACAACATTAAATTATGTCTCCCCACTAAAATAAAACCCATGATTATCAGTCCAGTCACAAGTATTGAATCTTTAAACAGATTCCTTGATTATCGAAGGGTCATCTAAATAGATTATATCTCAATTAACAAATATCAGACCCATCAACAACAACTCATACTACTAGTAGTATACTATATATCTAACACAACTCTTCGATTGTTGAAAAAACTGTACCCATCTTGTTAATGAAAATTGTCTACTTATAATGGTTATCTTGTTTTGTGACTGAGCACTCATCTTGAACAACACGTGAACAATTTACAGATGGATATTTTTGGATTATATTTTAGCCTCTTTAACAAAATTTTCTAGTCCCATTTTATATATAGGACAATTTTGAAGTTATAGATGTATTACTTATTTTTTCGCAATAATACTCCTAATTAAAATAGGAGTCCTAATAATTTATGGGTGATTTTAGAAAAAACAACAAACAATATTATTGACAAATCTAATGTACTTTCTGTCAAAAAAAAAAATCTAATGTACTAGTAACTAATTTTCTTAGTACGTGTGGTTTGGTCAAAAAAGTGAGTTTTTTAGAAAAAAATGAAACAATCGGGATGATAGTATCTACCACCATCAAAGTTGTTAACCGAGTGGTGTGGTTGAACGGTTGTGGCTCACCCTCCCTTAACCGATTCTCGAATTAGGTATGGAGTAGCGAGGGAATTAATCACTTCGTTTAGCGGTGAATACCCTGATCTCGACCAAAAAAAGTATCTACCACCATCAAGGAAAAAAAACAAACAAACGCTAAGATTGTTTATTTGATTTTATTAAAAAAAATCATTTTCAAATCTACAAATATCTTGTTGTTTGTACCCAAAAAAAAATCTTATTGTCATAAAAATCTACAAATATCTATATTTTATTATTCAAATTAGAGTTGATATCCGATGAAGGACACTTTTTTTATCAGACCACGCGGATTCTTCAGATACAAACTGTTCTGCACTGTACTTCCGACCTTGAAGGGTGGTCCGAGGTAGTTAGTGGTTGATATCCTTAGTCAATGACCGTATCCGATCCTGCTGGTGTTGTACCTGCAAAGTTACTCTGATGCTAAAGTCAATGGAATAGTCTTAATGAAGTGATAAATACGAGTATGCTTACCATTAATGAGGCAATGAATGTTGTATTTATAGAGTGGGGTGGGGTTGATTCCAATGAATCAGGACCGTCCGATCTGGTGGTTTGATCTGAGCCCTTGATGTTCGGACTGGGCCCTTTGATATTGGGCTTTTGCGTGGTGTGAATAGATGCGAAAGAAGGGGTGTATGTGGTCAAAAGACTAACCATAACAGTTGCCCCCCAAGTCTGGTCGTCTTAGAGGCGATCTTGACTTGACGAGATTATGATGACTTTTCATGATCTCCGAACGAGCTGTGATTTTTCAGACGTTGCTACGAGATGGGGAGGCGATCTTATCTGTTCGATGTTTGATGAGACACGAAGCGTTTTTTCTTACCGATGTCGAGTATGGTCTGATAGTGATGAAGTGAATTTTGACCGTTATAATAATTTCGAATTGGTGCCTTTGCATTTATTGCGCTTGTCAGAGCGCGTTTCCCAATGGCGGCTAATGATGGTGACGCTTTGGTAGGCGTATGCGTGTGTTGAAAGCCTTTGATGGGATGGGTCGATTCGATTTAGGCCCAATCCAGTTCTGCGAGGCCCACTATAAATAGGGGTTAGGTCCCCTGCTTTATTCCTGATTGCCAATTTGCTCTGCATACCGATCTTCATATCCGAGATTAAGTTCGTCGATCAGGAGGATAGTGGCTAGAGTTTCACCATTCCAGTGGGTTCAAGTGCTCGGCTTTCGCAGAAGATTATCAGCGAGAGCTTTGTTTGTGCGAGGTTAGTTCTTTTCTCAATCTCTCTATTGTTTTTTCTTTGAATAGTCAGATTTGCCCCCATTTCTTTAGTTGCCACAGGGTGGGGGTTGTCAGGTCGGTTTTAAGATCAGTACGGACCCGTTAGGTCGTTACTCCTGACTTTCCCATGCCCCCATTCCTGCAGGTTTTAAAACTGGCGGTTACCAAAAAAACTCGTAGGCAGATTTCCCAGCAACCCCCGCAACTTGCGAGCGTGATGGCCTCTAGTGGAGAGAATGTCGATGGTCGTCGTTCCAACACTGTCCCGGTTATTCCCGAAGTTCAAGATCATCCTGATTCAGCCCCGACCAGCGAACAAGTGGAGGACGATCCTGAGGTTGGTCGTCATACTTCTGATGATGGGGAGCAGTCTTCTGAGGATGTGGTTGTCGTTGGTGTAAAAAACACGGAGACCGATGTCGTCGTGGTGGAGACGGCGTCTTCTGAATTGATGCATTCCGATGATGAGCAAGGGTCTTCGCATACTCAGGAAGTTGCCGTTGACGTCGCTGCCGAGGCTGATGATCGTACATCTGCTTTGACTGATGGTTATTCTAGCACTGGTCCGGGGCGAGTCGATCTTCCTATGCCTTATGACGTGAATGTTCCTCGCATTCTTAATTAGGTCGCTTCTTCTGTTACTGAAACAAGATCTCTGTACGAAGCAGGGGAAGATATGAGCACTTTTGTAGATAAGTTATCCATTCGGGGCCGACTTTGGAACGTCGAGGGTATGAGATCCGATGAGCATGCAGCGACCTGGCCAGGATCCTTGAAATTTGTCATGTATGATGTATTGGTATCCGATATGCATATCCGTCCACCGTTTACTAATCTTCAACAGACTGTTTTGGCGAGATTGGAATTGGCACCTTCGCAACTTCATCCCAATGGTTGGGCGTTTCTTCGAGCCTTTGAATTGATATGCCTCGAACTTGATCGTCCAGTGTCCGCCGATCTATTTTTTCATTTGTTTGAGGTAAATAGGAATAGTGAAAGAGGCGAGGAAGGAAACGCTTGGGAGCATGTGAGCCTTCGGTCTCTGAAAGGTGCCAAGATTTTCCGGGCTTATTCAGATTCGCTGAAGGGGAGGTGGAAGGAGCTTTTTTATTTCGTGGAACCGGTGAACAGTGAGGCAATTGACCATGTGGGGAGATTTGATTCGGATGGGCAAACTTTGGTGTCCACTAAGTTTCCCATAGGATGGGGACTTGGTCATTATAACCGATCTCCTAGATCCTATCATGTCGGCGAATCTCATCTTTGCCGTGCTGATATCCTGACCAGAGATATTTTTTTGTTTATTTCATCTCAAGTGCCCTATACCAAGCATAAATACCAAGGCATTCCTATCGATCGTCTGGTTAAATGTGCTACCAGAAGAAAGGTTATGGGGGTTCTAGGTAGGGTCGTATTTTGATCTGTCAATTTATCTTTTGGCAGATAATTGTTAATGATTTTGACTAATTCGTCCAATTTTTTCTTTGTTTTCAGATACGATGGCAGGAAGTAGGATTGCTCAATTGAGAAGGATGGCGTTGGAGAACCTGGGGGTCGAGGAAGGTGATCATGCAATCCCAGAAGTTCCAGAAAATATTCCCGATCTAAGCGGTGCCGTTCTTCCCCAATCAGGACCGTCCACGAGGAACAGCTCCAGGAGAATCCTGGGGAAGATCTTCAGCATCGGAAGAGAAAACCGGCGAATGAGGGAGCCTCTTCAAAGCAGGTGAAGAAGAAGAAGGTGATGATTCCAACAGATTCTAAGTCTTCCAAAGGGCATAGATCTTCTAAGAAAGCAACTCCTGTTCCCGTGGATGCGAGTTTTATGGAAAAGAATATGGAGGAATACCTTACCGATCCAGTTAGTGCGGCCGCAAAGCTGTTTGTTCACTTGGCCGATGTTACCAAATTGCAGAGGGAGGAGATGGAACGTCGTCATGAAGGTGAGGTGTTCTTTCTGGAGTTCGTTTGCCGTTCTTTTTACCTACCTTATTGACTTTTATTTGTTTTTCAGAGTTGGTAACCAGTGAGAGGGCCAAGTTATTCAATGCTCTGAAAGAACTGGCAGAAAAGAATAAAGTCCTGGGTAACACTCTGAACGACTTGAAGACTTTGAAGGCTTATGTGGATGATCTTGAAAAATCCCATAATTCTGCTAAGTCGCAGATCGAGGATAGCACTGTTCGCATCGGTCAGCTGAACGATCGGATTAGAGTGCTTGAAGGAGAGAGGGAGATTGCTGAAGATACAATTAAAAGGTTGGAGGATCGGATTCAAGAGCTGATGGCGTCGCTGAAAAAATTCGAAGAGAACAAGGCTGGGACTAGTTCCACTCCTGAAGATCGATGCGCCGTGCTTGAGAAAGAGCTTGCCCAAACCCGCACTGAGCTGATAAAATCTAAGAAGGAAGCGCGGACTGCTGCCGATCTTGCTCTGGAAATGGCAGGAGATGGCTTCGATCTTGCACTTGATCAAATTGCTCTTGTTTATCCTTCTCTTAATCTTGACAGAGCCGTCCTGAATGTGGATCATGAGATCGAGGGAGACCAGATCGTGAAGGTCGATATCAAGACTAATGTGAAGACCGTGGTTCATCCCAGGTCTGCCTGATTTATGTTCAGATCCAGTTTTGTAAGAGATCCAGTTTTGATTTAGTTTTTAGTTTTTGTTTATAAAACTTGAGGTCTCGGCCGTTTCCGAGGTGGTTGTAATGAAAGTAATTTTGTATTCGTCACCGTAATTACCAATTTTCATAGTCTTGACTTTATAGTTCTTGATAAGAAAAAACTTGATAAGAAAAAAAAATGATAAGTGTGGGACGTAGGTATAAAAAGGTTTGAGAGGAGCTCTTCAAATGTTTTTAGAGAGGACCTGTTTAGAATTCTCGTAGGTTTTAAAAAGGTTTGAGAGGAGCTCTTCAAACGATTTAGAGAAAACCTGTTGAGAACTCTCGTAAGATCGGGCCTAAGGACAGTTTACCAGGACTCGGCCCAGATTTAACTCGTCCATTAGGGTTCTTGGCTACTAAGGCCAATGATCGAGTTAAGGAGAAATCCTTAACGGACCTTTTGTACCTTTTGGGCAGTTTACCAGGACTCGGCCCGGATTGAACTCGCCCCTAAGGGTTGTGACTGCTTTGGCCACGTATGGAGATCTTATGAGATCGGTCCTAGAAGTATTAGTGAAGGAGTTTGTAGATTTATAGTGGTAGGGACTACCGTTACACGAAAAATGGCACACGCAAAACCGTCGTGTCCTTAAATGTAATAGCTTTTCAACTTTGTGGTGTTCCAGCTTCGGGGGATCTCCTTTTTGCAAAGTGTTTCCAATTTGAAAGCCCCGGTACCGGTCTTACTTTTAACACGGTAAGGTCCTTCCCAATTGGGTGCTAATTTTCCTTGCGAAGCATTTTTCAAACCAATGTCGGCTCTTCGAAGGACTAAGTCGTCGATTTCGAAATCTCTGGGGATGACCTTGGCATTGTATCGAGTTGCAACGCTTTGTTTGACGATGGCTTCTCGAAGTGTGGCTCGTCCTCGAACTTCGTCGATGAGATCGAGGTTTTCTTTTAAAGCTCGGTAATTTTCTGCGGGTTTTTTGGGATTCGCTACTCTCCAACTTAGCTCGCTGATTTCCACCGGGATGACCGCCTCGCTGCCATAGGATAGCCGGAACGGCGTTTCTCCCGTTGAGCTTTGAGGGGTTGTTCTGTAAGCCCAGAGAACATATGGGAGTTCTTCTACCCAATTACCTTTGGCGTCGTTCAGTCTTTTTTTCAAACCGTTAAGGAGTATCTTGTTGGCTGCTTCTACTTGACCGTTAGTTTGCGGGTGTTCTACGGAAGTAAAATGATGATTGATTTTGAAGTCGGACATCACTTTCCTGAAACCTTTGTCGGCAAACTGAGTCCCATTATCAGTGATGATCGATTCGGGGATCCCGAATCTGCTCATGATGTTCTTTTTGAAAAATTTCAGACAGTTCCTCGCGGTTATGGCGGCTAAGGGCTCTGCTTCAATCCATTTGGTAAAATAATCAATTGCTACTATGAGAAATTTGTTTTGGCCTGGAGCAGTTGAGAATGGACCTAGGAGATCTATTCCCCATTGGGCAAAGGGCCATGTGGAGGATAGATTTCGAAGTTCGGATGCTGGGGCGACGTAAACGTTGGCGTAGATCTGGCATTTTTTGCACTTTTTGACGTAGTTTTTGGCATCGCCTTCCATGGTCGGCCAATAATATCCTGTGCGTAGGGCTTTTTGAGCTAGGGAACGGGCGCCAAGATGTTGCCCACATATTCCTTCATGAATTTCAGCTAGGACGGAATGTACTTGTTCCCTTTCAATGCATTTTAATAATGGTGAGGAGAGGCTTCTCTTGTACAATGTATTATCTATGACTGAGAAGGCGGAGGCTTTTCTCCTGATGATTTTCGCTTCTACCGAATCTGGAGGTTCAATTCCTGTCTTGATGTATTCCAATATTGGAGTGATCCAACTTTGGTCCTCCTCAATCGAACAAATTGCGGAACTATAAGTCGGAATAAGGGAGATACTGGGTCTTCTAAGTAGTTCTTGGATGATCGTCCGGTGATTACCGGCGACCTTGGTGCTGGCGAGTTTTGATAGGATATCCGCCCTCTGGTTCTGGGATCTGGGGATGTGCTTTACTTCGGCTGTTCTAAACTGTGTGAGTAACTCTCGGATTCGGAGTTGGTATTTCAGCAGGGTTGGATCCTTGGTCTCAAATTGATTGTTTATTTGTGAAACGACCAAGAGCGAGTCCGTGTAGAGATTGACCTGAGAGACTCGTAGGTCAATTGCTAATCGTAAACCTGCGATGCAAGCCTCGTATTCTGCTTGATTATTAGTTGTTTGGAAAGCGAAGGTAAGGGAGACTTCAATGATTACTTTATCCGGGCTTTCCAACATTAAACCCGCGCCGCTTCCTTTGGGGTTGGAAGATCCATCGACGTGTAAAGTCCAGATGTCGTTAATAGGATCAGCAGGAATCATTTCTGCTACAAAATCTGCTAGAACTTGGCCCTTCATCGTTGTACGGGATTCGTACTTGATTCCAAACTCGGAGAGCTCTACCGCCCATTTGATCATTCTTCCGACAAGGTCGGGTCGGTGTAAAATCTGCCTTATTGGATAGTTGGTGCGTACGACTATCTGGTGTGCCACAAAATATGGTCGGAGGCGTCGAGCTGCGACGACCAAGGCGAGGGCGATTTTTTCTATTTGCTGATATCTGCATTCGGGTCTCTGGAGTGCTTTGCTTACAAAGTAGATCGGACTTTGACCAGTTTGTGTTTCCCGGATAAGAACGGCGCCCAAAGCTTCCTCCGAGATTGATAGGTATAAGTACAGAGTTTCTCCCTCGTATGGGCGAGTTAGGATGGGTGGTTCTGAAAGTGCTTTTTTGAGTTGTTGCAAGGCTTCGTCTTGTTCGTTTGTCCAGTTGAACTTTTCTTCGTCGTCCTCCTTTTCTTTTTTCAAAAGCTTGAATAAAGGGAGAGATTTGAATGCCGCATTTGACAGGAATCGTGATAAAGCGGCGATCATTCCATTGAGTTTTTGGACCTCTTTTTTGGAAGTTGGAGTCCGCATTTCAGTCACAGATTGACATTTGTCGGGGTTTGCTTCAATTCCCCTCCTTGTTAAATAGAAACCGAGGAACTTTCCAGCTCGGACCCCGAAAGTGCATTTTTCTGGATTTAGTCTCATGTTATTTTTCCTGATTTCAGCGAAGATTTCTTGAAGGTCTTTTACGTGGTCGTTTTCCCGCTCACTTTTTGCAATCATGTCATCAAGATAGACTTCAACGGTCTTGCCTATCTGTTTTTGAAAAACTTTGTTCATCATTCTTTGATAAGTGGCTCCGGCGTTTTTTAAACCGAAGGGCATAACTCGGTAGGCGAAGTTACCTTGGTCCGTCATAAAAGCAGTCTTCTCTTGATCGGGAGGAAACATGGCGATCTGATTGTAACCAGAGTAAGCGTCCATGAAAGAAAGTAGGCGAAAACCGGAGGCATTGTCGACGAGGCGATCAATACTTGGGACTGGAAAGGCGTCTTTCGGACAGGCTTTGTTTAGGTCGGTATAATCGATGCACATACGCCATTTACCGTTGCTCTTTTTAACTAGTACTGGATTGGATAACCAAGTCGTGTATTTGACTTCTGTTATAAAGTTTGCTTTGATTAAATCTTCGACAGTTTTTGCGGCGGCGATGGTCTTCTCTCCACTCTGAGCCCGTCTTCTTTGAGAGACCCATTTTGCTTCTGGATTAACGGCGAGCTGGTGACATGCTACTTCTGGCGGGATTCCGGGCATATCGTTCGCCGACCAAGCAAAAAGATCGGAATGATCTTTTAAGCAACGAGTGAGTTCGATTTTTACTTCTTCGGATAGGTCTGCTCCAATCTTTACCGTTCTGGTAGGGTCGTCTCCGAGTTGTATTTCGATGGATTCTCCATCAGGCTGGGGTCTTCTCATTTTCTTTTTGAGTTCTCTGGCCAACTCATCGTCATCTTCATTTTCCGAGCTGTCAGGGTCGTATCTTGCATCTAAATCGGTTAAGTTGACTTCGGCTGATCTTCCTGTAATTTCTTTATCTTTGGTTATCTCGGGTGAAAAACCTTCTTTATCTTGGGCCTTTTTTTCTGCTTTTGTCCATAGGAAGAAACATCTCGAGGCGGATTCAAGATCTGAGTTTAAGGTAATGACTTTGTTGCACAGAGAGTGGAATTTCATTTTTAAGTGAGTGGTGGAGGTTACTGCTCCGAGCCTTCCCAGAGTCGGTCTTCCAATAATACAGTTGTATATCGATTCACATGGTAAGATGAGGAATTTTGTTTTGATGATTCTTATCAAAGGTTCCTCACCGTAGGAAACCATCAGTTCCAGGTGTCCAAGAGGTTTAGTTCGAGACCCATTGAATCCTGATAGTGCCGATCCTCTGTAAGGAGCGATGTCTTCTTTATCGATTCCCATTCTTTCCACGAGGTCGAGGAAAATGATGTCTGAAGAACTCCCTTGATCGACCAAAATCCTTCTAATCTCTTTATTGGCGATTACCGCCGTGATAACTAGTGGTACGTGTTTGTTAGGTTTTCCATCTAGAAGGTCTTCATCTCCAAAAGACAACGGAGGTCGGTTTGAAGGCGTTTGTGCGATTGAAGTGGACGCTATATTGAGTAGCTCTTTCCATTTTCGTTTCATTGTCTTCCCGGATTCTTCGTGGGCGAAACCTCTTGCGATCATCATCATCACGGACCGTCCTTTTGATTTCCTTGAATCAAATTCGTCGTCGTCAGACTCGGCTTTGACCTTTCCCTTTGTTCTGGGTTCCTGTTCCCGTTCTTCTTTTTTCTCGTCAGCTCGACGCTCTGGTTTGTTTACATAGCCGGCAAGTTTTCCCCTTTTAATCATATCCTCAATGTCATCTCTCAAGGCGTTGTAATGGTTGGTGTTGTGACCGTTACTTCGATGGTATCGGCAGTATTTGTTAGAACGCTGTCCTGGCTTGTTGGTGAGTGGTTTTGGGAATTTTTCGTCTCTGAACTCCGTGTTCCAGCATTCACCCAGAATTTGAGCTTGAGTGACATTGAGCTCGGTGTAGAATTGATGACGGTTCCGAGGTCGGGGATCCCTGGAGCCTCGGCCGTCGTTTTTCTGATCTCTTTCATTTGGGGGCTTTGATGATTCGATGATTGGTTGTGGTTTCTTACCGACCATCGCGCTTTCTTCTTCGTTGATAAAACATTGGGATAGCTGGAGGAAATCTTGGAGGTTCTCTGGCTCCCATGTGTTGATGTGTTTTTTGAATGGGCTTCCGGGACGCAGCCCCATTCCCATGAAGTAAACTCGGAAGGCATCATCGAGGTTCCGAACTTGAACTGCTTCCTTATTAAATCTCTCTATATATTGTCTTAAAGATTCGGAGTTCTCTTGGATGATGGACGCCAAGATGTTTTTGTTTTTTGGCTTGCTTTTGGAATGGGAAAAATTAGCTGAGAATAATTTGGCCAGTTGGTCCCACGAGGAGATTGTGTTTGATTTGAGGGTCTCAAACCATTCTGATGCTATTTTTTCCAATGTTAGGGGGAAAATTCGGCATTTCATTTCTACGGGGACGTTGCGATACTGCATTACTGTGTCGAAGTAACTCAAATGTCTGTCTGGGTCGCCCGTTCCGTCGTAGGTCTTCAATCATTCTGGAGGTTTTTCGAGATATCTGGGCACCGGGTATCGATCAATTTTATTCGTAAAAGGGCCTTTGCGTTCGGTTGTTTGATTCTGCGGTGGAGATCGGTGCCGATGGTGCGGGTGCCTACGGTTTTGAGGGCGATATCTTCGAGGCGAATATTCTCTACTCCTCGATCGTTGCCTAGGAGAAGAGGATGCTAGAGAAGAACGTACTTCGGGTGAAGAGTCGGTGTCTGCCCTACCGACGCATGGCGAACGGGAAACTTTCCTTTCGAGCCTACGAGGAGGAGAACGATGGTAGTGTCGCCTTCTGGGTGGAAATCGATGGCGCTTTCGAGTAGGATTTCTTCTTTCGGATGAATCTCGGTCGGGCGAGACTTGGCGCCTTCGAGCCGGATTTCTTCTTTCGGATGAATCTCGGTCGGGCGAGACTTGGCGCATTCGAGCCGGATTTCTTCTTTCGGCGGAATTTCGGTCGGGCGAGAGCTGGCGCCTTCGAGCCGGATTTCTTCTTTCGGATGAATCTCGGTCGGGCGAGACCTGATCCGGGATATTCCGAGCTCGGAGCTCCGCCACCTGTGCTTCAAGATCCGTCAATCGGTAACTCCTCTCTTGGTTTGCCAATTCATGTCGATTGAGCAGCAGGACGAGCTGTTGGACAGCATCGGTCGGGACAGAAAGTTGATTTTGTGGAGGTACGCGATTCCTTGCGGAGCTTCCGGGTACCAAAACGAGGTCCGGAATTTGATGTTGGGCTCGCCCTTGATCGGAGTTTGGAAGGTTCTGAACGAATCCGTCCGGGGTTGCCTGAGGTTCGGCCAAATGGGGCATGACCGGTCTCAGGATTGGGTCGGGATGGATTCCCACTGTGTGGCTGTTTGCCTTGGAACGAAGATTTCGAGTCGTCATTGATTAAGGCGAGGGGAGAAGATCTTGGTTCTGAGACCTCCCACTGTGGTCGCCAATGTTCTGCACTGTACTTCCGACCTTGAAGGGTGGTCCGAGGTAGTTAGTGGTTGATATCCTTAGTCAATGACCGTATCCGATCCTGCTGGTGTTGTACCTGCAAAGTTACTCCGATGCTAAAGTCAATGGAATAGTCTTAATGAAGTGATAAATACGAGTATGCTTACCATTAATGAGGCAATGAATGTTGTATTTATAGAGTGGGGTGGGGTTGATTCCAATGAATCAGGACCGTCCGATCTGGTGGTTTGATCTGAGCCCTTGATGTTCGGACTGGGCCCTTTGATATTGGGCTTTTGCGTGGTGTGAATAGATGCGAAAAAAGGGGTGTATGTGGTCAAAAGACTAACCATAACACAAACCTTGAATTTGCAGATGGAATTAGCTTGGAAACCAGAAGAACCAAGTATTTTCCAGGTTGTTTAGAGCACATCTCAACGTGACCAATTATGTTATAGGAGCCGACATTCCGAAGTGATGACGTGGAATTAAGAGAATCTCAGCCAATGAGAGGGTGCATAGGGGCTGGTAAAATATAGGTGAAGATGATGTGGCATAGATAATGAGCTTTATGTATATATCTTCTTGTTCATGAATCGTGATGTGTCGTATAAGGTTAAAATTAAAGTTCTTATTTCTTAATAAAGCAGAGCTTTCATTTGATGATTTATATATGAATGAATGAAATACTAGGCTCATTAATATATGAAATACCCACCAAACTCTAATAGGTATGGTAAAATTTTCCTTAAATCACTGTCAAACATCTAAGGAAGTATCTCGGAATACATTGAATAGTCTAGTTGATATGTGTTGTGCTACATTTGTACTTAAGGGTACATAATGGGATATTCTATTTTACACAAAAAATTTATTATTTTAGTTAAAAACATTTGGAAAAATACCTTGATTTGGTCCCTGATAATTTTCTTGCTGGACAAATTCGTCTCAAACAACTTTTTTTGGGACAAATTAGTAACTCAAAATTTCAAAACGGGACACGATAGTTCATCCATCCATCAAGTGTTAAATATGTCGGCTAACAGCTCTTACGTGGCACGTTATGCGCCAACATGGCAGGTTAATTCACATGTAATATGTAACGCCCTAAAATTTAATCAAATTATTTCGAAGTTGGATTGCCGTAGGATGATTGTAAGAATTGAAATTATGGGCGTAGTAGCTATGTTGAAAACGAGTTAGATGATAATCACGTGTTGTGGGCTAGTTAAAAATAGCATTGGGCTCCCTTCCTATGTGGATAAAGTCCCAAATAATTTAGCCCATTATGTTTCTCACTTATTATAAGTGGAGAGGATTAATTTAGGGTTGAGAGAGAGAGGAATTTCGGATTAGAGCAGCCACCAAAGGGAGAGAAAAGAAGAGAGAAAACAATTCCCGTTTTTCTCAAACCTGTCACCGTAAAATTGCGATTCCGGTTTCGTTAACCGTTGGATCGTCTTCGTTTTTGGGCAGCAGGTTCGTAAGATATAGTTCTACACTTTCACCGTTAGGATCTTCAAAACGAGTTCTGAGGAGAGAGATATTGGCTTCGCACTGAAGCTGCAGTTTGGGGGAGTCGCCGTATTCGGAGATCGAGGAACGAGGCTAGGAGGGAGTTTGCGCCACCATAGTTGAGGTAAGGGTGGGCTTAACCTTGATAATGGGTTGATGATAATTATGTGTGGGTAGTCTAGGGTTTTGTTGAATTGTTCGTGTCGTTGCATATCGTGTTTTCGTTGAGATTGGTGCTTTGATGATTATTGCACGTTATTGTGATTTGTTTCGTTATTTGTTGTTGCGTGATTGTTGTATCACGATGATGGTGTTGTTATTGTTCGTGTTTTTGTTGTTGCTGTGCGTGGTTGATTGTTGTTGTCGCGTTGTCGAATTGTCGTTTTTGTTGTGGTGGTTGCGGTGTCGTTGCCGTTAGGGTTTGGTGTTTGGCAATTTAGCGATTCTGGACACAGGTTCGGTTTTTCTAAAACTGGCGCTGTTTGGTAGATCCAAAAATTATGAGGTTGATTGTTTTTGAAAATAGACTTAACGCCGGTCGTTTTGGCACTGGTTTCGTTAAATTCGGAGTTGTATAGCTCGAGTTATAGGCGATACAAGTTAGGTTAAAATTCTGGAAACGATTTGGGTATAGATTCTGTATTTCGGTGACTGGGAACGTTGTATTGACCGAAAAATTATGTGGTTTATTTTTCTGGAAAATAGACTTAATGCTTGTTAATTTGGCACTGGTTTGGGTGCGTTTAGAGTTGTGTAGCTCGAGATATGAATTCCACAAGTTAGAGTAAGATTCTGGAAACAATCTGGACACAGGGTCAGTGTTTTGGTTACCACGTTTTCAAAAGAACTCCTTTTCGAACGAATCCAATTTCTTTGAAAACTAGACAAAATTTGCCCCAGTTTATACACAAGTTTCATGCAGTTTGATTGAGTCTTGGTCACTTTGGAATTGCTTGAATTTGAAGGACAGAAACTGTCCTCTTTTGCAACTAGCCTGTGTGCTTTTCGAAAACTGTACCTATTGGACACTCTCCTTCAAAAACTGAACTTAGGGATGATAACCAGACCCATAGGGCTTTCCAACAAGTATTTATTTGTTGAAATCCGATGTCGTTTGCTATTTTAATTAATTCGCTGAAGTAGGTGCGATGTGCCTAGGCGCTGTGCGCCAGTCTTGTGCGTGGTGTGCGTGCGTTATGTCCGCGTTGTGGAGCCGTCTGGTGTTAATATTTCAGGTGCGGTGCTGGTATGCTCAGGAGAGTTTAGTGGTAGCTGTGATGCTACAACTTGGTGCTATTTTTGGTGAAATCATTTGTTTTGATTCTGGTGATATAGTATTTATTTTAAATACTTGTTATGGTGAGTTGGTGCATAATCATGGTGTCGCATTGTCATATGCATGTTTTGGTGATATAGGCTCTGCCTCTGGTGTTTATTGGTGATATGCCCGTCGTGGCTCATTTTGGTGATCGGTACCGCATGCATATGCCCAATGGAGGGGTTGCATATCATCCCATTGTCTATGAATGTTATAATTTTGGTGGTTCACTGTCAAATGGATTTTTTCTTTGGTATCTGGTGCTGTGATATGGTGTAATTGTATTGTGTTGCTGTAGTTACCTGATGCTAGCATATTTTTATCATCTGCTTATTATCTCTGTTAGACTCACCCCTTCTGCTTGGAATGTTGCTCTCATGCGGCAACGCTGCAGGTGATCGCTAGTGCTCGTGGAGGAATTGCTAGGTTTTGCTTCCTCTCTCGTTTGGGTCTGTGTCAGCTCTGATATGTAGCACCGGGGAGTCGTTAGTTATCGTTTTGAACTATTATTTTAGTTATTGGAAATTGTTTTAATTTATTTTGGAGATGTCTTTAATTGTTAATTCTGGAGATGTTTAAACTGGTTAATATTTCCGCTGCTTGGTGATTTCTTTTATATAAATTATTTTGGAGATTTTCCTTTTTTAAAAATGGTGAAAAAATGTAGCGCCCTTCGAGGTGACTCTGATAATTGTCTATTTAATTGTAATAGTAAAAGGGGGTGTTACATAATACGCTATTTAAGCCGAAATTTGTCCTTGGCTTAACAAACTCTGAATGCCCCCCCCCCCCCCCCCCCACATTTTGGGAAAAATTAGTCTTTAGACGTCTTCTTATTCAAATGTTGATTTCTGGAAATCAAAAACCATTTCACTATTTCCAAATGCAGAAGTAGAGATAGGGAGCAGCAACGTGAAACCCATTTTTTTCGTTTGGATTCATATTTATGTGATTTTTATTTGCATTTTATTTTTTTGATTTCTATATGTTCATTGTTGTTTGGTGTCTATGTCAGTGCATCAATTTTTGTTATGTAGAATGTGTTAGTGCTTGACAAATCTGTTAGTCCTAGAAATTATAACGCAAAGTTGTTATCATTAAGTCTTCTATATCCATATCACTATGTGTTCTGTACATTGCTGTCATTAGGGTTGATCTGAGACTGTAGTTGGTAGTGCTAATGTCGGGTCAAATCTCAATGTGTTGAACTCGATAGGGGGTATCTGCAAAGCCACTCCGACACACTAGTCAGTACTGAGAATTGTGGAGTATGCAGGAAAATGAGTAATGAGTACCTTTTGTGGCTATAGAGATCCATGCCAGCTCTGAGACGTTGGAACGATAAGATGAATCTGAGTTGTTGAGGCGTGATAAAGAGGGCCTTGGATATGGATCCTAGCTATTGGGCTGATCGATGTCCAATTGGGTAAGTGGGCCTCGTGGCCCAGTCCAGAATACAAGGTATTGGATATGGATCTTAGTTATTGGGCTGATGACCAGTTGGCATAGTGCATAGTGTGTGTCTCTCTCTCTCTCTCTCTGCGTTTGGAAATGGTCAAACGATTTCTAGTTTTCAGAAACTAGACATTTGAAGAAGAACTCTCTCTCTCTCTCTCTCTCTCTGCGTTTGGAAATGGTCAAACGATTTCTAGTTTTCAGAAACTAGACATTTGAAGAAGAAGGCTAATATGCCTTTTTAAAAAAATAGTATTTTCCAAGGCAAAGACCAATTTGAGCCGCAATAAGATATTACATGTCGGTTAACGTGACAGATTGGCAAATAATGTGCCACGTAAGAGTTATGAAGAATCCCAAGGGTTTACGGGCAATTGTAAAAAGTTGCATAGGCATAGGAGTAATTAAATGATGTTAGTGAGAGAGAGGAGTTGGGGTATAAAAAACGGCACTATGCAATTATTTAAGAATAAAGTAACATAGATTATTGCATCAGGTAGGCAGTCATGTTGTTAGTCCCAACTCCCAGCCCACATAAGTTTATTCTCAGTCACCCATTCATTTTTTGGACTTCTACTGTCTTATTCCCTGAACCCTTCTCCTCTCTCACTATCAACTCTCAACCTCTTTATAAACCCCTCATCCATCCCTTCTCCCTCACCACACAACACAACAAGGATTCTTCCAATTCTCTCTGAGCATACCCACCAAACCTAGTTATATATTGTCACTCACTCATTCATTCCTTCTGCTCTCTCTTCTCGTCTCAAAAACAGCTTAGTTGAGCTAGTCAACTCAACAACAACAACACCACCAACACCATGTACATGGATATGGATATGGATATGGATATGGACATGGATGCCATAAATGATTTCGACCTTTCAGGACACAGCACCATCACCAACACCCCATCTTCCGACGACGATTACGGTTGTAACTGGAACCACTGGTCTCCCATCATCAACTGGGATGCCTTTACTGGTGCCCCAGACGACTTCCACCACCTCATGGACTCTATCATGGACAGCAGAGCTGCCGCCGCCGCCGTCGAGCAGCTCAGCCCCTCCACCACCACAACAACAACCACAACTTCATCACAGGAGGATGAAGAAGAAGAAGCAGCAGCCGAAGAACAAGCTGAAGCGAGCGACGATTTAAAGGGGCTTAGGCTTGTGCACCTATTGATGGCTGGCGCGGAGGCACTAACCGGCGCGACAAAGAGCCGTGAACTGGCTCGAGTGATATTGGTTCGGCTCAAGGAGTTAGTATCCCACGCCCACGGCTCCAACATGGAAAGACTCGCCGCTTATTTCACTGAAGCCCTCCAAGGACTACTAGAAGGCGCCGGCGGTGCGCATAATAACAACCACCACGGCGGTAATAACAACAACAAGCATTACCTCACCACCTGCGGGCCCCATGACAACCAAAACGACATGCTCGCTGCTTTCCAACTACTTCAGGACATGTCTCCCTACGTCAAGTTTGGTCACTTCACAGCCAACCAGGCCATCCTTGAGGCCGTGGCCCACGATCGTAGAGTCCACATCATCGATTACGATATCATGGAAGGAGTCCAATGGGCCTCACTAATACAGTCACTCGCTTCTAGTAACAACGGCCCACACCTTCGCATCACCGCATTGTCCCGAACCGGAACTGGACGGAGATCCATCGCCACCGTTCAAGAGACCGGCCGTCGCTTGACGTCCTTCGCGGCGTCTATTGGCCAGCCTTTTTCGTTTCACCACTGTAGGTTGGACTCCGACGAAACGTTTCGTCCTTCGTCATTGAAGCTGGTTCGAGGAGAGGCTTTGGTTTTCAACTGTATGTTAAACCTTCCTCACCTTAGTTACCGTGCACCCGATTCGATTGCTTCGTTTTTGAATGGAGCTAAGGCGTTGAGACCGAGGCTGGTGACGTTGGTAGAGGAGGAGGTTGGATCTGTTACTGGGGGGTTTGTGGAGCGGTTCATGGATTCGCTTCATCACTATTCTGCGGTGTTTGATTCGTTGGAGGCTGGGTTTCCGATGCAGAGTCGGGCCAGGGCCTTGGTGGAGCGGGTATTTTTTGGGCCTAGGATTGCGGGGTCGTTGGGCCGGATATATAGGACGGGTGGAGAGGATCAGGAGAGAAGGTGGTGGGGGGAGTGGTTGGGTGCGGCAGGGTTCAGTGGAGTTCCCGTAAGCTTTGCTAATCAATGCCAAGCGAAGTTGTTGTTAGGTCTTTTTAATGACGGGTATAAGGTGGAGGAGGTTGGTAGTAACAAGTTGGTGTTGGATTGGAAATCAAGGCGTTTGCTTTCTGCTTCTCTTTGGACTTGTTCTTCTTCACATTCCGATTTGTAATTCTAGTTAGTCATTGACCAACTCGCTAATCAATCAATCATTCGTGTTGTGCTTCTCTAATTTAATTTGCTGACCCTACTCGGTAAACGGAAACAATGTATCTCTCAGAGTTATACTACTAGCTTTTTTTGGATAAGTTATACTACTAAGTACTAACAGTGAGAGAAGTTGCTTTGGATAGATGACTTGAGAGTCCGGGGAAAATACAAGCATACAAGCAAAAAAGAATGAAAGAAAACTGAAAAAAGTTAAATGCACATAGATAGAGGCACATCTTAGAATCTAAAAGGTAAATAGTGGTATTTCCGCCACTTTTTTTAGCAATTTTGGCTACAACATTTCACTTCCGGCTGGATTTTTGAATCAATTTGCAAAGCTATAATATGTGGGCTTGCTGTTTTTGAATCTTCTCTCTCTCACGTTTTCTCTCTCTTGGTCTCTCCGAAAATTCCTCTCCAATCCCTAAAATTTCGAAAATTTCTCTCTCTCTCTCTATTCTCAGATGAGAAACGACGCTGGTGGTGAAGTTGTGATGATGGAATGAGCTGGACTGCTTCTGTCCACACCTTCCTTCTTCTAATACAACCCCCTGCAGCTAATTGCACCCCTATTTTACTATTTCACCTCTTTTTCGTTTTTTTATCTATTTCTTTCCAAAAAACCATTTCTTTCACAAAAAATCTATAAAAAAAAATAAATATTTTCTCTACAAAAATATTAATAGGGGATTAAATCAACTGTACAGTCGGATTAGTCAGCTTTTTAGAGCCACAAATGAATCGTTATGGATCCGGTACTAAAATCTCTATTTAAAACAAACAACTTCTAAAATAAAAAACACAAAAACACAAACATCTCTTTTCTTTCAAACAAATACAAATATTCATAAATAGGGGAATAAGTCGATTTTACAATTGGATTAGTCATATTTTTAGGACAAATGAACTGATCACTCAAGAGTCCTAAAATCCCTAAATAAAAAGCACCAACAAACAATTTTTTTCTTCCACCTCTGTTATGGCTAAACGATTAGTTTGAAAAATTAGGCACTATTATTCCTTTTCGTTGGGGGAGGGGTTTACTTAATTTGTTGTTATTTTGATGCTTTTTTATTAGGCATTATTTTTCCTTTTTATACATTATCATACACTAATAGTTTTAACGTTAATGTTAACTTTTTTTATCTAAATTTGTTTCTTAGTATTTACATTCTTTATTAGTTGGTTGTAATATATGTCAACCAATATGAAAATAATTATAATGCAAGTATCTTGTATAACTTTCTTTTACACTCAATACATAAAATCATGTAAATAGAACCAAATGAAATTACTAAAACTTTCACCATTGGAATGTAACGAAACAAAAAAAAGTGATCATTGTCAATATAATGAGGTTATTATATATATATATATATATATATATATATATATATATATATATATATATATATATATATAACATGATTTTAAGTTGATTTTAAATTTACTTTACCTGTGCATGCACGGGTGCAAAATCTAGTAGATAGTAAAAAGTTAAAAGCAAACAAGCTCTAGGTCTAGTACTAGCAATTCTAGAAATGAAACGGATGCATGGATATTGGCACTCATCAATGGATACATGGTCTTAATTAAAAGATTGATCTGGATCAAATTTTTGTTTTACAAAAACAGTCACTTGTTTAAAATAAATTAATAAATAATTAAAATAAAAGTTGAATAAAAATCAAATACAAATAAAAAAATAAGAAAATTGGGATCATGTATGGTTTCTTATAAGCAACTCCATTGGAGTAAAAATCATTAAGATCAACTATCAATTCCCTAAATCCTACATGACACTTTGAACCCACAAAAAAGGCAACTTAAGTAACTCATTTAGTTGCTCTCCATTAAAGATGCTCTAAGGTTTTCACAAAAGTGGTTCTAGTGCCAATTCCAACATCGTAGCAGACAACCAACAATCAGTCCTAGTTAACTCATGATCGTTTTCTTTCTCACCTGCGTGACTCACCATTTCATTTTCCGTGCAAAAGGAGTTGAGTCCTTGCAATGCTTGCATACATGAACGTCTCGTTACTTGGGTTAGGATTGTTTTTAGCAGACAAAACTAGATTATCATGTTAAGAGCATCCACAATGGAGTACTCCTATTTTTCTTCTTTAAGTGGGATCTACGTGTACACATCACTAATTTATACATTTTTAATGTTAATTCCTTATAATGACTCAATCTCTCTGTTTCGAACTGGGCTAAACCTTCACTAGGCTTGGGCCTGACCCACTTCCATACTTCAGGACGCCCGCATCCACGTTTGACCCGTACCCAATGGTCAGGATCTCTCTCACGCATCCAATGGCTCAGGTACAACACACTGTCTATAAATAGAGGTTCCACCCTCCATTTTCAGGTACGACACAACAAACACAACACAACTATGTTATCATTTTCTCTAACTCTTCCTCTCATTTTTCTCTCCTCTTTACTGACTTGAGCGTCAGAGTGTCTTCCAGGCACCCCCACCCGACGTGGGCAGAGGACTACCTCGGACCACCATCCGACCTTCAGCATCAATCTACCAAGCTCAATCTTCATTCTTATGAAGCACTCCAACTGGAAGCACATTCACTTATCCTGAGCCTCGGGTTCGACCATTCATAGAGCTCGGACACCTCAGGACCGTACTCCGGTATCGAACACTCTCCAACCCAGCAACCCAAAATTTTTACTAAATGAGTCCCACTATAATCCTATATCATAGTGAAGAAAGAGAAAAAAATAATAGATTGTGTCATGTGAGACCTGGAGGGAGAGAGAAAGTCCTAGTAGAATGACTCTTCCTTATTAAGGAATGCTCTTATTTTCTCCACAATGGTATTCCTTATAGAAAACTCTCCTTAATAAGGAAAATTGAATATAAGGAACACCATTGTGGATGCTCGAACCGAAAATTTAATGTATAACATCAATAATTAAGTATGTTCTTTTCAAAAAAAATTAATTATGTAAACACAAAGTCACAAATATAAAAAACAAATTGAAGAATAACTGTTTGTTGCAATCTTTTCCTTCAAAAGTAATTAGACCGAACATCAAATTAGTTATGAGAATAATAAGAATGTGTAAAGAGAGTAAAGTAAATGAGAAATGGAATTCGGATATTTTCATTAGCCTCTCAGGGCGAAATGACTATTATAGCCGTTACAAGACAAAAGGGAGGGCTATTATAGTTGTTTGGAGGAGGAAGCTTGGTAGCTGGCCAGTCAATCTGATGTATGAATTTCTTCTCTTTGTTGAGTGATGTTCAGTCAAGCTATCGTATATACCGATCAGTTTAGTTGGGGACAATTTTTTTCTTGGTAGCTACAATGTCACCTACCGAAAAAATTGGGGTGCCAACACCTATATAGAAGTTGTTTAAAAATTATTGGGTCAGGTATCAGATTATTTACCATATCATCAGTATACACTAATTTTTAGTAGTAGCATAATACCTCATGTATTTGTAATTTAATTTTTCAATTAATTCTCAATTTCTACTTTCCTATTCTCAATGTGTTCTTTGAAAATTTGTCTTCTCCATTGTTACCAATCCCTTGTTGTTCTTCTTTTTTATGAAGAACTGAATTTATAGGTCGAAGGAGGTGGTGGATCATAATAACTGATTTTTTTATGATCTGGTTTAGATGGAGTGAGAATTATCTGATGGATTTTGTATAATACTTTAGCCATGATTATAACATTTTGTGTCTCAACCATTTATTGCGTTTTCTTGTTGATTTCTGGTTTTTCCATTTTTTTTAAAATTTGATTTTCAATCCAAGTTTCAAGGTCTTATATTGATGCAAAATTATAGTTAGAAATCATCAAATCGTTGAACACCAAATCAATGAACACCTACTTTTTTGTTGTTAGGCGGATTTGTTAACAAATAAACCCTAATAGATGGACTTAATATGACAACCAATCAGTATCTTCTAAAATTTTAATGCTATTAACGCTTTTAAATATTCATAATCAATATCCATACCAAAGGATTTTAAGAGTTTAATGCTTTTAAAATTTTAATACTAACTGTTTCAATTTTTTCAAAAACCAACCGACTTTTTAGATTAAAAATTGGCCATGACTATGGGGATAAAATTTTAGGTCACACTAGCATTGAGATCATTTCAAAACTCACTTATTAAGTCTAACTATTAATTCCAACTATGGGAAAGTGGAGACTTTTGGCTTTGGAGGTGGTGGCCAACTCCGTGATTAGAGGCAAGAGGACAAGGCGAAGGGGGGGCGAGTAGAAGTGTTGGATAATATGTAAGGTCAGAGAGGGATAAAACTGTGAGATATGACCAGCAAACCCTAATAGATGGGGAAATAAACCTCCATGAAGGGGGATATGGCCATTTGAAAACCCGCCTAGTCCAACTATATATAAAATCAAGTTCAGCTATCATATATTAAGTCCAACTATTAGGATTTGTTGGTCATATCTCACAATTTTATCCATCTTTGTCCTCATATATTATCCAACACCTACACTCGCCCCCCTCCAACTCGTCTACTCAAATCAACTTTAATCACGGAGTTCGCCACCACCTCCAAAGCCAAAAATCTTCACTTTCCCTCTACCTCGTCCATGTCAACCCATCAATCATGGATCTAACCTTCAACCTAGGGGTGTCCACGAAGCCCAGGAAACCTCGATCAACTTGATAATTGAATTTGAAGAGGTTCAGTATAGGAAACAAATTTACAATTTCAAACCCACGAACCTGACATTGAAACTAGTTTTTTTTTTATACCCCCACCCCCACAATTTTTGGAAACCCGGAAATACCCTCACAATTTTATAAAAACGGATTTATCTTGTTAATAAATAAAACGTATGTACAAAAATACAAAGCGGATTTATCGTGTTAATATATAAATCTGTTACGTTAATTTGCTAAACATGGAAGTAACTGAACCAAACATAAATCTGGTTTGTAAATTTAACAAAACGGATGTAAGTTTCTTCTGGTACTTTCGTTTCCCATTTTTCGTTACAAACGGATGTATCTGAACAAAACCTACATCTGTCATTATATTTTTTTTTACAAACGGATTTACCTGTTAAACAGGTAAATCCGTTAAAATAAATTTCTTAGGGTATTTTCGGATTATTAAATTTTGTGGGGTAGATCTTGAAAAGGTGGGGGTAAAAAAAAACCTTGAAACTATTTTTTTAAATTTTACTTTCTCTGTGGTTTGTTTGGTTGGGCCTAGCCCATTTAATGGAATCAATCTATACTTGACCCAAAAAAAAGTGCCTCAACTGATTAGGTGTTTTATAACCATTGCTTAAGAATTATTGGTAAAAACACAATTCTTAAGAATTAATTAGCGTTAATCCAGATAATAAGTTAATAAAATAATTAATCTAACAAGTGTCACGTTGGTCTATTATGACTTCTCTATGTGATTTGAAAGGAAAAAATCACATGACACTGCTTCCATTTTTGTTTTTATTTGTTTTGCAGCTACACTGGAATTGCTTTACTTGGAGCAGGCAGAGATTATTCAACAAACTCTCCACAATTTCTGTCTTAGTTCTGGTCAGAAAGTTAGCAATGAAAAAACTAGGGTGTTCTTCTCCAAGAATGTTCCTAGACTCTTGAGAAAGGATATCTGTGATGTTATGGGGTTCCAATCTACGGAGGATCTTGGCAAATATCTTGGGGTGCCTATTTTTCACCAAAGGGTGGGTCTAAATACTTTTAACTATGTTTTGGAGAAGGTTAAGCAAAGACTAAGCAATTGGAAAGCCAAAATACTTTCCTTTGCTGGTAGAGGTATTTTGGCTAGATCCGTGGTGCAAGCCATGCCTACCTATGTCATTCAATCTTGTGTTCTCCCAAGGGGTATTTGTGATGAGATTGACAAACTTTGTAGGAGTTTCATTTGGGGTGATGATGACAACAACAAAGCTATCCATTTGATCAACTGGGAAACTATGTGTAAGCCTAAGATTAATGGTGGATTGGGGCTGAGGTCTACTAGAGCAGCTAACACTGCCTTCCTTATGAAGGGGCTTTGGAACTTCTGCAGTAATCCAGAGTCCTTATGGGGTTCTATTATTAGAAGCAAGTATAAATGTGGTTGGAGAGACTTTCCTAAAATTGATGCTAAGAGGAAAGGCTCGAATTATTGGAATGGGCTTGTTAATACCTGGGAGGAATTCAGAAGTAACCTTGTTTGGAATGTGGGAAATGGTGCTGATGTTAGATTTTGGAATGATGTTTGGGTTCCTAACTGTGATTTCCTAGCTTCTTACAGCAATACTTCTTTGAGTTTTGAAGACTCTATTCTTCCTATTAGTGATTTCATGAACTATAATGGGGAATGGAATTGGAGTTTGTTTGAGAATCTTCTGCCTGAAAACATTGTCCAGAAGATTATTAACTATTACCCTCCTTCTATCCTTGCCCAGGATGATGAATTTAGATGGGCTGGTACCCTTGATGGCAGATTCACAACTAAATCTGCCTATCTTGTTATTACTAACACTTCTTCTTTGCAGAGTAATGAGCTATTCAAGTATGTTTGGAAGTGGAAAGGTAATGAACGCATTCGTACCTTCTTATGGAAGCTAGCACATGGAGTTATCCTGACGAATGTGGAAAGGTGCAGAAGAACTATTGCTAATTCCAGCTTGTGTCCTATGTGTGGTGCTGCCGATGAAACTCTTTTCCATCGCTTTCGTGACTGTCATTCGAGTCTGGCTATTTGGCAAGGTCTCAAGAAACCAAATCAAAGCAACTTCTTCAATAATATGAATTGGCAGAATTGGCTTCTCAATAACATCAATTACAAGGGTTTGAGAGACTCTGAGCTTACCTGGAGGACTGCCTTTGGGGTTACGCTAGATGTTATGTGGCGTAACCAGAATGATCTGGTTTTTTCTCAGAAAATTATCCCTACACAGGAATCAATTATCAAAATTATGAATCATGTGGAGTGGATTGAGAAGTGTATCTTGAGGAAAACTAATCTTCAAACTCAGATCTTACCTGATGAAGAATTGCAGGTTAATTGGAGCCCTCCACCCGACGGTTGGTTCAAATTGAACTGCGACGGCTCTGTGAAGGATAATGGTCGTGAAGCTGGGTGCGGTGGCGTTCTTAGAGGAGCTCGTGGTGAATTTATTCTTGCCTTCGCCCAGAAACTTCATGCTTGCGATGTGCTTGAATCTGAACTCCAAGCTATTTTCAATGGATTAGCTATTTCGTGGAACAGGGGATACAAGTCTCTGCTGGTTGAGATGGATTCGATGGAAGCTTTTGCTCTTCTCACCAGCGGCTGTAATCGTGCTCACCGGTTGCATCGGTTGGTCATGGATATTCTTGAGATTGGAGAGGGTGACATCCAAGTCAATTGGATGGTTGTTGGTAGATCAATGAATACTGTTGCAGATAGTCTATCTAGAGAAAGCCACATTATTGGTGGTACTAATGTATTTTATGATCATATTCCTGATTTTTTGGTCAATTTGTTGGCTGCTGATGGGTATGGGCCTGCTGGTCTGATTCATATGAATTAAGTTTGCTTGGCCTTTGGGCCTTGTCTTCCACCAAAAAAAAACACTGGAATTGCTTTTTTACCTTTTGGTTTTCCTATTCTCTAGATTGTTTTTGTAATTGAGGATATGGACAACATCATACGGTAATTAAGAACTTTTTAAATTCTCCGTTGTAAAACACGATGTGTTTATGGTATGTTATTGTTTATATTTTTTTGGACAAGATGTTATTGTATATTTTAAGAAAATCTATCATATTATAAATTTATAATCTAATAATCACGGCCTTTGAAACTTGAATTAGAAGCTTGTCTCCATTAACATTATATAGCACAAATGGTAGATACTTAAGCTCCTTAATTACATTGTTAAAGGTTTTAATTCTTGACGTATGAAAAAATATCTTGTGTGAGACGTCAACTCCTTAAATAAATCACAGTATATTGAGAAATTAGTTTTTGCACTTAAGCACAGGGATAGCTTGATTCGTCAAAAGAAGTCTAATATAATTATCTATATCAACGGTGCATACAGGCTTCTTGTGTCCCTCTTTTTATTTTTTAGGTTAACTTGTTATCTTTGTCACAAAAAAAAGGCTCACTTGTTAGTTGTTATCACTATGTAGATGCAGCTGATGTAGAGGGCTCTTGGGCAAGAGCGTCAGCACGAGCAGGAGCAGCCTGCTGATGATCATCACCAGCAAGATCACGGTAGGATGAGCAGCATCGTGCTCTATGTTAGTATCAGCATCGTGTGCTGGGACCGGGTCCACGTGTCTGCGGTTGGGTCCGGCGGTTCATCTGTCTTCTTCTTCTTATTCTTGACAGAAGCAGTAGGCCTTGGCCCTAAATGACCACGAGCACGGGGCTTAGGTCGAGACTGTGAATGCCCACCTCTGGTTTTCTCCAAACCTAAACGAGGCAAAAAAACCCACGTTAACACCAGCAGACATGCATTTGCAAAATCAGAAAAATCACACTGGTTCGGCAATATCCGACCATACAGGTTCGACATTGATGTGTCAGACATTGTTTTCTCAAAAAAATTCAAAAACAAGGTACATCAGTTTGACAATGAATAGGTACAGTTTCATGCTGTCGGACCGTGTTTTTGCAAAAAGAAAAATTAAAGAGTTCAATACCAATGTATTGAACCAAGGTCATTTCCAGGAAAAAAAACATAAATGCTGAATTAGTAGAGGAGAAATAGGGAAAATGCAACGAACCGTGAGAGTGAGAGAGGCGATGGAGATGGAGTTTTGGGTGTGAGAGAGTGCGAGAGAGGCGATGGAGAGTGGGAGAGATTAGGGTACAGTGGAATAGAGGGGGTGAGAAGGGGTTAGGGAGGGAGAGTGTGAGATGAAGGAGTTTTGGGGAGGGGTATTTTTGAGATTTGGGGGTGTGTGGTGAGTAGGGGGGATGTGGAATAAGCATGGTCTTACTATTTTTTAAAAATTTTCTAATTAGGCTTCATTATCAAATTGGGCTTAAAGACCGAAATGCAACTCATGTAATAAAAAACCCAAGATAATTCAAATAAATTAAGAAAAAAAGTGCTACTCACCACAC
Source organism: Astragalus glycyphyllos (assembly GCA_963573325.1). Taxonomy (NCBI): domain Eukaryota; kingdom Viridiplantae; phylum Streptophyta; class Magnoliopsida; order Fabales; family Fabaceae; genus Astragalus; species Astragalus glycyphyllos. The sequence continues at coordinate 78,294,232 of OY754307.1, forward strand.
ACTCGATCCCAAATCTCAAAAATACCCCAAATCTCTATGGAGCAAAAATAACTCAAGCCAAGAGGCAATCAATAAGTTCTAGACTATTTTTTTTGAAGATAAGGGGACTTTAATTAATTTAAGGGGACTTTAATTTCTTTTTCTTAAAAGTGTGAAATGGGAAGGAAAAAAAATCCACCTTTTCTTGAATAGCATTGCAAATGAATTCTCTCCTTCCAGCTTTATCCATCAATAGATATTTAGGAGGCAACATTAAATATGCACTTGATCCAACAAAAGCAATATGCAAAAGACATGCAAAAGCTTATGTGACTTGATTTGCTTTGCTTAGTTGTAACTTGTAGATGATAATCATGATCGGGCTTACAGTGAACATAATTCACCTCCCACACTTCAAAGCCTACAACATATTTTAAATTTAGTTACAGCCAAATAAGCATTCTAAGTTGTTGCGGTTACGCTATAAAGCTTGATATTGCAGCAAAATGTGAACAAGTGTGGTCGGTGCAGTCACAATTACGGTTCTGTTGTCATTGCGAACATCTCTAAAACCGTTATGATGCGAACATGTTTATGTTAATTCTGCCTCTAAAGCTTGATATTGTAATGGAGTTTTTACTCCGAGAATGGTTCTTATGTAACTCGTGTTTCTCTCTTTTGGCTGTTTAGCCTCTATTATATTCAAAAAAAAAAAAAATCTGCCTTGCCATTATAATTAATCCTTTTATAACAAAATTAGAGCCAGTTCGTTTGCCTATCGTATTGATAAATGCATCTTTGAAGTCAATGATAAGAATTAAATCCACCTCAGGTTTTTTGACAAGTCTTCCTGTTGGGCATTTTAGCCCAACGAGCCAAAAGGCTTGCCAAATTTTTTCTGCGTAAGTTTTATTTTATATTCATTTCTTGATGGTGTGAACAAGCTAATATTCATGAGAGATGCGCAGGAAAATAATATCTCAGTACCCTTCTAAAATATGATTTTGACCTGCAGCAAAGGTTATCTATACTTCACAAAACAATAATAGCTTACTCCTCAGCGTACAATCTCTATATGAAACCATTGAAGTTGTGTGTGATCTGTGAATGAGTGAATTTTATGGTTATCAATACCTTATACCTAGCTATTATATTAATCACCAACATCTCCTTATTACCCTTCAAATGACATTCATCAATGTCAACGTGAGTTAGAGCCTAGAGGGGCTCTCAACGTGCAATCATGCATTAGCTGAAACAAAATATAGTTGACCAAGAGCTGTATCTTTTTATAAGCAAATAATAATAATTTCTTCAATTAGCAACTCAAAATCAAGTTTCGACACAATTAGCATAATTTCCCCCCTTCCTAGTTGACTTGCTATATTTAACCAATTTTTTATCAGTTCATATACAGCATTATGTCTTCATCTTACAACATTAATTAGTCTACTAAAAAAAAGAAGGCAAGACTAATGCTGAGAAACAAATTCCTCTAATATTGGTGACGTATAGGAGTATATACTTTGAATCTCAGATTAATTAAATATATACAATCTCGATTTTAGACGTATACGATTCTGATACCAATCCATATGTATAAATTGATCTCTAGATATTACTAGTTCCCTACACACTCTCTCTCAGCTCCTCATATCTTCTGAATTAATTTCTACCATGGAGATTGGATTCAAGAGAAATAAGAAACTCTTTATTTTCTCTATTTTTATTCTCTTTATTATACTCCCAACTCTAGTTACTGCAGACTGCACATGTGATGAAGAGGCTGAAGATAGGAACAAATCAAAGGCTCTAAAATACAAAATAGCAGCTTTGATATCTATACTAATTGCAAGTTCAATTGGTGTTTGTATTCCACTACTTGGAAAAGTGGTACCAGCATTAAGTCCTGAGAAAGATATATTTTTCATCATTAAGGCTTTTGCTGCTGGTGTGATATTGGCTACTGGTTTCATTCACGTGTTACCAGATGCATTTGGAGATCTTACCTCTCCTTGTTTGAATGATCATCCATGGGCTGATTTTCCTTTCACTGGATTTGTGGCTATGTGTACTGCTATGGGGACACTTATGATTGATACTTATGCCACTGCTTATTTCACTAAACACCAATTGAAAACAGCGCGTGTTGAGACCACCATGGATGTGGAGAACGAAACAATAGAGCATGCTGGTCACGTGCATCCTCATGGTCATGCACATGCACGTGTACATGGACATGTTGCTCCTGATATGTCCTCAGAACTTCTTCGTCATAGGGTTATATCACAGGTTCGGTTTTTAATTATATCATGCAATTAATATTATTAAATGGAATGATTTTGTGATGATGATTTGAATTTGATTTTAGGTGTTGGAGTTGGGGATTATTGTTCATTCTGTTATTATAGGAATATCTCTAGGAGCTTCAGAGAGTCCCAAGACTATAAAGCCACTTGTAGCTGCACTGTCTTTTCATCAGTTCTTTGAGGGAATGGGACTTGGAAGTTGTATAACTCAGGTAATTTAATTTATATGCATGTCCTTACGAGAAAAATTTGCATTTTAGATTTATTAAATAACTGATGTATATGACTTATATTCTTCCTCAACGTACATTTGTTTTTGTTGACTTATGGGAAGTGCAACTATTAATTGCAGGCAAATTTCAAGTGGGCATCCATAACAACTATGGGATTATTCTTTGCTTTGACTACTCCAGCTGGGATTGGAATTGGGTTAGCAATTACTAATAGTTACGATGAGAATAGTCCAACTTCCCTTATTGTTGAAGGAGTGTTTAACGCAGCTTCATCTGGAATTTTAATCTACATGGCACTTGTAGATCTTCTTGCTGCTGATTTTATGAATCCAAAGATGTTAAACAATGGCAGGCTTCGACTTGGAGCCAATGTATCTCTTCTATTAGGAGCTGGTTTTATGTCTCTTGTAGCCAAGTGGGCATAGGGCTAAGTTGTATGCATTTTTTTAATTTTATGTTTTATTGTGATATGCCATATTTTTGAACTTGTTTGAGTGAAATTTGAAGATTGAGAAAAAGGCTTTTCTCGAAGATGCGATATTCGAAGACTTGCTTTTGTGAAGATTTTTGAATATAACAAACTCCAAAGTCAAGAGGAAGTTTGTCTGGAAGTGAAAATTTGGTTATTAAGAAGCTGTTTTGAAAGTACAAAAGTGCGATCTTATGAGGAATAGTTGGAGTCTTTTGTGTTTTTAGGTGTGTTAGATCACCGAAGATTTTTGTGACTACTCTCTCACTAGCCTTTTTGGTTAGTCCATATTAATAAATTTCTAATTGTCGAAAAAAAAGAAGCTTTTTTTTGGATGATTAGGACTAAGTATTAGATATATAGTTAGTTAGAAGTTAGAGAGATAGTTAGTTGGTAGTTACAAATGAGTTTGTTAGATAGTTGTTACTAATTAGTGAGTTAGTTAGTAGTTAGTTTTATGCCTATATAAAGAGGCTTCATGTAATCATTTCACACAACCCTTATCATTTTTATCAATTCATTTGATGAATATTTGATCTCTTAATCTTTTCTCTTTTATCTTCAATGGATGCCATATTATTCAATATGGTATCAGAGCACACATGGTATCCACCTTGAATCTGAATTCTGTTGCAGGTTCTTTTTTCGTTTTATTAGTTTTATTTCCATTCATTTCCTTTTCCGATTTATTCTTTCTTCCATTTGCATCATTTTTTGCTTCCATTTCTTGATTTGTTCATCCATGAGAAACAGTTTCTTTACATTCTTTCCCTCTTTGTTCATGGCGTTTGAAACCAATATTTCGCAATTCACCATTCAGTTTGCATTTTTTGTTCTGTGATTTAAGTTCTGATTTTTCATTTCATGATTTGCCTTTGATTCCTCATTTGCGACTTTCGTTTTTTGATATCGCAATTTTCCTTGATCGCTCTTTTGCGTTTTGCAATTTTAGAGCTTGTGATTCTCCATTGCGTTTGTATTTTCGATTTCGCATTTTGTGCTGTTAGTTGCATTTCACTTTTCTGATCTTGTTGATCGTTCTTGATTCCGATTTCATCATTCTTAGTTATTCTTGGGTTTTCCCCAATTTGATTTCGGAAATTCGTTTTTGTTAGGGTTTTCACTTTCTTTTCCCCAATTCTTGATATTTCGTTTTCGGAAATTTGGGAATTTGTGATCTCTAACTTTCGATGGGCGCTGCGTTCTTTCTTCATCACGTTTGCGTGTTCCGCACATCGCGTTTTTGGTGTTCTTTCAATTACATCATTCCTCTGTTTTTGCGTTTCCCAAAACTTCGAATTCGCAAATTCTTTGAATCGATTTTGATTCAATCATTCGCTTTTCAATCAGAATCGCGTTTTTCTCCTTCCTCTCGCTTCTATGAGAGTGTCAGTTTCTGCAACTTGCTTTCGTTTGTTCCGTTTCTGATTCGTTTGACACAAATTGTTTGTCAGTATCAGTAATCGTCGTCTCCGTTTGCAATTCTTGCATATCCGTTTTGCATTTCGCTTCACTGTCCTCCTTTCATTCTGATTCCCGATGATTGTGATCTGAAGCGGAGTTCCGATTTCATTTTGGATCGTGATATTCCTTTTCTCTTTGCCATTATGGCATCTTCTTTTCTTGTGCTATTATTCTTCTTCATATCATCTTGGTTTATGTGGGTACTGATTACCCTTTTCTGCATTGTTGGTGTTGTTGTGATTTCTGGTGGCATGTTACTAGTGTACCGCTTTCAAGAATCCAAGAAAAATGTTCTTGCTATTCCTATTTGCACCTAATGTTTTTTGCTCATCAGAATTATCAAGATGAATCTGAAGGTACAATTAGTGAACAGATCAATGTGGAGTGTAGTTTCATGTGTATCACTCCTTCCTTGCATACTTCAACAGAGACAACATATCTGGAGTTTAAAAGTTCAAGGCTCACAGTAGTTGATTAACTATGAATCATTGTAATTTTCCTTTGTTTTGATGTATCTCTCTATTGTTCATGTCAAGCTAGAAGTGTTGTGAACAACTTCTAGCTTGCGGGGGACTATTAGATATATAGTTAGTTAGAAGTTAGAGAGATAGTTAGTTGGTAGTTACAAATGAGTTTGTTAGATAGTTGTTACTAATTAGTGAGTTAGTTAGTAGTTAGTTTTATGCCTATATAAAGAAGCTTCATGTAATCATTTCACACAACCCTTATCATTTCTATCAATTCATTTGATGAATATTTGATCTCTTAATATTTTCTTTTTTATCTTCAATGGATGCCATATTATTCAATACTAAGCACTGATTAGTTATGTGTTTTGTAATAAGTTAGCGTCAGTTATGTAATCAACGCCACAAGTGTTGAGTTTGTAATATGATAGTTATTTTAGCATTAGTCTATAAATATATTTTTTTTTGATAAGTAGTCTATAAATATATGAACACAATGTGTTAACAACTAAATTTTTAATATTTTAACCACACTTACTATGAACACACTGGATTCACGGTTGTACGATGATCATACGTACATTCCAAGCCATCTTATTCAATTCAATTAATCTTTTTTTAACTATTCCACAGGCTCGTTACGTGCTTTAATTATAGTTTGTACCATTTTGATTCGTTTTTATCTATCTAACACGTTAAGTGTTTTCATTATAACTTTGGCTTACTCCGTAAATATATCAATTTAAGATCCAAAGTATCTAATTTGAGTTCTAGAAAAGTGCGAAAATTCAACGTAAACACAATTAAAGGTTTTTTAATGGAAAAATATATTTGTTGAAGCACAAAAACTACGTATATTTTTTTATCAAATTAAAATAGCGAAGAATCCAAAAATATTATAATTCGTATTAGCATTACCGTAATTTTATAAGGGTTGAGTTTTATATTAAAATTAAAAATAAATATGAAGTAGTAGAGAAGATAGATAGGACAGTAAGATGTGATATAAAGGCCTTTTTTTTTACCCCCTTCATATACTCTATACTAGATTATCTATTAAGACATAATTTTGGAAGTATTTTTTTTGAAGTTTTCGGAATTACCTCTTAACACGTAATTCTGGAACAATTTGATTTTTCCCAGATTTACCTAGCAAAACATTATTTCGGAAAGTTTTTTAAAAAAAATGACTTTTACCTACAGACAGAAACTGTAGGTAGAAGTCATTTTTTATAAAAACATTTTACCTACTGACAGAAACCTTAGATAAAAGTCAATTTTTTAAAAAAGCTCCCAAACAAAATTTTTCATTCCAGAAATACTATTTTTCACATAAATTCGGAAGCCATTTTTTTTGAGAATTTCGGAAATACCTTTTTCACATACTTATAGAGACTTTTTTTAAAATCCATGACTTTTACATACGGACAGAAATAGTAGGTAACAATCATTTTTTATAAAAACATTTTACCTAAGGACAGAAACCGTAGGTAAAAGTCCATCTTTTACGAAAACCCTTTACCTACGCACAGAAACCGTAGGTAAAAGTCAATTTTCTTAAAAAGTTCCCAATCCGGAAATGCCATTTTCACATAAATCCTGAAGCCATTTTTTTTAGAATTTCAGAAATACCTTTTTTCACATACTCACAAAAGCTAAATTTCACATAATTCCGGAAATTTTTCAAAAAGTCAATTTCCAATTATATTTTGTTAAAAATGTAAAGGGTATTTATGGGGATAAAATGAGTTACGGAAATTTTGTTAAAAATTTTTCACATACCTTTATTTAAATTTTATTGAATGATAGTATGTCAAAAATACCTTTTATTTAATGTTGAATACGAAAAGTAAAAAAAAAAATTGTAGACAATTAAATAAGATGAGTGGTTATAATTTAACTAATAAAATTAATGTTCAAATAAGATTAACAAAATAAGTGCAAATAACTATCGATCTTAGTAAGAATGTAAATAGTTTGTTTTGTTTATATTTGGTTACCAATTAATATTTGAGATTTAATTTATATACACAATAATTATATTTTATATTATTTACCAATTATATATTGATATATCATTAAAAAGAAATTAGTCATTTGTTAATCAATCCGTCCATAACTGTGATTGATGGCGGTGGTATGTGTAGAACTGTAGATAAATTATAATAATTTATCCTTTGGTAAAAATAAATTATAATTTATCCGTAATGAATTATCTATCTGCTTTTCATTTCCACAGGTCTCATGTTGCAGAGAGAATACAGAGAGGGAAAATAGATGAAATGAAAGTAATTCATTATTCTGTATTCTGAATAATCACTGTACAAATTGTGCTTATATATTAGCTAACTAATATCAGTGTAACTGATTCTAATCTAACTATCCGTATAACAGAATGTAGTTACAATAACTGTGAAGCTTAACTAGAGTTAATTACAAACTAACAGTTAGTATTATTTACATTAGATAATAGCCCCCCACAAGCTGGACTATGAAGATCAATGAGGCCAAGCTTGGACACCATGGCATTGAATGAAGGAGCTGGAAGTGGCTTAGTGAGTACATCTGCTAACTGTGATGCAGAAGAAACAGGGAGGAGATGAATGAGGCCACTTTGAATCTTCTCACAGATGACATGACAATCAATCTCTATATGTTTTGTTCTCTCATGGAAGATGGGGTTGTGTGCAAGGTAAATTGTACTCTTATTGTCACAGTAAACTGAAGTGGGGTTAGTAACAGAGATGTGGAGATCCTGGAACAGATATTTGAGCCATTGAAGTTCACATGAAAGACTGGCCAAAGCACGATATTCTGCTTCTAAGCTTGATCTTGACACAGTAGATTGCTTCTTGGATTTCCAAGATAGGAGGGAAGAGCCAAGGAAAACACAGTAGCCAGTCACAGATCTGCGAGTGGCGGGGCAACTTGCCCAATCAGAGTCTGCGAATCCAAACAATTTGAGAGGAGAAGTGGCAGAGTAGAACAAGCCTTTTGCTAGGGCTCCTTTGAGGTATTTAAGGACACGAGTAGCAGCAAGATGGTGAACCTGCATAGGATTAGAGATGAACTGACTAAGTTGCTGAACAATGAAGGCAAGATCAGGTCTGGTGGTTGTGAGATATGGTAATCTCCCAACAAGTCTTCTATAGGATGTTGCATCTTCATGAGGTGGGGAACTGGTGTCATGAAGTTTCAGTGAAGGATCAAAAGGAGTGGTGCTAGGTTTGACTGCTAGTAAGCCACTGTCTTCAAGAAGTTCAAGAGCATAGTTTCTCTGATTGAGAAAAATGTCTTGTTTGGATCTTGCAACCTCCAAGCCCAGAAAGTATCTAAGAGTACCAAGGTCCTTGATCTTAAATTGTGAGTCAAGGAACTGTTTTACAAATTTAATTTCCTGCAAGCAGGGCAGTGGCAGAGCTTGGAGTACCACTGTCTGCTGGCCTGTTTGAGACCATACACGGATTTGTTCAATTTACACACTTTATTGGAAGTGTTGACAGTGGACAATAAGCCAGGAGGGAGCTCCATATACACTTCCTCGTGGAGATCTCCATGAAGGAAGGCATTGTTTACATCAAGTTGTTCCAAGTGCCAACCTTTGATGGCAGCCAGAGAGAGGAGAGTACGAATGGTGGTCAATTTGGCTACAGGAGAAAATGTGTCAAAATAGTCGACACCTTCCAATTGAGTGTATCCCTTGGCAACCAAACGTGCCTTGTATCTTTCAATAGAGCCATCAGCATGATGCTTAACTTTATACACCCATTTGCATCCAATGGGTTGCTTACCTGCGGGCAAATCAACAATAGACCAAGTGTTTGTAGATGCAAGAGCCTCCAACTCTGATTTCATAGCTACCTGCCAACAATCAAGCTTGCAAGCTTGTTTATAGGTTTTAGGTTCTGTAATGGAGCTAATGGCTAGACAGAAATGTTTGTAAGGAGGGTTACAGTGATCATAGGTTAAAACAGATGATATAGGATAGGTAGAATTACCTGAAGGAGATGCTGGCAGCTCAGAGGAGAGCAAATTGCTGTGATATTCTGAGAGGTATGCAGGTTTGTATTTGATTTTGGTTGATTGTCTAAGAGGTGCAGGGTTTGTTGGTTGATGTTGTGAAGCAGTAGTTGAAGGAGGTAAAGGAGGTGATTGAGAGGGAATAGTAGGAATGAGAGGGACATTGGTAGGGTTAGGGGTGGGAGGATCATGACTGAGGTCTGTGTTGTCAATGGTTACTGTGGGGAGAGTATTTGGATGATTGTTGGTGGAGGGAGCAGAAGCAAAAGGGAAAACTATTTCATGAAATATGGCATTTCTAGAAACATAGAGTTCATGACTTGTACAATCATACAGAAGGTAGCCCTTGGTACCCTCCCTGTAGCCAAGAAAAATTGACTTTCTAGCACGAGGTTCAAATTTTGTTCAATGGTTGTGTAGGGTGGAGGAAAATGCAAGACAACCAAAAACTCTTAGGTGAAGTAGGCTAGGAGGAGTAGAGTGAAGGAGTTGGTATGGAGAGTTGTTGTTTAGTAAAGGAGTAGGGAGTCTGTTTATGATGTGTATGGCTTGTTGAATGGATAAATGCCAAAGGTTTGGTGGGAGGTGAGATTGGAAAGAAAGAGCACGAGCCACATTTAGAATGTGTTGGTGTTTTCTCTCCACTATGCCATTTTGTTGAGGTGTTTCTACACATGATCTATGGTGGATGATTCTCTTAGAGAGACAAAAATCAGTCATGAGGAATTCAGGGCCATTATCACTACAGATACATTTGAGTTTCTTATGGAACTGTGTTTCAATGAATGTAATGAAGTTAATTAGGTGATTTCTGGTTTCATTTTTGGTTTTCATGAATATTATCCAAGTAAAGCGACTAAAATCATCTACAATGGTCAAGAAATATCTATGACCTGAGATGGAAGGGGTGGCATAAGGCCCCCAAATATCAGCATGAATCATATCAAATATAGCAGTAGAATGAGTGTTACTGTTTGTAAAGGGCAAATTTATTTGTTTAGCAAAATGACAAGTATCACAAGGTCTATGACAAGAATTGAAAGATACAAATGGAAATTGTGTGGAGATACATTTGTGTATAGATGTGCTTAAGTGACCTAGTCTATAATGCCAAATAGTGGCAGGATCATTCTTAGTAGAATCTAAGTGGGAGGAGATAAAGGTATTGACAGAACCAGGGGTTTGTTGTGATTCCAATGAGGAGGTGTCAAGCACATACAATTTGCCCATCCTCTTAGCTGTAAATCCAGTCATCTTGGGATGGAAGAGCTACAAAATGTCATAACAATCGGGGTAAAGTTTAACATCATACAATAGGGAATCAAACAGGGTAGTGATAGAAATTATATTCACATGAAATGATGGAAAATAATAGACATTGTGTAGAATTAGGGATCCAAATAACAAAACAGAACCAGCTGTGGTAGTGGTAACAGTGTCACCATTAGGCATAGTCATTGATTTAGGTGCAATGTTGTATGTGGAGATGAAATTGGCAAATGTGTGGGTGATGTGGTCAGTGGCACCAGTATCTACAATCCAAAAACGATTGTTCTTACCAGAGGTGGATGGAGAAATAGATGTCTGGAGTTTTCGCAACCTTCTGAATTGTGTTTCTATTTCTGGATTAAGTTCAAATTCTGGTGATCTATCCCTGGGCATAAGTTAGTGCAGCTGCACCTATTTTTGCATAGAAAAACAAACTACCAGAATAATAAAACAAAACACTAATTTACTATCTTTAAAACAACAAAGATTAATGACAATCCCCGGCAATGGCGCCAAAAACTTGGTGTGTGAGAAACGTGTGCAAGTATACACAGTCACAAACAAGTAGTATAAAAGATCGAACCCACAGGGATTGGATTAATTCTTATATGTTGCAAAGACTTGTAAGCTAGTGCAGCTACACTGGTTGAAGTTGAAATGAAAATAAATTAAAGGAAAGCAAGTAAATTGTGCAGGAAATCAGTTGAGATGTCTTCACTATCTAAATCACTTTTGAGTGTATTGTGTTTTCTTGTGGTGCAGATGCACTTAGGTGCAGCTGCTTCAGTGTGTGCTGGTCAGCTACTTTCTTCTGAGTTTCGTTACAAGCTCTTATGATCCTGTTTTTTTGCGGTAAAGAAAGAAGTTGTCAATTCCTTTCTCGCCCCCTTACAGATAATCCAAGTTGCTAAATAAGTTCACTCTTGCATCTTAAGATCTCACTACACTACTTGTAAGGACTATGTTAACCTAAGGCTAGGAATTAACATAGAATTAACAAGCTGACTTTATCAAAACAAGTTTAACAAAGGCTTTATTAAACACTTATCCTTACTTAGTTCTTGACTTCTAGTTATAAGCCAATTAAGTGAATATAACTCTACTTGTTATAAGTGATCAACCTCAAAACAAGACTAAGAATTTAAACACAAGAACTAAAGTGCTTACACCACTTGAAAACACAATAACTTTCCTCAAAAGATCATTGGAAAGTTAGAACATCCCAACTTAAGAGATTTAGCTCATGATGGGCATAACAAAGCAAATATATTTGAATGAAAACATGTTGTAATGAAGGAAAGTACAAGAGAATTTAAAAGAGTAAGAATTACAACAATTGAAAGACTCTTGCATATATTTGCTTACAACCAATTTCTTGCACCTATTAGCTCTTTGAAGAAGTGGAGAGAGAAGTTGTCAATTTCTTCTCACCTTCCTCTGAAACTAACACTAAGAAAATATAAAAAGAACTACAAGAAAATAAACTTGACACTATGAAAAACTAAGATGAAAAGAACATGAAAAAGATTATATATTCAAGTGAAGAGTTGAGTCCTATTTATAGCCTTTGGAGATTTCCTTCATGTGGGGGTTTCCTTGATGATTAAGCTAACCAAAGGGTGTTAACCATGGTTACTTTTCAGAAGATGGAGATAAGCTTTTTATTCCCATACTCAACCTTAAATGGAGGTCCAATAGGAAGTAGCCACATTTTTTTTGTGAATGATTATTCATGATGGTCTTCCATTGTAGGCGCCTCCTTTTGCAAGTGGCCATGCCCCCATGTGACTCTTAAGCAAGCAGCAAGCCAACTAAGCATTATAGCAATGGTAAGAATTGAGGTGCTTCCAATGTGGGGTTATGAGCTGCTTCGGTACAGGAAGGTGCAGTTGCACCAAGTGCAGATGCACTAACTTCCCTTCAGGTGCAGTTGCACCAAGTGCAGATGCACTAAACTACAGCTGCACTGAACAAACACATCAAACATACCAATATACATGTAAAATGCTAAGTTATGGACATCTTTCATCTGAAAACCATAAATGTTGTTATTTTATTCATACTACCATATTTAACACATATTATACTTGATTATGGGCAATTATCTAAGTGTAGAAGCACGAATAACTCTATATAAAATAGAGTTATCAGTCCACAATGAGTGCAAAGACGGTTGCCACGACCACCAGAATAACCACCACGGCCACGACCTCTACCAGCGGTGTTGGAGGCACGATAAGGCGATTGAGAGACTTGATTCACAGAAGATTGACTCTCAATTGAAGATTCAGTGGTGGTTTGAAGATTGAACTGGCGTTCTTGTTGAAGAACCATGAAGAAGGCATTATCAAGCGACGGTAGAGGAGAGATTAGCATAATTTGGGGTCGAACGTGAGAAAATTGTTCACCGAGGCCTTTCAGAAACTTGATGACCTTGTCCTGCTCCTTGAATTTGCGAAGATCAGTAGCGGCGCCACAAGAGCACGGGATCACACAAGTGCAATCGCGAATTGGACGGAAATTCTCAATTTCTTCCCACATCGTCATCAATTTGGTGAAATAGGAAGGGAGATCAAGAGTACCTTGTTGAAAGCGAGCGAGTTCATCTTGAATGTCCGCGATGCGAAAGATATCGCCCTGAGAGAAGCGTTTCTCCAAACTCTTCCAAACGGTGGAGGCATGATCACACCAGAGTAGAGATTTCGCAATGTTTTCAGAAATTGAGCGTTGAAGCCATGAGAGAACAAGGTTGTTGCATCGATTCCAAGGTTCGTAGAGAGGATCTGAGATTGGAGGAGGAGCGAGGCTACCGTCGACGAATTTGACTTTGTTCTTCGAGATGAGGGCAACTTTCATGGATCTGGACCAGGTTTGATAGTTCTTAATGTCGAGCGCCGGTTGAACGAGAACGAGAGAAGGATTCTCGTTTGGATGCATGTAGTATGGATTGGAAGGATTTGTGGTGAAATCATCGTAGGAGACCACCATTGTTGCGGTGGAGAAAAGATGCAATGCACAGAAGAGAAGAAACGAGTTGAAAGAGATGCACGAAGAAGCACGAGGGTGAGCTTTCAATCTGATACCATGTTGCAGAGAGAATACAGAGAGGGAAAATAGATGAAATGAAAGTAATTCATTATTCTGTATTCCGAATAATCACTGTATAAATTGTGCTTGCTAACTAATATCAGTGTAACTGATTCTAATCTAACTATCCGTTTAACAGAATGTAGTTACAATAACTGTGAAGCTTAACTAGAGTTAATTACAAACTAACAGTTAGTATTATTTACATTAGGTAATATCTCAAATCTCAAAAGTCCAATCTTTCCTTGCCACCGTACTGCAGTATGTCAACTGTTTCCTCTGAGAATGAGACCACCGCTGAGAAAATGCACCATCCTTTGCAGGTTCATACTCTTCTCCCTTTCCAGATCCCTTCAACTTACACTTTCCACAGTTTCCAGATTCGTTCACCATTGCTATCTTTATTTTTTTTCAATATGATTGCACTATTGCTCTGCTTTCATCGTTTTTAGCTTCCATTTGTTTAACTAGTATACTTGTTGAAGGTTTTATTATTTATCGTGAAATTGATGTCGGAATGTTAGCCATTTTAGCTTTTATTTCTGCTAAATAGTATTTATTTTTTGTATTTGCATCAATGATACAGCTTTCGTATAACTTACCGTCTCACACATAGATGGTAAATTCATAGACTACAAATCACCCTTGTTTGCCATTTTGTTTGATTAATTTTCATATTTCCTTCCAAATTTCTCAGTGAAGCCTATATTTGCTACAATTTAAGTTTATTTGAGGATGATAATCTGTTTAGCTTGTAAAATCATCGTAGAAAATTCAAATACCTTGGATCATATCATGACTAGTAGAAAGGAGAGGTGTTATTTTTTTGATAGGAAGGCAAAAAATTGACGAAGGGGAAAAATTCATTGTTGATAGTTTAGTTGTGCCGTTTTATTGCATTTATTTTTGCTGATTGTGATTTTGTTTGTTAGGTTGCAAAGCGGTTAGAGAAGTTCAAAGCAACAATCTTCACTCAAATGAGTATACTTGCAATCAAACATGGAGCCATAAATCTTGGTCAGGGTTTTCCCAACTTTGATGGTCCAGAATTTGTAAAAGAAGCAGCAATTCAGGCAATCAAAGATGGGAAAAATCAGTATGCTAGGGGTTATGGAGTTCCAGATCTCAACATTGCAATTGCTGAGAGATTTAAAAAAGATACTGAACTAGTAGTAGATCCTGAAAAGAAAGTTACTGTTACAACTGGGTGCACAGAAGCAATTGCTGCTACTGTATTAGGATTAATAAATCCTGGTGAAGAGGTTATCATTTTTGCTCCTTTTTTTGATGTTTATAATGCCACTTTATCTATGGCTGGTGCAAGAATAAAAACCATTACTCTCTGCCCTCCACATTTTGCTGTCCCTATTGAAGAGTTGAAGTTCACAATTGTCAAAGAATGCTCGTGCTATTCTTATAAATACCCCTCATAATCCTACTGGAAAGGTGTTCACCCTAGAGGAACTCAATATTATTGCATCTCTTTGCATTGAGAATGATGTTTTGGTTTTCACTGATGAAGTTTATCATAAGTTAGCATTTGATGTGGAACATATTTCTATTGCTTCTTTGCCTGGAATGTTTGAAAGAACGGTGACAATGAATTCTTTGGGGAAGACATTTTCCTTAACAGGATGGAAGGTAGGATGGGCCATAGCACCATCACACTTAACATGGGGAGTGCGACAGGCACACACTTACATCACTTTCTCAACCTCTAATCCTTTGCAGTGTGGTGCTGCAGCAGCTCTTAGAGCACCAGATTCTTACTTTGTGGAGCTAAAGAGGAATTATTTAGCTAGGAGAGATATCTTGATGGAAGGATTGAAGGCTGTTGGCTTTAAGGTATTTCCAACTAGTGGAGCCTTCTTTGTGCTTGCAGATCATACCCCTTTTGGAAAGGAAAATGATGTTGCTTTTTGTGAATATCTAATTAAGGAGGTTGGAGTTGCGGCTATCCCATCCAGTGTATTTTACTTGGATCCAGAAGAGGGAAAACATCTAGTCAGATTTACTTTCTGCAAGGATGAGAAACTCTTAGGGCAGCAGTTGAGAGGATGAAAGAGAAGCTTAGAAAATGATCTCTCTATGCATAATCAAGTCATGTGATAGATACTGAATTGAAGATATTTTTCCTTTCTAGATTTCTAAATGTCGGATTGTAGTGACTTCTGGTTATTAAATAAGGTGCCCGGAACCCTGTCGTTTCCAAGCTCCAACTCTTCCCTCAAATAATGTTTTGATGGGTGGGACTTCGGCAATAAAGATGATGATTCACTAACCATAGATTATTCTTGTTTTGATGGATGATGATTCACTAACCATAGATAAAGATGATAACTCTTCCCTCAAATAATGTTTTGATGGCTGGTGCAAGAATAAAAACCATTACTCTCCTTTTTGGTTAGTGAATCATCATCTTAAGGGTATATGCATGACCAAGAGCTAGTAGTAAGTCATGTTATTCAGGATTTAGCTGCTCTCAGCTAAGGATCGTATTTCCATGAAAATGCTGTAAGCATAAAAATAGGATAACTATTTGAATTTAGAACACATATTATACTTGGTGAAGATATTTAAATTTAGAACACATTGTACTTCTGTCCAAAAAACCTAAACACATTGTACTTAGTGAAGTATCATCAAAATTACTGTCAATAGCCTTTACTGTTTACACTCTCTTACACCTTATAAACAAAAGACTAAGTGTTCCTATATCAAAGTATTTATACAAAATAATAAGGGTGTGTTTAGATGGAGTATTTTTTGCAGGTAATGTAGTTCTTGGAGGGAATTGAATTTTTAAATTAAAATATTTCAATTCCCTCCAAAAATTATATTACCCCAAAACAAATATTTCAACCAAACACCCCAAGTGCTCACACATTTTGAAATTACAGTTATCACACAAGCAATGATTGGGTAAAGATTGTGAGTTCGCGTAAAAATCGGGAAGTACCGATACACCCAGCTGCAGACAAATCGCAAATTTCAGGTCGGTGGTGTTGTGTTCTTCACGTCGTCATCTGGTTTGCAGGTTGTGGGTGGGACTTTGGCAAGATTTCGTTGAAAGAAGCAGCTACGATGGCATCGATGGCAACTGTTCATCAGGTAAGTCTCTAATTGCTAGAAAAAATCGCTCATTCAAATTAATTGTATAATGCCATAGGCCTTATCAATGAATCTGCTTCAAGTTTTCTTATAATTTGGTCTTGTATTTTTGTAATTGTGAATCAATTCTGTTTTTTTTATAGGCAATGTTAGTGGGAGTGGGAAAATGTTAGTTTCCGGGGATTGAACCCGGGACCTCCTTCTTGCACTCTTTTGGTGCACTCCTTCGGTATTCCTTAGCTCGCCAACTGAACTACCTACTTGGGATCAATTCTGTTGAATCAATTCTGTTGGATTCAGATTCTTTGTGGATTCTAACGATAGAACCCTAACTCCTCTGAAGCCATTCATTCTCACAATGATATAAGCTTTTAAACAATGTCATGCATGCTAGCTAACTAACTGTAACTGTAAACTAACCACTAAAGTTAAATAACCAACAGATCTATCTCTAGTTAATTTAATCTTTAATGATGAAGGAGACCTAAAACAAAAGGCCTTTTATGTTGACTCCTCTGAGCTTTTTGTCAATATATGTTGTCTTTTTAATTTGTAACAACTAATCACAAATATGTTGACCAAAACTTTTGTCTCACAAATATGTTGACCCAAATGGCCTTACAAGTATAATAATTATATCTTTATTAATATTTGCCTCCCTCAACATTTCCTGCACTAAAATCTCAGGTGATAAGCTCAGTGAATTTATTCCTCCTTTTTGCATATTTTTTGTTACTTATTGCAGTCCTTTTAACTTTTTCAGTTTATCTGACAAATTTCTCACTCCTTATATTGTGTTTATTGCAATTAGGTTCTTAACTACGTGATGGCAAATGTGGACATATCTAACATTGAACTTAATGTGCGGCACTTAGGAGAACCAACTCGCATTCAGCCAGGAAAAGAAACAGAAAAAGGACTCTATTTCCTTTCAAACCTTGACCAGAATGTTGTAGCTCCTGTTGGCACAGTTTATTTCTTTAAGTCACCTACAAGAGGAAGAGGAAATGAGGATGTTGTGCAAGTTATAAAGGATTCCTTGTCAAAGATTCTTGTACCTTATTACCCTATGGCTGAAAAGTTGATTGTCAGCTCAGAAGGGAAGTTGCTGGTGGATAATAACAGAGGGGAGGGTGCAGTATTTGTTGAAGCTGAAGCTGATTGTAACATTCGAGATATTAGAGACTTAACAAAAGCAAATCCTCATGCTCTTGGAAAACTTGTTTATGAGCATATTAGAAACGCCTCTTATGACAGTTCAGGTTTGACGTGCTTTCTAATTATTTTATGCGTTTTAAAATGCACTTAAATATGTTTTTAGTCCCTATAAAATTTGGGTTTTTTCGTTCCAGTCCCTAAAAAAATTTCACACACTTCTGGTCCCTCAAGTTTTTTTCCATCGGTTTTAGTCCATCATGACTTTTAATTGTGCGCCCAATTTGGGGGACCAAAAGTAGATGAAATTTTTTTGAGGGCTAAAATCAAAAAACTCAATTTTTATAGGGACAAAAAACATATTTAATCCTAAAAATTATTAATTATATTTACTTAAGAAGTCCAGCCTTGGCAGGCCTAAAGCTTTTTTGATGGCATGTAGCCTGTCCTTTTAGCTAAATAGGCTTCTAAAAGAGCGTTGGCCTTATTTATTTAAAAAAAGTCTAGCCTGATTTAGGACCAACGTTTGTTGAGCCATGGGCCCCTATCGGCCCACCTTGTCTATTCTCACCCCTCTCTGTAAGGCATGACAAGTAGCGTTTATCACTTTATCGTAAAGCCTATAATGGATAAACTCGCTGAAATAAAATATAAGTGTTTCGTAACAAGAGCTAATAACATTTTTTCACTGCCTTATAGAATTTTTCTATGTGCTACTTAAAATAGCATTTGAGTTTATAACTTATTTCGTTTCATGATCTCATTTTATCCTATTATTTTAAATAAATTTGTAATTATAATGCTTTAAATGATCAATTAATCTCTCTCATTTTTAAGTAATAATTACAAATATTTATTTATTTCAATTTATATTTTCAAGATAGTTCAACTACTAATTTTGTAAATACTTTAAATTCAATTCGCTAACTTATTAACTATCTGCTATTAACAACTCATCTGCAAATGCAATAAACTAATTTATACACTATCCATTAGCATATCTGCTATTCACTAGCTTTTACCTAACAAAACCTTAATAATAGTAAGAACTCTAAAAAACAGATTACTTATATATGAACCGTGCCTCCACCTAGGTACAAGCATTACTAAGCCTTAGAAATAACCCTATTGGAGTTGCTCTAAGATGTTAAATGAATTTGCAGGTGACTAAGTTCAAATGCGGGGGATTCACTTTGGGTCTAAACCTAATGCATTGCATGAAAGATGGACTATGTGCCATGGAGTTCGTGAATGCATGGGGTGAGAAAGCCCGAGGCTTAGAATTAAAAATTCCACCATTTCTTCATCGAACCATACTCAAAGCACATGACCCTCCCAAAAATAGAGTTCCAACACAATGAACATGATGAAATCCAAGACATATCAAATATCACAAAACTCTATGAAGAAGAAAATACGATCTACAAAACCTTCTATTTCAACCCTGAGAAGCTTGAGCTACTCAAGAAAAAGGCCACCCAAAATGGTGTTTTGGAAAAGTGCTCTACTTTTGAAGCTCTCTCGGGATTTTGTATGGAGAACTAGAACAACAGCTTTGAAAATGCATTCTGATCAACAAACAAAGCTACTCATTGCAGTTGATGGACGGTGTAGATTTATTCCTCCGATACCTAAGGGATACTTTGGAAACGCTGTCGTGCTAACAAATTCTCTTTGTAAAGCAAGTGAGATATTGGAGAACCCTCTTTCATTTTCAGTGGGATTGGTTCACAAGGCAATTGAAATGGCCACTGATAGTTACTACAGCTATTGATTATTTTGAAGTCACAAGTGCAAGGCTCTCCTTCAAAGGTACGGTTTCGATCTCAGCTTGGACTGGGTTGTCTTTTCAAACTACTGACTTTGGATGGGGAGAACCTTTGTGGCCTGGTCCTGTTGGTGTGTCAGAAAAAGAAATGATTTTGTTCTTGTCACATGGTCAAGAAAAGAAAAGCATAAATGTGCTTCTGGGTTTGCCTGCTTCTGCCATGGAAAGTTTTGAAGCACTGGTGATTCAAATATGAAAATGCATAAAGGGTACATACCTACACACATTCTTTATGGGTGAAATTTGCTAAGATATTGAACTATTATTGTCTCCCTAAGTTTGTAATACTGGTGTTATGTTTTTTGTATGTGTCATGGAAAACTCTGAGAAGGAGGGGAGCCATTTCAATGCTACTGTTATTTTGTTGCGCTTGCCTACTTAGCAGCAATTTGCAATTTCTTGTATTTGGTTTTTTTTTTCTATGACATGGAAAGAAGATTAACGGAAAAAAATTGTATGAATAATAAACTTACCCATTTATTAACGGAGTATATTAAATGGAACATAAAAACTGCATCTATCTATATATTAAACATTTGAGAATGCATCTCAATAAATGTTATTGCACATGTCATTTTCTCATGAGTTTTCTATTTAATTCTATATTCTATTTATTAAACATTTGTGAATTCATCTCAATAAATACTATTTCACATGTCATGATTTTTCTATTTAATTCTATTTTCTAGCCCCACATCAATGAAATCTAATTTTGAACAATAGGTCTCCAAAATAGAAAAATGATATATGGTCCCATAATAATAATAATAATAATAATTTTATACAAATTATCTTTGCAAAGAATGTTTACAAATTCATTTATCTCTTAATTTTGTTCAATAATTTTTTACAGATCTAATTTCGTTGTTATTGCACGAATTGGTAAAATCATTGTTCATCAACGGTGGTACACGCACTGCATGCGTACGAACATTTTGCTCATCTTTCATGCTCATTAATCAAAATTCTATAAACATAGTTTTTACTTTATATAGGGATCACATTCAGCTGATGAGTATAAAGGGTAATTTGTTTATTTACTACTATATACATTCACTTCGTGTTTATAGGTTCTCATCATCATATCATGGTAATATATATTTCTAATATGTTACTTTTTTTCTGATTAATAACACATGTTTTTATCTTTTTAATTATTGAATATTTATTTTAAATCATAAACATTTCTTTATTCTTTTCATCCCAATAATAAAATATTCGTTTGATGTCCAAATAAAATATTTTATAATAATTTAGCTATCCTTATGTAATGCTATTCTTTTGATGTTTTATTGATGCAAATTTTTATTTTTCAATCATCACTATATGAAGTACCAATCTTCGGTTTGGAAAGTTATTTCAATTAGTTCATTTTTGTATGGTTCAATCGAAACTCATTGCATGTGTTCACATTTATTGAATTGTAGTTTGTTTGGTTCAAATTAAGAGGTTTATTATATTTTAAATTCAATTTACTTTTACGTGTAACTTATTAAGCATAAGTTACAAAAATAAACGTGCTTGGTGATTTACCTTCTATTACGCTAATTTAGTTGTAATTAAGCATAAGTTACAAAATAAACGTACTTGGTGATTTACCCTCTAATACCATAATTTCTACAATTCCAGTTATGTTGTTATTATAACGTTTACACCACAAATTTGAATCGTAGAAACCTAATTGAAATTAAAAAAAATTGGATGACAGTTATAATACAATTATGCTAAAATTAGATATCAAAAATATCTACAAGATGAAACACATAAAACTCAATACTACCTTACGAAACAACTTCGATCGAATTAATGTTTATCTCTCTCATTACCATCAATATTCTTTTACCTTAAAAGGCCAAGGTTAACAATATAGTCAGTAAGTTGAAACAGGTACTTATTTTCAGATATGAAGTTAAAAGAACATACTTAAGTCAGTGAGAAAAACAATCATACAAGTTATGAAAATTATTGGATATGGATGTCCATTTCTCTTATCCCGTCATCTCCTTTATTATCCTTGTGTAGTGGTCATTATGTTGACCAATCACTTGCCAATCCCCACCCTATAAATAGGGCTCACTCTCATATGTAAAGAAGCACTTGAAGAGAAATACAAAGACTTTTATCTTCTCTCCTATCATTTTCTTGTTCTTCTTATGATATAATTTTGCTTATTTCATAACACGTTATCAGCACAAAGTTCTAACAACTAAGGTAATAATGGTTGTTGCTTGCTCCCAACTCAGGTAATATTTCATCCATATTTTCTTACTCTTTTATTTATTCATATGGTGACGATCCGAAAGATTAACATCTGAAACATTAGATTATAATCGGATTATGATCAACATTACTTGGTCCTGAGAGCATCCATCTTTTGTTTTATTTATTGCTTGGTTGTAATATTCTTGTTCTACATCAGATTATTTATTCATAGCGTAAGGTATTTGTGTCTATACTAATATACGCTAAAATATCATATCATTACAAATAGTTCATATGCTTGATCTATATCGCATATGCTTGATCTATATACTCATAAAAAATATCTTGTGTCTATACTTGATCTATACGAATGACAAGTTATATTGATTGAATATATCAATAATAAAGCTTCTATCATGTGAACTGTTTGGCTATAATGAACTCTCTCATCTGTTGGATAGAATGAGTTGTTTGGCGGTTTCTCTCTCGGAAGCCTTAAGCTGCTTTTCATTGAATTTATTGAAATCTTTGGTGAGTTCTCTCCAGTATATTTGTATCTGTTGCTATTTATTGGGCTTTTTCTATTTTGGATATGCATACTTTCAGATATTGTATTTCATTTCAATCCCAAAATCACACATTAAATATGTAGCATTATTCTTCTATTTATAATCTTATCACCTTATTTCTTTTCTTCTTCCTAGAAATATTATTACTTGATTAAGGTGTTGTTACACCTTCCACTAAAAGCCATTGGAATACCATGAGGCTCATCCCACTAGTAATACTCCATTCCCAGAAGTGAATGCATTACAAGCAAATGAATTTCTGATAAAAATCATGAGACTCGTCCCACTATAATGCTTCATTCCCAGAAGTGAATGTAGCAACACACGATCACTATCGGCAAACCTCTGATCATGGTCTTGATCATAGTCGCAGCGGAAATTACAAGAACATTTATTTTCCACCAGTAGTGGAAAAGTGTTGTAAAGATTGCAAAAAAAAAAGGGCAGATTAGGAAAAATAATGAAAATATTTGCTATCATTGTGGAGGCAAAGGTCGTTGAGGTAGTACATGTCGTACGCCAAAGCATCTTGTTCATCTCTATCAACAATCACTTAAAATTGAAGATAAAAAGATTAAGACAAATTTATCTTATGAAGATGACAGTAATATGGATAGTACTCAATTAGATGTTGCTGACTTATTTACTGATCCTGATGGAGATATGAGTTTCGTTGATAGCAGAACTACCGACACAATTTTAAAGGAAACAAAATATTTCTCTTATTTAGTGAAGTGGGAAACTAATGTTAGTACTATATTTGGCCTATCAAAGATAATTGAAGGCCTCGAAAGAGCTAATCTACTATTATTAAAAAATTTATAATCAGCTTGGAGGTTATTTGACAAAGGTATGTTTTTATCTACTATCTTACAGTTAATCTAACTTATTATCATGTTTATATTTCTTATATAGAAATTTTATTAAGAATTTTATTTAGCTACCATGACTATCATGTTTTCTATTCTTGAAGAATTCCTGAAGAATTCAACATTCAAGCATCCTATAGGATTGCTCAAAGTGTGAAAGTTTGTTATCTAGTTTTTGAAAGAGCTCGAAAAAATGTTCAAGCATCCATTAGAGAGTGCTCAAAGCAAGATTTTTTCCGTCATCGCTTAGATTTGAGATATAGTTCCTGAAGAACAAATGGAATATGGTTGTTGATGAAAATTTGTGATATAGTTCCAGAAAAACAGTAAATCCATTATTCATGCATCCCTGAAGGATTGCACAAATAACTGTTTCTATGTATCACTGCACTGCACAAGTGAATCTAGTTTATTATTTTGCTTATCTAAGTTTACACATCGAGAATCCATTGTTTTCCCCTAAGTTTCGTAGAAGTTTATTAAGTTTCAAAGATAGCTGTCTAAATGGATATCACATTGAAACAAGATATGAATATGTTGAATATCTTTATATAACGAGATATATTACGGATAAAATAAGTGTAGTGGAAGAATTGTTTGCTTTTTCTCTAATTTGTACTACAATTACATATCATAATATTTTTGTTGTTGGCAAGATCGGTTGGACCATCCCAAATATATAATGATGCGAAAAATGGTTAATATTTTTTAATGTGAACTTCTATTGAAGAGCCAGTAGTTTCTTCAATTTACTAATTTTTGTGTTCACTAATTCCCAAAAGAAATTGGCAATTTGAGAGAAAAGTCTCTCGAAATTCTAAAACTTATAAAAGGTGATATTTGTAAACGAGTCCACTAATCACGTGGACCATTTAGATATTTGTGATCTTAATTGATGTATCAACTATATGGCCACATATATATCGTCAACTCACAACCAGAAGTTTGTGAGATTGTTTGCTCCACTAATTTGAGTAAGAGGTCATTATGTGAAATACCTTGAAAGCATATGATAAATGTTGTATGATATTGGACATCACTTAGTATACATTCATTCATAAAATGGTCTTGAAGAATCATTCTTTAGACGTCTAATGTTAGTTCTATGTCCAATACTTATGAGATAAGAACTTCCAATTTTTACTTGGGAACATGCACTTTTGTACGTTGCAATATTGATTCACATTTGGCCAACAAGTTATCATAACTCCTCCCCTTTACATTTGGTTTTTGGTCACGAACTAATATTTCCCATCTTAGAATTTTTGGATGTGCAGTGTATATTCCAATTTCTCCCAATGCACTATGATGGGTCCTTAAAGAATTTTGGGAATATATATTGGATATAAATCTCCACGTATAGTAAAGTATCTTGAGAAAACATCTAGAGACTTTTTTATAGTCCAGTTTGATGATTATCACTTGATGAATTAAATTTCCAATATTAGGGGGAGAGAATAAGCAGCTGGAAAAATAGATCAGTTGGAATGAATTATCATTGTCTCATCTTGATTCTCAAACTACACAATGTGAACTAGAAGTTCAAAAGATAATTCATTTGCAAAGCTTAGCAAATAATCTACCAATTATGCATTCACTGATCCAAAGATGTGACCAAATCATAGATATCAGCTGCTAATGCTCCAATAAAATGGATGTCCCTGTTGGACAATCAACAGCGCTTGAAGCGTAGTAGACCAATCGGTTCCAAAGATAAAAATCCTCGAACAAGAAATGGAGCTAAAAAGTAAGATGGTCCAAGCGAGGATATAGAAACTCTATAAGAGTCTTCAGACATAATTGACATTTTAGTTCCAGAAGAACTGATCAGGTACCTGACAAATTATGAAATTAACGAGATCTCAATGAATTATGTCAATAATGAAAAATGATGGAATCGAAACGAAGTCAACGTTGACAATGATTTTACATATAACATAGCGCTAAATGTAATGAATGATAGTGAGGATCATAAACCAAAGTCTATTAAAGATTGTAGACAAAGTTAGAATTGGCCAAAATTTAAAGATGAAATTGAAGCAGAATTAAACTAGCTTTACAAAAGTTTTTGGACTTGTAGTCCAAACACCTGAAGGTGTGAAAGCAGACAAATACAAATGGGTTATGGTGAAAAAATAGAATGAGAATGGTGAGATTGTGAGATTCAAAGCTGGACATGTTGCTCAAGGGTGGATACAAGTATTTTTCAGTACTTAATTAGCCTTGTAGCACATGAAGAGCTCAATTTTCACAAGATGAATGTTGCTACAGCTTATTTTGTATGACTCATTTGATAGCCATAATTATTTGAAGATCCCTGAATGATTAATATTCTAATACACACTTTTCGAATTCTCACTTAAATTGAATCAATCCCTTCACGAGAGAATATAATTTGAACACATATGGGATAAACGTGTAAATTTATATTCTAAAGGAGAGATACAAAAATGACATCACCTATCAATATAGTTTTATAAAAGTATTTGTGAAAGAATTTTCTATAACTGATGTTTATATTGATGACATAAATATTATTAGAACTCCTGAAGAGCTTCAAATAAAAAACTATAGAATGTCCAAACAAAAGAACTCTAGATGAATGACATCAAATTATATCTGATGGACTTTTGAGGTTGGACCTGTAGGTAACCTCTACATGGAAAATCCTAGAAGGATTCAAGATAAAAGAAAATATCTTTAACTAAATTCTATTGAGAAAGAAAGTCTCATATTGATCTGCAGAAATTATTTAGTACATATGAAATATCTCAGTTCTGAAGACTATGAAAGCATGCTTGCATATTACCAAATGTTATATCCCTTGACATGATAATATTATGTGATAATTATTAGCAATATATTTCATTACAAACCAAAAGGAATTAGAACAAAGTGGGATGCATATTTCATTTTTGACTATCCTAATGAATAAACCATATTATGTATGTTACACAAATTAACCATGCAGATACAAAGTATTTTTCTGATCTAGATGAAGTAAGATCTCAAGTCATCTATTATCTACATGTAGTGACATTGAAATTTATTTTTGATCTACAAAACGACCTATAGTTCCTACATCTTCATTTTATGCCAAAATGTCAACAACTAAAAGAAGATGTTTTGAAGAAAATACTGACTTCAAAGCTCTATGAAAAGAGGATACATCACAAGTGACAACAGAGTTGATTGCTCCATATGCAATCAGGGAGAAACTCCAGATGTTGAAATTCATATTCTAAAGTTACGCTTCATTCAGGGGGAGAAAAGCTGCACTCTTTTTTCCTTTGCCATGGTTTTGTCCCACTGGGTTTTCCTGGAAAGGTTTTTAACGAGGCAGTTCCCACTGACAGGATATCGTACTCTTTTTCCCTTTACTAGATTTTTTCCCACTGGGTTTTATCTAGTAAGGTTTTAATGAGGCATATCCTCAATGGACATCCAAGGGGGAGTGTTATGAAAATTATTGGATATGGATGTCCATTTCTCTTCTCCCATCATCTCCTTTATTATCCTTGTGTAGTGGTCATTATGTTGACCAATCACTTGCCAATTCCCACCCTATAAATAGGGCTCACTCTCATATGTAAAGAAGCACTTGAAGAGAAATACAAAGACTTTTATCTTCTCTCCTATCATTTTCTTGTTCTTCTTATGATATAATTTTGCTTATTTCATAACAAATATGATAATGTTTCAATTTTTAGGATAAAATTCTAGGAGTAATAAGACATCACACGGGGAATGAACATTTTTTGTTACCATGTTATTGGTGCGCATACGTCGAGAAACCTAATTGGCCGCATGTTTCTGGCTTTGCCGACAGGAAATGCACATTTTATATAAACATATTTGTAAGAAAATCTATTAAAATCTAAATTATTTGGTAAAAGTATATTATAGCGAGACTATAAACATTTGTGTCTAAATTACTATTACTGTGCGTGGATATCATTTTGAAATAGATTGCGCCATATTATTGATAATTCAATGTTTATATAGCTTAATATTATTTTTAAACAGAATAGTTTAACATTATTGAGTGTCGTGAATTTTAATATTTAACTGACATTCAATTACCTTTTAATTAAGGAAATTCTTTGTCTTCTTCGATTCTCCATTATTTTTAGTATTTTTATATTTATGGGAATGCCAACTAAATTAATATTAAAATTGTTATGACTTTTAAACAAATCATTTATTTTCCTATAATTTAATATATTCTCACCTAAATAATTTATTAAACAATTATTTGTTAATATTTCAGTGGCATTCAATATATTAATGTCTACATGTAGCTTGAGTAATATTAAAAAAACTGAATTTTCATAACCCTTTGTAAAAAAATTACATAATATTTATTAAATATATAGGTTATTCACGAGTTGCATCAACAAAAGTTAGAACACATGAAAAATTACCACAAATTAATCATAATTTTGTATGAACACATATTTTTTCATAGGTTGCATGAAAAGTATATTATATCTAAATAAAAACCTATTTGTATTTAAATTTTGAGTAAAAATATGTTATAAGGAGAATGACTTTTTCACAAGAAAAAACACAAATAAATAAATTTCTATAAATGCATATTTTAATTAATAATATAATATTTTAACATAAAATATAAATCTTTAAACACACATTGTCCCTTTTCTATATCAAATATATAACTTCTATATGACATGAAACAATTGTGGTATACTCATTTTTTCGTCACCGTTCAGCAGAAAAATTTCAGTGGAGAATCTTAACCACCAGAGTATGTGTAGTTTATGCATAAAGATAATAAATCAATACAAAGTTTCAATAGTTTAAAATTTAATATTCAAATTATACAAATTACTAATCATTAGTTACTTATTTAAAAAAAAAGTTACTTGGGCAATAAAAAAAGTTACTTAATATTCAATATAATATTAAATTGCAAAATGTAAATTACTATAATGATTTTTCAATCACATAACTATACTCGTGCATGGCACGGGTCAACTATTCTAGTATATATTAATCAAAGTCAATTGATCCAAGTGGCGAGGCATTGGGTTCCCTTTAAGCTTATTATTCATACAATTTTGAAAATGATGTTTGGTTTTCACGATGAATCTTGAGACTTATAAAAAAAAAACGGATGAGAAATGATTCTTAAATTTTATTTTTACCATTTTGTCATCGGCTAATTAGGGTGTGTTTGGATTAGGAGAGAAAGAGGGAAGAGAGAGTGAGGGAAGAGAGAAATATCTGAGAAATAGAGTAGATTAGGAGGGTTGTTTGGTTTAAGGAAAAAAGAAGAGACATATGGAAGAGAGAGTTGTGTCTCTTGCCTTGGTTTGGTTGGAGCGAAAGAGAAAAGAGAGAAAGAATACTAATTTTAAAAGAACAAAAACACTCCTATGTGTTTAACTTAATTTTTTGATTTAATTAACTTAGTATCTATTTTCTTTTGACAAGTAGTACTTATTTTAAATATTTAATTAAATTAGGTAAATATTTGTTTTTAATTAGCTGAATAATTAATTTAATCATATAACTTAATTAGTTACATATTTAGCCGGGGACAAAATGGTAAAAGTAAAATTTAAGAGTCATTACTCTCCACTTTCTCACAACTTATGGAGAGATTACAAAAATCACTAAATTAATCATCATTTACTCTCTCTTTCCTATTTCTCTCCTTAACCTTATGGTCGCAGTTGAGAGGACGAAAAAAAAAGCTTGGTAATATGCATAATCAAGTTGTGTGGAGAATTCTATGATACTCATTGAATTTTGTTTGGTATGATACTTTGTAGATAAAATTAGTATAATATTTAAATTTATTTTAAAATACTTAAATATAAAAATAAAGATAAAATATCTTCTGAGGTCCTTTAACTTATTTTCAGGTAACGAATATGTCTCTTAACTTTTTTTGTAACGATTAGGTCCCTTTAGTTTTAAAATCGTTGCACAGTTACTAATATAAGCATTTTTTAACTCCCTTTTAGTAAATTTTGATTGTAGACGGAGTGGCAATTGTAGTTAGAAACTCACACACTATGAGGTCCTAGGTTCAAACCTGAGACATTATATCCAGCGTAACAATTTCGACATTTGTGCACTTAATGTTAAGTTATTATTCTACAAATATTCATATTCAATTATACTTTTACTACTAAGTCCCAGAAGGGTAGCTCACATAATTGAGTGAAAGGAACATCGTTGGTAGAAAAATGTAGGCGTACGGGGGGTTCGAACCCCGCTCCCCCCTCCCCTCTAACAACTAACACACTAATTACTAACCACTTTGTCTATCTAAAAAAAATACTTTTACTACTAAGAATTTTACATTTTCCCAAGAAAATTAGGATATTCGACATTCGACATTCAGTTTGATTTATATGCAAAAGATACACTTTCTAGGTTCATTGAATAACTGATGTATCTAGTCTATATTATAGAGCAGATACATTACTTATTCAATGAATCTAGAAAGTGCATTTTTTGCTTATATTTGCGGTACTGCTTCTTATCTATCTTGCTCTGATAAACAACTATTTTGGTCATTAAATATGTGAGAAACTATCATTATGTGATTACAATATTTGAATGTATTGAAATTGTAAATACATTTCCTTGTATCTCTTTAATAAGTTATTTTTTTACCTCAAATATGTCTTTTTGTTAGTTATTTTAGTTTTCAAATATATTTTGTTTGGTTAATTTAGGCTAAAAACTATAATGGCATTGGCAACACCACACCGCACCACCTCACATTGAGAGATCAAAAGCACTATCTAGTATCTACCTATCTTTGTCCCTGGCGGACACGTGAGTGGGGCGTGAGCAACCAATTTACCAATTGTTAAAGTAGGAAAGAATCAAAATGCATTACTAGTACTACTATGCAGCAGCATGATTGTTGTCTATAATACCCACACACTACATTCGCTGCTGAGATTCATGCCTTCCACTTCTTCCTCCAAATTATTAGGCTTTTCAAACCATTTCCACACCCTCATCGCCCCCTCTTTCTCTCCATCTTCCATCGCCGCCACCATGTCCACTGTATCCACTGACAATGACACCGCCACAAACAAAACGCATCATCCTTTGCAGGTTCACAACACTCTTCTTCCCTTTCAGATTCATCCCTTCTAATTCCACTTTCTTTTATTTTCCAGATCCGTCTATTTTTTGCAATTACCTATATTTTGCCCTTTCGCTTGCGGCCCTTTGAAACTGTTTATTTTACATTAAATCACTATTTTGTCCTTTTCCATCAGGTTTTCACTGCAATTAAAGTTTTAAGCTTTAATTAGTCTTATCTAATTCACTTGCCTCGAGATTTTAATGTTTAATTTGTAGCAAAGTCCATGTCTGAATGATAGCAGAGTTATACTTCTAGTGAGCACATATTAGTATCCGTTTATCTTAGCCTTTGTTTATACTAGATAGCTATTTCTTGTATTTACATGATGCAGTGCTCTTTTGTATATGTATGGAAATGGGTCATTATTTCAGGCTCTACTAATCACTTTTGTTTTCAATTCACATTTAATTTATATTCACATGAATTTCCTTCTGAATTACTTAGGCTTTGTTTGGGAATTGGGAGAGAAAGTGTAATGGAAGGGGTTAGGGGGGAAAATGTAAGGGAAGGAAAGTAAGGAGAAAGCGAGGATAGACTTCTAGCTTGTTTGAATGTGAAGAAATTGTTACTCTCCAGTTTAGGGTGTATTTGCTAAGATTCAGTTAGATTCATAATGCTAGCCTGTTTAGCTTGTACAACCCGCTCAATCTGTTTAAGGAGCTAGGATCGTAACTCGCCGAGTAGAAGGGGGAGTGGTTATGAAAGGAAGAGAGTTTGATTCTATTGTGTACCTGTTTTAAAAATGCAGAAAAAGATGAGGGGAAAAAGAACTTCATTGTTCATATAGTTTGAGCCATGTGTTTGCATTGATTGTTGCTGTTTGTCATTTGTTGGTTAGGTTGCAAAACGCTTAGAGAAGTTCAAAACAACAATCTTCACTCAAATGAGTATGCTTGCCGTCAAACATGGAGCCATAAACCTTGGTCAGGGTTTTCCCAACTTTGATGGTCCTGAATTTGTAAAGGAAGCAGCAATTCAGGCAATCAGGGATGGGCACAATCAGTATGCCAGAGGTTATGGAGTTCCAGACCTCAACATTGCCATTGCCGAGAGATTTAAGAAAGATACTGGACTTGTTGTAGACCCTGAAAAGGAAGTTACTGTAACAACTGGGTGCACAGAAGCAATTGCTGCAACTATTTTAGGGTTGATAAATCCTGGTGATGAGGTTATTCTTTTTGCTCCTTTTTATGATTCTTATGAAGCCACTTTATCCATAGCTGGTGCAAAAGTAAAAAGCATCTCTCTGCGTCCTCCAGATTTTGCTCTTCCAATTGAAGAGTTGAAGTCCGTCATCTCAAAGGATACTCGGGCCATTCTTCTAAATACCCCGCACAACCCTACGGGAAAGATGTTCACTCAAGAGGAGCTCAATACCATTGCATCTCTTTGCGTTGAGAATGATGTTCTGGTTTTCACTGATGAAGTTTATGATAAGTTGGCATTTGATATGGAGCACATTTCTTTTGCTACTTTGCCTGGAATGTTTGAGAGGACAGTGACGATGAACTCCTTGGGGAAGACATTCTCCTTGACTGGGTGGAAGATAGGGTGGGCCATAGCACCACCACACTTAACATGGGGAGTGAGACAAGCACATGCTTACCTCACTTTCTCAACCTCAAATCCTATGCAGTGGGCTGCTTCAGTAGCTCTTAGAACACCAGAATCTTACTACATTGAGCTAAAGAGGGACTATTTGGCAAAAAGAGCTATTTTGGTTGAAGGATTGAAGGCTGTTGGCTTCAAGGTATTCCCATCCAGTGGAACCTACTTTGTGGTTGTAGATCATACTCCTTTCGGACACGAAAATGATGTTGCATTTTGTGAATATCTAGTTAAGGAGGTGGGAGTGGTGGCAATACCAACCAGTGTGTTTTATTTGAATCCAGAAGATGGAAAGAATCTAGTCAGATTTACTTTCTGCAAGGATGAGGGAACTCTAAGGGCCGCCGTGGAGAGGATGAAGGAGAAGCTTAGAAAATAATCTCTATGCATATTCAAGTCATGTGATATATTATGTTGAATTGAAGATATCTGCCTTTGCAGAAACCTAAATGTAGGATTGTAATAACTTGCAGTTGATTAACTCAACAGTCTCTGTCATGAATTCGCCAATATTGTTTATCCTCCTCTGAATCTCAATATTTTGATGGGTATGTACTGGTTGATGAATCGTCGTCGTCCTTTGTAGAGTGTATACAATCATCAATAAAATATCGCATGACCCCGTTTTTATTTCCTCCAAGTTGAGTCTTATTATTCTCTAGAAATGTAAGGCCTCTTATGCATCGTATTCATAACAAGGAAATTGATATCTCAGTTTTATTTCTTATACATTCACACGTGTTCTTTACTGTCCATCCAATTGAATCAGTTATATATTTGAAAGTAGAGTTGATAATTTTTTATATAGGCTAAATACCTGTTTTCGTCCTTTATGTTTGGGCGAAGTTTCACTTTCGTCCTTTATCTTTTTTTTGTTCCGTTTTAGTCCTTTATGTTTCATTGTGCAAGAAAGTGAGGGACCAAAACGAAACAAATTAAAACCTGAGAGGGACCAAAATTAAACAAAACAAAAAAGCAGAGGACGAAAATGAAACAAATAGTGCTAACGGTAGGGACGAAACCGAAACAAAAATGAAACATAAAGGACTAAAACGAAACAAAAAAAAGATAAAGGACGAAAGTGAAACTTCGCCCAAACATAAAGGACCAAATCAAGTATTTAGCCTTTTATATAAAGTTATCAGCTTAGAGTGTTATTCTTGAATGCGTAAGAAATTAGAAATCAACCCTTTATGGGTGAAGTGAAATAAAAATAGACATGGAACTTTGTAATTGTTTAGGAAATGGATGAAAATTGAAATGACAAGGAAATTAGTTAGCAGTTAATTGATTTTATTTCATCCTTCTCATCACTTCGTTAAGAACATCACTCTTTTCCATTTCCAAAGAAACTACACTATGAGGATCCAAGTTTGTAACTGAAAACACCAAAGTGTTTCCAAACACTCGTTTAGAATATTCAGTAGCCACATTCAAAACTTTATCAATAAACTGGATGGGTCATTCGTGATCTATAAAATGGAAGTCCCCTCCATGTATCTCAAATTCACCTGTAAGGTACAATTTATAAGAACTATTCTCCCCATAAAGTACTCTTATGTGTGTCCATTAGCAATTGGTTTATAAATATTGTCTTCTATGTATACTTCGAAATAAAAACACACTTGATGGTCAAAATTCTATTTCCTAGGAACTAGAATTTGGCTTATGAGTACCTTATGGGGAGAAAAGAAGATGCATATTCTTCACATAACAAATCTTTCATTTTTTCCTCCACGTAAATTTTGTATTAATTTATCTATTGGTTGAATTGGATGAACCAATTGATTTTGCTAATCAAAATGTCAAAATTGATTTTACTCATGTCTGAAATTTGAATCAGTAATACAATTTGTTGCTATGTATGAATTTCTCTAGAAAGAGAACTTAAAAGCTCCAACATTGGAATCTGTAACAGAATCCCAGAAGGAAGGTTTCCTTTGCTGGACCTTTTTCTCTTCTTTTTGGGTCAGTTCATCAATTGTTCCAGGAAAAGAAGCCTCAATAGCATTCTTAAACTTATCATACAGATTCACTCGATCCCTTGTTCCAGACACCAATGTACTAGCATTAGGCCTTTGAAGAAAATCCAAAACATTTAACAAATATCTCCTACTAACATAGTTTTGGGTTATAGCTATTGATTCCTCAAGGTTGATCACCAAATGCCACCATCCATTAGGAACAAAAATAACTTCACCAGCTTTACATATGCACTCAATTGGTTTCTTCTTCCAATTCTTTGTTGCACCATAAAAATTCATGAACCATTCAATTATTGATACGGGAGATGCAACCTCTGCACCATCAGGACTAGGATGAACGCCAGGCGGAATAACATCGGGAGGAAACAATACCCATTTCTTGGACCCTTTGATGACAGCATTCCAAGCTGAAGTTGAATTCGGATCAACATGGAAAGACGATCCGGACCCAGCCGGTCCCATAATAATCCACCTGTAGTCGGGTCTATCGCTGCCCAAAACACCAAACAAGTCTTCCTGAAAATACACTGGAACTTCATATTCAGAACCCAATTTTGGAACTTTTTCAGCAAACTTTGGATCAAACAAATACAACGGCCTCTCTTCTCTAACTTGATCTGAGTACTCAAAATAGTCTCCAAGTTTCATCTCCACAGGCCCGACTGAAAACTTAACATCACCACATAACTTTATCAAATAATCTCTTTCCCAGTTCCTCAAGGCATCCCAATTATCAATACAACCTTCCAACAACACAGGCTTATTAGGCTCCTCAAAATTTAGCACAAATTCTTCAACAGAAATCACTTTCTTTCGAACTATATTATCCCTTTCTAACCATTCAGGTTTCATTTCAAGATTAGCACAAAGCCAACTCTGGAAAAGATAATCAGAATAAAAGTCTCTAACTTTGAAACTACCAAGAGCATTAGTTGAGAAATCAAATGAAGGGTAACAAGCAGTGACATAAGTAGATTTCCAAGACTCATTAAACCGAAATCCATCAACAAGATTATCCAACACGAGATTCCTCCAAAGCGGTTCATGATTAGTGAAAACATAAAAAGACTTGCTCACAGAAGCTAAAACCCCCAAATTGGTACCATCTAAAAACCCTAGAATGTCTAGCACGAGCTCATCAGAAAAGGTTTGAAGATTACCTAAACCAGTGTCTCTGGAGTTGATGGAACCTGGATTGAAATAAAGATTTCCTAAAGGCTGAACGCCATGGGTGTGTGATGGGGCAGAGCTTTTAATGCTGAAACCTTCATCTTCTTCTTCTTCTTCTTCTTCGACGAGAGATGGGAAATCTTTAGTAGTAGTTGGAATGCAGTGTTGGTTTTTAAGCTTGCGTGTGCTTTTTCTTTTTTTGTTTCTATTGTTTTTAACTGTCCTTGTTTTGAGACGGGATAACAAATAACTAATCCTCAAGCTCGACATCGGGGAATCCGAGGTTTCAAGTGTTGCTGTTGGTGGGTGATGTGGCTAGCCTGCCTAAGAACGTAGATGCCAAAACTTCTTATGCGGCATTTCTGTGTGTTGCAATTTGCAAAGTATCTCCAGATTCTCTAGGTTAGAGAAAGAAGAAAGATTGGGCTTTAAGCCCATTTCTTTAATTAAAAAAAGGTTTTTTTTACCCCCACCATCTTCCCATATACCCCCACGTCCCCTGCGAAAAGACCAAAATACCCTTAAAAATTTTACAAAATTACAAAACATTTACCATTTGTCACTTACATACGTTTGACCACCAAAAAATCAGAGAAAACCGTATATACCTCATCTAACATATATACGATTTGGAAGAAAAATTCGCATCGTATATACCTCCTGTTTGACATATATACGACTTTGGAAGAAAAGTAAGTCGTATATACCTCCTCCTTTACATATATACGATTTCCCTTCGAATTTACGTATATACGATTTCGCCTCGAATTTACATATATACGATTTCCATTCGTATATATGTAAATACGACTTCCTTTTATGCTGAGTGGGTCCACGAGGTGTAGGCGCACAGAGAGACAGCAGCTGGTGCATCACCACCACCACCACCAGTACAGGCAGCTGCACCACCACCACCACAGGTTAATGATTATGCTGAGTGGGTACATGATAACTCTATTTTACATAGAGTTATTCGTACTTCTACACTTAGATAATTGCCCATAATCAAGTATAATATGTGTTAAATATGGTAGTATGAATAAAATAACAACATTTATGGTTTTCAGATGAAAGATGTCCATAACTTAGCATTTTACATGTATATTGGTATGTTTGATGTGTTTGTTCAGTGCAGCTGTAGTTTAGTGCATCTGCACTTGGTGCAACTACACCTGAAGGGAAGTTAGTGCATCTGCACTTGGTGCAACTGCACCTTCCTGCTCCGAAGCAGCTCATAACCCCACATTGGAAGCACCTCAATTCTTACCATTGCTATAATGCTTAGTTGGCTTGCTGCTTGCTTAAAAGTCACATGGGGGCACATGGCCACTTGCAAAAGGAGGCGCCTACAATGGAAGACCATCATGAATAATCATTCCCTTTAAGGTTGAGTATGGGAATCAAAAGCTTATCTCCATCTTCTGAAAAGTAACCATGGTTAACACCCTTTGGTTAGCTTAAATCATCAAGGAAACCCCCACATGAAGGAAATCTCCAAAGGCTATAAATAGGACTCAACTCTTCACTTGAAAGATATATCATAGACTTTTATATTCTTTTTCATGTTCTTTTCATCTTAGTTTTTCATAGTTTATTTTCTTGTGGTTCTTTTTATATTTTCTTAGTGTTAGTTTGAGAGGAAGGTGAGAAGAAATTGACAACTTCTCTCTCCATTTCTTCAAAGAGCTAATAGGTGCAAGAAATTGGTTGTAAGCAAATATATGCAAGAGTCTTTCAATTGTTGTAATTCTTACTCTTTTGAATTCTCTTGTACTTTCCTTCAATACAACATGTTTTCATTCAAATATATTTGCTTTGTTATATGCCCATCATGAGCTAAATCTCTTAAGTTGGGATGTTCTAACTTTCCAATGATCTTTTGAGGAAAGTTATTGTGTTTTCAAGTGGTGCAAGCACTTTAGTTCTTGTGTTTAAATTCTTAATCTTGTTTAAGGTTGATCGCTTAGAACAAGTAGAGTTATATTCACTTAATTGGCTTATAACTAGAATCAAGAACTAAGTAAGGATAAGTGTTTAATGAAGCTTTTTGTTAAACTTGTTTTAATGAAGTTAGCTTGTTAATTCCATGTTAATTCCTAACCTTAGGTTAACATAGTCCTTACAAGAGTGTAGTAAGATCTTAAGATACAAGAGTGTACTTATTTAGTAACTTGGATTATCTGTAAGGGGGCGAGAAAGGAATTGACTACTTCTTTCTTTACCACAAAAAAAAGGATCATAAGAGCTTGTAACGAAACTCCGAAGAAAGTAGCTGACCAGCACACACTAATGCAGCTGCACCTAAGTGCACCTGCACCACAAGCAAACACAATGCACTCAAAAGTGATTTAGATAGTGAAGACATCTCAACTATCATTCTCAACTGATTATGCCTAGGGATAGATCACCAGAATTTGAACTTAATCCAGAAATAGAAAGACAGTTTAGAAGGTTGCGAAAACTCCAAAAACAAAAACTTCAAAGTTGCAGCAATACTATGTCTCAACAAGGTGAAGGAGAAGGCTCAAGACCAGCCTCAGTCAGAGGTGGTCCTGGATCACAACGAGATGCTGAAGCAGATTACAGGAATCAATTCATTCACATGGGACCAATAGGTATGATTAATGATAGAGATAGACCTATGAGAGATTATGCTATGTTTGATCATCAAAACATGCAAACAAGCATAGCAAGACCTCACATAGAGGCTGTCCATTTTGAATTTAAATCTGGTGCAATGAGAGATTCTGGTGGTGTTTTGTTAAATCTGTCTTATAATCAAGCATGTGAACCGATTGATAGAATTGCTACTAATAGTTCTAGTTGGCCTACTGAGAGGGTAAGTGCCCAAAAGAAATCATCAAGGGTACATGAAATTAGTGAAATATTAGCCCTATCTGCTCAAGTAGCCTCACTAGCAAACATGTTCAAAAACTTCACCACAACCAGTGCAACTGCATCTAGTGCAGCTGCACCAGTAGAGAACACTGCAGCAGCAATAGAACAAGCCCCTCCAGGAACTGTAAGTTGTGTTTATTGTGGAGGAGGTCACCTTTATGAGGAGTGTCCTAGCAACCCTGTCTCTGTAAATTATGTAAGTTATGATAGGAATAACAACCCTTACTCCAATACCTATAATGCTGGTTGGAAGAACCATCCAAACTTCAGATGGAACAATACTAGTGCACCTGCACCTAGTGCAACTGCACCAACCTTTCCACCAAGATTTCAATCTCAGAACTACCAAAGGCCACAACAACAACAACCTACTACTCATAACTCCTTAGAAGGTTTGCTTAAATCTTTCATTAATGAAACCAGAACAGCTAGGCAAACCCATGAAGCATTTATTAGTGAAACTAGAATAGCTAGGCAAGCTCATGAAGCTTCAATTAAAAATCTGGAGAATCAAGTAGGTCAGTTAGCAACTGCTCTGTATCAAAGACCAACAGGTACATTACCATCCAATACAGAAGCAAGTCCATCTCAGAGGCCTGGTAAAGAACAGGTCAAAGCTATCTCTCTCAGAAATGGGAAAGATCTTGCAAAACCTAATGAGAATGAAGGTACAGGTAAGGGAGAAAAAAATAAAAATGGAAAAAATTCTCAAAATGCAGAAGCACCTGATGCATCTGCATCTCATAAAGTTCCAACTCCAATGTTAGTTCCTGAATACCCTCCTCCTCCTTTTCCTCAAAGATTAAAAAAGTCACATGAGGAGAAGCAATTCAGTAAGTTTTTAGATGTTTTAAAACAATTGCATATTAATGTTCCCTTGTTTGAAGCATTGCAACTAATGCCTAATTATGCTAAATTCATGAAAGATGTTCTTTCAAAAAGAAAAAGATTAGGTGAATTTGAAACTGTTGCTTTGTCAAAAAAATGTAGTTTGATTTTGCAAAACAAAATTCCAAGAAAATTAAAAGATCCAGGTAGCTTTACAATTCCATTTTCAATAGGTAATTACTATACAGGTCGTGCATTGTGTGATTTAGGAGCAATCATCAACTTGATGCCTAAATCTGTCTTTACACAGTTAGGAATTGGACATGCTAAACCTACATCTTTAACATTGTCACTTGCAGACAGGTCAATAGCTTACCCAGAAGGAATCATAGAAGATATACTGGTAAAAGTTGACAAATTTGTATTTCCTGTAGATTTTGTTATTCTTGACTTTGTTGCAGATGAAGAAGTACCAGTCATTCTTGGAAGGCCATTCTTAGCAACTGGGAAAACATTGATTGATGTGCAAAAAGGAGAACTAACCATGAGAGTAAATGATCAAGAGGTGAAATTCAATGTAATGAATGCTCTGAAATATCCTGCAGAGGAGAGTGAAGAATGTTCAGCAGTCATCTCTCTTGATCATTTGGTGCAAAAGCAGTTCAACAAGCAGTATGATCATCTTACCAGTGCACTTGCACCTAATGCATCTGCACTTCCTGAAGAAGAAATGTTGGAAAAAGACATACTGCCAAAGGAAGAACCAACACCTAAGGTATGGGCTAGAACTTATGAATCTCTTAATTTAGAAGACCCTAACCTTAAACAAAATTTACCCTCAATTGAACAATCTCCCAAATTAGAATTGAAAGAACTGCCTCAACATTTAAAATATGCTTTCTTAGGAGAAGGTGATACACTTCCAGTAATCATTTCATCTGATCTATCATTAGAATAGGAGAATGATCTCATTAGTACTTTAAAAAAGCATAAGAAAGCTATAGGTTGGCAAATGGCAGACATAAAAGGAATTAACCCTTCAATATGCATGCATAGGATCATTTTAGAAGATAATTCTAAAAATTACATAGAAGGACAAAGAAGGCTAAATCCTATAATGAAAGAGGTTGTTAAGAAAGAAATCATTAAATGGCTAGATGTTGGAATCATATACCCCATCTCAGATAGTGCATGGG
This sequence comes from Astragalus glycyphyllos, assembly GCA_963573325.1. Lineage (NCBI taxonomy): Eukaryota > Viridiplantae > Streptophyta > Magnoliopsida > Fabales > Fabaceae > Astragalus > Astragalus glycyphyllos. The sequence goes on from OY754307.1 coordinate 78,334,086, forward strand.
TGAGCCCTGTACAATGTGTCCCTAAGAAAGGGGGTGTCACAGTCATAGCCAATGAAAAAAATGAATTAATACCAACAAGAACTGTTACAGGGTGGAGGATTTGTATGGACTATAGGAAACTCAATAAGGCCACAAAGAAGGATCACTTTCCTTTACCTTTCATTGACCAAATGTTAGATAGGTTAGCAGGAAAAGAGTTTTATTGTTTCTTAGATGGTTATTCAGGTTATAATCAAATTGCAATAGAACCTAAGGATCAACAAAAAAACTACTTTTACATGTCCCTATGGTACCTTTGCATTTAGAAGGATGCCTTTTGGACTTTACAATGCACCTGCTGCATTTCAAAGATGCATGATGTCCATATTTTCTGATTTCATTGAGCAATCAATGGAAGTTTTCATGGATGATTTTTCAGTTTTTGGAGAAACATTTCCATTGTGTTTGTCAAATTTAGAAAGAATTCTCCAAAGATGTGAAGACACCAACCTAGTACTCAATTGGGAGAAGTGCCATTTTATGGTACAAGAAGGCATTGTGCTTGGGCATAAAGTGTCAAAGAAAGGTCTTGAAGTGGATAAGGCCAAGATTGAGGTCATTGAGAAATTACCACCTCCATCAACTGTTAAAAGAATCAGAAGCTTCTTAGGCCATGCTGGCTTCTATAGAATATTTATCAAAGATTTTTCAAAAATTTCTAAACCATTGTGTACTATTTTACAATTAGATACACAATTTAACTTTGATGAACTTTGTATGGAAGCATTTCAAAAGCTTGAAAAAGCACTAGTAACTGCACCAGTGATTGTAACACCGGATTGGAGCAGGCTCTTTGAATTGATGTGTGATGCTAGTGTGGGAGCTGTCCTAGGGCAAAGGTATGATAAAATCTTTCATTCAATCTATTATGCTAGTAAAACACTCATAGAAGCACAAATGAATTACACTGTAACAAAAGGAATTATTAGCAGTGGTATTTGCATTTGATAAATTTAGATCTTACTTGGTTAGCACCAAAGTTATTGTTTATACTGACCATTCTGCCATCAAGTATTTGCTTTCAAAGAAAGATGCAAAACAAGGTTAATAAGATGGGTTCTCCTCCTTCAAGAGTTTGATCATGAAATTAGAGATAAGAAGGGGGTGGAGAACCAAGTAGCTGACCATTTATCTAGACTTGAAGGTGAAAGTACAGGTACACAAGAGATCAAAGAGAATTTCCCAAATGAAAAGTTGTTAGCAGTCACCTTGACAGCACCTAGTGCTTCTGCACTACGTGCAGGTGCACCTAATGCAGCTGCACCATGGTATGCTGACATAGTCAACTTCCTTGTAAGCAAAGTTGTACCAGTGGACATGAATTATCAGCAAAGAAGGAGATTTTTCCATATAGTGAAGCAATACTATTGGGATGATCCCTATCTATATAAAAGGTGTCTAGATCAAATCATGAGGAAGTGCATCCCTGAATCTGAACAGAAAACTGTGCTTCTGCATTGCCATGCTGCACCATATGGAGGTCACTTTGGAATCAACAGAATAGCAGCTAAGGTATTGCAATCAGGTTATTTATAGCCTACTTTATTTAGAGATGCTTATTTTTTGGTCAAAACCTGTGACAAATGTCAAAGAAGTGGGAATATTTCAGAAAGACATGAAATGCCTAGAACCAATATTTTAGAAATTGAACTTTTTGATGTTTGGGGCATGGATTTTATTGGTCCGTTTCCCCCTTCTTTTGGCAATGAATATATCTTAGTAGCTGTTGATTATGTGTCCAAATGGGTAGAAGCAGTAGCATTGCCTAATAATGATGCCAAATCAGTTAGCAAATTTCTTCAAAGAAACATTTTTTCAAGATTTGGCACCCCAAGAACAATCATTAATGATGGAGGTTCACATTTTTGTAATAAACTTATTGAGAATCTGCTTGCAAAATATGGGATGAAACACAAGATTGCTACAGCCTACCACCCACAAACAAGTGGACAGGCTGAATTGTCTAATAGGGAGATTAAAAGAATGCTTGAAAAAATGGTTGGACCAACAAGAAAAGATTGGTCCTTGTTACCAAGTGGCTTTAGTCTCCAGGGGGGGGGGGGGGGGGGGGGGGGGGGGTGAATTGAGACTTTAAAAACTTTTCCCCTTTTTAACGACTTAGATTAATTTTCGCGTAGGTTTATGGAATGAACGAACTAGAATATAAAACAGTAAAGCACACGCGAGATTTATACTGGTTCAGTCACCTCTTAGTGACCTACATCCAGTCCTCACAATCCTTTGTGAGATTTCCACTATCAAATCAAAGCTTTCAACGGGTGCTTTAAAACCCTTACAGACTCAAGCGCTCTTCACCTAGGATACCCCACCTTGTGCAAGAGCCCTAAAAAACAATTACAACAAGAGATACCCCACCCTTGTTACAATCTAAAACCCTAGAGAGATACCCCACTCCCTAGTACAACCAATTGACAAATAAGAGATACCCCACCCTTGTTACAGTCGAAACCCTAGAGGGATTCCCCACTCTCTAGTAAAACAAAATAAAAGTAATTGAATAAATTACAATAAACAGAAATACCTCTAAGAAGGCGAATACAACAACTTGAAGATTCTCAACCTAACCCTTGAGAGGGATCAGCTCAAAGTGATTGTGACAGTGAGAGAGTTTGTGTTCTTCTCTTTAGAATTGTAGGTTGTTATTTTATTTGTGAAACCTAACTCCTATTTATAGACTTTGTAAAAATATGACCGTTGAAACAATTTTTAACACTAATGTAATAAGTGACAAATCGATTACTTGCTTGAAAAACATAATATAGAAATCGATTTTATGCTTCAAAAATACAAGTAAGAAATCGATTATGTGCTTAAAGACAAGTAGTTGACAAATCGGTTTTGAGCTTGAGTAAAATAGGAAGGCAATCGATTTTGTACTTAAGGAAACAAGTTGACAATCGATTGTTAGCTTTATAAAAACAAGATCATATAAATAAGGAAGGAAATCGATTTGCCTCTTTAAACCTACAAGCTACTAATCGATTTTCTTCTCTTTACAATAGAGAGCAATGAATCGATTCTTTTCTTTTTAAAACCAAGTCATCAATCGATTGCTTTCTTTCCAAAACAAGTTATTTCAAAACAATCAAGATGTAAATCGATTTGTGGCTTTAACCATAAGGAGGGAAATCGATTTCTTTCTTTAATAATAAGGAGGAAATCGATTTCTAGCTTTAAAATAAGAAGGAAATCGATTTCTGGCTTTAAAGTGCCAAATCAAGAATCGATTCTTTACTTCAAAAATAATTTCTTTTAAAACACTAAGCCATGAATCTATTTCTATAAAACAACAAGTGCCTAACCTATTTAACATATCAATTGAAGACATATGTTAGTTTTGTTTGTGTGAGTGCTAGTGTGTCGAGTGATTTGAGCCGATCCTCAAAAGCGGTTTACAATTCATTCCTAAGACACGACCCGACTTCCTAGCAACTATCCTTAACACGAACTTACTTCTTGGGTTGGTTGTGCCTTGGAGTTCTTCCATTTGTCACTTTCTCTTAGATTACTTCATCATCAAAACTTAACCTGCAACACAAGATATCCACATTCTCCCCCTTTTTGATGATGACAAAACTTTTGATTCATCTTAGGTGGGAGGTTAGTTTTAAGCAAAACAATGCACTAATATTGAAGATACGTATCTAGACTCCCCCTTACTTGATGCTCCCCCTATCTAAATGCAAAGTGACAATCCTAGTTTTCTCCCCCTTTTTGTCATGATCAAAAGGGTTAATGCGAAACTTAGTTGGTGAGTCGAAAACGCAACTAATGGTAACAGTGAGTTCATTACATTTAAAAAGGATAGCCTTAAACCACAAAATGACATGAGAGTCGAGTTTCAACACAAGATAGCCAAACATAATTCAATCAACAGTCCATATTTCTTTTTAGATAAATGATAACTTAATGACTCCATGTTTTCTTCGAATGAAAAATAAATTTTCTTTTTGCAATGGTTTTGTAAAAATATCAGCTAGCGGTTTTGAATGCTCAACTAAACTCCTCAATGGTGCATAAAACAAAGTCAAATATAAATAATCACATATTTGTCTAATGCTTAAGATATTCTACATAAAGCACATTATCAATAGAGGTGGATAGATTTTTACCAAACTTACCTTCACCGAGGATTCTTCCTCTATTGTTGTTATCACAAGTCACATGACCGCTTTTTCTGGGGGTAAGTGTTAAGAGCTTTGTCATATCTCCAGTCATGTGCTTTGAGTACTTGCTATCAAGGTATTAATTTTTCCCCCATACCTCGAAGCATACCCGCAATAAGGTCAAGTTGAAAGTTTTGGTACCCAAATTTCTTTGGGTCCTTGTGGGTTAGTGCTTGGTAAAGTGCCAAATCAAGAATCGATTCTTTACTTCAAAAATAATTTCTTTTAAAACACTAAGCCATGAATCTATTTCTATAAAACAACAAGTTCCTAACCTATTTAACATATCAATTGAAGACATATGTTAATTTTGTTTGTGTGAGTGCTAGTGTGTCGAGTGATTTGAGCCGATCCTCAAAAGCGGTTTACAATTCATTCCTAAGACACGACCCGACTTCCTAGCAACTACCCTTAACACGAACTTACTTCTTGGGTTGGTTGTGCTTTGGAATTCCATTTGTCACTTTTTCTTAGATTACTTCATCATCAAAACTTAACCTGCAACACAAGATATCCACACCTTACACTTAGATGAAGCATGATGGGCATATAGGACTGCATTTAAAACTCCATTAGGTATGTCCCCTACAGGATAGTTTATGGCAAAGCATGCCATCTGCCTATTGAGTTAGAAAACAAGTCATATTGGGCTATTAAAAAGCTGAATTTTGACCTCAATAATGCAGGTGCACTTGCACCAACAAAAATTCAAAAGTGAGGGAATCTTTGAAAAATTGCCAGCGCAACATGAAGTAATCCTGTTTAGTGGTGTTATCTCACCTAAACATCCACGTGTTGCCTTGCATGTCTCTCCGCATAGCCTAACGGCTATAACCTCCATCAAATCAACCTCCATTAACCCATTACCTCATTTAAACCACCCCACTAACCTAAATGTTACAGTTTCTCAAACTCTCAATTCAATACCACATTCTCTAAACAGTAACTACCCACAAAACACTTCTCTCTCTCAGAAATTCCCAATTCCATTACTGTTCATCTTCAACCTTACACTAACTCCAACAATTTTCCAACCCCAATCTCTTAAAAATGGTGCGTAAACAAGTAGCAATCAAGTCCTCAAGCAAGAATTCGGGTGCAGAACCATCAAAGAAGCTAACTGGAGCAACTGCATCAGTAACTGTCACTATCGATGCAACCAAACCACACCTATGGGAAATGAAGTTCTTACCAGAGCATGGTTACAATCTGATGAAGGCACACCCTAATTTCTTGGCAACAATTACTGCTCAGCATTGGGATCTCTTCATATAACACAGAACTTACTATTTGGAGCAGATCGTGAGAGAGTTCTATGCTGGGATTCAAAGCAACAAAGGAGGTAAGATTCAAGATCACTCTCTTGTTAGGGGTAGGAAAATTTACTTTGATGAGAAAAAGATCAATGATCATTATAATCTTTATTATAATGGTCCTGCTTTTGATGAAAAAATGGAGACTTATGGAAAGAAACAAATGGAGATAATCAAATCTAGGGTGGCAATACCTAATGCACCTTGGGAAAAATTTACTCAAACTGAGTTTAAAGTGAAAACCAAGTACATCATCCCTAAACTAGGAAACTGACACTTATTCATAAATTGCTCCATCTTACCAACTTCACACACATACACTGTTTCTAAGGATAGATTGATCATTTTGGATTCAATCTTGACTGACGAGAATGTAAACATCGGAAAGATCATCAACAAAGACATTTTGGATTGTGCAACAAAAACAGAGGGATTTCTTTTCTTTCCATGTTTAATAACTGAATTGTGTATGAAGCAAGGGGCCCAAATTAGTGTTGAAGAACATCAGTACAGGAAGTATCCACCTGGAGCCTTATCTACAGAGTTGAAAGATAGGAAAGTTGTGAGGGAGCCATCAAACTTGGTGCAGGAGCACCTGATGCAGAAGCACCAAGCTGTTTGGAAATTCCAGCAGGAGCAACACGAATGGCTGCAAGAAAGGTTATTGGAGATTTCACAACTACCAACAGTGTTGGATACACCAGTTTTTTCATCCTGGGTATTTGAAGAGGAAGAAGGAAAAGAAGAGGAAAATGAAGAGAAGGAAGAAGATGACAAGAAGAATAAGGTATTGAAAAGAAAGAAGGAAACAAGAAGGAAGGGGAAGGGAAAGAAGAAAGCAGTGGAGGAAGAGATTTTTAGTGAAGAATTGGAGGATACTGATGAAGACCCAGTGACTATCAAAATGGTGAAAGAAATGGAGAAAAATGAAGATGAAGAAAGTGATGAAACTGATTCTGAAGATGAGGGTGATTTGGATTTAACTATGGAAGATCTAGTGAGAAAGAAGAAAGCTGTTAAAAATCCAGTAGAACCACTTCTCACCCCACTGAGCCCATCAAAGCAACAACCCCAGCTAGAAGAAGCAGAAAAATCCCCATCAATTTCAATATCTCCAATTCAATCACCACAACAAAAGTCACCCAACCAACCAACCTAAAAAGAACCAACTCCACCTCAACAAATTCAACCAAAGCCAACACAAGCTAATCCTGCTATTCCAACTAACACCAATTTTTTGAAAGATAAATTGCAGGTTATTAATGAAGAACAAAAAAATGAAGCAGGGGAGAAAGCTGGAACTGGAGGTCCTGATAAACCAGCAGCTGGTGCAACTGCATCATGTGCAGTTGCATCCCAGAAGTTTTCAACAGTCACCATCTACCCAAAGGACGTGCATGACACTATTGCAGTGGTGCTTAGAGAATTGGAAGATAAGAGGCGACAAGAATTTGAAAGAATTCTCACAGAAACTACTGAAACTGCTATTACAAAGGGGACCCCTACAATGGGAGAGGCTGAGAAAGAAAAAGAGGTTGAACAATCTGGTGAAGAGGAAATAGCTAAAGAGGCACATGTTGTGCAAGCAAAGGAAGTGGAAGCAAGTCAAGAAGGTCAAGCTAAGGAGAAAGAAGCTGAGGAAGTAAGCAAAGAAAACCCAGCAACAATTGAAGTTGTTGCTGCTGAGGAGAAGCAACCACAAGAAGTTGCTAATCAAAGCAGTGCAGATGCACCTGGTGCAGCTGCACTCAAGCCATCATCTGGTGCAGCTGCACTAGCATCAACAAAAGGTGCAGATGCACCTCCTGAAGCAGAAGAAGCAGAAAAAGCAACAACAACAACTGAGCCTGCTGCAACTGCATCAAAAGCAGCTGCATTGAAGAGGCCACCAAAGCTGAAGGTTAAACGTCCAGCAACAAGGACTAGCAACAGACTCAGATCCGGAGCAAAACCCGAGTAAACTTTAAATGTTGTTTTTAAATATTTTCAATACTTTTATATACTTATGTTATCTGGTTTTTGAATTCCACATGTATTAACCCCCCTCCCCCATTTTGAACAAACCTGTTTTGCAATCTCAACTTAGAGCAGTGAGGACACTGCTCACTTTTAAGTTGGGGGGGAGACAACTCAAAACTTTTAATGCATGAGTTAGTATCTATCTTATGCGTGTTTGTTTCAGTTCTTATGTTTATTATGTGTGTTTTGTTAATATGTAACTGTGTTAGTAAGTATTATGTTTCAGTTGTTTTAGATTTACTTAACAAAGCATTTCCAAATGCATAAAACTGTTTTCAAAAAATAGAAAAATCTGTCAAAACAGTTTTTAAGTAAATCAGAATTAATTAATATTTTGAAGATTTGATAAGTCTTGAAGCATGATCAGCTTATAGCCTTTTTCAAAAAAAAACTTAAAGAAAATGCAATTTGTGAACTGATTTTTAATGATGAAACAAAAGAAAAAGAAAAAGAAGCCTTGTTTTTCCAAAGATAACCATTGTTATTATCACTTCAACACATCAAAGCTGAATTTTGAAAAGAACCTTGCTATGTGATAAGCTATCCGATGCAAGAGGGATTTTTAGAAAACTAAGGTCAAAAACAAATTTTTATTAAAAATATTGAAGAGCTTAAAGAATTAAGTTTTGAGGAATTTTTATGAATACAAAGGCAAGAGTATGAAAAACTTAGAGTAGTCGATGCATATAGGTTACCAAAAGAGCTCAAAATGAAAGAAAGCTTTATTGCCTGAGTCATAAACTGTACCTGTTCCAATAGTGCATTTGGTCAGAAAAAGAAAAATTCAAAGAAAAAGAAAAAGAAGAAAAGAAGACAGAACTGACCAAAGAAAAAAGTATGCATAAGGAGGACAGTGAGGAGGGCAATAGAAGCTACAAGTCTTGAAAAGAAGTATCAAGTGCAGTTGCACTACATTTAACTGCACCATCAAAAAGTTCAGTGCATCTGCACTAGTTCAAAAATACCTAGTGCAACTGCACCCTAGAAAAACGATGCACCTGCACTCACTGCATTTGCATCAAGAAAAAGAACCACCACAAATACAAATAGTGCATTGACTCAACAGTTTTGAAATACTCCTTCCAAGCCCTTTGTTGTGCTTAAAAGTCCCCAAGTCTTGAGGATTTTATTAGTCTATTCTATATTTTGAAACATCTTTGTTTTGACCAAACGTGATCTAAACTTTTCAAAGGCTAGGAGAAACTTGTTACTTGGCTTTGGAACAGATTGAATCTCAGTGGGGCACACACTCACACAAATGAGTTTTAATAGCTTTGGATGTTTTGGAACTCAAAGGCACAAAGACAAAATTTTCTGAAAAAATAAAATTCATAAAAATGCATTCTTAAAAATCAAATCTTTGAAAAAGATGTTAGCAGATCTGTTCTTCTTGATTATGAAAATCTTATTTGTATTTTCTTTTTGTCATTGCTTGAGGACAAGCAACGATTTAAGTTTGGGGGTGTGATAACTCTATTTTATATAGAGTTATTCGTGCTTCTACACTTAGATAATTGCCCATAATCAAGTATAATATGTGTTAAATATGGTAGTATGAATAAAATAACAACATTTATGGTTTTCAAATGAAAAATGTCCATAACTTATCATTTTACATGTATATTGGTATGTTTGATGTGTTTGTTCAGTCCAGCTATAGTTTAGTGCATCTGCACCTTCCTGCACCGAAGCAGCTCATAACCCGACATTGGAAGAACCTCAATTCTTACCATTGCTATAATGCTTAGTTGGCTTGCTGCTTGCTTAAGAGTCACATGGGGGCACATGGCCACTTGCAAAAGGAGGCACCTACAATGGAAGACCATCATAAATAATCATTCACAAAAGACATGTGGCTACTTCCTATTCGACCTCCCTTTAAGGTTGAGTATGGGAATCAAAAGCTTATCTCCATCTTCTGAAAAGTAACCATGGTTAACACCCTTTGGTTAGCTTAAATCATCAAGGAAACCCCCACATGAAGGAAATCTCCAAAGGCTATAAATAGGACTCAACTCTTCACTTGAAAGATATATCATAGACTTTTATATTCTTTTTCATGTTCTTTTCATCTTAGTTTTTCATAGTTTATTTTCTTGTGGTTCTTTTTATATTTTCTTAGTGTTAGTTTGAGAGGAAGGTGAGAAGAAATTGACAACTTCTCTCTCCATTTCTTCAAAGAGCTAATAGGTGCAAGAAATTGGTTGTAAGCAAATATATGCAAGAGTCTTTCAATTGTTGTAATTCTTACTCTTTTGAATTCTCTTGTACTTTCCTTCATTACAACATGTTTTCATTCAAATATATTTGCTTTGTTATGCCCATCATGAGCTAAATCTCTTAAGTTGGGATGTTCTAACTTTCCAATGATCTTTTGAGGAAAGTTATTGTGTTTTCAAGTGGTGTAAGCACTTTAGTTCTTGTGTTTAAATTCTTAATCTTGTTTAAGGTTGATCGCTTAGAACAAGTAGAGTTATATTCACTTAATTGGCTTATAACTAGAAATCAAGAACTAAGTAAGGATAAGTGTTTAATGAAGCTTTTTGTTAAACTTGTTTTAATGAAGTTAGCTTGTTAATTCCATGTTAATTCCTAACCTTAGGTTAACATAGTCCTTACAAGAGTGTAGTAAGATCTTAAGATACAAGAGTGTACTTATTTAGCAACTTGGATTATCTGTAAGGGGGCGAGAAAGGAATTGACTACTTCTTTCTTTACCGCAAAAAAACAGGATCATAAGAGCTTGTAACGAAACTCCAAAGAAAGTAGCTGACCAGCACACAGTGATGCAACTGCACCTAAGTGTATCTGCACCACAAGAAAACACAATGCACTCAAAAGTGATTTAGATAGTGAAGACATCTCAACTATCATTCTCAACTGATTTCCTGCACAATTTACTTGCTTTCCTTTAATTTATTTTCATTTCAACTTCAACCAAAAATTGTGAGTAGTGTAGCTGCACTAGCTTACAAGTCTTTACAACAATATATAAGAGTTAATCCAATCCCTGTGGGTTCGATCTTTTATACTACTTGTTTGTGACTGTGTATACTTGCACACGTTTCCACACACCAGTACAGACTATGACAGATGTTGTTAGGAGGGGGCATCGTAGAGGCGAGATCTGTATGGGCTCTGAGACGTACGTTCGCCTCACGCAGTTGTTGGACATGCTACCGAGGCGTGACTAGGGCATTTTGTATTTGTACTTTTTATGTTTGTACTTTTCTGGATTCTATGTTTGAACTATTTTTATAGCAGTTGATTATTACTATTTCTTGAGAGTTTCCTTAAAATTTCGATTTCATTCATGCGATAAAACAAAGTTACATAAAAGATAAAACATAACAAACTAAACCCTAATATTCTGGTGCTCGCAGACGACGTAAAATCTCATTCACGCTCCGTTGTGTTTCCACATACAACTCCAACGACTTATACCCCTGAAGTGTGTCATGGACGTTGAACATGTTTGCCACGTCTTCGTCGGTCTTGATAGACATAGACGAGAAGGAAATGCAACCATCATCTCCACGATCGGGTTTACGATAAGTGATACCAGTGACATCACGGTCGTCGCCGGTCACTTGAACTTTTGACCACACTTTATCCTTCAAACCTTCAAACCCCATCACGCAGTGGATTCTGCATAACACCGGCTTCAGACTCCAAAAGTAGACACCATCTTCTCTCATGGTGATATTGCCCCCATGATGTATACCGCAGAGCCTATTCTCGTCCGACCGTTGTGTTAGGCAGATCTGCATTCTGGATGTGTGAAATAAGTAACTGAGAGTGAAATTTTAGTGTGAAAATAATGAGGGTGGGAGTGGGTATTTATAGATTTCGTCAATGATTATCAACCGTTGATATTGTCGGTGCAATCTACACCGTTGATCAACATTGGAAGTCAAATCCTAACCGTTAAAATTAATACAAATCTTATTATCAAAAAATAATAATACAAATTGTATATACCTATGGGTGGGGGTATATACGATTTGTTAAATAACAAGTCGTATGTACCCCCACACCTAGGTATATACGATTTGTATTTTAACAAATCGTATATACCTCACCAACACGTATATACGACTTGTCTTTTTGGGTTAAATCGTATTTAAATAAATTTACGTATATACGATGGAGATTTTGTTAAAGTCGTATATATATCTATGGTGACATATATACGATTTTGGTCAATTTTTTAGGGGTATTTTTGTCAAAAAAACTCTTGTGGGGGTATATGAGAAGATGGTGGGGGTAAAAAAAAACCCTTAAAAAACCACAGCCCACTTCGTTAATAACCAACATGGAGGGTCTGCTGTCAAAAAAAAACATCAAGTTCCGATTGTCCAAAGAAAAACATTGAAGGGTTTGATTTTACGTTTTAGCAATTTCTCCGTTCAAAGAAAATTAATTTCTCCATGTTCTAATAATTTGTTTGCATATATTTGAGATCAGAAGAGACTAGAAAATGTTCACCAAAAAAAAAAAGATTAGAAAAGGTATTTATCTCATTGACACTCGCAAATAAATAGAACCAATATAATCATTGTATATATTTTGTCCAAAAACTTTAACAATGAATATATATCTCAAATTCTCAATAGGATTTGGGTTCAAATTTTATTGTCAAGGTAAAGACTTCATGAATAGTTATTATACAAGTGTGTTTATAAAAATTCATTTGGAACTTTGAGGTTTTTCTCGACCTTAAAGACTCGGGAAATCCATCCGCCCTAAAGTTTAGTATAAATAAAAAAATTTAAAAGAAAATAGAAAAGCAATGATAATACCAAAGCAATGAATTATTGTAGAAAAATATGAATTAGATAAGCACGGGAAGCGTGTTAATTTACATTTCTAAGTTCTAACTCCAACCCATGCCAATGGCATTGCTACTTAACTTTTTAAACCCCAAATAGATCACAACCCACACATATGAGTCTATGAGATGACCCCCCCACCCCACCTAGGAGTGTTCGCGGTGCGGTTTGGTTCGGTTTTGAGCAAAAAAGTGAGTCGAACCGCAAGGTAAATATAGATGCGGTTTGGTTTGGTTCGGTTGGATTCTAAAAAACAAACCAAACCAAACCAATGCGGTTTGGATTGGTTCGGTTGGTTCGGTTTTTGACGAAACAAAACAATTTAGAAACCTGCCCAATTAAAGTAAATATAATCCATTCAACAATTAAATTAAATTAAATCAAATCAAATCCATTCAAACTACAGTCAATTTAGAAATGCCAATTCAGAAGTTTCTGCCAAAATAACAAATATAAGTTTCTGCCTATTCAGAAATGCCAACAATTAAATTAAATCAAATCCATTCAACAATAAGGTTCTGCCAATTCAACTTGAACTACATTCAACAAAAAACAAAAGGTTCAGCCAATTCATCTTGAACTTCCATTAGCTCTTCAATTCCTTTCAAAGCAATCTACACCTCTTTCAAATAACAAAAGGTTCTGCCAATAAAATCAAACTACAATCAATTAAATCAGATTTCTATAATACCAACTGAATACTATACTACTTTCACATCAAGTCTAAGAAATTAAATTGCATACCATTTCATTTGATTTAGCTACAAAATACATCTACTCGTAATCAGATTCAATATCAGAAAGTCCTTCATTCAGTTGTGGGATCGGAGCAAGTTCTAAGAATGTATCAAATACATTAACAAAAGTTAGACAAAAAAAGAAAATAATTATAATTTCAGAAAAGAGAATTAACAACTCATATATACCTTCTTCCAGCTTTTCCAAGTCTTCCAAGAGCTCTTCAATATCCACTGACATAGGAGAGGATCGTAACCAATTCTGTGCACAAATTAAAGCCTACAAATGAGAAAACAACACATTAGATAAAGTAAGAATGACACTAATGACACTATGTTTTAAAATAAAATTTGATTCACGAAACTATAGTAGGGGATCAATTACCTGATTTTCGGTCATGGAAACTTCGGAGACATGAACAGAGTTTACTTCATTATCAACCGTCATATCCAAAGCAACTACATAATTCGTGTGATTAAATAGAACATGTATCAGATGAATCATTGTATATAAATATGTCTGAATCGAATAAATAATTTAGCATTTCTCTAAACTATATCAACATTCTCAGAATCACTTCACTTGTCTGTTCCTTACTTCTGCCATCTTATTTCTTCTTCGTGCGTTTATGGGTCCCAAGCTACCTCAGTAATCCGCTTCTCATAAGGAGCAAAACCAGCTACTTGGCTCTCAGATTCACACTGAGATCTGGATTCACAAAGAAAAAACGAAATGGCACAAGAACGTACACAAAGAAAAAACAAACCGAAATGAAATAGCACAAGAACAGAAAAACGAAATTGAAAGAGGAGATTAAAACGAAACCTACCAGAATAATCTCTCTCAGTGACGAAAATTGGAGCAGCAGCAGTATCGGCGCCTTCTGATCTGAAGTTCTGAACTTAGGGTTAGGGTTTTGTTTTTTGGGTTTCTAATTTGAGAGAAAAGTGAGAGGCTGAGACTGAGAGCGTGAGAGTTGAGAGAGACAGTGAGTTTGAGAGGAAGAGAATTAGTGGGATTATTGGGCTTCTCTCAATTGGGCTAATTCCACTTCCAGCCGTGGGTGAGATTATTGGGCTCACTTGCTGGAAAATAAATAAATAAATATACTCTATTTGTATTTTTGCGGTTCGGTTTGGTTTGGTTCGGTTGCTGAAATTCAAACCGCAAACCGAACTGAACCGCTCGGTTAGTGCAAAATCAAAACCGATCAAAACCGAACCAATGCGATTTTTTGCGATTTTCGACTTGCGATTTTCTATTGGTTTGGTTCGGTTTTGAACACCCCTAACCCTACCCAGCCAGCCCTCCTCCCCAGATATGTCGTGATGATGAAGGGTGATTAACCCACCCACCCAGGGGCTAAAATTAACCTGAGTAGTAGTAGAACGAGTCACATGGTAAAATAATATTTAAATTAAAATTAAAATTAAAAAGGTGACGGCACGTGCCGGCCTGTAACAATAAAGCGAAAAGCCATGACGCCGAATCAATCCAGATCCGACGACCATATCTTCCCGTCAACTCCGGGACCGCAACTATAATCTAACGGCCATTAATCCAATCTTATTATCTGACCGTTAGATCTTCATCCAATGACTAGCATTGAATCTAACTCCCTCTCATAGTTTCTCATTTCGCACTGCTCCATCCATAAATACACCAAACCCTGCACCCACTCCACGCTCTCTTCCTTTTCGTATCGTAACCTTCACTCACTCCCCTCCCAACTTCGACCAACTCAACCCAACTCCATTTCTTTCTTCTTTTTTTTCCTTTTATAGTTCTTTCACAATAAATAATAGAAAAATAACCTTTTTTGTAGAAAGAAAAACAACTTCAGTTTGAATGGTACTCTTCGTACGGTTCTCTGTGACATGTTACCGGCGACAGACCTCATAAGAATATCACGTTACCGGCGAGAAAGATCTGGTTAACAATGGAAACTCAAAAGAGCCAAGCAAAGCTAACCAGAACCCAATCCTCTCTCCTCAGTCTTTCCCCAACAATCCGATCCTCCATTCACAGTCTTTCTTCCATCGACGACGACGATGACAAGAACAACAAGAAGAAAATCAAGAAGCCCCATGCCCATCCCCAAAGGTACTCTTACAATTCCACTCCACGAAACGGGTCGACCCGAATAACCGCACCGGTTGTAGCGGTAGCCTCGTTGATTTTCCTCGGTGCGTGTTCTCTCTTCTTCTACTTCTCTTGCCTCGGTAGTGACGAGATACCTACCTCAGAGAATGTGTTATTAGCGTTGATTTTCATCGCCGTGACGCTTTACTTCGCCTCGAAGAACAAACGACTCATCAATCACGCCGTTTCACTCTTGAAACACACGTGGGATGGGAACATTAAGCGGTTAGGGTTTTCGAAGACGCAAACGAAACCGGTTCAATGGTTCATAGGAGGTTCAACGACAACAACGAAGAAGAAGAATGAAAAGAGTGTGAGGGAAGGTGTAGAGTTTTACAGCAATGGGGATTTTTACGAGGGAGAGTTTCACAAAGGGAGAAGTAATGGAAGTGGAGTTTACAATTACTTTGTGAATGGAAGATATGAAGGTGAATGGGTTGATGGAAAGTATGATGGCTATGGAATTGAAAGCTGGGCGAGAGGGAGTCGCTACAGAGGTCAATATAGACAGGGATTAAGACACGGTTTTGGTGTTTATAGATTCTACACCGGCGATTCTTATTCCGGTGAGTGGTGTAACGGTCAGAGCCATGGAATGGGCCTTCAAACTTGCTCCGATGCTAGCACTTATATTGGTCAATTTAAACATGGTGTCAAACACGGTCTTGGCTGTTACCATTTTAGGTCAGTTCCTTTAATTTTTATTTATTATTATATGGTTTCTACTTTCAAATGTTGTCTGTGTAATTTAGTCTTTAGTTACTGGATTTGAAGATCTGGATTTTCTATATGCTCTGTTCTGGTTTTGATGAAAATAATTGTACACTAATTGGAATGTGTAAATTGTCAAATGGTATTGACTAATTTGAATGTGATGGTAATTTTGTGGTGCAGAAATGGAGATAGATATGCAGGGGAGTATTTTGGAGACAAAATACACGGATTTGGAGTGTACCATTTTGCTAATGGACATTGTTATGAGGGAGCATGGCATGAAGGGCGTAGTCAAGGTATTGGCTTATATACTTTCAAAAACGGTGATAGAAGATGTGGTGAATGGGATGGTGGCAACCTCAACAACCCTCTGCCACAAATAACCGATCTTGTCCTTCGAGCACTTCAGGTACTACTTCACTTGTTATTTTTTTAACCTCAACACAAACAAACAAACAAACAAACACACTTTACACGCATCATGTGTTGTTCTTATGGGTTAGTTTAAATTGCAGGCTGCGAGGAAAACAGCGGAGAATGCTATAAACCTTAAGCGCGTTGATGAACAAGTTAACAAAGCAGTTATCGCTGCTAATAAGGCTGCTACTGCTGCTAGAGTTGCTGCTGTCAAAGCTGTTCAGAATAGGATGGATGGAAAGTTTTGTGATACAGATCTTGGTGAATTTCATTGTTAGTTTTTTGTTTGCAATTTCGAATTGTAAATTTTCTCTTCTTTTTTTACTACTAATTTTGAGTAAGTACTTGGAGAAGATGTCACCCTGGTTTAGCAAAAAAGCAAAGCTGACTGGAGGTTTGAAGAGAGTATGTTTTCTTGTTTGTTTTTTTATTTTACCTTTTACCACACTGTAACTTGTATATAAACCATGTATATCAATGAAAAAAAGATTAATTTTCTCAGCTACTCTGGATATTGGACTCATGAAGATGATTAATTACAACTAGATCTTGTAATCCTTGTTAGTAATTACTTCTTGTTAGTAGTATTTATTATTTATATTTTAATTATATCATTTGTTTGCATGGTATAAAAAAAAAACATTCTCAAAGATACATTGAAGATTCGTGTATATCGTTATCAATGTTAATCCAACTGGAAAATGTGAAAAAGAAGATGCTGGTCTAAGATTGGCCTATATGCATCTTGAATAAGGACTGTGACCCATACTCAGATAACACCCAAATAGTTGGCACAAATAAACAGAGATCAGCTTGGGGAGATGAAAGCCTTAGGGAGAGACTCTCTTCCTGTGAAGGGTCAAAACCACGCATCACCAGAAAAATATTCTTGTCTGCTTTGTTTTAATATATAAGCTGGTTGCAATTTGCATGTTGTTCAAGATATAATAATGAGAGAAACCGCCATTACTTAGATCGAATAAAATTGAAAGGGAAGGAAACAAATGCATGATATTATAATAGCATTATGTTTGTAATAAGAATCCATGTGACACTCTACTCATGTAGGACAGTGACAGGAATTCTCTTTCCATTATTATTGTTATTCTTATTATTAATATTATTTTGTTTAAACAGGAGGCACATGATGTTGGGGGGTGGGTAAGATCTTTATCCTTTTTTTTTCTGTAGTAGATCATCATCCTTTTTAACAAAACATAAAAAGGAAAAAGAGCTTATCTTTTCTAGCATGCTGGATCTACAATCTGAGGGCTTGCCCATTCTAAAAAGGCAATTATTTACTTATTTTACTACTTTTACTACTTTTTTTGGGTTAATTTTCATTAAGATCTGTCAGCTTCTTTTTCATCCCCGTAGTTTCACATTGTATTTTAGCCTTGGATTCAAATCTATCTTTGTTTAAGCTATCTTGTTCTTTGACACCACATGCAACTCAGAAAAAGTCCAACAAAGAAAGGGTAGGTCATATATAGTACGAGGCATTTATACCACACTGAAATGAACTTCAATTATCTCTTGACTTGCCATTTAGGTGATTTTGATGGTTCCATAATATCAAGACCTGCATTCATTTCCCTACCAAATTAATTATTATTATTATTATTATTATTATTATATACATAATAAAATAGCAACCGGTGGGAAAAAGGGAAAAACTGTGTTGTACTTCTATTAGATGTTGGACATCAATTGGTTTCCACCGATTTTGGACTACAAATAGTTGATCTGAAAAAATTGATTCATTAGTTGAATTTAGGTTTTTTTTCTTCTTGTGAGGCTTCGATTTATTCGAGTGTTGGTTTAAACGGGTGTAAATTGCCGTAGAAGAACGGGTGTAAATTGCCGTTGAAGGAAGTCTCAATACAACTAGGAACGTCAAAGATCAAGTGTTCAATACAAGTAAGAGCATCCAAGAAAGTTGAGAGAAAGTATTATTATTGGCTGCCTTAGCTAGGCAATGGACAACCATACTAGTTTTTCTACTAGAAAATTCTATACTAGTGTTTTGGGAAAAAAAGACTACAAAAGCCTACAATCCCTCGTAATATCTCCAAACTCTGTTGCATCCGACTTCTTAGCATGGAAGTTATCCACCACGATCTTTGAATCCAACTCGAAAATTATATCTCCCAACTAAAGCTCATGTGCCCACTCTATAGCCTTCAACAAACCAAGCGCCTCCCCAACACGAACCTCAAGCAAATGTAGGAACCATAACGTCTTGTGGACAACGGTCGCAACTGTCTCCTTTGTCTCCATCTACACCTTCACATTTCTACTTCTCCAAATACTCCAAAGCATCATTGCCCATGATTCTTGCTCCTTCTCAGTCAAGATCTCCCCAAAGACATAGAATATGTCTTGAAAATTGCAATCATAATTAACGAATGGTTCAATTTTAACCTATAGGTTTGCTTGCACCCAATTACGACGAATTTTGTCACATACTAGGAACGTGTGAGTATTATATTCACATTCCTCTTCACACCAAGGACAAATAGGAGAGCATTTCACACCCAACTCTAGGTAAAACTCTTGGTAGGAATACAATATCTACAAAGTTTCCAAACAAAGCATTTGACCTTGAGTGGAACACACAAGTGCCATATGCCTCTCGAATTTCCTTTCACCTGGATATGCCAAGAATGTGATCTATGCATAAACAATATGTCGATCGTACTGTGTAAGCCCCTTTTTTCCTGGCCACCATACTAACTTATCCGATCTCACCATAGGTAATAGAGGAGTGCAAATAATAGCATGTCTATCGTCATCTGAGCAAAGAAGGGCAATTATCTCTAGGTCCCAAATCTTCCTATCTGGGTAACAAATATCAGTCACTCTGACATCAAGTATACACTCTTGTGTCCTAGTAAACTTGCCTCGATCCTAGACCCAGGCATCCTAAAAAACATGAATGTTGGGCCCATCGCCTATGACTCATTTTGCCACTTAATCACATATGTAGTCTTTCACAAACTTCTCCACACAAAGCTAGAGTTACTTCCCCTAGATTCCCAAAGGAAGTCACACTTTACAAAATATTTAGCTTTGAAGGCCTTAAAACGAGAGTATTTGATTGAGTCATCAACCTTTAACATTGTTTCCCCAACCGTGCAACATTAAAGACATGTAGATTTCTAAACCTCATACCCCCTTATCCTCGCTCATCGTAAGCTTGTCCCGCACAAGCCATTTTATCCATTTTTGTTGTTCCCCCCTTCCCCACCAAAAAGAATCAAACATCCTTTCAATTTCGTCCATAAGTGATGGGGGGAATCAGAAAATACTTAGGGTGTGTTTGAGAGTATGGAGATGAGGGGAGTGCATGAGACTAATAGTGTAAATTCTCTAGTGATAAGGAGAAAAGTTATCCCCCTAACCCCTCTAGTGATGAGGGGAGTAGTTTATTTTTTTGAGTTCCTCCAAAATCCCCCAAATTTGGAGGGTTTTGGAGTGGCTCCAAAAATAAACTAGAAGAGGGATTTGGGGGAATTCGGGGGGCTAATTTTTCTCCCAATCACTAAAGAATTTACACTATTAGTCTCATGCCCTCTCCTCCTTTCCCTTCTAAACTTCCAAACACACCCTTGGTATTCTCATGCAATCAAATCTCAATATGATCAAATGCACCCTTCAAAAAAATCGTTATTGCACTAGCTTGTCAAGATCATCTATTAATATTAGAGCAAAATTTGCAATGTTCTTTTTCTGAAATGGTTACCACAAATTACAAGTATCTCACAGGAATTTATTATGCCTGGAATGGAAGAATGGTGATTAAAGTTTCAAGTTGTCCCAAGAAGTCATAGATTAGTTGGTCTCCTAAGAGACATGAATGAGTTTAAAGAAAGACGTTTAATATTTAATTAAAGAGAAATGTTAGATGGTTAGAAAAGAAAAGTAAGAAAAACAAAGTAAGACACTTAGTCTGTAGTGTTTGTTGGTGTCAACAATTCAGCTTCCGGTGTATTTATTACATTTTTTTTGACGTGATATTTATTACATTTCTTACAAAAACTATTATTACTAAATAGTAATGCTTTTAATTAAATCCTTCACTCTCTCCTAACTAAATACAAACTTTTTTTAGGCAATGTTACTTGTTAGGGGGTGGGGAAATGTTAGTTTCTACGTCTGAACTCTAGATCTTCTTATTTTACTCTTTCGGTATCCTAAATTCGCCAACTGAGCTACTCACTTAAGATTAACTAAGTAGTACTAACTAGTTACACTTGCCCGTAGAAAAAAAAAGGTTCCCAAGTGTTGTTTTTCGTGGAAGGCCAAGCACCATACGTTAACCGCATTTTAATAACGAAATAAAAACTTAAAATGGCTGTTGCTGCAATTTTGCAATATAAATAACCACTCTCTAATTAAAAATCATTTTTTTTAAAGTTCAAAGAAGGAAGCATGTCTGGTTCTTGCATTCATTATGCATAGCGCTTCCGGTGCCATTGTCTCCTCATTAATGTTTCCACTTTATCTTTTCTTATTATCTTCTTCTTTCTGGATTTTGGAGTTATTATACCTCTAATCCAAGAATAAAATTATTGCAACTATATTTTTTTAATGCATACAAAATGACTAAATAATATAACAACTCAAACTATGCTTGTATATTAGTAGTCCCCTCAAATTTTGAAATGGTAAGTCAATAGTCTCTTAATTTATTTTATTTTCTTTGGTTACGCCCCTTAGGCTTTAACACATTGTTTTCTTTAATTCCGTTTCTCCGCACATATATTAGCAAAAGAGAAAGTAATAATTCAGCTTTTCACAATTTCATTATTGCCCCTTATTTTCAAAAAAAGATTATACTATTTGGCAACTAATGTTACTGTGGCAAGCTAGTTTTATTATAAGCTACTGAAGCAAGCTATGATTCTTTCAGAATGTTCATTGTAATTTGTAAACACTGTACAGTGAACATAATTGAATTGTATAACCCTTTAATTGGATTCTTTTAGTTTGCTTCAGATTTTATCAAAATCCATTATCATTACGGTAATAATGCCAAATGTAATTGAACCTACGAGACTTCCGAATTATGATTTAATTGGTTCACTCAATTCAACCATAATTGAACCGGAGAAGTAATCATTAAATAAAAAATAAAAAAGTATTAAATTTTTAGAAACAAAGTGAATTAGAAAAAAATCAAAAAATACATTTTGAGCGGTTCATCCCGAGACAATTGACAGTTAAAAACGGTTGAACCATGGTTCAAACCTGTCGAACACTACATGAAACATCTACATAAGTTTTTTTAATCAAAAGAGTATATTTCTTTTATTTGTTCTAGTTGGTCAGGAGAAAGTGAAGGATAGGTTTGAAAGTTACCGAAAGATACTTTTAATCAAATATCGTTTCTGTTCATACATGAAAGCAGATAGATAGATCAATTGTGAAAAGACAAAACGTATGTCTTTCTTTTTTGCATTATCGTATTGCACCGTATATATGAACAAATTAAGAAAAACATGTCGATCTTTCTACTTCATGAAATGCCATTTGATGGATACATTACATGATTCTTTTGATACCTTTTTATAAGGAAAATTATTATTGTAGTGACCCCCCGGCTCTTTGTAGAGTTTGTTTGTTGTATTTATTGTGCCAAATAATTATTGGCATGAAAATATATTGGATGTCCTACAAACAAGACAATGATTGTAAATTTCAATAATGCATTTACAAATTAATCTGATATGTGTGTAAGTTGTCCTTAATTCAGATTGTTTCTATCAAACCCAAGAGAAGATAAAAGAAAACAGCTAGCTGTGTTTTTAGTTTGCATTATTGAATTGCAATTGCAATACTCCAAAAAGAAATGGCATTCTCAATTCTGATAAACTTGCCAAAACAGAAAAATGTACAATATATTCAATCCAACTCAAATTCTACAAGCTAGGTTGATGTAGGGTTAAATTAGCTTTCAATGTTAAAGAAATATGATCTATATGATGAAGAATGAACACATAATTCCCCAAACTATAAACGCAATAACAGAGCAATATGCAGTGGACACAAATTCCTCAAACTTGCAAGCACCTATGAGGAGCAACAATGAAGATGTGGCAAACAAATAGAACAAATAGAAAATGCACAATAAACATTGATATTTTTAGCATGGAAAACCCCGCAAAGCGAGGGTAAAAACCATGGGTCATCCAGACTTAGGAAATAGCTCCACTATAATCAAATACGGGTACAAGAGAGTCTCTCAACAAAGTGCACAAACTGTGCCAACAACTAACAAAACAACAATTAAAGCATAAAAGCTTACAATATGAGTCCACTGCATATTGCTCTGTGGAGCTGTTTCTCACAAACTGTACCAACAACAAAGCATAAAAGCTTACAGTATGAGTCCATTGCATAAAAGCTCACAAACCTGCTGTCCAATTTGAAAGAAAACTAACAATTAACGAATTCGTAATCACTGTGTTATATTGCAACACGTCCGAGAAAACTGGAAATAACTTTCTCTCATCTTTTCTCTCTTTTGGTGGCTATGCTCTCATCCACAATTCTCTCTTCTTGAACCCTAATTTTAACCCTCTCCACTTAAAATAATTGAGACACATAATAGACTAATATATTTTGGTCATTTCTCCGCATAGCAAGGGAGCCCAATACCCAACATTATAGTGATAAATTAATTAATAGCTAAGTATAAATGATAAAGCAATATAATAAAACCATGTACTATGTGTTATGTTCACTTGAAATAGGGAAGTTGTCTGCTTTGACTTGTTACTGCTAGTGGAGGTTTTAAAGAATAGGCCAACTAAAAAAAGTAATTCAAAGTGACGTTTGAACTTTGAATCAGAAAAGGAAGCAAAGTCTTGTTGTCCTTAGTTTAAAGTAGCTGAGCGGGATGACAAAAATAAAATGCAAATTCAACCAGAGAGCCGTAATAATAATGTAACATTTTATACAAATTTTGGGTCCCTTTCTTAGTCACAGTCATAAATGTGGCGCAAGTATGAATTAAACCATATTGTAGCCTGTGTGCTTAGGTTAATTCACCTAATCCAGATTGTTTTTCTTGACTTTCAAGCATATGATTATCTCTGTTTTAGTAAACAAAAATCTTCAAGTGTACACCTAATTAAATAATAAGAAATTCATATCTCTGTCAATTAATGTACGTTAGTTAATTAATATTTAATTAATTAAAGTTATCTACTTAATTATTGTAAGTAAGTTAGTCAACCTTCCTTACATACCTCGTGTTACTCTAAAAGTCAAGAGCACAAATGTCTTGTTTATAAATGTTGGCCATATGACCAGCACATATAAAGCATTATGAAAAAACCAAGTGTATATCCTTGTTAATTAATTGGGTTTAAGATTGATCATTATTTGTGTGGATTAAATATTCATTAGTAATTACGTATTTAAAAAAAAAATCATTGAACCCAATCCAAAACAGCTGATGATTCATCCTCAAAACACACTAATAATTTTTGCTGTCATGACAAATATCAACACCTTTGTCCTCTAGCTACCTAATTACCTATATATATATGGGAACACTTACAAATTAGTTTTTGTTAAATTATAGTATTCCATTTGAAGATAAAAAATGAATTAAACAAGACGATTCTGATTGATGATAATTTAGACTTGATAAAACCTTATGGCTTATATTGAAAAGAATGTCAGCCATCAACATTGATGACTTAGTTTTGTGTTTAAGAAATTTTGTCTTAAGGTCAAAACAAGTAGACAAGGTCGGTAAGTAATTCGAAATTGTGCTTTTGTATTTCCTTTTATTTTGGGAGGGAGAGGGGATTCATGTGGTGTGGCAATTGGCAACTCAATTCAACAATAATGCTTTAGACAGTGATAGATTTAGACCCCAAAACAATGAGACACTGATATATCTCAAAATATTCCAAAGGTGAAGTTTCTCCAAGGAAATGTCACTTACACATGATATTTCTTTTTCTTTCACAAAACTCACATTGACACTATCTCTTTCTTCCCCTCACCCGCTTCTTTGTTTTCATCATCACATCAATGGTCTGCATTATTTAACGTGGGATGCATTTTAGGTGGAACTAACATTGCTCTTCCAAGCTTGGAAATAGTATATAGTATATACATACAAACATACTCCTCATTTCTCATTCTCTTTTTTTTGATATCTGTAAACTTAAACGAAACTATAAATAAACACCACACACATGCAGTATAATATCGTCATAGCCATGTTTAAATCTGAAAGTCGGTGTTTCCATATCGTCAAAATTGTCAAGACAACCGGTAGAGAGACTTTTTTTTTCTTAGATTACTATAGTTTTAAAAAATTAAATATAATAATGAACATTAATCGAATATATATATATATATATATATATATTCTTTATATATCCAAATATTCCCATACTTCAATAACAGAGAGGAGAAAATTAAATAAGAAAAAAAAATAGAGGAGACATTTCCGATAAGCATTCTACAAAAAGAAAACAAAGAAATAAAATGTTATATTCCAACACTTTCATGATTTGTTATTTTCTTTTAAATAAGCAAATATTATTAAATAGAGTATACGGGGTACTCAACTCATAATATCAATACTGATATGTACTTTACTTGAACTCGGACTGGGCCACGAAGAGTAGTTGGTAGGTCGTCATTTGATCTCGTCCACTCTTTCCCCAAGTTGGTAGGTGTTGGTACCTGCAGACACTCTGATACCAAAATCAGTAATCAAAAGTGAGTAAGAGGCCAAGTGAGGAATGCGTATCTATTCCAAAGTCTGAACTGGTATTTATAGGCGCCAGGTGGGATGCTTTGGCCCCTTCAGTTTGTGAGTAAGACGGTGCGCTTTGCGCCGTTTGATCTGGTGGTGTAATCTTGGCTATTGATTGGCCACCGTGTCTAGATCGCCCAAGCCGCGTACTGCAGCGCACTATTGGGCCATTATTGGGCCTAATACGGTTGTGGGCTCGGCCCGATCCAAAACAAATACAAAGATTTAAGGCACCCAATTGGAGAGATGATTTGTTATGCACGTGCATGTGATAGCGCTTACTCTATATTCTAAAAAGAATTGTCTATTTTTCCATTAATGATTGTAATTTCCTAATCATTCCATAAATGGAAAGGTGTGGAACCCCAAATATTGTAAAAATGAGGAAAACATAATTTCTAATTTAGATGATTACCCAATCTATGAGAGAACTATATGTCTCTTTGCTATCCCTAAATCAAATACATAGAAATATGTCGACATAAAAAACAAAATGTTCAGACTTAAAACGTTCTTAAGGTAAAAAAAGTAGTTTTGATCAAAAATATGCGCACTGAGCTTTTTCACTTGCATATATGCATGTGTGAGAAAAAGACACATGGATGATTATCATGGTGTCTCAGATGAGATGAGTATCATCATTTTGTTTCCGATTTTTGGGTTGAAAACATAACAGGATCAAGCACCTAGTGGTGTCAAGAATAAGATAGAAAACTGAAGTCCATTTCATAAAGACTTCACTTTAATATTTGAATTATTTGAACAATAGAGTACAAGGAGTTGAAGACTCTTTCCTTGTTAGTTCATATGAGTATCATCTCAGTGGAACTTTTTTTGTCCTAGCGTAGTATGGATTTACTTGGCCTCCTCAATAAACGAATCTTTGGACTGTTGACTTGGAATCTTAACAATGTCTGCTTAATTAGTAAACCAGAAATTGAGATAATATATAGCAAAGTATAATTAATCTGTTTGAATTGGCGTAAAAAATACTTCACCATCAAGATTCAAGAAGCCAATGAAAATGAAAACAAATAAATTTCACATTATTGTCTCAAAGCATATGTCTCTTTCCTAGAAACACAGTTAATTTAATACATCAATTCATTAAATCTATGAATGTAGCACATGCTTTCCAACACTTATAAATTTTTAATACAACAACAAGAACAATATAAATGAAAATGAGCTAGTGGAGGCCAACCCAAGAGATGGTACAGCGTACAAGTTCTGTTATGTAACCATCAAAAATTCAATTAGTTATGGTACAGGTTATGGTGCGGCTCTCCTCTCCTGTGTGTGACTTGATTTTTTGTCATCAGTATTTGAGTGTTGAGTACCCTTATGCTCGACTTTTTATATAAGTTTGTCTGTAAAAAAAAGTAGAAGTTAAAACCAATAAAATGAATTTTTGTACCAAAAAAATAAATTTAAAATGAATTTCAGTTAGTTAGAGTTAGTTTTCTGCTATATATATATATATATATATATATATATATATATATGATATGATCTATTTGGCCTAACACTGCAAAATTTATAAGAATTTTCTTATAATAGGAATAAGAGGAAGTATATCAGTGTTCTGAGTTGCAAGAATAAGCAATAAGATTGGTTCACTTATTTCTAGGAGTCTTGACTTGAGAATAACGGCACTAGTGATAGCAGTAGATATGGAAAGACCTTTTTGACAGCATTCTAATCATCCATTTGTAGCGAGCATGATTGATCTTAAGAGATAGGAAATGATGATATATAGCATGAAAGAAAGTGGTGGTGGCCAATCCATCCAATGAGAGAGACAAATCTATCTGTCCCATTTGCATGTACTAAGCAAAAACCGGACAGTTTTCTTCTTTCTGAGTACTGTAGTTTTTGTTGGCTTAATTAACTGAAAACGGACAATACTTTCCCTGCTTTAATTTATTTTACATGCTTTCGTGAATGAATTGGAAATGCAAGGGCAGGTGATCGGATGAAAATGATCATAATATATAGTGCATGTGACGAGGTAGGTGATACCATGTAGCAGCATTGCAGTATTAAAGAAGCAAACTTGTGCCATCATTTGGATTTTAGACACCTTTATACATTCTAAAACCCGATCATAATTAGCACCAAAAATATTACTGTCGATATGGACAATTATTTTAGTTTGTGGAGACGTGCTGATTATTTAATAGACCAACAATTTGAGCTTCGGTTCAACTGCGTCACTCATAATGTAGAGGTAACTTGTAAGTGAATTTCGTCCTTGTAAAATCCACATGTTATTGATTTCTCATCATCTTGTTTCTTCTGGAAAGAAGATGATGATCATTTTATAAGTGGATCATGCCCCAACAAAATCTTAATTATTGGTGTGTTTCAGTGAGAATAAGAGTTTCAGATGAATGAATGATGTTGATGATGATGGTATAAGCCCTAATGAGCTATGTGTTATGCCAAGGTAGACATTCAGGTCAGTTTAAGTTAACGTTTTTAAGAAAAACTAAGAGCAGGGACCTAACTAGAAACGTTTTGAATTTTGCAAGGTTCATTTTAAAACTTTTTTTTTGCAGGGGGTATATGGATTCTTGTGATATTTGCAGGGGGTAAAAGCTATTTAAACCTTATTGATATTTATAATGCAATATTTGCTCATCGAAAAAAAATAAGTTGGTAATCAGAGAAGACCTGCAATTAGATTCTATTCAATGTATTTTGAGAACTAACACGAAATTTGAGATAAAATCTTTTTAATATTTGTTTTGGATTGTGTCATGAGACCCACTCCAGCAATTAGACATGGATAAGTCCAATCATTTGGATCCACATCCACGATAAATCAGCCCATTTATGACTATCATGTCTCAACGACTCAGATTTACCCGATCGATCCAACGACTCAGAGCTGGCAACGATCCCTATAAATACTGACTCACATTACCAAAAACAGGTACATTCTCATTTGTTGCCACACTCTTATATTCTCAATACTAACTTGAGTGTCGGAGTGGCTTCGCAGTTACCCCACCTGAACTCAATTTGAACGGCAGGAGACCTACCAACTGCAGGCCCTGAATCCAACCCAAACGCCTGCAACAGAACAATATTAATAATAATTAACGTATTATATATTCATTTAAGTTTTGTTATTGTTACAAATTTTGTATTTTTAAATCTTAATTACCAAGTAAATTTTTATATCCGATGTATGATTTTCTATGCCTTTTGGCTTAAAATTTGAAATAATTTTTTTATTGAGCATAAAAAAGAAATAAATTTAAGGCCTAATTTTGGGACCTAATTGACAATAAAAACAAAATTGAGGACCTAAAGTTAGTCTTAATGGCTTTAGCCCTGGGTGGGCCATCTTAAAGTGGACGCCTCAAGAAGAGATGATGGGATACTTGCGAAATTTATATACTTAACATACCCATTTTTTAAAATAAGGTTTAGACAAATAAATAAAAGCCTATCAAACTTCACAGATATTATTGCATAATAAAAAAGTTATAATCATACTAAAATAATTGTCTCATAGTCTCAACTTAAATTTCACTCATTGAAACTTGGTACATTTTGCTAGGTATTATGTACCAAGTTTCAATTCCTGCACTAGCATTATGTTTTTTGGGCTTTTTGACCTAGGCCAGTCAAGCCCATTTTGCTAGGCATATTTGGGAAAAGTGGGGAGGAGGGTATGCTGTTGTGGAAAAAAGGGGTGTAAGAAGTAACGTTGGCAGCTTGCGCCAAACACTCATCCTTTTCTCATCCTTTTCACAAGGCTCTTGCTTCCTTTGAACACAAACCTCAAACCACCTCTAAATAGAATCACTTAATTCAAACCCAGAAGTAATCCTTTGCTCATTTCCTTCTTCCACATATATAATCTTCCACCTTCATCAATTTCCTACGCAAATCCTAGCTCCAAAAATCCATCATGTCATCATTGAGTCCTCCAAGAGAAAGAAGAAATGGCCAACCAAGAAACTACCAACTCTATTGGTGTTTCAACTGTAACCGCACCGTCCGCGTCGCACCCGATAACTTCTCCCAAATCATATGCCCACGCTGCTTCGGCCAATTCATCTGCGAACTACCAAGGCCAAGACTCGTCGTGGATTTCACGGCCGACGATCCTTCCCCAGAAGCGCGTTTGCTAGAAGCACTTTCCCTCATGCTCGACCCCCCCATCCGTCACCGTCGAACAACAATAGAAATCCCCGTAAGGCGTTCCCGTCCACGTCACCGTAACGATTCGGATTTAACCCAACCTGAACCCGGAATCCAACATCGTCCACGTACATGGGTAATTCTTCAACCAATTGATCCTTCCAATTCAAACAACACGTTCGAGCCCGTTATGCCACGTCGACAAGGTCCTATCCCACGTGGCGTTGATTCAAGAGACTATTTTTTAGGGCCTGGTCTTAACGAACTGATTGATCAGCTGACAGAGAATGACCGGCAAGGTCCACCGCCGGTGCCGGAAAGAGCTATTAATGAGATTCCGACGGTGAAAATAGAGAGTAAACATTTGAAGGAGAATTCTCATTGTCCAGTTTGTCAAGAGGAGTTTGAAGTTGGTGGAGAAGCGAGGGAACTTGCATGCAAACATATATATCATTCTGATTGTATTGTTCCTTGGCTTAGGCTTCATAATTCTTGTCCTATTTGTCGCCAACAGCTTCCTGTTTCGTCTTCGGAGGAGGAGGATGAGTGTAATGAAGGTGGTGGTGAAGGTAGGTTTCAAAGGTGCTTGAGGTGGACTCGACTTTCATCTCTTTGGCCTTTCCATGCAACGAGGATTCACCCTCAAGGAAACAACAACGTATCTGCTTCTTCTTCTTCTTCAAGGGGTGATAATAATTAAATTAACTTCATCATCATTCATGTCATCATATATAATTTCATTTTATATTTATATTAATATTAATACTAATTACCACCATGGTGTGGTTAAACCTACTCCATACTCCAAAATTCTATATATTTAATGTCCATAACACAAAGATAATTTTTAATTAATTTTACCATATTTAATCATATATTATTCAAAATCTTTTATCCTTACAAATATAAAAAAAAAAATAGTTTTTTGTCTATGCAAAATTCTCTTTTTTCCCATCCTGACAATATCGAATTTTTAACTTTTAGTCTTTGTTGTTTTGTTTTAGTCCCCATAATATTGCTTTTTTGTTTGGTTTCAGTCTCTAAAATTAAAGACCATTTTGATTTTAGTCCCTGAAATGTGAACTAACTCCAAAAAAAAATTATTATAAGGTTGTAAAATAAAAAAAAAAAGAGTTTTTTAGGGATAGAAAACAAAATTTATGAAATTACATGGATGAAAAATAATTTTTTTCTAGGAAAAAATAAAATAAAAACCTCTATATTTGCAAGGACGAACAAAAAGCATAATTTAGCCTTTTGATTAATTTATATTATATTTTCAATAACTCTAATTCTGAAGGAACAATCATAAAGGCAATTTGGAAATACAATTTCCATAATCAACTAAATTTTTGACTGGGTGGTGAATTAGGTTTATTAAAAACACCTCATTTATTACTCACCACTGATCTCCAAATTCTTCTCCTTGTAACTATTATAAGGAATTTTTGGTGTATTTTTTGTCTTAATTAAGGAAAAACAAACTTATTTTAAAATTGTTAAATACTTAAATTTCTTTTATACCTCTATTTAATGTAAAATAAAGCTCATTTTTTGAAATAATATTTCAATGCTATGTTATTAAATTATTTTCTTATATTAGCCATTAGATAAAAGCCACCAAAAGTTAAGTTGCTCTATATACTAAAACTCTTCTTTGCGCTCATTTTCAGAGTCTAATCCAAGGCGACACACTTGCTGCATTCTTTAACCCCCTCCAATGCTTTACTTCACCTTGAGGTTTTCAACTGCTGTATCTTAACTCGTTGGTCTGTGATTTCAGATTTGCAGTAGAGAAGTTGCCGTGGTCACAAGTAAGCTTGCATTTTTTGTTAGCCTTGCAAACTTCTTTTACGATTTTCCAAAAACATAATACAGTGCCCAAATTAATGACCTGCTTCTAAATAAGGCTTGAATGGCAGGAATGCGTTTTGCAAGAGTAACATGGTCTTCCTACTCAAAGAATGTAAAATGGGCTTTCAGTTTCCATCGACTTCGTCGTAACACAGTCATTTGTCGTTGTAAATGGTGTTTGTCATTAATTCCACAATGTTACATTTATTCATTTAAGATCTAAATGTAGTAGTTAAATACAAACACACAAAACATTAGTCAAGTTATTTAAAATCATCCATTCATTACCAAACATTTTCACGCATGAATATTCACTCAATGCATGGTGTTGTTACAATCGAAACATTGAACAAATGGAGTTAAAATACAGATCTCTCTTTTACTTTCCTGCCAGCAAATCTTTAATAAACGTAAATTTCACAAACGTCTGGGCTGCTGGTGAGTGCCAGCATGGAATCCTTCTGTATATGCGGTGTTCTTAAATATCATCTGCAAAAAAATTAATGTGGTGAGCTCACATTTTCCAAAAGAGAAAAATTAATAGCATTTTCATATACTTACCGCAAGATTTTTAAAATCTGAGCTGAGATTTTTCTGTAATTTGTCAGCTACCACAGTACTAAGCTGCTCTTCCTTGATCTGTATGATCAACATTCTTCAGTCTCATGTGTATAGCATAAATTCGAAATTGAAAGAAAGTACTCATTTTTGTTTTACCTCTGAAAGTAATAATTTTGATGTTTTATTCAATATCTCTTCAACGAATTGTCCAACATCTGCAAAGGATCTTGATGACTGAACATTCTTCCCTGGTGTTCCCTTTGTATTATTCGCGCCAACAGATGGCTTGACAACTTTGGCTGCATTAGAGAGATATTTATTCAAAACTAATTGGGATCTTTAAGTCACAAACAGCATTCCACACAATTGATAAACATACGTGCTGAATTTGAGTCTTAGATTAGAGGTCATGCTGAAAATTAGAAATTCTGTGTACAACTTAATGCTGAACATTGTAGTAGTCAGTAGCTTTACCGAAGGTAGAGGCATAGTACAAAAGCAAACGTATTATTATTTGCATAATAATTAAGACACTAGATAAATTTGTAAATTGCCTCAGATGAGAGGGTAAATGGTAGGTCCTCCAACACTTCTAGTTTCACATGAACTTTAATGTATTCCTTTTGTAATGATGATTTAGTATAGCTTCTAAGTTTGGTTCATCAAGAGACAACTTTGCCAATTCTACAGGCTCAACACCATCATCAAGTGGATCACATAACCTTGTTTCACCTATGCCAATTCAAAACCATGTTTGCTAAATTACTATCTAATGCTAATTGATTCAGTTTCTTCTCCTCTCACAACATTATGAAGAACAAGAAGCTTTTTCCGCTGTCCATCTTTTATGCCAAGTCTAAGGATTATTAAATATGGCTGGCTCTGCATTGGCTTTCTATTCCTAAGCTCAAATTTTTAGATAATAACTTATTCCACACAAGATTGCATGCTTCAGATCCACAGAAAAGGTGTATTAAAGACTATTATGCAAAGAATAAAGATTTTCCGTTATAATACAAGCCACCTTTGAAAAAAAACTAAGATAGAGAGGTGTACAATGTAATCCTCTCTGATTACTATCCAAGTTGCAGAAATGAAGACGGCTAAAAAAACAGTTGTTTCCATGTACTATTACTAATACGTGAATAAAAATATTGAATAAAGCAATTGGTAGAAATTTAACCTGAAACTGTCTTGGACTTATTATCTACAGAAACAAGCTTTGCGTCCTTGGGAACTTCCGAAGACAGTTGCTTTCCTGGTTGATCAGGCACAACTATTGAACCAGATGGAACAAGTGCAGCTAGATCAGGGGGTTGATCTTTCCCCACTGTAGGATTGGCCTGTATGGAGATAAGGCACACATATGATGATTATCAACTATTGATAACTATTGAAAACTGATCTAGCTGATATAGAGAAATATCAGCTAGATCAGTTTTCTTATCCTATCTCACTATTAAAAAACAATTCAAGAGGTGCCTTAAACTTTACTCACCTCCAAATCAACATATGAGGGATCTCTTCCTATTGATATAAGAAATTTGTCAAGATCACGTACATTTAGAGCTGCAATTGGGTAGCACCGGCTTAATTAAATTATTGAACTGTGCAGCACATCAAAGCACAATAGATTCTGACATAGACCCGAAACACTATAGGCATGTCATTTGGATACCAAAAAAAAGCTATATATTTTTTTATTTCCCAAATGCCAAATAGCAAGTAGCCGTGAGTGGAACTCCGGTTTGGACTTCAGATAATTATGGATCCATAATGTTGGGCGGATACAGGAAAGCTAATTGCCTAAGGTATGAGTTGCATCATGAAATTTTCATGAACTTTAACAGTTGGTGAAAAATGTGCAACTAGTTTGTTGTTTCTTTTATAAGAAAGAGTATTTGATGAGAACCTAGCTCTTCATAACAGCATTGATCAAGTTTATTCTAGAAAGGGTAAAAAGGGAATTAATCAGGAATTCAGTAGTGGGGTGGGAAGGATTGTAACCAACTTGCTGAGTTGGCAGGAGAGAGAAAAGGAAAGGAATTGGTAGGAATTGCTCACGCATACTTGCTGAGCTAGGGTATAAAGGTAGGAAGGATGTAAGAAAAAGTTAGGCAAGAATTGGGCTAGGCCATTGGGTGGGAGTACAATACTCATTCTGAGTTACCGCACTTTGTTATTTTCCTCTTTTATGCTTATTATGCACTTAATTCTCTGTAGTCACTGATTCAGAGATTAATATACCTATTTCATACTATATTTGTTCTCTTTTTACACTGTTCAATTGCTGAGATCTATCATTGGTATCTGATAGAGTAGGAATATTAGTTATGCTTATCATTGTAAAACTGTTACAGTTAGTTATAAAACTGTTACAGTTAGTTAAGAGATAGTTCTAAGATTCTGTTGATAAGTCTATTAGTTTGTTAGTATGCAAATCAAGTCGGATCAGTATAAATATGATCAGCATCTGTACATTCAAAATCAATCAAGTGAAAAAATAATACAGTTGCATATTCTTCTCTATTTTCATCATGGTATCGGATGGTGTGTATGTGGGCATATTATTCTATGAATGATCCCTAGATTGGTGAGATATTCCTTTCAAGGCCTGTGGTTCTCTTGATCCTTTCTTCTTTCTTTCATGGCTACGCCGCCGCCTACTCCGCCGCTGTTAGCAGCCAACGCCACCGCAAACACTCCATTAGCTAGCTTCAACTACAAAATTTCTGTAAAACTTGATGAGCACAATTATCTCGTGTGGCTCCAGCAAATAGAACCCGTTCTTTGTGCGCATCGCTTGCACCAATTCTGCGTTTCTCCAGACATTCCTCCGCAATACCTCACTGATGCAGATCGTCTCGCCAATACAGAGAATCCGGCTTATTCGGCTTGGGAACTCCAGGACCAGTTGCTTCTGGCCTGGTTACAAGCTTCTTTATCTCCGGCAATATTGCCCTCTGTCATCGGATGTTGTCATACTTTTTAGTTGTGGGAAAACATCCACCAAACTTTCCAATCTAAAACGAAGGCTCAAGCAAGACAACTGCGCACTCAATTGCGCACGACAAAGAAAGGTACATCTTCAATTTCAGAATTCCTTGCGAAGATTAAACATGTATCGGATTCGCTCATCTCTATTGGAGAACCGGTGTCGACGCAAGATCAATTGGACGTTATTCTTGAGGGACTTCCTCCAGAATTTGAATCCTTGGTGACGCTCATCAATTCCAAGATTGATTGGTTTGGTTTGGATGAAATTCGTGCTCTTCTTCTCACGCAAGAACAACGTTTGGATAAGCAGCGTATTGTTGAGGAAGTTCCAACTCTCAATCTCACTCAGGCTCAATCAAACCCTAATTCCGAGTCTCAACATCAAATTCCTCAGGCCAATTTCACTTCTAATGCATCTGGAGCGCAAATCCCCAATTCTGCTGGTGCGACAAACCCTAATTTTGCTGGAAATAGGGGAAACAGTCAATTTCGTGGCCGCGGTGGTCGTTATGGGCGCCGTGGTGGTCGCGGTGGTGGACGAAGCAATGTCACTTGCCACGTTTGCCAACGTCCTGGACATGAGGCCTCCTACTGCTACCATAGGTTCAAAGCTGCGTTTGGACCTTATCAGAACACCTATTCTAATGGTAATCCCTATCAGTACTTGCGTCCTACTGTTCCTAACAATTCTGTTTGGCAACAAGCTGCTGGTGCAGGTGTTCCTCAAGCAAATTTCACTGGGATTTATGGAGCTCCTCTTCTAAATAATGCCTTGGATACTGCTGCAACACAACATGTCACCACTCAGCCAGCACCACCAGGAGTTGCTCCTCCTCCTACACACTTGGAGAACATTTTCCTTGGCAATGGGCAAGGTTTGCCTGTCCAATCTCTTAGCTCATTTTCTTTTCCTTCTCCTTCACATCCAAATAACACTTTGCATCTTAAAAATGTGTTACATGTGCCATCACTTAACAAAAATCTGATTAGTGTTAGCAAGTTTGCTCTTGATAATAATGCATACATTCAGTTTCACCCTTTCCATTATGTTATGAAATCTCAGGATAATGACCAAGTTCTTTTGCAAGGGCGCCTGGATTCACAAGGCCTTTATCCTCTACAATCAAGCAGTTTGCCTTCCAATCAATTTCCTTCTGTCAACTACACTGTACCACACACTTCCACAGCTTACTTTAAGTGGCATCACAGACTAGGTCACCCCAGTATTGAGACATTAAACAAAGTGTTAAAGCTGTGTAATCTTTCAACTTTTCATAAGAATGATGATTCATTTTGTATTGCTTGTTGCCTAGGTAAATCACATAAATTGCCTACCACTCCTTCCCAAATTGTATACACTGAGCCACTTGAGTTGGTCTTTTGTGATCTATGGGGCCTTGCTCCAATGTCTTCTTCTTTAGGCTATAAATACTACATTTCCTTTGTTGATGCATATAGTAGATTTACTTGGATTTATTTCCTGCACAATAAATCAGAAACTCTTACTATTTTCAAACAATTCAAGGCATTGGCAGAACTGCAACTTAATAAGAAAATCAAGTCAATACAGTCTAATTGGGGGGGAGAGTTTCGCCCCTTTAAGGAATATATCACCAATCTAGGGATCATTCATAGAATAATATGCCCACATACACACCATCAGAATGGGGTAGTTGAAAGGAAGCATAGGCATATAGTTGACATGGGCCTTTCCCTGCTTTCTCACTCCTCTCTTCCCTATCATTTTTGGGACCATGCTTTCCACACAGCAGTCTATCTCATTAGTAGGTTACCCTCTGCTAGTTCTCATCAAATTCCCTTTCAAGTTTTGTGATAGATTCCCAGAGAACTGCTAGCAGAAAGGGGGGCTAGTGTCCCTTGTAGTTTTATTGATTATCAAAGAATTGTTCAAGTACACTGAGGATACTAATCCCCTGCTAGGTATCTGGTTTACCAGAACCTCCTCTGCTATCTTAGCATAAGACTAATCATCAAAAACTAACTAATCCCACAGCCAGGGACCCTATTTATAAAACATAGGATCCATAGGAGTGAGTTACAATTAACCCTAACTGCTTTAACTACTTTCTAACTACCTAACAAACTAAACAAACAATTTTGAGACTGTTATTAATTGCTAACAGCACTTAATAACAGCTCATTACATTATTCTTTCTTATTTCTTCTTGTATAGACTTTGAGGGGTCCAACATTTTGTTTCACAAACAGCCTGATTATAATTTCCTAAGATCCTTTGGATGTGCTTGTTATCCCCTCTTAAGGCCATATAACAATCCTAAGTTTCAATTTAGGTCTAGTGAATGCACCTTCCTAGGCTACTCACCTTCACACAGAGGATACAAGTGTCTTGACTCCAATGGTCGCCTATTTCTCTCTAGAGATGTTCTGTTCAATGAAAATCAATTTCCCTACCTAACCAAACCAAGATCTGATCAAACAGTCCCCCCCTCACCCTCTGTTACTGCTTCCTTAGGCATTGTCCCACCTTATTCTCCACCACCAAACACTGCTGCTACATCTCACACCACCTCCCCTCCTCCCTCACCTATGCCACCTTCACCTCCTACCACTATATATTCAGAGCACTCCTCCCATAATACCTTACCTTCCACTGCTTCCAGCACCATAGATCCTGACTCTTCACCTTCACCATCTCCCACACCCTCACCTCCTCACAACACTCACCATATGCTTACTCGTTCTAAAACAAACAGTCTCAAACCACCTCTCTTCCCCACCATAAATCTCACCACCATTGAACCTTTCTCTGTTGACCATGCTCTAGCAACTCCATGCTGGGCAGAGGCCATGAAAACTGAGTTTAATGCATTGCAGGAAAATAACACTTGGCAGCTTGTCTCCTTACCTCCAGGCAAGCGTGCAATTGGGTGCAAATGGGTCTTTCGCATCAAGGAAAACCCTGATGGATCAATCAATAAGTACAAGGCACGCCTTGTTGCAAAAGGCTTCAACCAGAAATATGGAACTGATTACACTGATACTTTTTCACCAGTAATCAAACCAGTTACTGTGAGGACTGTTATTACTCTAGCACTATCCTATAAATGGCCTATCAAGCAGATTGATGTGAACAATGCTTTTCTAAATGGACAACTTAGTGAGGATGTATACATGCAACAACCACCTGGCTTTACTTTTGGCGATCAGAATACTGTGCAAATTAAAGAAGGCCATCTACGGGTTAAAACAGGCTCCTAGGGCCTGGTATGAGAGCCTCACCAAAACTCTACTCTCATTTGGATTTACTCAGTCAAAGTGTGACCCTTCCCTGCTTATGTACAACTATCGTGGCTGTTGTTTGCTAATACTCATTTATGTGGATGATATTTTGATAACTGGGAACTCTACTACTGCTATCCAACTGGTTATAAACAAACTGAATGCTGCCTATTCTCTGAAACAGCTTGGTAATCTTGACTATTTTCTGGGCATTGAATGCATCTACACACCTTCTGGTGCTCTTCACTTATCTCAAGCTAAATATATCAGGGATCTTCTTCATAAAGCAGGTATGGATGATTGCAAAGGGATCTCAACTCCCCTGCCTGCTAATCTAAAGTTGTCCAGATCTGGTGCTGATTATTTTGACAATCCACTGCTCTACAGAAGCATAG
Source organism: Astragalus glycyphyllos (assembly GCA_963573325.1). NCBI lineage: Eukaryota > Viridiplantae > Streptophyta > Magnoliopsida > Fabales > Fabaceae > Astragalus > Astragalus glycyphyllos. The sequence goes on from OY754307.1 coordinate 78,372,501, forward strand.
TTGGTGCCCTGCAATATGCAACCATTACCAGACCTGAGCTTGGCTATTCTGTTAACAAGGTGTGCCAGTTTATGGCACAACCACTGACTTCACATTGGACTGCAGCAAAGAGGACTCTTAGGTACCTTAAGGGTACTCTTGATCTTGGTCTGACCTTACAACCTGCCACCAGTGATTTTCCCCTCAACATCAGGGCATTTTGTGATGCTGATTGGGCCTCTGATGTTGATGACAGACGTTCCACATCAGGAGCTTGCATCTACCTTAGTCCTAATTTGATATCTTGATGGTCTAAAAAGCAGTCCCTAGTTGCCAAGTCAAGTGCAGAGGCTGAATATCGCAGTTTAGCTCTTGCTGCCTCTGAAGTTCTTTGGATACAATCTCTCTTACAAGAGCTCAAGGTCTCAACTCCTGCACCAGTTATCTACTGTGACAATCAGAGCACTGTTGCTTTGAGTCACAATCCTATTTTGCATAACAGAACAAAGCACATTGAGCTTGACATATTCTTTGTTCGTGAGAAAGTCCTCAACAAGTCCCTGATTGTCTCCTATGTTCCTGCCCAAGCTCAAGTAGCAGACATTCTAACTAAACCTCTCAGCAGAAACATGTTCTGTGCTTTTAGAGACAAACTCAGAGTTCTCAGAACTTCTGAGCTTGTGGGGGAGTGATAGAGTAGGAATATTAGTTATGCTTATCATTGTAAAACTGTTACAGTTAGTTATAAAACTGTTACAGTTAGTTAAGAGTTAGTTCTAAGATTCTGTTGATAAGTCTGTTAGTTTGTTAGTATGCAAATCAAGTCTGATCAATATAAATATGATCAGCATCTGTACATTCAGAATCAATCAAGTGAAAAACTAATACAGTTGCATATTCTTCTCTTTTTTCATCAGTATCAAAGCAGATTCGATTCTGCCCCCTGTGAATGTGAAGTGAAAATGGTGAGATCAACAGTTACAACTATGGAAAGGAGGTTGGATGCGTTGGAGCATCGGTTCATGACTTGAGGGTGGAATGGCGTAACCAGAGGGATGAGTTCCGGCGATGGTTGGAACGGTTGGAACATCATTCACGGCGACGTCGTGGTCGTTCTCGTCGTCCTCGTCTTCGCGAAGAGAGTGGTGAAACGGTGGAACCAACCACTGTGAAGAAACCCATTGTGATGAGAGAACCAGAGGAAGTGGAGGAGAAGAAGGAAAAGAACCTGAGAAATCTGAAATTGCAGATTCCAAATGTTGCGAAATCTGTGAAGCACGTTGATGATGAACTCGAAACAAAACCACAGAAGATCGAGAAGGGAGCATCCCAACGGAGTTATAACAACAACAATATCAATGTTATCGCTATCGTTACCGGCGATTTCCATGCACTGCCACCAGAGCCACCAGAACCTCCAGATCCATACGTGTTCACGGCGAAGGTGTGGGAGTTCTATGATCCGGGTGCGCAGCTATCGTTTCCCACGACTGATGAGAATGATCGAGGTGTGGCAGAGAGGACACTAGAAGAAGTAAAGTGGGACGAAGAGCCGTCGCCGACAGAACCGCCGCCGGAAGAGGTATTGTCGGAGTCGCTATTGTCATCGGAGCTGGAGCCTACGGTTATTGCCATGGGTGCGCTGACTAAAGAGACGGATGAAGAGGTGGGTTGTGGTTGCGATACGGAAAGAGGAGAGAAGAATGCGACGGTGGGAAGGAGTTCCAGGAAATTGGGTTTGGATCTGATGCTTAAACCATTGGGTCAGGCCCAGATGCATTTTTTAAAGCCAGCCCATTTTAGTAACATAGAAACAGCAAAGAAAGGGGTGGAGTCTGATGGGGTTCCAAGGTTACGGAATCCTATTTCTAACTTAATAGGCCAAGCCCAAACCCTTGTTTATAATTCAGCCCAATTTATTAATCAGGAGGGGGTATTACAAGAAGAAAGGGAGGTGAAAAATGGAATGAGTCTGTTTCTCAAAAATCCACAATACTGGGGAACTTATTTGCTGGACAATGGCGAAGTAAAAGAAGTGGGGATTGGTAGGAGTTGTTGTAGTGATTTAATGCAATTAAAAAAAATTGCAATCATGAGAGAGTCTTTACTTGCTTATAAGTGGGATCCAGGTGGCTTTAAACAAGGGGGTGGAATCCAAGCGGCCTCACACAAAATATGAGGATGCCACATTTACATTGGAATACCATGGTAATCAAACACATCAACACAACCACCAGGTATTTTTAAAACTTCAACAAAAGGCGTGCCTTTTTGATGATTCTGGTAGTGATTCTATGAGTTCAAAGATATCTAAGAGTCCTGTTTTTTATAATCAAATAAGCATTGTTGTTGTATTCATTGTGGATCAAGAAATTGTAATAGCCCGCAAATGTCATGCGCATCAAACCTCTATACTGGTCCCTTGTGGAGATTTTGCTTTTGCGATTATGAGCCATGTTCTCACCCAAGAATCCCAACCTCTCCATTGGACATCTTTGTGGTTTATAGTTGTGAAAATGGAACACATTCAATGGGAACCGGGAGGATATTATTATTCTCTATTAATATTAATGTGCTTAATTGAGTCACTAAGCTTGAAGTTTTGGGATTCTAGAGGAATTTTGTCGTTGTTGTTAGAATACCACTGTCCTATCCTAGAAATGAAGGTAGTGATGATAAGACAAGTTGCTAATGAAGATGTGGGGCTCCTAAACAAATGGAAGCAACGTCCCAATTGTGAGAATCTATGGGAGTGGCATACTGAGTTACTAAATGAATTCTTGCTATCTTACATTGAAGACAAGGTGAATCTTTTAAGGAGTAATGTTGATTACACTGAGCTACATTCTAATGATCTCATTAGAGCTAAATTCCAGATTGGTTACAATGCTTTAAGTCTTGGGGAGTATACATGGTTGGTACTATTTTTTGGAGGAGGAGCAATTATGATATGGGAAAAAAACTGGAATGGGGTTTTGTTGTTCCACAATTTCATTTCTCACCAAGTTATGTTAGCATTATTTGCGATTCCAACCTGTGAATGGGGAGCTCAAAATGGTGATGGCCATGAGAATATAATTCAAGCAAGGTTGCAAAATAGGAAGGCGATGCTTATTGTTTGGGAAAAAATGACAAGGAAATTCTTGCACAAGGATTATTGGATGAAACTCAAGGGTCAAATGGGTTATGGTGTTATGAGTTACCAATCCTCAACATCACTTGATTTTGTAGAGTGGAAAGCATTACAGCAGTGGGATCCTGGCGGAAATCACTATTCTCCAGTAATTTGTTTAGCTTTGTCATTGTGTTTTCAACTGTGGGATCCGGGAGGAAGACCGTTAAGTTTGCTATTCTATCGATACAATCACCTTGAGGACAAGGTGAATTTTGAAGGGGGGAGTAATGATGAGAACCTAGCTCTTCATAACAGCATTGATCAAGTATATTCTAGAAAGGGTAGAAAGGGAATTAATCAGGAATTCAGTAGTGGGGTGGGAAGGATTGTAACCAACTTGCTGAGTTGGCAGGAGAGAGAAAAGGAAAGGAATCAGTAGGAATTGCTCACGCATACTTGCTGAGCTAGGGTATAAAGGTAGGAAGGATGTAAGAAAAAGTTAGGAAAGAATTGGGCTAGGCCATTGGGTGGGAGTACAGTACTCATTCTGAGTTACTGCACTTTGTTATTTTCCTCTTTTATGCTTATTATGTACTTAATTCTCTGTAGTCACTGATTCAGAGATTAATATACCTATTTCATACTATATTTGCTCTCTTTTTACACTGTTCAATTGCTGAGATTTATCAGTATCAGTATTCACTTACATATGGACATGTCATTTGACAACGGATGGAAGAAGCAATGCTCCTGTGTCTTGAATCCTTGATCCAGTAGCAGTGAAACATCTCTTCAGAAAGGGAAAGATGTGCCATTTTTATAAAATAAAATAAAAAGGAAAAGAAAAAAAAAAACTTTAGTTCCTTATAAATAGCTTTGCTAAGTGGGTCACAGGAACGTTTGTGAACGGTCTGATAAGCAAAAACATAAGCATCGCTAACTAAGACGATCCTTCACCAATAGTGGATAGGAAAGTTTGATTCAAGTAAATATGATTTTAAACATGATGGTTGAAAAGAAGCAGTAGGCATAGCTATTCATAAATAGTAGCATTATCTTGCATAAAATAAGAACAATTGTAGGAACACTAATAGTGGATAGAAGAGTTTGATTCAAGGCTATTAGAGAAAATTACAATAAAAAACATTAGTGATGTATTTCAATTTTCAAAGTGAACCATCTAGTTACTGAAAGAGGGAAATGCCTTTAGTAAATAACAACGCATGGTACTGAATTAATTTGTGTAAGCAAACAGAATAAAAACAGAAGCATACCGTGCTGATTCATTCACTACTGCAAATGGTGTGACACAACCCAGGGATACCTGTGAGATAAGGAAAAACAAGGTCATCATATAAGAAAATAATATCAACAATGTCATCTGCACAAGGAAAATTCTCTTCGTAAATTATGTATGTTATTAGACTATTAATGTATTGCTACGAACTTGATGGTAAAAGTAAGAAATATATAATTGAAACCTAAAAGTAATGACAGTATCAATGTAAATACTAGAACAATTCAAATGGATTGATGATTCTAAATCTTGTATTATTCATCCTAACAGAAAATTAAACTAGTAAAAAGTTTCTTTAAAAAAAGAATGGAAGAATCGTTGAAAACATATTAAGACGGCCTTTACTCAAGAGCGCTTGGATTAGATGGTAAGGGTCTCTTCCAGCTTTAAAGTAGTCTTGGGTTCGAATCCAATCCTAGAAATGAAGCGACATTAATACTCTTGAGGAGGAGCATTGACGCACATATGGTCCCACCCGTTTTAAGGGATTATTATTCGCAGTTGTGTGCAAAGGATACCCAATTCAGACCAAAAGATTAAGAGGGCCTTTGGAAACACTTATATAGACTTTTCTTATGACATAAGCATATATTTAAGTGTTTAGAAGAGCTTATGACAACAGTTTATGATATTCCTGCAACCTGTTTTTAACATATTTTCATAAAATCCTTAGAATAGCTTACAGAAACAATTTACACAGAGCTTATGTAGAATTTACCCATGTTCTCTCTTCGATTATAGAAATAGAAATAATTCATATATAAGAATTATACAATAAACCCTTTAATGAATAAGCATTTATCAAACTACCTATTCTAACACTCCCCTAACTGGATTTACCTATTTCCATTCCCAACTCAAGCAGTGAATGCCTAATAAGAAGTAATTTTCCTAGACACTAAATAATGCAAGCAGTAAAGAAAAGGTAACTAGCCTAATTTTACAATTTGTATATTGAAAAGATAAAAAAAATGTAAATATATTTCATATCAGGATTGAGTTTGTTAGGAAACCAAGACAAATATCATCAGACCATATGTCTAAGATTTCTAGAACTTTATTGAGCTGACCTGAAGTATTTCACCTAAAGCCTCTTCAGGTGCCATTCTCAAACCACCTTTTCCCAAACCAAGCCGCTGAGATAACACTGCTCAGCTTTGAAGCAATGAAGAAATGTCGTTAATATCCATTAAAAGTGAGTAAATACAGGCAAGTGAACAAACTCCTTAAGTTTATAAAACGATGCATACCTTTCAAATCTACTTTGGTGTCAGCTAAAGCAGACACGATGTAAAACCTGTTTTTCTTGTCCTTTTAAAAAAAGGGTAGTAATTAGGGAATATGCATTCACTTCACTAACAGAAACATAGATTTTTTTTCTATTGAATCGCAAATATAACATACCTTCAAAAACAAATTTTTACTCAGACCACCCCCAAAATTTCCAACATATTTTGCCTGAAGGAGAATTTATACTGAATCAGAAAATAAAATAAAAATGAACAGCATAAACGAGACACGAAGGAGCATATATATATATATATATATATATATATATATATATATATATATATATATATTTATTAAAAAGAAATTACCTGAGCCTCAACGGTCAAAACAGCTGGATGCTCATACTTGGAAAATTCAATCTGAAGCTCCTGAAAAAACGTGACAAGAAACATCGCCGCATTGAATTCTTAAACAGGAAGTAAAGAACAGCAACAACAAAATGGTACTGAATCTGGGGGAATCTCAAATTGCATAAAGTGATGTGAGAAAAGAGGGAATTGAATGAGAGAACCTGTAACCGCGAAAGCAGCTGTTCCTTCGTGAGACCCATAAGCGGCGTAATGGAATTCCTAGTCCGGTGGAAGCGTTTGCAAATAGCAGAGCAACAGAGTGGAGTGCTCTCTTCCAAACCCGAAACCACCACGTTATTTGGGTCTGGTTGAATTATATATGTGGCCCAGTCTACACGTCTATTGTCTTCCCTCGTTACTCTTTCCACCTCCTTTTTTTTAATACACTGTTTTTCACAGAAAATTCATATTTTTATATAAGGCTTAAACATATATTTTATTCTTGTAAATATAGAAGTTTTCGTTTTGGCTAAATTATAGTTTTGGTCCCTCTATTTTCAAAAATTCAGACATTTGGTCCCCTTATTTTAAAATTCAGACATTTGATACTCAACACATTTAGTCCAAATGGGGGGTTTCTCATTTTTTTTATGTTGACTTGGAAGTCTGCCCAAAAAAGATCTGATGTGGTGCTGACGTAGGCACCACATGTGGCTGCCACGTCATTATTTAAAATTAGAAGAAAAAAAATTAAAACATTTCTGCAGATGGAACTTCATTGTCTTCATGGTTACCAAAATCAGTTGATTTCCTTCCCTTTCGATTTCTTTCTCAAAATTCTACCCACATCTCAGTTGATTTCTTTCTCTTTTGTTTTTCCCCCTCATCTCAGCCAACAACATTGTTATTGCTTGGCTTCCTTCGTTGCTTAATGGTGTTGTCGTGCTCTGTTTGGGAAAAGGTTTGTAGGATACTATTGTTGATGGGTGAAGAAGGCGTTGAAGATGATTTTTTTGGTTACTGGCGTTGAAGATGATTGTTGCTAGGTTTTAAGATCTTGATGAGTTTTTTTTATCATAAGAAAGTTTTTTTTTAATTTTTCTTCTAATTTTAAATTTTTTAATTTTTTGTAATTAAATTTTAATTTTTTATTAAATAATGGCATGGCAGCCACATGTGGTGCCTATGTCAACGCCACATCAGCTTTTTTTTTGGGCAGGATTCCAACTCAGCATAAAAAAATGAAAAAACCCCATTTGGACTAAATGTGTTGAGCTTTTCAAAATAGGGGGACTAAATGTCTAAGTTTTAAAATAGGGGGACCAAATGTCTGAATTTTTGAAAATAGGGGGACCAAAACTATAATTTAGCCTTTCGTTTTTTAGTTCTTATAATATTGTTGCCACCAAAAAAATAATTTTTGTAACGTTTATTTCTTATTTCTGAAATTAAAAATCATTTTGATTTTAATTCTTAAAAAAACCCAGGGGTGTGGTTGAGCAGTTGGGGTTCATCCTCCCTTAACCAAGTGTCAAGGGTTCGATCATCGCATTCGGTATGGAGAAGCTTTAAATCTCTGGGCCAGCTGTCCCACCATTCGAGGTGCCTTCAATCCAGCAAGGAGATTAGTTACTACATTCGGCGGTAGATACCCTGGCCTTTACCAAAAAAAAGTTCTTGAAATATTGACTAAATCAAAACTAACCCTAAAAATAAATTTATGTCATTATGACAAGAATGAAAAGCAAACAAAGAATTTTTTAGGAACGTAAAACAAAATTTAGATAGTACATTTTCCAACTAATTTTGGCTCGTTGGCACCATGGTCGTGGTTGCAGCTAGGTGGCTTAGACACTAGCCTTATTGTTATAACCCAAAGTCTATATTAGGTGTTCCCAATAACTTGAAAAACAATTTTTGTCAAAAAATAATAATAACTTGAAAAACAATGAACACACAAAAATATAACAATGAACCCACAAACGCCGAATATTGTTAGCACATGCTTGAATATTGAAAAACAAGCATTATTGGTGTTATATTATTTTTTAAATTGAGAGGCAAACTATTGTGTTCATTGTTTTTCAAGTTATTACAATATAACAACAGTAAATCAAAGAAAGGGTAAAAATAGGAGATTAACACCAAAATTTGTTAACTTAGTTCAGAGATTAACCTCAGACTATGGGGGAATAGATCCAACTTGAGAAGTCTTCGCTACGTGTTGAGAAAAGAGAAAAGATTACAAATGGTCACACAAGAAACTTGCTCATCAATCACCAAGTTCCTCACCGTGTTTGCCTCTCAATATTCTTTCAAGTATATGCTCTCTTAGTGCTCTCAAAATTGATCACAATAGTCAGCCCTAAACCAAACACTCAAATGGCTTTACATACACAGCCAACTACCCAATACAAATAACTGAATTCTGTATCAAAACGACGGTTTGAAGGCACCTAACTGAAGAGGTTCGGCTGACCTCAACCGTACGTGTGGTATTTTTTTGAAAAATTTAACTGGTTCGATTGCCCTTACCCGAACGCGTTCGGGAGGCAGTAACCGTACACGTTCGAACATCATCGTTCCCAGAATGGTTCGGATGGGGGCAACCGAATGCATCGAACGTGCAGAAAAAATATAGCGCAGTATCAGTGGATTAAAACGACAAAATGGAAGAAGACGAGAGTGAGGGAGGGAGTACCTGGTGCGCAGAATGCGAGACAGATTGTTGCTTCAAAAATGGTGGAGGTGAGATTGAGAGAGAGAGTAAGAGTGAGAATTCGAATTGGGGGTGGGGGAGGAGTTAGGGTTCGGTTGAGTGTTTGGAAGGGAGTGTGAGAGTGTTTGGGAGGGGGAGTGAGCGATGAAATGTTTTTAATTGAAAGGTATTTATGGGATTTAGAGGGTTTGGGGGTGTGTGGTGAGTAGGAGAGGGGAGGATGTGGGAAAAGTCAAACCCCAACAATTATGTCCCTTTTTGGAAGAAGAAAAATAAGTTTACGCACAAGGCCGGGGAAATTGTTGTGAGACACTAAATGTTAACCGTTAGTGTCATAATTTTATCATTGAATAGATTTGTTGCTTTCGATCTGCTCCGTTGGAATGGCACCTGGGAATCAAATCAAACAAAAAATATTTCTTTGATTGAAATCTACCCTGCATATAATTGATTAATCATTAATTAATTAAAATTTCACTAAATTATGTCTTAATAAGGCCAAGCAAGGATCATTATACTCATGCTTAATGTTGGATCTCGACCTTCCTACCAATCACTGCCTTTCTTGTTTGTCTTGCCACAATTATTATATGAGAAATAAGTGATCATCCCACATGGAGTTTTTTTTTTAAATAACCACAAAATAAAAATACTAAAATGCCACAAGTGCGATAGGCTTAAAGGGATCAATATTTTATTATGTTTTTTTTTAAGATAGGCTATCGCACTTTCATAGTGCAAGAGGCTATATCTACTATTTTTTTCCTTCTTTTTTTTTGCTTATTTAAATATTATTTTGTGTGTTTTTGGGTATTTTAGAGTCCGGAAAAAATTGAGATATTCAAATAAGCGAAGTTTGATCCTCGATAATTGGATTTAGGGAAATAATAATAAATTTTGTCACAGAATATGTAAAGCACGACGCTAGCGGTTTGTTTCTGGGGTACATTTGGGTTTGAAAAAAAATTAAATGTTCAAATAGTCGAAGTTCAATCTTCAATAACCAGTTTAGGCAAAAAGAAATCATAAAAGATGTAAAGTGTGACGCTAATTAGTATTTTTGGAGTACTTAAGGGTTAAAAAAAATGGTGTTCAAATATACAAAGTTCTTTTCTCAGTAAACGATTTAGACAAAAATTAGTTTCGTGATAAATTTGTCGGGGTATTCTAGGGTCCAAATTTTTTTTAGGTGTGCGACTCTTCCACTATCACGTACACACGAACACTGTAGAAAGAGGAAGAAGTTTGTCTACCTAGGCACAACCAACCACAATGTAAAAGACCTCATCGATGCGCGTAATTAGACGACACCTCGACCACCACAAATTAAATGTAATTTGTTGAAAAGTAATCAAAAATTAACTTATTTTTTTTCAATTTTGGCCACTATTAGTATCATGCTTTACATATTTGCGTATTTGAAGATCTAAGTTTTTTGCAGACCCTAAAGTACCTCAACATACACTACCTAGTGTCGTGCTTTGCATATTTTATCACAAAACTATTTTTTCCCTAAATTGGTTATTGAGGGGGGGAAAAACTGTGCATTTGAACTCCTAAAAAATATACAAACCCTAAAGTACCCCAAAACACATTGATTAGCGTCAAGTTTTACATGTTTTATCGCGAAATTGATTTTTTCGCCTAAATCGGTCATTGAGGATCAAATTTAGTGTAGTTGAATAGGTAAAAAATAAAATTGAACCCCAAAGTACCCGGAAAACACATTAATTAGCACCGTACTTTACATTGAGGATCAAATTTCATGTAGTTGAATAGCTAAAAACTTTTCCGAACCCCAAAGTACCCGAAAAGTACATTACTTAGCGTCGCACTTTATATATTCTATGATGAGATTTTTTCCTAAACCTGTTACTGAGAATCGAACTTCTTGTATTTAAACCATTAAAAAGTCTTCCAAATTCTAAAGTACCCAAAAACACGCTAAGTAATTTTTAAATAATCAAAGAAAAAGAAAAAAAAATACAAGATAGAATATTGCACTATGAAAGTGCGATAGCCTATCTTACAAAAAAACATGTTAAAATACCCATCCCTTTAACCAATCGCACAATAAAAGAATGATAGTCCAACTCATTGAAAATTGTGGCATTTAGGGAAATAATACCATACTTGTGGCATTTTAGTATTTTTATTTTTATTTTGTGGTTATTAAAAAAAACTCTCAAGAAAAAACCATAAATTATTAATTTTTATACTTCCATGCACTGCTTCTTTATATGAGTTACATAATTGCCATGGATGATAATGTCATTGAATCTATGGACCCGTTTGGATGAGCTTATTTTTGAGATTATGGAAAACAGCTTATGGAGATAAATTAGTTTTCATGTTAACCCATAAGTTCTTACTAACAAAAGTTATATCTCCATAAGTTATATTGACAAACTTATGAATAATACGAAAAAACATATTTATTTGCATAAGTTATTTTTCATAAGTTCAAAATAAGCTCTATACAAACGGGCTTATATCATTTGTAGTGACGATAGTTGTGTCTGTCTGTTATTGAAAACATAAAACGGTAGTACTAGTGTACTTAATACTACTAAAGTATTACTAGCATCTTTTGTGCCTAGAAAAAAAGTATTAGGATTTTGGAAATTGCGTTTAGCAAAACAATCGTTTGTTAAAATCAAAGACAACGCCAATAATTTACAAAAAACATTGTAATAGCGTATTGATTGACGCTTTAAACTCACATGGTGATGGCCAAAATAAGAACAATCACATGATGTGTCTCAAAATGTAACATTGAAATTGTCATTTAGTTCTATCACTTTCATGTGCATAAAATTGATATACCATAGGGACATAATGCTATGTAGGCAACCAAGGGGTGTGGTTGAGCGGTAGGGGCTCATCCTCTCTTAACTAAATGTTGAGGTTTCAATCCTCGCATTGGGTATGAAGCAGCTTTAAATCCTTGGGCCAGCTGTCCCAACCTTCGAGGTGCCTCCAATCCAGCGAGGGGATTAGTCACTGCGTTCGGCGGTGGATACCCCGGTCTCGACAAAAAAAAAAGACTATGTAGGCCCAAGACCAAGAATATATGCATGCACAGGAACAAAGGCGAGCCTTATTGAATAGTCAAACTTTCCCTTCTTCCTCTGCATATATGTGAACAAGTAAGTAATATCTAAAGCAAAGAGCTTTGTTTGCATTTGCATTGTGAGAAAGCATATTTAGTATGTGGAGGCCACTTTGTCCTCGATGTTGAGATCAGCTAGATGCAATGTAAAAGGAACAATAGAGAATGGCATCCCATGCCTTCTCCCATTTCACAACAATAATGCAGGTGATCTTGTCTTCTAAATCGGCTCTGTCCTAAGGTTTGGACACATGACCAGGTTTAAAAGTTGGCTAAAAAGTGTCAAAGTTTAGCTACCATTCTTAAGTTCTTTGCATATAATATTCTGAGCACGTTATAGTAGCATGAAACACATACAAAAAAGAAATCTGATGAATCATCATACAAACAAATCAATCTTTGATAATTAATTATATTATTTTGGCCATGGTCTCAAATTTAAGCTACCCAGAATGTCTTCCCATTTAAGTTTCTAATTCACAAAGAGGTGGGGCTCAGTTGATAGATAATTGAGTCCCTTAAGCATGTGGTCAAGTGTTCGAATATTAACTTATGTATAGAAGACTATTTCAGTTGGAAGATGTCAATCCCGTTAAATAGATTTCAGTATCTCACGGGATTAGTATGTGACTTATGACGGAAGAATTTTGGGTTCACAAAAGAAAAAAAGAATGAAATACCAAACTTGTACATGAAAACAAGGAAAGACTCTTTGTCCTTTTGGCCACGAGGAGAGCTGCGACAATGTTTGGAAAAGACATACTTTCCAATGGTTTCATGTTACATCACATGCTCTATGCATGGTTCCTCATATGTTTGGAAAAGACATACATGGTTCCCTATCTCTCATATCTTTCCATCCAATAAAGACCATTCCCAAACTTTTTTTTGCTGATACATATAATATCAAAATAAATTCTCCCGAATAGTTACATCAAATAATAGTGAAAGAAATTAACTACTCATAACTGAGAATATTAATTGATGGCTAAATGTGTTTCTCCTCCCTTTATTCATTAACACATGGAAAACCGTTCATGACATTGACATAACAAGCTTTGCATCAATGATGCATAATTTCAAATATGTAGAAATCCATATCATAGTGGCCAAAAAAATATCTTATCTCTATAGGAATATAATCTAATTAACATTGTATACAAATTTGAACTGGGTCCAGTCAGTAAAAAAATAATATCTTCAAGTAGTATCCCCGAAGACAAACGAATTGAAATTGAATTTTTGAGAAAAGAGAGGATTTTAATTTTGCTTGAATTTCTCTCATCAGCTGAAGCTCCACAATCGAATGTCGCTTTCTTCATACAGATCATCAATCAGATGAGACGAACCAATGTCAAAGAAAGAAGCATTCAACATCTGATCAACATATTTAGGTGATTGTAAACCTTCTAAACCATACCAAGATTCCATCATAGCCATTGATTCATTAGCTTGATGATCATAGGCCTCAAAAAGCGACACACCATCGTCGATTTGATCGGAGGGTGAGGAAGCCACTGATGGGGATGAGACTGATGATGATGAAGAAGGAGGGGTGCAGCTAGCAGTAGTGTCAATGAAACTATTAGCAGCTGCTGCAGCAACTCTTTGAATAGATTTAGGAGACATGGCAGTATCTTGAGGAATAAAATGTGAAGAGTTGGTTAAAGGGAAATTGAGATTTGCAGATGAGCCTTTAAGGCATAGAAGTGCAGCATCATAAGCTCTAGCTGCTGCTTCTGGAGTTGAATAAGAACCTAACCATATTCTTGTTTTTTGGTTTGGTGCTCTAATCTCTGATACATATGAACCCCAACTCCTCATTCTCACTCCTTTGTACTTCTTCTTAATATTGCTATCTGATCCTCCTGCTGCTGCTAAAATAGATTTAGATCCCAATGACTTTGATGGTTCTTTTTTGATCTTGCTGTTCTCTGACTTAACCATGATATAGGTGTAGGTGAAATGAAGAGATTACAAATCGAAGTGACAAAGGCTAAATCTCAATAATAAAATGAAAAGATGGATTGTTATTTAGTGTAGAAGAAAATAGTTCTATTTTCTGTGAAGTTTTTTGTTGTTGTTGTGATAGTGGGGAAAAGAATGAGATTGGAAGTGAAAGTGGGGAGGGAGAGAGAGTATTTATAGGTAGAGTAGAGGCTTGCGTCTCAAGTTAGCAAATCCTCAGTGGTCAAGATACGACATTGTTTGCCAGATGGTTTTTATTACTTTATTTCGATTTAATACAGATTACTTTAATTATTATTAAAATATATAAAATGACTTCTCTGCTAGTGAAGCTTCCTACCAATCCTATGGGTAAAAAAATATAGTAATACTAATACATTCCACTTGCTATACGTCACCATATAATTAAAAATTGTACAGCACTTGATAAATTAAACAAGCAGTCGAATATCATAACAAACTAATTTGCTCATTAATGCTAAGTAAATTACTACCAGATTGCAATTAGGCTTATGAATAATATATTACCATCCTCTATAACAATACCCTTCATTTTTTAGCAAGAAAGTGTCCACTCTTCTACTCTGATTTTGAAAATAGCATTGCCATTTGTCTCGAAAATTTCCGAGACATTGTTTGTCGATAAAATACAAACCAATTTTGATGATGGGGGAATGGATTCTATCCCATGATGATGACAATACATGAGAAAGAAAGTGAGAACTAAGATTCGACACTTAGGGTGGTTGAACCTGGCAACGGTTTATGCCGCTATAACGAATCAGCCTCAAACGATAACGTGTGCTTAGCTTATCCACACTTCTGAAATTTCACAAGGAATGTTATCGTAATAACTATCATTCCCTTTTAGTTTTTATTATGGGATACTTATGCATTGGTGATCATCTTTCCCTAATGAAACCCCAATAACTTTGGACATTATTATATTGTATATATATTGTGTAATTGTTATTATACCAGTCAAAATAAAGTTGTAAACCTGCCCAAAAAAAAAAGTTGTAACTATTGACTAATGTATGAAGATAACATTAATATTGTTTCTTACGATATTTTTTTTGATTACGATTCTTACAATATTGTATGTAGAGAGAGATAAACATATGTATCAAAGAAAAAGAAAAGATAAAGATAAACATAGGATTCTAAACTGCTAACGCTTTCAAATTTGGACTAAAGCAGGAGACGCGCAGTGTAACGTCAGTGAATGGATTCGCACATGCAATCCCACACAAACACAACTATTGCTTCTCTGTACTTTAGCTGCAAAACCGCGTCTCATGGACCCTCCTTATAATTTCCTTCTGCATGCTGCGCCTTATGTTTCTTACCCCTTTCTTTCTTTCTTTCTCAAAACTACCACAATAATAAATCAAAGCCTCACATCACTGTAGAATAACAAAGGAGTAAATAATAATGCTTTTTTTTGTCAATGGTTACTTGCTAACGCCAGCGTAACTTGACTTTGCATCCTTTTTGTATTTTTATACTCTTTATACATACTTTCCTATACACCAACTCCTATATATTTTTTATATTTTGTCAAAAAAAGCTCATATTTTTATAATTTTTTTATATGATTACTAATGTGAGAAATATAAATAAAACCAAATTGTGATATACTGATATCCCCAAGAGAAGCATTTTTCGTTATTTGCAGCAAGGTTTTTTTTTATTTTTGAAACTTTTTTTCATTACTTTACATTTCATTTTTTATATACTATACTTGTATATATGTTACATTCTGTTTCTTTTTTACCATGGTTGCTGCGCCTAGTGTATACTACTCATAGAAAAACTTCTCTCACCTCTTTATTTCACAACTAAAATTGAGGAATTGCCATAAAAACTATTTTCCTAAAAAAAAAAAAAACTAGTCAGCTGGTATATGGTAGCTGGACGATGCATGTGTGAAATGAAGTTGGTTAAAGGTTTATTAGGGGAGAGAAAAGTTGCCCATAAATGTAGATGCATGCATGGTTGAGCCATTTTTTGTTTTGAAGATAAGGTACCTCATCTGTACTATGGTCTGTCCTAATAACTGGCAGGTACCTATACTGTAGGACCATCCGTATCCGTACCCTTAGACGAAGAGGAAGAGAAGAAACCCAAGAAATGAAAGTTATGACTAGTTACAGTACGGCCAGATGGGATTGTGGGATTAGCTAGCTAGTGCCACTCTTGCATGCATGCATTTGAGTCTTTGGCCCTTTTTTTAGATTGAGATTGAGAGTGGAGAGTGAGTTGATGTCAACTAGACTAGAGCATATTCGTGTCTACTCTTTTTGTTTTTCAAAATGAATAATTACAATATATTTTTTCTGAATGGGAGGAATAGTTACAAATGTTGATGGAGAACCAAGTGGAGAACATATGGCTAAGTAATCCCTATCCGCTAGCTAGCCTCAGGTGAAAATTAGTCGAGTACCCATATCTACGTGTATATTTTGAAGAAATAAATTGAATGTGTACAGTATATATAAATTCGAGTAAATGTTTAAAATTCTCTTTAACAAACTTTTTCGTGTGATAGATTTTTTCGATAATTAGAAATATTACTGATATTATCTAGCTTGAGTATCATTGCACTGACCTTCTATGAAGTGTTGCGCCACAATCATCGGCTACAATTGCTAGATAAAAATAATGCACCAAAAAATAGAGTAACTCTCCTAGTAGGGGAGAGAATACACAATTGATAAGGCATGCAAGCCAAACACCAAAAAAGGGGAAAACAAGCTAAAGGGGAAATTTTAACAGCAGAGCCCAACTGAAAGTATAAGGACAGAACAGCAGCAAGATTGGGAACAAATACAAGCTAAGAAGCACTCCTGCAACTTTATAGCATTGCTGCTAACCATTCCAAGAAAAGCTCCACATAAGCCCAGCAATTGGTATTAAAAAACACACTTGCAGGACCAAGCTGATGAGAACACCTTTCCATAAAAAAAAGATAATTGAAATACACATTGTCTTTAAAAAGCACTAGCACAAGCAATTAGATTCTATAAAATAAAAAACTGATCTGCTACTCCTGCCAACAAGACCAAAGCAAGGCGCAATAATTCCTATCTCCGGCATCACAACATTCCAGTATTTGAATCCAATGATAAAGCAGTTGAACCAAAGCACACACCATTCCTCCACGCCCTTTGCCTTGGACCTGATGGAATTAAACCTTGAGCATCAGCTGCCACCACCAAGAGCAGCAACTGATATGTTCTCAAAACTTTCCCTAAGACTAGCAACTGATGTAAATGGTGAAGCATCATTTGGTGTCAACTTTGGTCACTCTAAGCCTCATTCTGATCATGAATCAATAAAAAATGCTAACAATAAAGGAAATTCAAGTGTTACTAATAATGAACAGATATCATAATATTTACTCAACAACACAAATTAAGTGGATTTGTCTGGTACCTTTTCCATCATATTGGCACCACTTCGGGAAATAAGCAGGCAAAATGATTATGATAACAACCCTGCAATTTGATCTTCTCTGTATGCATTTTAAGTTATGACAGCAACATTCCTACCACCTAAGCTTGTTACAGCCGAGGGGTCAGTTGAAGAGATGCTTTGATGAACAAGAAATTCCTAGTCAACCAGTGAGGGTAACAAGACAAGACTAGGAAACCGCACAACAGATGAGTTTAATCTAATGATGGCCTACAATGAGTCCATCTACAAACTATAATATGCATAATCAGAACATAGGCTTGGAGGACCTTTGCCTTTGAACTCAGGAAATCAGACACCGCCCGATTAAGGAAGGCACCAAGTTAGCTTAATTTCAAAACACCTGCAAAGAGAGGGCAGAGCTGCATCTGTAATGCAGCACCTGATTCTATAGCTTTAGAGCCATTACTGCTTTACTCCAAAAAGTTGAGTTGAGAGAGAGATAACCCAGCAGACACCTAGTTTAATGGATGACAGTACCGCCTGCAGAAGACATGACAAAAGGGAGGGAATGGTAGAAGGTTGGGGGCTCACTGTCAACTAACATGACCTTGAAGTGAGGTTTCATGAAATCACCGGATTGATTTTTGCTCTTAAATGAACTTAACATGGATAGGGTACTTCTAGAGATGGACTGCAAAGTTATGGTTGACCTAATCAAATGTCTTAAGAATGATATTACCGAGTTAGGTGCAAGGTTTATTAAGCCACAAGCAAACCGGGCAGCTGATAGGTTAGCAAGAATAACTCCATTCAAAGCTAGTTTCTAAGATTTTTGGCGGTTTCCACATTGTATTGCTTCCTTAATTGTTGTTAGTGAAACGCATTAATTTTACTGCCTCAAACAATATCGATATGAGACCCGAAAACAGCTTTTATAATTATATATGTGAAGTACTAAAATTGAAACAAGAGTAACCATACACTAAGAAGACTCTTGCCAAGAACTATATCATCTGTTGAAAAATCGGCCTCTTTGCGGTAAGTTCCTCTACCAAAGTCCAGATTGTATGATTCTGCAAGACATTCTACAAGGCCAAAGCCAGGTTCCAACCCAAGCACGGTCTTTGCCTTCTCAACTGATGCAAAGAAATGCTGCATAAACAAAGAAAATAGAGTATCAATGTTGTTCATCAAAATTTCACCAACAGGTAACATTCTTATTCCTTTGTTGATTTTATGTGGGGAAAAAGGGGTGTCCACAAATAATATCACCATGTTGCGATATATCATTAGGCCATATATACCTATGTCAGTTTTCTTATATGACTCTGCTTCAATAAAGGGTTTTGGACGCTTAAATCTATATATTGATATATACTTGAGATTTTATAAATTTGGGAAGAATAACATGATAGATGATCATAAAGCATTGTAATCACACTTAATACGTTTTTAGAAACATTTTATAGTTTGTTTAATTTATAAAAGAAAAATGAGTTCTAGTTTCCTCCACCCCTTTTCTTATGTTTTGTGGTTGTTTTACCTGGTCGCGAAATGGAAATGCCTTCTTTTTCCCAAAACCATAGCCTTTAGGGTTGTAGTGAATGATCTCTAACTCCGGGAACCCACCAGCCAAAAAAATGTGAAAACAAACCAAAAGAATCATAGTAAAAATACTTGGCTCAAATTCAAAAAACATGACATTATCAAGTAATTTTCCATTATTCTTTTGCTTATCAACATAAATATGATATCGCATGCCTTGCTTACCTTAGCACATGCTTTTGCTAATCCAACAAACGTGACATACTTATCTCCTGAAATATTTCATATTTGCTTGCTGGCTTTATTACCAAGAACCTCAACAAAAGCTTTTGCCAAATCCTGTCATAAGTGTTGGTAGTAGTACTGTTTGCTTGTAAAAACTTGACACGTGTACTGGTTCCTTTACTCTCATTTATACGAGATCATTTTATTATTCTTCCAAAGCAACATAGAAAGAGAGCATTGAAAAAGCTTGAATACAGAATGGAACATAGTAGGCATGATTCAAAAACTGAGGGCAAGATGAGTATGATTAGCTAAAGAACAGCAACGTGAAAACTTCATACCTTGACATGATCAAGTTGTGTTATCTGTATTCCTGAGCCGGGAATAGAAGAACCATTCTTCAACAGGGTAGAAAATCAAGGGTCCATATATGTAGACTGGCCTTATAGAAGTCCAATTAACATCTTTTGAATGCAGCAAGCTCTCTGTTTCAAGCTTTCCCTTGTGCCTTCTCTTAGGATCAACTACATCGACCTATCACCATGAACGGAACCAGGGAGTTAAGCGAAATTATTATATTGCAAATTGAGAAAACTTTTAGAAAGAACATCTTCACGTGTATAAAATAAGATAAAAAAGAACAACTTTCTGTGTAACTGGCAAATAGCCTAAACAAGATCATCCAATCACAATATTATTTGTAATGACTTGAATAGCGGATATTGCAGCAATATGACAGTGTAAGGTAGATCATGCCACTAGGACATGATTTAATATTTTGATATCCTATATCTTAATTAAGATCTTGCCATATAAGAATTCTATACGATAGAAAAATCTTTCGCAAGCACTGTGTAAGTATGAAAAATATATATAAGAATGTTATAACTCTAGTAGCACAAAATAATATGAATGAGCACAGGCCACAGACAATTGCATTCTGACAAGTCACAGTAGATTTTGGAAATCAGGAGAATGAAGGAGTAAGAGAATGTAAACTGACATCAGCATGAGGTAACAAATCAGATTTTGAGATACAAACCAGCAGAAGAGTAGTAAACGAACCTGACATTTGTAACCAACATTTGATAATAAACAAAGTGGAAATCCGAGGCAGAGTACATAATATTACCATAGACTTTTTCTTGATATACAATTAATACTTAATAACTTGTTCATTTTTTTAAGCAAAGATGTATCACATTTGAGCTTATATAAGTGACTTCCCTTTTTAAAATTTAAATGGAAGAAACCAATACAATTTTTTATTAAAATGTCAACTGTCATACAATCTTTGTATTGGATTAGCTTAAAAGATACCCAGTTAAATCAAAATGGGTAAGTCATATTAATTTACCTCATGACCTTCTTTGACAAGGAGCCTAGACAAAAAGACACCAATGAACCTTGTTCCTCCCATTCTTGTTGCTTGATGCTGAGAACTAAAAAGACCCTTTTGACTGCCATGCTTTTCTTTTCAACTGTAACAAAAAAGTCAGCATTTTGATGTTGGGAAACTCTTGCACTAATGTATATAATTCAGTCAACTCAAGAGGAGAAATACAAGAAGAAAAGTTCAAAGGACATTACTAAGTAATAGTAATACAGATAACAATGTTAATGAAGTTATCTCTAAATACACCAGCATAGGATTGAATTTGAAATTAAACGACAGAAAGTTATAGCATGAATGAATTCAAATAATAGGCATGATGAAACATAGAAAGGAGAAAGAAAGAGTGAAGGAGAGGGATCTGAATTTTTGTTAATATGGATCATCAGAGTGATTTCTTCCTATCCAACTTTGTTTTGCTTTAAGTGCTAACGTAATGGACTAACCTAGCAATTGCCATGTGCTTTTGTTTTCTAGTTCTTCCATTCTTTTATAAATAAAAAATAAAAAAAAACAAAAGCAAATCACTACCAATTTAACTGGTTTACATATACAATAATCCTTCATGATTAAGATACTGATCAGAGACAGTTATATATCGTTGATTGCGTTTTTTTCAGTTCACAGAAAATTGACCCCAACAATGTATGAGTCTACTATAAATACTCAAATCAAATTGATCACCACTAGGCACAAATCAAACCGAAATAAAGAAGTAATAAAATAAAACAATAAAGAGATGGATATATATAATATAAAAGGGGAAAAGGAAAAATACCATTTAATAATATTGGATATCACAGCACTACATAGGGCTGGCTGACGAACGAAAACCAAAACAAAGTAAACAGACTCAAAGCCAAACAAAGGTCCTCTATAGAGTCTAGAATCTCCTAATGATGAAAACTTAGAAAGTTATCCCTCTGTAAGAGAAGGTAACGATCACAATTAGAACCAGAGAACCCCAAAAACAAAAACCAAAACATAATGAAAATGACGACACTAGTAGTAGTTAGACTGTGCATCGTCATATACATACTTTATTAGTTAAAAACGATATTAAGCAGCGGGAGGAGCGGGCAATAACTTAGCGCCACTTGCTTCCAATAAACTCTCCACTTTCACAGTTTCCTCTTCCTCGTTGTAATCCAATGTCTCATCCTCATAAATCTCCCACCATTTCTTAACCAGCATCTTAATATCTTCTCTCTCCATATTCTCCTCCTTTCCAGTGTACCTCCAAGGCTTAGAACCGGCAGCACAGTAATGAACAACTTTAACTTTCTCAAGTTCAACATTCTCAGGGTGACGCCACAACATAGCCAACACAAGGTTATAAACATTTGGTATAGGCTTATATTTCTTCTTTTCAGTGAAGCACAAGTTCAGAAAATCCTGTTCAGCAAATGAAGTTGGCTCTGTAACTTGAAGCCTATCTAGGAGATCATGATATGTGGTGTTATCAGGGTTGAAAACAAACATCCCAGCATTGAAATATAGAGGTGGCTTGTCACCAAAATTAGTGGGCCATTCAACCTTTTCGGGACACTGTTGACAGTAACCAATCTCATATTGAAGAGTTTTGCTCCAACTTGGTTCACAAAAACAGTCCTTCACCGCATAGAATGAATCATCAGGCAAATCAAACAGATGGTCAATGTTTTCAAAAACTTGAATGTCACCATCTAGGTAAACCATCCTCTCATAACTAAACTGCAAAATTTACATACCCATATATCAGATCAGAATCAGAATCCAATTAATTAATAATACAGAGAAAACAAATGGTGTGTGCAGTATAGAAATCATTCAATGGAATGAGATATAATGATCAAGTTTATACTATTCGGTTTAACTTGTATGATGTGTTTTAGTATTAACATTGAGTAATAGGCGGCCATCAAAATAAGAACGTTTTATAGGGAAAATAACTGAAAAAAGAGATGGTAAACAACAAGAAGCAACAAGTTTGTAGTTTGTTGGCCAGACACATTAATAGCATCCAGCAATTTGAAGTTTATGTCTTAACAGCTGGAGTAAGCAGTAAACAGAAGTTCCAGCTTAAAATTCACCTCCTACACTGATCCCTCATAAGATTAAATCCATGAGAAAAATATAAACTTCATATACTAAGAGTTAATAAAAGTTTAAAGCATTTTTATTTTTATTTAAACCATTCAAGGCACTATTCCTAAACAAGAAAAGGAACAAGAGAAAAAGCTCATTTATTTTTATCAAAAACCAGTTTCTTAAATCTCATTTGCTGTGTCTTCCTTCAACTTAACATGAACCTACAACTTTAAAAAAAAAGGAATCTCATTCCTTCACATAGCTTATCAACTGCTAGTCCAAAACTCCAACATTTCCATCTTTCAATCTCATTTCAATCTTCTGAACCAAACATGCAGCTTAGAGTAATTAATCACATAATAGGCATGAGCAAATTGAGTTTGGTTAGGTGGTGGTAAAACAGGCTGAATAACCTTCACAATGCAACCTTGTGAGTGAAGGATTCGACGGTGTTCAGCAGGAACATCATCCAAAATTGCAACCACAAGAGGGTATTTTGACTTCACTTTTCTCAACCCTTTTGCCAAACCAACCACACCTTTTATGTAGTCAGCATCTCCAGCAAGGAAAGTCACAAAAGCACAACCTTTTCCACCATCAACTTTGGGTCGCTCGGCGGTGGTGGCATTGGCTGCGCTGGTGGTGAATTTTAGTGCCATGATCACAGTACTCAGTAAATCAGAAAGTGAATATTATTAAGGAGGAAAAGAGTGAAGACAATGGGAATTGTGTGAAATGGTATGGGGTGAAGGGTTGCTTAAATAGGAATTTTGAAGCCACAAACGACGTCGTAACCAGATACGGCGGTGGAGGCAGCTACTGTGAACCCTAGTGCCAGCTCTGCAGTACCAAAAAATTCCAAAAATATTGCACGGAACCATGATGGAGCGCTGAAACCGGCCGAGATTCATGGAGATTGGATATCGGTTACTAGTAAAAAGAAGCAACAATCCAGAAAAATGAAGCTATTTAAGATGGGATATCATCTGGTTTGGGAAACAGAATCGTCTCTCTTAAAGGAAAGAATAATGAAATTAATAAGGAGTATCACGAAGGATAAGGAATTTATGGTCACACTTGAAAAAACAACAATTACCTCCTAAAATTTGGCATAGAAAGCGCTAATGGATGAGAATCTGTCACCAATCTCGTCCGTTTCTTCTGAAAAGGAAGAACAAAAGGCTCCCTTTGGAATGGAAGAAGAAAGAGACGGGTGGGGAGAGAAATAAGTCTTCTGCGTTTCTCTTTTCTTCAATAAATAAAGATTTTTAGGGTATTTACCCAGATTTTTATTAAGAAAATCAATTAATAATTTTTTACTTGATTCAATAAATTATATACAAATTACAAATTTGATAATTTTAAAATGCAATGTATTAGCGACTTGATTATAAATGAAATGCTATAAATTTCGTTTTGTCAAAAAATATAAAAAATAAAAAACACTTTAAAAATAATAATTTTTTTATATAATATATAATCCTAAATAAACATAACAATAACAATATATATAATAATTTCCTCTCTAGGAAAAAATAGAGAAAATATTTCAATGCAAATAATATTTAATATTTTGTTTATTTATAAATCCAGATAATGGTTTAATATGTTAAAGGATGTGAAACTCATAAAGATAGTAGTTAAATATAGTCAATACACAAAAATATATTTTTGACAGTCTTTTTTTGTTGCTAATTATCTTTTTCTGGTTGCGATTAGAGGTGTCAACGTGATCCATTTATCCATTGGATATTCAGTTCATTCATAACAAAATTTATTCAATCTGCTCGTTACAAAAAATATTGACGAATTGGATTGGATCCATCCACTTAATTTGTTGATTGTTGTGATCCATCTATTAATTTTTTAAAATCCAATGAATATCAATATGTACAAAATTAAAATCTATTGAATAATTATAAAAAATACTTTTTTACAAAAAAAAATATTTTTTACCAAAACAAAAAAAAATTAAAAAATACTTTTCAGTTTTTAAAAAAATATTTTTTTCTTGAAGTTATGTTTTTAAAAAGGTAAATTCTACTATACTCATTCAGAGTTGGGTGAGTATGATACCTTCTAGGCAAAACTAGACAAATACTCAATGACACCTCTTTTTTGCTATTTAAATATTTTTTAAAAAACATAAATATTGAACCAATTTTGCCTAGCTTTTTACTTAGAAGGTATCATACCCACCCAACTCTAAATGGGTATGGGAGTAATCACCTTTTAAAAAATATATTTATATTATATACATTTATATTATATATAATATATATTTATATATTGACAATATTATATATATATATATATATATATTTATAAATATAAATAATTAAATTGTTGTAGTATTAAAAAAAAAATTCTCGTAATTTTTTTTTATTAAAATACTTTTTACCATAAAAATGTTTTTTCATTAAAAGATTTTTTTTATGGATTTGCTATCCGTCCATAAAAAAGTAGTTAACAGATGGATTAATAGATGGACTTTTTTGTCAATGCATGGATGTATTGAATTGGATTTGTTTGGTAAAATTAAATTGGATTTAAATATGTAAATGGATTTCTCCAATCCATCCATTCTAATCCAAATCTATATCCATCTAATCCATCCATTTTGATACCCCTAGTTACGGTCTAGCATATAGGCTAAATAAACATTAGGTAAATAATAAATATTACTTTTTCCTCTACAAAAACTAATTGTATAAAAGTATCACGATGAAAATGATAGACAATATTTTATTTGTCTCGAAATGAAAATGATGATTTAACATGTGAAATTTGAATAAAATATCACGATGGAAATGATAACCAATATTTTATTCCTCAAAATATTATTATTACATTAAGTTTAGAAAGTCTTTTATGGGCATACATAAAGGAAGCCCACGAAAGTGTATGATGCCCAAAAAGCTCACATTTAACACGGGTAGCCCTACAACTACATCGCTCATGCCCAAAAAGCCCATATTTCAAACATAGACCTTGCAATCTTTTATATTTAAAATGCACCCAAAGCCTGTCTGCTCTATTCTTCTGCAACGACCTCATAGACCACCGTGGTTTGGAGATATCAATAGCAACCCTAGCTCGCAAAAAATGCGTACTCAACACCCAATTTTCGCAATATCATTAACCTCAGGCACTTGACCCGTCTTGTTCAGCAATAACTCAACATTACCCAGACTGATAGCCTATATAGGTAGTCCATTAATCTGAACCCAGAAAAACTCTATTATACTCTACATCTTTGAAGGCCACATCCAGACCCTGTTGCTGGAAACTCCACAGTTGGTTCATAACAAACCAATGTACTTTTTGCAACACCTCTTCCACAACATTCACACTAGGGAAAGTAAAAAGACACTTATTACGACCCATATCCGTAATGGGGAGGCCTCGATACGACTACCAAGCTTTCATCATAATGCTCTTAACTACATTTTTATTCAAAAGCTTGTCTAAGATTATCTTGCCCATGATTGCTCGTAATGAATATTGCTATTTGTTGTAGGTAGAAGATCCTCCACCAGTACCTCCTACTCGTCCTTAGGGATGTTGCCATTACCAGGAGTAGCCAGAGTAACCCCCAAGGCAAGCAACAAACCAACACCTACACAAGCGCAAAAGCAGAAGCTGAAAGACAAAGGCTTTGATGCCAAAACAAGGACCAGAACTTGAAGGACCAATCGAGCTCTTACCCGATATGGCACCTCTGGGCCAATAACTGTGTGTCACTTTGCCCGACATCACATGATGAACTAGGAATCGTGTTGACAGAAAAAACTACGAACCATATCATTTTTTTAAACAATAAGAACTTAGTGCATTTCATTGATGATTAAATTCGAAATACATGAGAGAATATTAATCGAGTACTCTTGAAGACTAGCTAACAATAAAGACCTGCTAAGGACTAAGGTGCGAACAACTCGTTAGCATTCTTCCTAGCAATAGAGTAGTACTCTTTGACGTCTTTCGCTTTTTTTCTTTACCTGCCACCTGGATGACGCAAATATTTGAGTGAGTAAATAAATTTTATTTTCATGATGTCATTTTTTCCTACTTTTCAAATAATAAAAAGTGTTTTTTTTTCTTAACTCTTTTTTCCGCCCAAACATCAATGTGTTAGGACTTAGGAGGGTTTAGTTTTTTATAGGCAAAGTGGTTAGAAATTAGCGTGTTAGTAGTTAGAGGGGAGGGGGAAACGGGGTTCGAATCCTGTACGCCTACATTTTCACCAATGATATCCCTTTCACTCAACCACATGAGACCCTTATGGGACTTTGGAGGGTTTAGCCGTTTAGGTATCTTGTGACCGGAAGATAGCTTGCCACGTAGTCTGGAAACGCGTCATCCCGAACAGTCTACTTTTCTTGAACCATAATAGTCCGCTGAAAAAACACATTAACCACTGTAAGTAAACAGTTAGCTGTTCCTCAACTCAATCAAAACTAACAATACTGTATTACTATTTTCATAACTTGTTCTTTTTCTTTCCCACGGGTTAAGTTAAAGGACAAATTTAGATCTGAAAGTCCCCTAAGTTTTTGAGTATCTGATTCCACGGTCAACCTTCGGTAATGGCAAAAGACATCAACCCAAGCTCAGCAACCCGAATCACTTTGCTTTTGTTGTTATTCTTCACCACTCTTATTCTCCCTCAAACTAAGGCAATTTGGTTAAATATCCCCAGTTCGGGAACTAAGTGTGTGTCCGAGGAAATCCAAACACACGTTGTCGTTTTAGCCGATTACTATGTTGTAGACAATGATGTCAAAGATGGTCATCCGCTTCCCACTATTTCCGCTAAGGTGTGTTTTATTTTCCGAACCTTATTTTTTCTCTCCCAGATTCAGCTCTTTTATTAATTTTTTGCCGAATTAGTATTATGCACTTAGTTTTTTTTTTTGTCAATTTGATAGTAGGCAAGCTTTAGCTCATGTAGATTCAAATATTTATTGTAATTATTAACATTTTAACTTTCTGCTGAATTTGGTCAATCGATTTGTTGCTGTTCACATGCCCTAGTTTAGATCCTAGCAAATTTAGGGCAAAATCTTGTCCTTGTTCTTGAAACCAAGTCCTGTTAAAATATAAGGATATAGGCATATAGCATACTGTACTGAAACTTCATCATACTGACAAACTCCTTTTTTACAAGTTGACATCTCCTTATGGAAATAATCTTCACCACAGTGAGAACGTTACCCACGGTCAGTTTGCATTTACAACTTCCGAGAGTGGGAACTATGTGGCTTGCTTTTGGATGGAAGGTAAACATCAAGAAGGCGCCTCAATTAGTCTTGAATGGAAAACTGGAATCTCTGCCAAAGATTGGGACTCTGTTGCTAGGAAGGAAAAGATTGAGGTAATAAATCGATATCATTCATTCTGTATCTTTGCATTTGTAATATGTGCATGGAATGGAATTCATTTATATTGAAGTGTTCAATGGCATTTGTTTAAGGGTGTTGAACTTGAGCTAAGGAAACTTGAAGCAGCTGTTGAAAGCATCCGTGATAATATCATATATTTGAAGAATAGGTAACTCTATTATATTCATTCTTTTTTTATTATTATTTCAGTTTCATTTAATCAGTGTGCAATCTTTATTTTGTGAAGCCTTTACTAAGGAGTGTTGTACTGTTGTCGAACTTGGTAGTTAGCAGAGGAGAGCAATGAGCTCTATTCTTTGGGTGTGGATTCCTTAACTACTTAAGCTTAGGTGATTAATGAAATAGAACTACTAAACTACGAAAAGCATAAGAAATTGCTAAGATAAATTGTGTAAAAAATAGACGTGTTTTGATCGATGTCTGTCTAAATTATTTATCCAGTTGATATTTATAGCCAAATGCTAACACCCAACCCTTATCGGCCACTACAACTGGCCAACAACAGTTATGCCTCAACTGGCAGTTAATCCACTAACGTGCGAGTCTCCTCAAAGCACGATTCGAACCATGTGTGTTGAAAAACACGACATCCATGAAAATTAGAGAGAAAACCCTAAAGGTCTATTATATTGAAAGTGGTAAAAATATTACTAAGGAAGAAGATGATTACAAATGAGTGTACCATCTACCTTATATACTAACCAACTAATGGGCCTTACTATCTAATGACCTTACTATCTAATGAGCCTTATTACCCAACTAATGGGCTTACTATCTATATTTTAACAGCCTCCCGCAAGCTGGAAGGTGTTCACAACACTTCCAGCTTGAGATAAGCAATATAAAATACTATCAAAGTAAAGAAAATAAAGAGCAATCCGAATTGGTAGTAGTTGAGGTGCATAGCTCCTTGAAGTCTTCGACCAATCTTTGGGCCCTTTCAAGCTTCTTCCAGCGTCTCCACAACATTCACTCCAATAGAATCAGCAAACTTCACTCTTAGGCATAATCATCCAAGTGCCAAAGAAGTTAACAAAAGCTTAACCATCGGGTAGAAACCACAACTCAAGGTTTAACTACTCGGAGGAAGCAACAAACCAATATTTAACCATCAAGCAAAAGCCACAACTCAAGGCTTAATCACTTGAAGGAAGCAAACCGCTTAACCACCATAGGGTAGAAGCAAACATCAACAAGGCCATAGGGCCAAAGGCTTAACCACCAAACAGAAACTATACCTCAAAGTTTAACCATTTGGCAGAAGCACATCAACGCTTAACCATCAAGAGTACTTAATCACTCAAGACAGAAGCAAAATCTCAATGCTTAACCATTTATAGCAGAAGCATCATGCTTAACCACCATAAACAAAAGCTAAAAAAAAACCAACGAAACTTCAACACAAATATTTGATCCAAACCCAAACTTGAATGCAAATCCAAGCATCTGATTGCTGACCATATATCATTTCCGTCCAAGTTCTAACATCTCTTGTCCTCAATTAAAGGTTAAGAACAAGTAATTAAATTCAAACCATGAGAATCTGAAGCTTGGTAGAGAAGACAATAACTTCATGAAAGATTGCAGTCCAAAGCTGCTAAGTTTTGCATTCAACAGCAACCATGTAGCGAACCTGATGCCACAGAAAACCACCGCCTCTGATTTTAATCACCCAAAATTGATTACCATCA
The DNA here is from genome assembly GCA_963573325.1 of Astragalus glycyphyllos. Classification (NCBI taxonomy): domain Eukaryota; kingdom Viridiplantae; phylum Streptophyta; class Magnoliopsida; order Fabales; family Fabaceae; genus Astragalus; species Astragalus glycyphyllos. The sequence goes on from OY754307.1 coordinate 78,402,020, forward strand.
TACCAATCTTAACCTCACATCTGTTGGAGAGGCATCATTCAAAGAAACATAAAAGCCAGCATGTTTTGTTGCCAAGTGTGACATACATAAACATCAATACACTGATTCCAAGATCATAGACATTGCCAAGGTGTTGTAGCAACACCCATTATTATAAGAAAGCCAAAGCAAGCAGACCTCTTCAATTCGCATCATGGGCATGGCAGAAGGTAGGCACCTGAAGGAATTAATTTTGACACCAACCAAAGCTGACCCAATTGAACCACTCGTAGGACCCAAACACCAAGTCAACCAGTAGCAAAGAAATTTAAAAATTATTCGGCAGAGAAGGATACATCGGCGAAAACAGTAAAACACAACATGGCATGATAGTATTCCAGAACCCCATGTCTCTTTGAGGCATTTCATCAAACCGCTTGTATGTTCTTTGGTAAAAAAAAATTGCAGAACCAGTAATTCAAAAAATCAAATAGCGATTCAAAAACAAACCACGTAAATCCGAAATAAACAGCGACTGAAGAACGAATTGCGTACCAATCCAGAATTAACCAGGTGCGATATCCGAGCAAAATCACAGAGTGAAGCAGAGCTGCGGTAAGGATCGGAGCAAAACCGAAATGGTAATAACCTGACCTTGCAGTATCAAGCAATGATGCAAGATCCAGAGAGCAAACCTGAAGCAGGTGTGATTCTGCGACGAAAATGAAGATCCGATGCAGTAATCCGAGGAAGAAACGAAGCGCAACAAAACGAAACCCAGCAGTTGCGATCGGAATGATGAAAACGCAGAATTATCGAACTGATCTTGAAATGCAGAGACGATGTAAGATGAAGAAGGTGAGAGTGTTCTGTAAATCTTGAAGTGTATCGATCTAGAAAACTTGTGAGGAACCGAATGAATTTCGAAATCAAACAGGGATTAAAGAAATTCGTAATCGCAAGGTTTGCATTAAGACGATGAACCAAAAGGGAAATAGGAGATGGTGATTCAGAGATAAATCGAAATCAAATAAAGGCACAACGAAACTCAGATTTGATCTGAATTTGCAACAAGACTGTGGTAGCAACGAAATGAAAGAACTAAGCAGAATAAAGAGATAAAGGATTTCTCAGGAAAGAGATGAAAAAAAAATGCAGAAAATAAAATAAAGTAAAGAAAGTGAACCAGCAACGAATTTCATGGAGGATACCATATTTTGCTCTGATACCATGTTGAAAAACACGGCATCCATGAAAATTAGAGAGAAAACCCTAAAGGTCTATTATATTGAAAGTGGTAAAAATATTACTAAGGGAAGAAGATGATTACAAATGAGTGTACCATCTACCTTATATACTAACCAACTAATGGGCCTTACTATCTAATGACCTTACTATCTAATGAGCGTTATTACCCAACTAATGGGCTTACTATCTATTGGTTTACTATCTTTTTCTTGCTCCAAAATATTGGTTTAATATCTATTTTCTTGATTTGGCTGATCTGGTGTAATTCGACTGATGAGGGATGACCTTAACTCGACTATTTGTAGCAATAGGCTAGCACTTAGTTATTATTTTTTTGGTGTAACAATTAGGTTTTTCTAGTCATATTTATAAGAGAAAATTGCAGTTTTAGATTCATTGAATAAATGATGTATCTGGTCTATAATATAGACCTCGATTATTCAATGAACCTAAAACTACATTTTTTTTCTTCTTATAAATAGGACCAGAGTAGTATATCAACTATGGTGATGGGGGTGGGCTGGGAAACATAATGAGTACAAAATAGTTGAGATAATTCATTATGCTTGAACTTGATCAATGCTATTTTTAAACTTCGTTTCCTTGACATTGGTACAGGGAAGCAGAGATGAGAGAAGTTAGTGAAACAACGAATGGTAGAGTTGCATGGTTCAGTATAATGTCTCTCGGGGTCTGCATATTGGTTTCGGGGTTGCAGTTGTGGCATCTGAAACGATTCTTTCGGAAGAAGAAGCTCATATAGATATTATTTGCCTTGCCTTTTTATAACACTTGCCAACACCAAGCTGTGTTTCTCTTCGTTTTGGAGAATCATTTGTACATTTTTTCTTCTCGTGTATTTTTTTCATGTATCATTGGGTGATGGTAGGTTACCTCTGCAAGGGTTTTGGTAGACGTCTATGCACTTAAATTAAGAGTTTAGTTACTATCTTGGATTGGAGCCAACCTTATTGTGGTGGTTGTTTTGGATGAGCAGGTGCTATAAGCCTGTGTAACTATGAACCACTTCATCATGTATACTTGGAAAAGCAAGCAGTGACAATTCAAAAAGCTTGTTGCAAATGGTTTCCCTTGATAGGGAACTAATATAATAGGGCTCCTTGCTTATAAGGGACAGTCTAAAATTTTGTAAAATGTTCAATGAGCAACACTTATTTTTAATGCAACACATAAAAAAGCTACTATCATTGTATTGAGCAGCAGCACTGTGTAAGGCTTGAATCAACGATCCAATGAGTTTGAAAATCCAAACCAAATTATTTTGGTTTGATTTTTCTATCTTGAATCAAAACCAAATAAAAATGACCTCTATTGATTCAGGGATTGGTTTTTCGACATTTAAAAGTGATCACTCATCCTGACAAGAACCAACCATATTTGGAAAAACCTCTAAATTTTTTAGAAATTTTACAAGTAAAGTTTTTAATTTTGGAAAATAATTGGTCCGATTGAACCAACCTGAAACAACTCTTTCTGTATTGGTTTGGTTAATTTTAGGTTTTGCGATTCTTGCCAAAGCTAAACCAACCATTTTAAATTGGTTTGGACTTTATCTATCCCTAAAATCGAACCAAAGCGATTACATTTTATTTATTTTTTGTATAAATGTCTAATGTGTAAATTGTATAAACTTAAGGATCATCTAATAAGACCAACGATACGACCCATATCCCGCGAAGAGTTTCAATGTCGCTGTTGATGTGAGCAAATCATTGATGGGCAATATATAATTACTCTTGGAATATTTTATTTTTTTGGAGTCTTGATGCCACTGGAAGATAACTAACGAGTGTGTGAGGGGGAAGTGGAGAAAGTGTGAAGGGGGGTGTGAAAAGAATTGATTTTTCTCAAACAGCAAGAAGAAATTCAGCTGGGCTTAAGCAGCAGCATTTTTTCGGCCCATTGAAGAGGTTGGGTTCAAGATCGGTGGCAGATCAAATGCAGGAGCAGGAGCAGGAGCAGCACGGGGTATGATTTGTATGTCCTCCAAGAACAAGAATAATGGTGGTTGCAATTGCAAGTGCAAGTGCAAGTGCAAGAGCAGTTGTAGCATTTGCTAAGCCCTCGACGCTTTCGCTGTTAACTCGACAAAGAATTCTCAAATTCAAAGCTCTTTGTTATTCAACCGCACCTTCTAGAAAACTCGTACTTTACTCAAAACCTGGTTGCTGTTTGTGCGATGGCCTCAAAGAAAAGCTTCAAGCTGCATTCTTGCTCGCCGGTCCTGATTCCATTAGCAACATCGACTTGCAGGCATCTCTCTCTATTTCTCTTTCTTCTCGTAACTTGTATGAATATGAGCTTATTGATTTGATGCTAGAATTTATCAGGTAAGAGACATAACCACCAATCCGGAGTGGGAAAAAGCTTATCAATACGAGATACCTGTCTTGGCTAAACTTCTCTCCGATGGCACTGAGGTTCGTTCTCTTTCAATTTCCAAAAACACACTACTTTGCTTTCCCCCCCTTTTATTTGAAGATAGATATATATATATTTGATCCTTTTGTTAGTGTTGTCATTTGACTCCCTACTAAGTCCATTTTTATTATAATTTTCATTATTCTTCCATGTTTTTGGTTCTAGTACTTCATAGTTGTTAGTGTTTTGCGCGTCATTTGGCTCCTTATTATTGATCTGCCAAACCTGATAAGATAAGAATGCGGATTCATGTCAACATTGTCATAGACCTATTGTCTGGAAAATCTATTCTAGGAAGCCTTGTACTTGGTTATAATAACTGTCATGTTAGGACTCAATTAGAATAACTGATATGTGGCTGTTGCTTAGTTTTAGTATCTGCAATGTGACACTTTATGGAATAATTGTGTATTTTCGTATTTATTAGTGTGGTAGATTTAGGGATAGTGATAGGATGTAATTGGCAGTTTTATGGGCATATAATCTTTCTAGAAGTTTTTAAACTCCAGGGCAGCAAGAAATTGCTGTAATGTAATTTCTTCCTGGCGGTGAGTCTGAGGTTTAGTACCTTCTATCACGTTTGATGGATTTAGATGTGGCGATGGAGGTTCATCGTCCAACTTACCCAATACCCACCCCTAGGTCATTCTCGACAACATTGTGCTTGTTTCAATACCTCCTTTTCCAGACCCGTTTCGCATTCCTTAGAAATTTTCAGTTGTGGTCTACTCAAAGATTGGGGCCTCTAGTGCTGGACTGCTGATTCCTCTGATATTGGGTTCGCACCCATAGTGTCTCTCAATTGTTGCCTCCAGGATGGAAAAAATTCCTCCTTTAACGGTTACAATATTTTCTACAGCAATTGCTCCACAGAAATTTGAAACTCTTCCAGTTGCCTAATCTCACTTACTCACTAATAGCCTCCCTGTATTTTCTCCATGCCTTGCCTTGCCTGTTTCATACTGTATGTCCAGTTATGTACCTGCCACCGTATGACTCCGAGCCTTCACATTGGAGGAGTGTAAGTAGTGGTGGCTTGAGGTCCTTGTAGATAAGCACCACAGTTTATTTTACCCACTTTCAGTATTAAAATTAAGAAATCTTTGGTTTTTTCTCATTTTCCTCTTTTTTACAGCATTCCATAATTTTGAATGAAAAACCCATCCATTCATGTCATTCATTCTGCAATCGGCATCACCTTTCCATAGAGGGATTTTGTCTAATTTTTTGTGTAGGTTTAAATTGACTCGAGGTTGAATAGGATGGTGTTTCGAAGTTACAAGGTGCTGTAGGGTAGATGGACATATTAGTAGCTGTTACAAATGAAGCTAGTTTAACGTGTAAGGCTCTGGTCCAGTGCTTAATTTAATGGCAAAAGGCTCTGGAAACACTTGGGATTTTAGGGTTCTTTTTAATGTTTGAGAAAGTTTATAGCTTAAAGTATCGAAGAATTGCGAATGCATGCAGACCTAATCAGCCATAGTCATCCGCGTTTGATCATTGGTGCCCTTATTTTCATGATATAAGCATCAAATTTTAGTTCTAAGGTTATTGTTTCTGTTTGGATTAACTTAGATGGGTCAATGTAAACAGATTTTATATATGCATCATATACAAATGTCCTTGTGTGCTGAGGTTGAATCAAAGTAGACCTATGATCTGGCGGTTGAATCACAATCCAATGTGCTGGCCTAGGCCCATCCACTGGTTGGACTGAGTTAATTGTTGGCTATGCATGTACCATATAAATTTGTGCCTCTCTTTTTAAGCTGCTCTGAAATTATTCAGCCATATACATGAAGGTGTGGCTAATGGATCTAATCAGATCATTATAAGTTTGATACTCCTATTAGTTTTCTGGGTTTATCTTCCTGCTGTTTCATTCTGCCCTGTTCTCCCAGTTTAGTTTCTCGATTCCTATTTCATGTTGATACAATGATACCTGCATCTTGTTTGAAGTTAGGTCCACTTTTACAACTTGTGAGGTGTGTTACCTCAATTGACTGTTCCATTGCCTTGTTTACAATCCGGGGATGCAAGTTTATGTTGCTCATAGCTAATGGTCATTGTTCTAGGATTTCTTATAATCTCCATGACCACCTAAAGAAAATATAAGACCTCAAACATTGGATTTCTTATAATCTGCATCTCATGTGAACATTGTCCTGTTTTCCAGGAAACTTTACCACGATTGTCTCCACGTCTAGGAGTAGAGCACGTCCAGAAGAAGATAGCCGCTGCTCTGAGGGAACAATAAAGGCGTTTCAGCCCAAGACTCTTAGAGGCATAAGAAATGTTTGTTCTATAACTTCTTATTTAACACCATTTTTTAATTGTGTAAAATTCCATTATTTGTATTAGTACTTTTCGAAGTATTGCCTATTGAGTAAATAAATTACTACATAAAACCTCTACTGACACGTGAGACTTACACACTCACACTTACACGCACAACATGTGAGTTCTGTTGTGGTGTGTGTAATTTGTGGAGGAGTCATTACTAATCCCAATGGGTGGCGCCGTCCTCACAAGTCACAAGTCACAAGTCACAACAATCATCTTTTTCAGACTTTAAACTTTACTAATCCCCTATCATGGAAGAGTCTTTGCATCTTCTCGTGCACGTAACATGTTGGGAAGTTCTAAGAATGCGTGAACGCAAAGACGCAAAACATTTACTACTTTTGCAGTATGGCCGTTTTCCACTTGGTAAGTTGGAGTTCCAAAAAATGATACTCTGTCTAGTCCCTATTATAAGAAAATTTTGCTGTTGTTCAATGAACCTACAACTGCAAAATTTTCTTATAATAGGGACCAAGGGGAGTATTTTTTTCGACGTCACTTTCTTAATAATGGATCAATTTGAGTGTATTTCTTTCTCCATCGTAGTGATGATTGCATGTAGTTCATAAAATGAAAAGCCGATTGTGTGATTGGGTAAGTGTTCTTTGTAGTTTATGATGGAGCGATATTTTAATATCGTTTAAAACTTCAATCATGATCATTGATCAATGCCCTTTGTAAGAAGAAGCTAAAGGTCCTCTATATTTTCTCACAGTTGAAAAGATGATCCGATCGGTATTGATTCAACAAAAACAAGATAAAATGAATATAAGTTAAGTTTTGAGACACTGATATTTGTTTTCATGCTTTTTGTTGAATTGGTAGTAGTGACTAGCTCCCATCAGTCATGGGGATGAAAAATACTATGATTGGGCGATGCGATTCATTGTTCATTGGTATTATGTGGCCTATTGTGAAAAAATTGTGGTCCGAAGGAAAAGACAATGACCACCTACTCCACGCTTCAAAAACCATGGTCAAACTGTGGCCTAAAGTAAAGGCCACAGTTTTCTCACTTCCAGCTACAATTATGTGTTGTTGTAGTGATGATCTATCATACACCTTATGAGATACATTTCCACCCTAATGTGTCTTACGAGTCATTCTTACACATCACATTTTTTTAAAAGGAGTTAACACAGTACTTTTATAGGGTTAAACATGTTTTTAGTCCCCATAAAATGTATAATTGCATTTTTAGTCTCTATAATTTTTTCATTGACTTTTAGTCACGTAATATTTTTTGTCAGCAGTTTTAGTTATTATAAAATCAAAATAATTTGAGGTATTATCAAAATGGTATCGTACTTTGCACATATACTCTATAATATATACACTCTATGTGTGCTATAATAGGAGAACTTACAGAAAAATTTTAAAAAAATGAAAAGCACTTATTGTACTCCTCCTCTTCATCAGGATGCAAAGCTGACATGCTGCTGAATTGGAAACAACTATGAACTATACATCCTCACGTATGTTTAAGAAAACATTAGCCTTTTGAGGAAAAAGAGAAAAGCCAAATTAAAGACTAGAGGTGGAAGAAATTATCTTTTCTACGACAAATAAAATTTGGACGTATATTTAACATGGAACTTGGTACTATATCTTTAACTGCTAATCCCCAACAGTCCAACACTTATAGATAATAATATCCCTACGATCCAATTTGTTCCCATGTATGCAGATGAGCCAAAGCTTGCTCCTCTCTTCTTCTAGTTTAGTGGTAGATATGGAAAAGAAATGCAGTCTCCGTCTTTCCAAATGTCTTTCGCCAATACGATACGCGTGTGTTTATCACTCCACTTACATTAAAGAAACTTGATATTTGGAAACTAAAGTCAAAAAGTATTATGATTACTTTTAGTTTGCTGCTCAATAGTTTTGGGTTGAACACAATCTCGTCTAGGGTGTTTAAAATCTAACAAAACAAATAGAAAACTGCAAACCGAACCAAACCAAATCGAAGACCGCAAAAAACCGCTTCTTATTGGTTTGGTTTGGTTTCTTTTTTCATTGCATCGCGCGGTTTGGTTTGGTTCGCGGCTTTGATTAAAGAAACCAAATCAAATCAAACCGCAAGTAACACTAAAGCTAATTGACTTATAACCTTTCTTACTAACTTACTAGCCCAAATGCAACTAAAACCCAACTTTCACTCACTTACTAGCCTAAGTTCAATTAATTCTTTGACTCACTTACAAACAATCCATAATGTTATGCTATATTTAAAAATTACAATAAAGTATTTAGTTCAAATTCTTTTAAACATTGTCTTAGCTATCTTAAAAGAATTAAAATAGAGTAATTTATATACTACACATATTTGAGTAGATTTTTTCTTAAAGATTTATGTTGGCCATTTTTTATATTAGTTAATTTTAACTTCGTTTTAAATTATGTTTTGTCTTGAAAAAAACCGAACCAATCCAAACCACATTGGTTTGGTTTGATTTGGTTTGGTTTTATTTTAGGAAGCCAACCGAACCAAATCAAACCGCATGTAATTTTATCTTGCGGTTCGGTTCGCTTTTTGTCTAAAAAACGAACCAAACTGCACTGCGAACACCCCTAATCTCGTCTTATGCAAAAAATGAAAAAATGAGTCTGTCCTGAGTAGTAACCTAAGAGCATCCACAATGAGGGGCTCTTATCTCTTAAGAATTGGAAATTTATAAGTACCCCCATTGTGGAGATTGAAAAGTTAGTATCTATTAAGATAAAACTCTTGAATAAGAACACACTCTCTCTCATCTGAAGCAGGGACCCACACATTTACTTTTCATATGTTATAGTATAAAATATTGTTAAAATGTAAAATGATATAAAGTTAGTGGGACACATTTAGAATTTTTTGAAGGGATTCTCAATTGGATAGACAGAGTTCTTATATAAGTACTACTATTAAAAAATTATAAATTAGTGATATGTACACGTGAGACTTATTTAAGTATTCAATTTGAGTTTCTCCATTGAGGATGCTCTAAGTTGCCTTTAAAAAATCTCTAGAGGAATGTTCATGAAAGAAAGTAAAAGAAGTTCCAGAAAAAAATATATATTAATTCCCGTTTTAATAAAAGCTTTAATTTTACTGTCAAAAAAATAAAATAAAAGCTTTAACTTGTGTACATCATTGCTGTACAAGATTTTTTTATGACGTCAGTCAATCACAAAACAACACATCATAAAAATAATTGGACTTTAATTCAACTATATTAAAAGTCATCAATATTATAAACTTTTACTGGAAGATGATGTAAATTTTTTTACAACTTCCGTAGATAATAATTACCCTTTAATAAAAAGGAATAAGATTAAGAATACTAGTCCCAATGTAGTGGCTGAGATAGACTCCTCCTTACCACCGGTCGAAGACTCCACTCAGGCTCAGTGACAGAAGTCTCACCGGTTTGATTTCAGATTCGTATCAAAGCTTTGCTCAACACGACCTTCTTAATAAGTAAATAACTCTTCCACAAGCTGGCTCCATTCACAAGCCGTGACGTGTCTACTGTCTAACTCCCCCAGCATTTATTACTGTTTTGCTACTTCAACTCCCACCACTTCACAAGCCATGGCGTGTCTACTGTCTCACTCCCTACCCGTTAGTCCGTTACTCTCACGCCTTTAACACCGCCACCTACGCCACATTTGCATGTTTTCTCAACACATGCTTAGTACGTTACCCTCAAAATCTAATGAATAAATCGTTTGTCATTTTATGAGACTTTTTTAAAACTCTTTCTTGTATTAATTATTTCTTAATAGAATACTTTTAATTACTTTATAATTTCTTGTGAAAATTAATCAAAGAGACAGAGTGATGTGTCTCAACTCTCAATACATGTTAGGCGAAGAAATTTCCAAAAAAATTACCGAAGAGCTAAAGATTTTATTTTCCTTTTTTCATTTTTTTAAAAGTTTTTGGATATTTTTTACAACGAGATTTAGCCTTATTACACGAATTTTTAGTTGCATTTATTGCCTCCACTTTTTCATATGATTGACATTAGATTTGGTCAATCACATGTTGTTTAGACTTATTACTTATAGTGGAGACAATAAATGCAACTAAAAAACACGGATTACGAGGGTAAACCACATGGATTGACCAAATCTAATGTAACTATTATTAAATTCTATATTTGTATTCTTTTTAATACTTTTTTGATCAAAATATTTGTATTTTATGATCTAACATGAGATCCGTCATGAAAAATCTAATATATCTCAGTTCGCCAAAAGAAAAAAAGGTATGCAGTAGTTCAAAAAAAAAAGCTATCGAATGGATTAATTTGTTTTTTCATTCTATTGTAAAAATATCAATTTAAAATGATGAGTGATATTTAGTACGAATGATTTATATATGAAATGTAAGAAATATATAGGAAAATTGATTGACAGTACAGTTGGTCGCTAAAACAGTCCTCGCCAATCTTTAGCGAGGGAAATTTGAATCAGTCGCAAATCATTAGCGAGAGATTTTAGCCAGGGATTATTCCCTCACTAATTAGTGGGAGATTTTTCCTCGCTAATCACCTCGTAATTCGTGTTTTTTCAAAATCTCGCTTAATATTAGCGAGGAAATTTTCGTCGCTAATTCTCTGACAAACCACCTTTGTGATTTTTTTTCCCTTCAAAATCCTGCTTAATATTAGCTAGAACTATTTTAATTTTTATTAAAAGATTTTTTAAAATATTTATTATAATATTATTGATAAAAAGTATATTATAAAATTATTATTATTACTATAATATTACTAATCCAAGGGGTGATATATGGTGTTGGTGGTGATGGTGAAATATGAGAAGGGGTTTGTGTAGAGAGAGACAGTTAGAGAGAGAGGGGGGGATGGTTAGAGAGAGAGAGAGGGTGGAAGTTAATTTTGTGGTGGTAGTGGTGGTGGTGGAGGTGAAATATGGGAAGAGGGTTTGTACAGAGAGAGAGAGAGGTGTGAGGATGAGAGGAGCTTGATGTGGTGGTGGTGAAGGGTGGGTATAGTTTGGGTAGAGAGAGAAGAGTAAGGGTGAAAGTGAGTGAAGTGTGAGAAATGGAAAACTGTGGTTTAGGGAAGAAGAGAGAAGATGAGAGAAAATGAGAGAAGAGAGAATAAGAGGAAATGAGAGTGGTTCAATCATATATAAAAAATATTAAAATTAACGAGGGAAATTCCTCGTTAAATACCTCGTAATCTGTGTTTTTTTTTTCAAAATCCCGCTTAAATTTCCCTTGCTAATGTTTTTTTGCAATGGATATTATTTCCGTCGTTAATTACCTCTTAATCCGTTTTTTAAAAATCCCGCTTAAAATTAGGGAGGGAAATTCCCTTGCTAATTATTTTTTTGCGACGAATATTATTTCTCTCGCTAATACTGTTTTTTTAGTGCACCCTTGCATGTGTGGCTTTTAATTTTGTATTCTTATATTTCGTTTTGTATTAAAAAGCTTTTCCCATTTAAAAAAGTTTGAATTTTATTTCTAGTAAAATAATAACGTTATTCAATTCAATATAATTTCACTATATTCCTTCGTGAAAGATTTTTAATTCACACATATTCCAAAGTTGTCTGAACAAAGCAAGATTGAACTCATCAGAACTTGGCGCCTATCAGAGTGCATTTGGAAAAGAGCTTTTCGAAATTCTGCAATGGTAAAAGACTTCAATAACCCATTCATGATTAGTAACTTTCGGTGATACAAATTCAATAATTTTCCGGAAAAATGGGAGATCAAAAATGCACAATTCACGATTTTTCAAAAGTGCAACGAAAAAATTACAATGACTAAAATTGTCAAATTAAGGGAGCAAAATCGCCAAAATAAATTAAAATGATCAAACTTGTCAATCGTAAAAAGGAGTGAGACCAATTAAGTCTCTCATCAGTGTATCACTTAAATTGACCGTTATTAGATATAACATAAAATGCTATGAGTGGTTGAAAATCTCAACCACTCATAGCATTTTATGTTATATCAATGAGTCAATTTAACCGGTACATTAGTGATGAACTTAATTTTTTTTTCGATAAACAATTGATGTATTGAAATTAAGCACTATGGTGATGAACTTAATTGATTCCCCACCCTATAAACCATCTAAAATTGGGAGACAAAAATACAAATAAACTTTATATTCGGCCCTCTTAAAATTTATGCTAATTCTTTTTTTATTTTTTGGTACATAAATTTATGCTAATTCTGCCTCCAAATGCAATCAAACAAATCCCCCAAATTGATCAAGCAAAAACAAAGGAAAATCGAAACACGGAGTTACCTAAAGAAAGAACCAAAAATTAATTCTTGATAAGCCACCGTTGAAGATGCAATATTTGTTTTTTTGTTGAAAATCTCCAAAGCCACTACTAGCTGTATTTGTTTGTGCCGGTGATAGTTGGGCTGACGGTCACTGAACAATTCCTCCGCCGTGATTATCTATATCGGTTCTCTCGATCGAACAAATTTCTTCTTCCAAAATATTGTCCACATTCATCAATCAAATTCAAATCAAATTACTTCAGTTCACTTCAGATCTAGATTGCCGCATTCATAATAAGGACACACCGCTGTACACCATACTTACTTTTACTCAACTTTATTTCATATTTATTCGTTTTTGTTTTCTAAAATAATAATGTTATTTAATATAGTTTCACTATTTTGCAGCAGCGTTAAATTTTTGAGTGATAGTTTTGTTGTCCATTGTAGTCCTACCAGACTGGTTCGAGAGATTAGTCTTTGAAGTTGCGCGTGTAGTTTATAATCTCACTATATTGCTCCATTAAATATGGATGCATAGCCTAAAATAAAAGTCTCTCTCTGTTTCCAAGGAAGTCTGTTTCTTTCATCTTTCACAGAAAAGGAGGATCAGTCTATTTCTAAGGAAGTCTAGCTAGAGAAAATTATTTTGCTGTCAAAAAGCTAGAGAAAATTATTTGCAAGTCAAAAATTGATCTCCGTAAGAATTGTTGCCCATTTTCTTAAATACCAATTCGTGGTAGAAAGTGGAAATTGTCTTCCATTTATAGTAATAGACAGAAGCTGCAGTTACAATGGCCGTGTTCTTCTCTTAATATTATTATTTTCTTTTCTATTTTTTTCTCTCAAGTTCGGTCTAAAGTCTAAAATAAGTTTTATGTGCTGCACGTGGCATATTTATGTTAAAAATCAACACTATGTTTCGTAAGTGCTTCGTAGTAAAACTAATACAAACACGTACACACAAAACTTAAAGTCTTAATCAAGTATAGTTGCAAAGTCACCTAAACTCAATGATCATAGATAATGTGGCCAAGTGTAATCAACTTCAAAGATGTAAATATACTTTAATTAGCTTCTGCTTTTTTGGTGTATATAAAAGGAAGGCCATCTAACTCTCAAAGTGGATTCATAACTAGCAAACCACATAAACAATTTCTCTTCTCTATTTGGAAAAAAAAATAGTCACTCACCATGAGTGCTGAAAATCAGATCAGTAGATTTAGCATGTTATTTACTAATGCTAAACCATACTTGTTAATGATTGGGTTACAATTTGGCATGGCAGGAAATTACATCTTTGGCAAGGAAATTCTAAATCATGGGATGAGTCGTTTTGTGTTCATTGTCTATCGCAATGCTATTGCTGTCACTGCTCTTGCCCCTTTTGCATTCATTTTTGAAAGGTTGGTGTCACTACCTTTTTGCATTCTTCCTTAATATTTTGATATTGGATTTCTCAAATAATTTATTTATTAATTTTCAGGAAAAGTAGGCCCAAGATGACACTCCCTATCTTCCTACAAATAATGGTCCTGGGATTTCTAGAGTAATGATCTATGATCATTAAATTAAACTCTTATTTAATTGGAGTTTATAATTATGACCATTTCAGGAAAAATTATCTTGTTTTACAGGATATATAATAATGAGTTAATTATAACTAAGCTTGTTAATTACATGGCTAATTCTGATGAGCAGGCCAGTTTTTAACCAAAGCTTCACTTACTTGGGGATGAAGTACACTTCGGCTTCATTCACATCTGCTATTATGAATGCCGTGCCATCTATCACCTTTCTACTTGCACTTGTCTTCCGGTAAATTTCATTTCCATATAATTGGGAACACTATTTAAATAAAATAGCTAGGCAATATATATGTATGTAAAATATGGATTAATATAAATATATATTTGGTTAATTTTATTTAGGTTGGAGCATCTTAAATTGAAGGATATTCGGAGTGTAGGGAAAGTGATTGGAACAATAGTAACGTTTGGAGGTGCTTTGCTAATGGCAATTTACAAAGGGCCAGGGTTCAACGTTTTCCATTCTGGAAGTACAACCCAACACGAAGATGGATCCTCCCATAATAACCACCAAACTGCCGGAGCTCTTTATATACTAATGGGTTGTGTAGCTTTGTCTTCTTTCTACATTTTGCAGGTAATTAAACCCAATTTACAGAATAAATAATAAATGTAACACTTAATTACCATGAAGATCATTTAGCTCAAAGCCGAGGGAGGGACTATATATTGTGATAATGCAATGATGTTCACAAGATTTTGAAGTTGCTATGTGTGGAATGACAGTCTACAACAGTAAAAAGATACCCAGCAGAGCTATCATTGGCAACCTTGATATGCTTGGCGGGAGGAGCACAGGCAACTGCAGTGACCCTTGTCGTCGAGCGTCACTCACATGCTTGGGCCGTCGGTTGGGATTATAGGCTCTATGCTCCTCTTTACACGGTTTGTACAAACTCACTTTAGTTTATTTTTCATGTCTAATCATGATTTATTTAAAACGGGTGGTTTTAGTTTTATTAATTTATTTTTCGACCACTTTCATAGATGGTCAAAAAATAATTGGAAGTTCTAATGATGATTCACACCGTCTCTCAAAAGTAGAAGCTAACAGTTCGCCATGTCTTCACGATTTAGACGGTGACCTAATCAAAAAACAAGGAGAAACAAATATGAGTGAAACACATGGGAAGTTGATAAATCTGGCTGACCATTGACCATCTATCAAGGATTCTTGAGTCTTCTAACATGTGTCCCCTATAGGCTATAGTCACGATGTCTCTAGATTCTCTCATAATCTATAGGAGTTACCCTAACTGCCCAGCAAGGAAAGGATCCCCTAAAAATGGAGCATCGTGAGGTCAACTGGACGACTTTAAGAAGAATTAGGTAGGTCATTAGAAAGGGACTTAAACTTAAACCTATACATAAGACTCTATAAGTAATACATGTCTTACCATATATACCAGCTGATAGATCGTTAACATAAGATTGAAAAAAAACATAATTTTTATTATAATGGAAAGCCTAGAAAAATCTCAATAATTTTCCTTATTCTGATTTGTTAATGTTTTTAGGGAGTAGTCAGTTCTGGAATTGCATATTATGTTCAAGGGCTGGTGATGAAAATAAGAGGGCCCGTATTTGCAACAGCCTTTAACCCTCTTTGCATGATCATCGTTGCTGGTTTGGGCTCCCTTATATTAGGAGAAAAACTCTATCTTGGAAGGTATCTTTTTTTCTTGTCAATTTTCTCAATTAACCTAGTCCATATATGCTTTTATGTTTAGTTTAATATATTTATGTAACTTTTATTTCCTATTGATTTGTGTCTATTTTTTACAAAAGAAAAGTTAACTCATCATCGATTACCAGAACCACACTATAAGAAAAATGATCTATCCTATTGATGTAGGCCAATGTTGAAAGGCCTATTTACTTTAGGCCTCACTGTAATGTTCGACTCTGATGTCCAAAAACTAACTATGAACATTTTTTTTGTTAATTTTGTTGAGGGACGAGCTTTGTGATTCCTCACAAAAGGGACAAGTAACTTCTCTTTATTGACATAGAATATATTTATGTATGGATGGCAGTATCATTGGAGCTGTTATCATCGCATTGGGCCTTTATGCAGTTGTGTGGGGAAAGGCCAAGGACTATTCAGAAGACCCCAAATTAGCATCAATTGATGCAGGGGACCAGACAAAATCACTGCCTACTACTCCAACTGATGATCCCAAAATTGATGTTGTTGTTGTGAATTCGGATAACCAACCACCAGCCAAGCAGACATTAGAGAAAGAAACAGAATTATGTGTTACAAAGATTTAACTAGTTAGTGACTCCTCTTTGATCTAAAATCATTGAAGAAAATAAGAACCATCGGTGGCAACTACTAGGAATGCAGCATTGCCTTTTGCCAAATCACAGTGAGAGATAGTCATAGTATGAGCCTCGGAAGACCATGCGAAAGTTAGCCAAATATTGTAATACTACTACGTACTCCCTCTGTTACAGAATATAAGCAAAAACTGGTTAACAAAAGTTGACGTATCTGGTTCAACATCAACTTTTATTGACCAGTTTTTACTTATATTCTATAATGAAGGAGTAGTATTGAGCATGCAAATAGGCCCATTCGGGTTGTAAGCGTATTCGTGTACTTCTATAATCTATGTAGATATAAGGTTTGTAATTGTAGTACTCATGTGATGATCTCTGCAAAAACTGAGTTTTATAATGTGAAAAATATGTCTGGTATGAAAGGAAACTATGGCAGAGTTTGCTATGTTTTGTACTTGACAAATATCTAAAGTAGGAAACACATCTTACACTTTTGAATGAAAAAATGAGAGGAGGAAAATTAAATAAAGAAAAAAAGTAAGAACAGTATAGAATTGAAAAGAATTAATAATATTATTTCTCTCTACTCTTGCTATTCAAGGACTGTGTGTGTGTCTTCTAACAATTGCCTAAACACATATTTATAGAATTGAAAAGAACTAGTAATATTATTTCAATAACGGAAATTACTATTTCACACTACAACAAAAAACTGTTTAGACAACGACACAAAATCATGGTCTGAAGTTTAAGCCATGGTTTAGCCACGATTTTTGAAGAAGTGGCTTTAGTTAGATCTTGAGTAATCATATATATAATTAATTCTAAAGAATGAATTAGAAAGTTATTACTAATTCAAGTTTAATATTTGAACAAAATAATTACTATTTCAAGTCCCAGAAGAGCTCACGTGGTTGAGTCAAAGGGAGTAAGGGACATTATTGGTGGAAAAATGTAGGCGTTCAAAGCAGAGCTTGAACTAGATTAACCCTTACGACAACTATGGCCTATGGGCTATAGAAAAAGATGGAGGGAAGCGGAATGGGCTTTTGGGATTTTCAATTGAAAAAAAAGAAAAAAATGGTGTGGATGGAAAACTGTAGGTGTGAGTAGCAAGGGCCTTCATTCTTAGCATGCATCTTGACTAAATGACTACTTTGAGCAAATATTTAGGTTTTTTTTTTCAATATTTCATTATTTTTTAACACACAATACTTCATTATCAATAGGCAGATAAAATAACAAGGAGCATATTAGGAAAATGTGAGATAATTATAATGAATTATAAACTATTAATTGGTTTTATTATATTTTTTGTGCACTACAACAGGATTGTTAAAAAAGGACGCATCCTTTAAGGGCACTTTGTTTTAAAGCGCTCCTTTATTCCAAAGCACGGAGGGCCTTTAGAGACGCTTTTTAAAAAGCGCTCCTATTGTCAAAATACGAATGTCCTTCAGAAGCGCTTTTTAAAAAGTGCCCCTAATGCTCAAAAACACGGATGGCCATTAGGGGTAGGGGTGAGCAAAGGATGGGTTGGGACGGGTTACACTTGTCCCTTACCCGACCCTAAATTTATATAGGGTCATTTTTTAGACCCTAACCCGTCCTTAGGCCCAAATAGACCCGATGTTTTTAGGGACAAAGTAAGACCGGGTCTATTTAGGACGAGATCGGGTTGGCTCGAAGGACAATTAAAACAAAACTATAAGGTGGTCACTCAAGTATGACTAAAAGTTATAAGCGATAAATTGAATCTTTTTAGTATTATATCATGAATTCAAACTTAAAACATAATTTTTACAATATTACTTTACAATAATGTTTCTACTTAAACTAACATTGATTTCAAATTGAATATTTTATTTATAAAATAGAGTTAAAAATTAGAGTGAGGAGTGAGTAAGGGACGGTTTGGGACGGGTTATACCTAACCCTAATCCGTCCCTAAATTTTGGTCGGGCCAATTGTTTAGACCCTAACCCGTTTTTAGACCCGAACAAACCCGATATTTCGCGGGTTTAATGAGACGAGGACGGGACGGGTCTTAGGGTTGGGCCGGGTCTTGCTCACCCCTAATTAGGAGTGCTTTTTAAAAAGCGCTTCTGAAGGTGAACACAGAATCATAATCAGGGGCACTTTACACACGAGCGCCCCCAATTCCTAAAACAGGGAACCACAATCAGGGGAGCTTTACACACGAGCGCCCCCAATTCCTAAAACACGGAGCCACCTACAGGGGCGCTTTCCTAAAACACTGAGCCACCTACAGGGGCGCTTTCCTAAAACACGGAGACACGTGTCTTAACTTTAAACTCAAAAAATGAGAAAGAAGTAGTATATGAGCACTTGATTTGCATGGATAATCCCAATTGGTTTGATACGAAGTCTCGTATACTTTCTTTTTGGTATAAGAATTAAGAAGTCTCATATACTTACTTTTGTAATATGCAATAAGTGTACAGGCTAAGTATATTTTTGGCGCAACCATCCCCAAGAGGTAATTGTTCATTTTCATAGTTGTTATGTCACATTCACTTTTTTGTGATTTTCTAAAGAATTATTTTTACAATTTTTCTCCAGTAACTCCTAAATATAAACTAATACTAAAAGTGAAACTTTCATAGTTATTTTTAAGTTTTCTTCTTCTTAATTTCACTATAACATTTTGACCCAAAGGCAACGCATGAAAACCGTTGCATTTACTTTCGGCAACGGTTTTGAAATCGTTCTTTCTACGGGCGTTGCCTAATCTATAGGCAACGGTTTTCTATGACCAAAGGCAACACTAACTGAAAACTGTTGCCATTGATAATTTAAACACGGTGTTTTTTCACCCAATGGCGACGAGCTTAAATTGTTGCCAGTTATGGAAACACTTAAAAATCATTGCCAGTATATACTACGGTTGAAAACCGTTGCCATAGATATTAAATTTTTTAAAAAATAGATACATTTACTATATTTCATTCCTACATACACTAATATCTCCTTTATTTTTTGTCATAAGACCCAAAATTACAATTCACAATAAATTGGAAAAAAATTACGAACCAAATTCTAGAAAGCCCTATCATTAGTTAATGTATCCAATCAAATTGTTGCTTGCCGGCCATCCTCTATTGAGTCCACTTGAACAATCATTGCGCTTAGTGCATATAACATGAAATTAGTATGCTTCTTCACTTCATTCCTTTTAACCGTTGCAAAAAATAAAAATAAGAATCAACAACGGTGTCAAAAAACCGTTGCCATTTCTATCTAAGGCAACAGTTTTTTAGGCGTTGCCGTAGGGTCAAAATGTTGTAGTGTTTGGTCCTCCAAGTTTCAAATTCGCTACAAGTAAGTTCTTTTTGGACATTCTGTTTATCTGAGTTAACAGAAGATGAGGTCTTTGTTATGTGCTGATGTGACATCTGCAACAGTTAGTATTACGTGGCATTAACATCATTTGATTTACATAAGTGAGATTACATAATTAAGATAACATTAAAACACAACCTAAAGGACAAACTTAAAGATAACCCTAAATTTATTTCAATACAATGACCATTAACATTACAACCAACAAAAAACACGTAACTATTAATTATTTCATTCCAAGTTTTGTTGATTCTCCAACTTATGCATCTTCTTTATAATACTTTGAAATCTGATATTCTCCATTTCCTTTTGAGCACAATCAGAATATTGTGCCTCTGTGAGTTGTGATTGTGTACACTGAGTTGGTATCTAAACACGTGACTCTAAATACTAGTAAAAAAAGACGCAAGCAGAATCAACTCTTTCAGTCTATGTAGATAAACAATACAAAAACTAGATCAAACATTTAATTAATTAACTAAAGTGGAACTTTAAACAAACTTAGAGGACTTATTTGAAATTAAGTAAAAACTTAGATGACTTATTTGAAACAAAAAAAATTAGAAAGTACCAAGAAGAAATAAAAAAGTCATGAAATAAAACTTCATTTCTGCAACAATGGTGAAAACCCTATAAAATGAAATATGAATAAAAATACGAATCAAGAAGGATGCATACCACAAAAAAACCTACCCACGGAATTTCTTTCCATATTTGAGTTAGCTTCAATTTTGGGAGTTGAAACTACGATCACATCAATTATTGTGAAATAAAGTCATGGCTGATGTGAGATTGTGAAGTTTCTTTTAGCTTTAGCGGTTGAGGGTTTGATTTGGGAAGAGAAGGGGGCAAGAAAAAGATGACTTAAATAATTATTTAAAAAAAATTCAAGTCAGAAAAGTTGTTGCCACGTAATACTAGCCGTTGCAGGTGCCACATCAACACATAATAGACACATCATCATCTGTTAACTCAAAATGACGAAATGTCTAGAAAAAGACTTATAGGTAACAAATTTGAAACTTGAGGACCAAACTATAAAAAAAAAATCTTAAAGAATCAAACCGAAATGAATAAATAACTTAAAAACGAAAAAAAATACATTTTAGCCAAAAGTAACTATGAAAAACAATCTTTAGTTTTCACCTCCCATATTCATATATTTTAATTCGATCTCATCTACTCAACAGGTGAAAAAAGTAAGATTAGTAGTATTATTGATATTTTTTTGGTGCGCTTAGTAGTATTATTGATATATAGTGGATTGGAGAGGATAAGAATGCTGAGTATGAATCAATCTAACATTATTTTTTGAAGAACTGAAAAAGGAATTCCATCATACATCGACTTCACCAGAAAATACACCCATCATACATCCTAGCCGTTTATTCGTATCTTATATTTCTTCAACTTTTCCCCTTTGTTTATGGTTCAATTTTTTCAAAAGCACTTCTCAATTAAAGATGTATAACGAAATTTATGAAAGCTAAATAAGGTTTTCAAAAAATCTTTTAAAATGTAGTGTCCTAAGAATTGAAATAGTCATAGCAGCAAATCCTAAAATAATTATGGGCCCGTTTGGATGAGCTTATTTTTGAGCTTATGGAAAACAACTTATGGAGATAAATAAGTTTTCATGTTACCCCAAAAGTTCTCACTAACAAAAGTTATATCTCTATAAGTTGTTTTTCCATAAACTACATTGACAAACTTATGAACAATACAAAAAAAACTTATTTATTTACATAAGCTGTTTTCCATAAGCTCAAAATAAGCTCTATCCAAACGGCCCTATGTCTCTAAATTTCTTTTGAAAGCTAGTATAATTATATAACCGCACTCTTAACGTGCCAGATTTAGAACAAATTTGTTTTTGATGGGAACAAAAAATCTAAAAAGAACACAAAATCATTATTGTAGAAAAAAGAATACAAAATTATTGAAAGTTATAAGTGGCAGCAAAGCATAATTGATTGCATGGGTACCTGTTTGCTAACATCATTCTATTAGGAGAAGAAAGAAACAGAAGATTTCCGGTGCTCCCGGTTCGATTCTGGCAATGGGCAAACTCGGTGTTGGCCAGTGCGAAATTTAATCTTAAATACGAGCGAAAATTAGTCTTTCGTTGAAAACGTTGAGATACTCCGTAAATAGCCAACAATAGTCAAAAAAACAAAGAAAAAGAAAAAAAAGAAACAGAAGATTCATTAAAGAGGTTTCTTATGTCATGGTAAAAACAAAGCGACAAAACTGATTAAAGCAAAGACACTTTAATCAGCTTAAAAGCGTTCAATAATGGTATTTCTCTTGACAAGATTTGTTGACCGCCATAACGCAGGGATTACTTGTTTATCCACAATCTATGCAGATGAAGAGTAGGTTGCTGTTTGGGTGGGTACCATGACTCCTCCATGCATGTTTGTTGGGTATAATTGGCTTTTACAATTCCTTTCAATAATAGGATCAATTAGTATGTCCAGTTAAATTTTTTACACTATCAATCAATCAAAAAATTTAGTCTCAATGACTTTTAAGACAGTTTGAAATTTGAATCGAGTTAAACATTTTTTTAATGCGTTATTACTGAATGGTTGGCACAATAGTGATTTAACACTAGTTTTGGTAAAAATTAGTGTCATACTCAACAAAAATAACATTTTTTTGCAATTATCTTGACAATTTTAAATTTAGTGCCTAGCTTTTAACATTGGTCATTCTTTTTTTCTTGGTGAGAAAAAAGGATGTTTAGAACCCCAACAACCAGAACAATTACAAAGTAATTAGACTCTATCTATCCTCCGGGACAAGCAATTGGATAGAGGAAGGATTAGTCTCGTAAAATACAAAACTACTCAAATATAAACTATTCTTTGCTAAAGTATCAACAACTCTATTAAAATCTTTTGGAATCTTCGATCATCTCAGTTGAGCCTCCTCACCAACCATGCATTTGACGCCTTCAATTATATTTGAGAGATTGATGGGTAGTTGAAGCACCATCAATTAGATCTAAGGCATTTTGGGAATCACTCTCCACCAAAATCTTCCTAATGCCTTTTTCCCTCAAACCAGACTCAAACCATGATAGATAGCTCACAATTCTGCCTCCAAGACAGAACAACGACCAAGCTTCATTGAGCAGCCGCCGAAGAGGAAGTTACCCAAGTGATCGTGACCTAGACCACCTATTAGCCTGTAATTTCGACATGCTAAATTAAATGCAGTCAACGCGATTTGACTTTGGTTTTCTTAGAAGAAGGTGTTGGTTTTAACACAGAAGAGTTGTGTCAGAAGGCAAATTCGACAAAGCTTCAGACTTAACTAGATTTAAAGAGTGATATTTCGACGAGAAGAAAATTGAATTCAATAGCAAGTCAAAATCAAGTGCTCGCCGTCGAAGTTCTGGCAGTTACCATAGTCGAAGGCTGAAGCAGTTTTCTTTTTTGAATTCTCTGTACAGTTAGTTAGTTTTAGCGTTTTCCCTCCGTGTATAATAGTAGTTTCTCATAGGAAAAACGGGTCACAAATTCATTACAGAATTCTCATGCTCTAACTTCCAACACATTACAGAGAAAACGAGCCAAGAGAAGAATATATGATATGTGCACCAACCCTCTTTACAATTAATGCAATTTTAATTTGTTTTCTTCTTTGCTTTTCTGTAATTTTTTCTTTGTTTTATTCTCCCTCATTGAGGAAACTCGACGGTTTCGCGCGAGATCGACGGTTATCTTCTTCTTTTTACTTTTAAACTGCAAGAACACGTACAATTCTGGGAAAAACTTTAACACAAATGGTGTTAGGATTTACTAGTTGATCCTGCAAATAGAAGCAATTTCAAACTAGCGGTGTTTACCAAAATCCAATGTAAACAAATTGGCACGCCCAGTGGGACATTTGTGCTGTGGGACATTTGTGCTAATTTTGAAATTTTCGTTGAATTCTTAAACTTTGTGTTTGTCTGTGCATGCAATTAAGGAGTGGTAAACATCTTCCAGAGATGGCATGCTCTAATACAAGTAATGCTTCTGCATCAAATGCACAAAGTACACAAGAACAAGCGTCAGTTAGTGACGTTAACGCTGCAAATGTCGCAGGCATAACCGTTGCTATGCCTTCTTCGACAACAATGGGAGTAACCGCTATAACTTCTCCCATAGTTACTCCTGTGTCAATGAT
The DNA here is from genome assembly GCA_963573325.1 of Astragalus glycyphyllos. Lineage (NCBI taxonomy): Eukaryota > Viridiplantae > Streptophyta > Magnoliopsida > Fabales > Fabaceae > Astragalus > Astragalus glycyphyllos. The sequence goes on from OY754307.1 coordinate 78,425,705, forward strand.
GCCCACTGCAGCATTAACAAATGTTAATACAATGGCTTCTGTGCCACCAATAGTGGGACCAACGAGTCCTTTGATGGCAAATCCAATGATTGGAAATATGCCATTTACTATGAGTGGAAGGGCTTTACCATATGGCATGCCAACAACATTGATGGCAGGCCTTCAGACAAATTCGTCTACATTTGCAGATAATGCAATTACAGGGTATTCTCCTACTCATGGTTCAACAGAGGGCATCCATAGTCGAAATGCCCAAACTAATCTGACTACAACATCTTTGTTGGCATTAAGACAACAAATGGATGATAGCAATCATGATATGGTCAATATGTAAACACAACAAATTGGTACTGTGTTTAATCCTTTGATACAAAACACTAATAATAGTTACCAAATGTTGGCAACACAAATGGGAAGAATTGCTGATTTCTTTGGTACTCCACCAGTACATAACCAGCAAATCCCCCAAATCCAAAATGCTAGGCCTGTAGAGATACCGGTAGAAAGGCCTAACAATGCAATTCCTATGAATCAGGGAAACCAAGGACAACAACAAATTGTCGAAGAGCCTATGAGGATAGAGGAAATCCCTGGAGTTGTGTTGGTGAATAGAAACAAAAATGCAGACGAAGTGGTCAGACAAGTGCAACAAAACAATTTTGGAGCACAAAACAACCTGGCTAAAATGGTCGAAACTATTTTAGCCCAGAATGGCCTTAACTTAGGTTTACACAGGCCTAATTTTGTGTCGCCCTTGTCAGAATACACCTCGCAAACAGAGCTACATAGGGGATGGAAAATTCCCAACTTCACAAAGTTCGCTGGAGAAACCAGTGAATCTACCGTCGAACACGTGGCTCGTTATTTGACTGAGGCAGGTGATCTAGCACATAATGAGAATTTAAGGATGAAGTACTTTCCAAATTCTCTAACTAAGAATGCCTTCACATGGTTCACTACACTGCCTCCCAATTCAATTTTTAATTGGAGTCAATTTTTATGTCGAAGCTAATGACAGTGACCAAGAATATGACATATCTTATGAAGATGTCGAAGAAGAGGTTAACATTGCAGAACTAAAACCAGGACCTCCTTATACTTGCAAATTGTTAAAACCTTCTAATGGGAAAAATCCTGTGGAACCTAAGAATGATAAATTTGTCGCAAAAACTTACACTTATGATGTATCTAAATATGACGAAATATTTGATCTGCTTGTGGCTGATGGTCAAATCTTAGTGCCTAAAGGCCTAAAGATTCCACCATTAGAACAATGACAGAAAAGAGGCTTTTGTAAGTTTCATGGTTTCTTAGGTCATAACACTTCCCGATGTGTCATTTTCAGGGATTTGGTTCAAAATGCTATCAACGAAGGAAGGCTGAAATTTGGTGACAAATCTAAGCCACCAATGAAGATTGATACTGATCCCTTGCCAACAGCTGATGCATTGCTGGTTGAAGTCGATCTCAATGTGGTTGAGGTCACAGAGGTTGTTGCTGAAAATGCTAAGGTAGAGAAAGTTGTCGACAAGGTTGATGTCGAAATGGTCACTGAAGACCAGTAAGTTGAAAAAATGAAGATAGTGTATCCAGGGGCTGAAGAAGAATTGATTGATTTTCTCAATCGCTGCAAAATCAACAATACTGAAGTTATGCTTTGTCCTAGGTGCAGTGCTGTCTTCGACAAAGAGGCTGCCAAGAATCTTGAGGGATTTAAGCCTCAACTGAAACGTAAAGGAAAGTGGGTCGACAAAAGGCCAAAGTTCAGTTACAACAACAGAGGAATTCAATACAAAGTCACTTCGACAAGAAATCCTCAAAAGGAACAAATTAAAACTTATGTTCCTCCAGCAAAATCACCTGTCGAGAAATGAGTGCATTCGGGTGAAAAGAGTACTGGATATTACCCAGTATATTATGCTGGAAAGAATGTTGGAAATCAACAAAAACCAGCAAAATTGGTCAGGGGCAACACTAGTGCTACTAACCAAAATAAGGCAACTGAATCTAACAAGTATGCCTATAACAATAATTACAAAGGGAAGAACCCTATGACGAGAACTCAATGGCGTAGATATCAACGTTAGAAAAAGGTTGCTGCTGTAGGCAAGGTGGAAAATTCCAACAAAGAGAAAGGTAAACAAATACCATCAAAATCTCTTGAAATGGCTAGAAAGCCAGCTACTGAGAGGATATTTCCACCACTTTCAGTGATCAAAGAGGGTCTCAATTTAGATGAAGAAATGGGCTCGGATTTCGCTGATTCTGGGTCAAAATTTGACGTCTTGTGTGGTGTAGTCTCAATCCTCCCAGTTGAGTATGACGTGGTTTCCGAAGTAAACGACGTCGAAGAGGATTTCGACGAAGAAACCACTTACAAACCCATCTGTTACTATGTCCTCAAGAATGGTTGTGTGGAAGAGCAACACGCTGTCTTTGAGAGACTTGATTGTGGGATGAGGAATCATCTCAAAACTTTGTATATCCAAGCAAAGGTGAACAATGTTGGGGTAAGCAAGATCTTGGTTGATGGTGGCGCTGCTGTGAACCTGATGCCACAACATATGCTGAAGAAGATTGGGAAGTGTGAAACAGATTTGAAAACACACAACGTAATCCTTACGAACTATGAAGGTAAAAGTGGCTACTCTCTTGGAGCCATTGAAGTTGACCTTTCTGTTGGAAGCATTAGAAGGCCAACTATGTTTATGGTGATTTCAACCAAGGCAAATTACAACATGCTGTTGGGAAGGGAATGGATCCATGCTGTGGGGGCAATCCCTTCGACAGTTCACCAAAGGCTCATTATTTGGAGAGAAGATGGCCTAGTTGAAAATATTGAGGGTGATCAAAGCTATTTCAAGGCTGAGGTGAATACTATCACCAAGAAAACCTTCGACAAGAAACTGGCGAGCATTGCGCCATGCATTTCCTCTGAACATGGTTATGAAAGCCAAGATAATGTAAGGATATCAGTGATTCTTGATCCCAACTATGGATTCATTTGAGATAGAGAGGTCATTGACGAAGACAACTACCCACAAGGCTATGTCAAGCCTACAGGGTGGGAAGGACCATGAATAGTTATTTATGGATGAACCCACTGTATGGGATAGAATTATGGCCTATGTGGCCGAAAATAAGCAAAAAGCGGTTTTAGAAGCTGACTTACAACAACAATTAGTTGCTGAAGCCGTTGAAGATAAGAATAAAGACAACATTGTCGAAAACCAGAGGCTTGATTGCGTCTATGACTCTATGATGACGAGCCATTAGGTTTTGAAAAAGATTCAATGGGTTCAACCAAAAGGATCCAAGCACAAGATCCCTCAGAAGAAGTTGATCTGGGAGATGGCTCCATAAAAAGGCCAACATACATAAGTGCTAAGATTGATCAAGAGTTGAAGGTGCAGATTGTTGAATTGCTGAAGGAGTACAAAGACTGCTTTGCTTAGGATTACAATGAAATGCCAGGGTTGAGTCGTGAAGTTGTTGAAATCAGACTACCAATTCGACCAAGAAGAAGCCAGTGAAGCAAACTCTAAGAAGATTCGCACCAGAAATCTTGGTAAAGATCAAGGCAGAAATAGAAAGGTTACTGAAGAGCAAGTTCATCAAAACTGCCAGGTATGTCGAATGGCTTGCTAACATAGTGCCTGTAATTAAGAAAAATGGTACACTTAGGGTGTGTATAGATTTTAGAGATTTAAATAATGCTGCACCTAAAGATGAGTATGCCATGCCAGTGGCAGAAATGCTAGTAGATTCAGCTGCAGGTTATGAATACCTAAGCATGCTTGATGGTTATTCTGGATATAACCAAACATATATTGCTGAAGAGGATACGTCGAAAACAGCATTTCGGTGCCCAAGGGCATTAGGTGTCTATGAATGGGTTGTAATGCCTTTTGGCCTAAAAAATGCTGGTGCAACGTACCAAAGGGCAATGAATTCTATGTTCCATGATTTTATTGAAAAATTTATGTAAGTGTACATAGATGATATTGTAATTAAGTATTCTTCAGGAATCGGTCATATAGACCATCTTCGACAATCATTTGAAAGAATGAGAAAATATGGATTGAATATGAATCCAATCAAATGTGCCTTCTGTGTTCGTGCAGGTGACTTTATGGGTTTCGTTGTACACAAAAAAGGCATTGAAATCAATCAAAACAAGACGAAAGCAATCTTGGAAACGAAAGCTCCTTCGACCAAAAAAGAATTGCAGTCATTGCTAGGAAAAATCAATTTCCTTAGAAGATTTATCTCAAATCTAAGTGGTAAAACCTAAGTGTTTTCGCCACTACTTCGACTGAAGAAAGAAGATGTGTTCAAGTGGGATGCAGAACACCAACAAGCTTTCGACGAGATTAAAGCATACTTGATGAAGCCACCAATTTTGTTACCACAAATTAGGAATAAAGTAATGAAATTGTATATAGCAGCTTCAGAATTTTCTATAGGTAGCATGTTAGCTCAGGAAGATGAAAATGGTGTCGAAAGGGCCATTTATTACCTTAGTAGAATTCTAAATGATGCAGAAATTAGGTATCATCCTATAGAAAAATTGTGCTTATGCTTGTATTTCTCTTGTACAAAATTGAAGCAATATATAAAGCCTGTTGATGTGTATGTTTATTCGCATTACGATATTATTAAACATATGCTGTCGAAACCAATTATACATAGTAGAATAGGTAAATGGGCTTTGGCTCTTTCTGAATTCTCTTTGACTTATCAACCATTAAAAGCAATAAAAGGTCAAATAGTGGCTGACTTCATAGTTGACCATTCAGTGGTCGAAAATACAATAAACTTAGTGGAAATACAACCTTGGAAGTTATACTTCGATGGTTCAAGCCATAAAAATGGTGTTGGAGTTGGAGTTTTAATAATTTCACCAACAAAAATACCAACAAGGCATAAGTTTAAAATTGAAGGGACGTGCTCCAATAATGAGGCAGAGTATGAAGCCTTAATAGTAGGACTTGAGATCTTGTTAGAATTGGGGGCAAAACATGTCGAAATCAAAGGAGATTCAGAACTAATTGTGAAACAGTTAACAAAAGAATACAAATGCATCAAAGAGAACTTAATAATGTATTTTGCCATTGCTAACACGTTGTTAAAAAGATTTGATACTGTTCACATAGAACATGTGCCTCGAATAGAAAATCAAGAGGCCAATGATTTGGCACAAGTAGCTTCAGGGTACAAAGTGACAAAAGAAAAGCTATTGGAGCTAATAGAAATAAAGCACAAACTGATTTCGACAGATCCATCCAATGCCCAATTGTCAATGCCAAAACTTGAGGGGGCAGAGATGTTAAATTTGGTGGAAAATTTTCAACTTGTTGAAAAATATGAAGTGGAAATTTATGCCATTGACAATATGTCGAATGATGATTGGCGAAGGCAAATTGTCGAATACTTGGAGAATCCAACAAGAGTGACTGATAGAAAAACCAAGTACAGAGCCTTAAGCTATGTGATTATTGGGAATGAATTGTTTAAAAAGACTCCTGAAGGAGTATTATTGAAATGCCTTTGTGAAAGTGAGGCATATTTAGCAATTTCCAATACTCATAGTGGTACTTGTGGATCTCATCAAGCAGGTCACAAAATGAAGTGGCTTTTATTTCGACAAGGAGTATATTGGCAAACTATGCAGAAAGATTGCATAGGTTTCGCCAAGGGTTGTCAAGAATGTCAAAAACACGCAGGAATACAACATGTGCCTGCAAGTGAATTGCATTCAATAATAAAACCTTGGCCTTTTAGGGGTTGGGCTTTAGTTTTAATTGGTGAAATCAAACCAACTTCGTCGAAGGGTCACCGTTTTATTTTAGTAGGAATAGATTATTTCACCAAGTGGGTGGAAGCTGTTCCCTTAACTAATGTTGATCAGGAAGCTGTGATAAGTTTTATTCAAAACCATATCTTACGTAGGTTTGGAATTCCTGAAACCATTACGACTGACCAAAGCACAGTTTTTATTGGTCGGTCGAAAAATGGTTGACTTTGCTTCTGAAATTGGTTTCAAGTTACTAACTTCGACACCATATTATGCCCAAGCTAATGGTCAAGTGGAGGCTGCCAACAAAATTATTATCAATTTGATCAAGAAACACATTGGGCAAAAGCCTAGGAATTGGCATAAAACGCTTGATCAAGTGTTGTGGGCATGTAGAAATTCTCCCAGAGAATCAATCAACACCACTTCTTATAGACTTACATTTGGACATGACGCAGTCTTACCTGTCGAAATTTGTTTACAATCAGCCAGAATTCAAAGACAGTTTGAAATTCCATTAGATTCTTATTGGAATATGATGTTAAATGAATTGGTTGATTTAGATGAAGAAAGACTACATGCGTTGGATGTTCTTATAAGGCAAAAAGAAAGAGTGGCTAAAGCCTACAATAAATAGGTTAAGCTAAAAACATTTGCCTTAGGAGATCTAGTGTGGAAAGTTATATTACCCATGGATAAAAAAAAAAGAGTCTTGGGTAAATGGTCACCAAATTGGGAAGGACCATTTCGCATTCTACAAGTGTATACTAATGGTGCCTATGAAGTCAAAGAACTTGGCGCTGATGGTCAAATTTTGCAAATAAATGGCAAGTACTTAAAGAAATATAAGCCAATATTGCAAGAAGTTAAAATAACGCGTGATTAAAATGAGCAAATTACGAATTTGGTAAGCAAAAAATTTTAATTGCCAACAAAGGCTATTGTTAATTTACAATACTTGGAATTGGAAGTTAAAATTACAAAGTGCCAATACGAGGAAAAGTGGAATCGCAAATTACAAAACGAGTTTGTTTTTCAAGTCTTCGAACAGAGCCTTAGCTTGCTCCAATATCGTTTTGATAAAGTTTTCCTCTTCAACCAACTGGTTGACCCTGGTTTCATGTGCGTCGAATTTTTCCAAGAGGCCAAGGCAGTGGGTTGCTTCTTGATTAACTTCAGCCTCTAACATTTCTGAAGTTTTCATACCCCTCAAGACCGAAGATTTCTTCTTCTCTGCTGCTCTGATCAGTGACTCCAACCTGTCAATCTCTTTTTGGTAACTAGCAATTTTAGCATCATATCCCTCTACAACTTTCAAGTCAGTCTTTGCTTTGGTTTGTAGGGAAGAGATTTTGTCTTGTGAAGCTTCAACGGCAATCCATGTTTTTAGTTTCATGGCACTCTCCTGCTCTTTGAGCGAAGTATGTTTCTTTTTCTTTTCAAGATCCTTAGTGATTTGTTCCAGAAGAGGTTCAAAAGAAACAAGAAATCCAATGAGAGAGGTGTTAGCCATTGAGTTGTTGAGTTTGTGCAGCAGGTCTTTGATTTTAAAGGCAACCATATGGTCCTCTTCGATTGCTTGAAACAAGTCCACCTCAAGGACTCTAGTGCGAAGTTCTTGCAACAGGTTCACTTTAGAGCTTTCAGAGCGCTCTCCCACAGAAGTGGTCGAAGAAATGGATTTCTTTTCACTTGAGGTTTTAGTTTTTAGCAGCAATTGTAGAGCCTCAATGGGTTTTTTACTCTTGAATTCCTTCCATTCTTCTTCACTCATGGTAATGCCAGTTGAGAGGTTGAGGCCAGTTGAGCAATCTTCCTTAGTGGGGGATTCGTCGACGTGTTCTGGGGTATCATCATTGTTATTATCCTCATTGGATTTTTCAATCTCTTTGTCATTTTCTGCCTCTTCAATGTTTTCCTCTGGTTCTGTTTCTTTTTCTTCGATTTGTTGTTGAGGTTGATTTGGATCATTAACGAGCGGCTGATTCATAATAACGTCGTCTTCAGTTGCTTGAACTTGGTTAGATTTTTCGACCAAAAGATCATCACCTTCTGGATTTTGATTCTGGTTGGCATTTTCGACCAATTCTTCGTTTTTCTCTTGTGGCTGGTCTTGGACCTGAATCTCAATCACTGCTAGATCAGTTCCTCCACGCCCTTGGTCTTCGACCTCTGTCGGTTCTTGCTGTAGAGGGAGATCATCAAGAGTCATTGGAGTACTTTCATCTGCTATGCCAATGAGGTTACTCTCTTCAAACGTTGCTTCGACCAATGGATCATTAGCTGGTGCAGAGATGGTGGGGGTCGAAGTTGGTGTTGTTTGTTTGGTGGAGATTGTGGCAGGTTGATCTTGAAGGTCCTGGGCAAAATGTATAAAGAGTTATGTACTTTGTTAACTCAAATTGTTGAATAGAAGTGAGTAGAAGGTACGTCAGTTACCTTTGAAGTGTCTCCTTCGACACGTGAATGCGCGCTAGCAGGCTTTGGGATCTTTCTTTTCTTCCTAAGTTTCTTTGGAGCTTTTTCTTGCGGCGCATCATCCTTCCCCGTTTGTTTTTCGATAGTTTCTGTTGGAGGAGATTTGGAGACAACTTTCAAAAGTCCTTGGTGGGCTTTCATTAGACTGAAAGAATTCAATGCATTTTGTTAGTAAGAGAGCATAGAAGTATACAAGTATTGAAAGGAAGCAAAAAAGAGTGTTTGAACGTTTCAACCTCTGAATTGTCGCTTACAACCATCTGTTTAGTTTTCTTCCTCTTGGAGGAGTAGCAGTAGCTGAGCTGGTTGATCTCTTCTTGCTCTAAAAGATGGGAAATTTGATAAGCGTTGAGTCTAGTAATTCAATTTAAAGAGGAATAATGAAATGTTTACCTCTTGTTTCTTTGATTGCGGTGGTTTCTCATTCGACAAAGTGTTTGTGTGTTTCTTTGAAACCTTCTTGGTTGTTGTAGTTGTTGTTTCTTCTGATGGAGTAGGTGACAAGGGGATAGCTGCAGACATTTGACAAGTATGTTAGTAGTTTTTTTTACATGAAAAGAAATATTTTGCTCTAAGAGTCTTTGTATCACCTTCTGCGGTGGCGGATAAAACTCAGACATGTTGAATGTCGAGATGGAGATGTCTATCAAAGGTATCTATGTCACATTTTGTTGGAACTACTTTCTCAGCTGTTTTAGTTGTTAAAAAGTTTTTAAGAGCTGAAAACCCACCACATATAAACCATGGTGGAAGTGGTGAGTGAAAAGATAAAGCCAATTTACTGGTGGGCAAACTCGGAAATTTAAGTTTATTATGCGCCAAAGCGAAATCATATCTGTTGGTCACATATGGTGGAAACACCATAGTTGGAATTTTTTCGACAAGTTTTTCTTTTAAAACGTTTGTAGCTTGAGAAATAGTTCGATTAAGATGCGTTGGGTCATAGACAACTTCAAAGTATTTTTGAAAAGCTCGAATTTCCTGTATGTGCATACCTGGTGTCTTGGTCTTCTTTTTCTGCGGAAGAGGAAAAGCAGAGATTAGATTTGTCAGCAGCGTGGCTTCTTCAACAGCAGATAGTTTACTCATAAAGTAATCTCTCCACTACTCAGAAAAGGTTTTGGTGCAAGTAAATACATGCACAAACTTAATAGGTGCAAAGATAAAAGGTTTTTTGGCGAAGTTGTTGAGGCATTTACGCCATTCCCTCTCGTTCTTGGGCATCATCATTTCTGTTCTAGACTTAAAGAAAGGACTTGGTCGAATCTGGCATAATCCGAATTGTCGAGCGACAAGACTTGGGTGGTATGCATATACTCCAAACAAAGCAGCAGCCTTCCCAGGTGAAATTCTTGCAGAAATCAGTTTTGGAGTTAAGAAAGCGCCCCAAATTTGGTTACTCTCTTCTTCTTCGACCAACGAGGTTGCAGGAAAATCCCTAGTGAACCAAGCAGGCCCAATAGTCCTTTGGGCAAAGGGAGCCATTGTGTGGGTGAAAGTGTTACAGTCTAAGACATTAATAATGCTAAAATGAACAAATCTTCATCAGAAACTCCAATTTGCCTAGGCTTCAAAAGTGCAAGCCTTATCCCTTCGATGGTTCTCTGATCAACAGTTTCAGTATAATCATTTGGGATATACATCTGAAGTTTCGACTCAAAAGTGGCAATGAGCCACAGTTGGAACAACCAAATTGGTCCTGAGACCAGAAGTGTACCATCAGGTTTGAGAGTCTTCAGTTCATAGGCTCCTAGTTGCAAACTTTCATAGAGCGACCCCAAAAGGAGTTGCCCAAGGTTTACCTCTCGACGCTCATGTAGTTGGATGGCCAAGGGAATGAACATTTTAGCCACTTGGAGCGAAGAGGAGCAGAAGACATAGAACGAAAGCCAGAAAGTGAGGAAGGCGATAGACTCAGTATCAGAAACTTCGTCATTATCTGTGATATGGTGTTCTTCGATATAGCTGCCACACTTCAAGTGCAGACTGTTGGTGGTGAGTTCCCAGAAATGCAGAGATGCAAGGAGCATGGGGCTTTGGTATCTAGGGCCATATTTCGACAGTTGGATAAGGTCAAAGATCCCCTGTTCTTTCCAAATATTTCCCCTTTTGGATTTCACTTTGTTGAGCCAATTGAGGTAAGGTGGGTGATTTTTGTCGACGGGAGGTGATGACCTAAAGACCCTACTTGGGCTATTCATGAAATTCATGACCCAAGGCCCATTTTGGAAAATTTTAGGGTTATATTGGTGATAGCTTGGGAAAACCTCCTTAACTTCAGGTGTGTCATTGCAAGCAAATGGAACAGGCCCTAAAAATGCGTACTTTAAAGGCTCAGGGAAAGGGATTAGTACCTGAGATTGGAGGATTTTTACTTCCTCATCTGTTAGAGCAGGCTCTGCGACGGGTTGTTGCTTGTCAGTGATTGGTGCGCGAGTTTGAGACGAAGTTGCCACTGACGTGAAAGGAAGGTGTTGATGAAGGTCTAGTTTTCTGGGTTTAGTCAGCACAAGTGTTCTCGCGAAGAAGGAAAAAAAGGGTTACAAAGGTTTCAAAAAGAGTGAAATAAAGGAGAAGCGATGGTTTTTATAGCTGTTTGAAATGCAAAGGCTGAAAACTCTTGAGTTTCCCTCTTAATGGAGCAGTTACTCGCAATGAGTAGTGAGGAGTTTCAGGGTGAAACGTGGCCCACTAACTTTACAACGGAGGCGCCAAAAGCTGTTTTTTCACTGAAACGTCGTATCACTCTGCAACGTGATGCAAGTGACGTCATCAGAGCAGTTGAAAAGGGTTTTCAAAAATGCTCTTTTTCTGCCATTCACATAGTCCTTGTCGAAAAAGACATTTTTGGGGGGCAATTTGTTAGCCTGTAATTTCGACAGGCTAAATTAAATGCAGTCAACGCGGTTTGACTTTGGTTTTCTTAGAAGAATGTGTTGGTTTTAACACAGAAGAGTTGTGTCAGAAGGCAAATTCGACAAAGCTTCAGACTTAACTAGATTTGAAGGGTGATATTTCGACGAGAAGAAAATTGAATTCAATAGCAAGTCAAAATCAAGTGCTCACTGTCGAAGTTCTGGCAGTTACCATAGTCGAAGGCTGAAGTAGTTTTCTTTTTTGAATTCTCTGTATAGTTAGTTAGTTTTAGCGTTTTCCCTCCTTGTATAAATAGTAGTTTCTCATAGGAAAAACGAGTCACAAATTCATTACAGAATTCTCACGCTCTAACTTCCAACACATTACAGAGAAAACGAGCCAAGAGAAGAATGTATGATCTATGCACCAACCCTCTTTACAATTAATGCAATTTTAATTTGTTTTCTTCTTTGCTTTTCTGTAATTTTTTCTTTGTTTTATTCTCCCTCATTGAGGAAACTCGACGGTTTCGCGCGAGATCGACAGTTATCTTCTTCTTTTTACTTTTAAACTGCAAGAATACGTACAATTCTGGGAAAAACTTTAACACAAATGGTCTTAGGATTTACTAGTTGATCTTGCAAACAGAAGCAATTTCAAACTAGTGGTGTTTACCAAAATCCAAGGTAAACACCACCGCAGACAGAAACTCAACCTTCATCTCTGACTGGTGCATCTATGCACATCAAAATAAAACCCATGGGAGGGGGCACCACAAGAGGAGAGCATGTCTCTGTACAGGAGAAGGGATCGAGACATTTAATCATCAAATTGCTCTGAACGAAAGCTTGGATCTGGTTGTTGTCGTGCAAAGAAGAGACTGAAACAAAATGCTATTGTTAGAGAAGATTGCAGCATCGTTTTGAGCACGCCAAATGTTATGCAGAATTGTTCCAAAGGTAATAACCCAGTTGGAATTCTGCATGTGCTTCTTTCTGTGTAAGTTCATCTCTAACCACGAATTCCAATTGTTGTTGCTGAAGAAATTTCCATGGCGAGGTTCCTACAAACAATTTCTAAGAAGATTGATGTGATTACAGTCGCAAAAAGTGGGAAACAGAACTTCCTCTGACCCGCCACAAATGGGACACAGATTATCATCAAAAAGGTGCCGACGAACTCGTTCCAAGTTGGTGAGCAAAACACCGTGCAGAGCCTTCTAGAGGAATGATCTAACCCTCTCTGGACCAGGCCATTTCCAGACCAGATCAAAATTGCTAGTAGAAGAAGATTGATTGCAAAGCTTCACTGCAAGTCTAAAATTAAATCAAATCCGTTCACAATCAGATAAAATATGCATCAGCTAGCATTATTAGATCGCGGAGGGAGTAACATTTTTTATTGAAGTTCATTTTGCCGTAAAAAAATTATTTATCATTTGACCCCCGCATAACAAATTAGCTAGCTCCGTCGGTGCTCACATCCACACGACACATGTTTCACCACTAGATGCATTTTATATATGTCTATTTTAACTAAATTTTAAAGAAATCAAATTATTATAGTGGGCTTGTGAAAAATCTTGCTCCTGTGCCAAAGTGTACTCTGACTCACAAGAATTAATTCATTAGAAAGGGAATCAGGCAAAGTTAGTAGCAGGGCACTCCCACTAAATAATAGATCTTTCATTTCAGATTGATCAAAAGCATAACTTTAAAAGAAGGGGCTAAGATACTTATCCCCATACTCTTCCTAATGCAATTTGTCTTAATCATCACTCTTGGTGGGGTTTATTTATTTATAAGGAAGGCCACTTCATGCATTTGAGAGCATCACTAACCAACTAGAAGTAGAAGTAGAACACAAAAGGATGGAAAAAATATGTGTTGGTGATTTTGGGAAGAAAATAAGTAAGGCAAAGCCTTATTTGTTAACTGTGGGATTGCAATTTGGGTTCGCAGGAGCATTAATCATCTCCATGGCCACTTTCAACCATGGAATGAATCGTTTTGTGTTTATTGTTTATCGCAACATCATTGCTGCTATTGCCCTCGCTCCTTTTGCATTGATTTTCGAAAGGTTTACTATACTACCATTCTGTTTTTATTAAAATGTCACGTTATTATTATATATATGTTACTTCATAAAATATTTTTGTTATATATAATTACATGTTTGTGTAAAATACTTTTACACAGTCACTTTCAACAAAAAAAAATATTAATTGACTTTTTTCTTTTGAGTAGATAATGTTTAAGCTATGTGCGAGTTTAAAGATGGAATTTAATTTTTCCAATATTTAACTAACTAATTTTCTTATAATTATGCAGGAAAATTAGGCCAAAGATGACGATCTCTGTCTTCTTACGGATAATAGCGCTTGGATTTTTGGAGTAATTATCTTAAGCCTATATATATATAATTAAAAATGATATTAATATTAATATCTAATTAGCTCATCATCATTGTCGTACACCCCCTCATCTTTAAAGAAGAGATTTGAGAGTTAGAAGCTAAAATAGGAAACAAGATACACCATGTTTAATACATAATGAGAGTTTGAGAGTTAATCAGCATTCAAGAGAACGAAGTGACTGCCAATCCAACAACACCTAGAACAAGTACAAAGAAAACACCTAGAGAAGCACTTAAGTCACATATAGAATGCTTGATGAGAGACGTGGATTCTCTCCTATGAGAAATCCCTAATGTGAGATCAAAGTCGACGTCGGAAAAAAAGGAAATTGGACCCTATCTATATCGCATATGATTATAGGGTTCTAGTTAGGATGTCTTCTTCCTCTATAGTGATGTTATTTCATTTTGCCTAAACAAATATGACTAGAGTTCCAAATTTATGTCAGATAAATTTTTTGGGCAAAGACAAAAGGCAATAGTATAAAAAGGAAGAAAATGATCAATTTTTAACTAAATGCATGCATCATCCGACAATCTTATTTGAGGGAATCTTAATCCAAAAAAAGAGAGCAATTAACGTAGGAATGCACATGAACATGGGAAAACTAAAGAAATAAAGTTGAGGGAGAATTTATTCTCAACCTATTTAAATACCTTATGTGTATTGGCATGCTTAAAGAAATTTCAAAAATCCTCTCTAACAAGTATGTTATAAATGTTTTAAATATAAAATATACTAGTTTAAATATGATTGTGTCTAGTTTAATATTTTATGCAACTAATAATGAAACCTCTCTAATAAGAAAAAAATCTTTTAGTACCCCTTCATTAAAAAGAGCTTGTCAATATAATGAATAAATATACGATTAATTTAACTGAAAATAAATACTTTTTTGAAAACTATAAATAAATATTTATAGCTTGATCCTCTTTTGAATTTCTTACTAATCAACAATATATTTACTATTAAAAAACTGAAGTTTAGACATCATGTCAAATTAATTATATACAAGTAATTATATATATATATATATATATATATATTATCATAATTTATTTTCATAATCTCAAGTTGTATGATCTATAAACTTTTCATATATAAGATCTTAAATACTTTTATATCTTTACTATACTTAATTTTTATTTGTAAAAGTAAAAGGAAAGATATGTAATGCAAAATTACTTGCTACAAATTCAAATCTTCAACCCTCAGGGGTTGACCTAGAGTTTGACAAAATTTGTATCCAATAGGTTGATGAATTAAATCTCCACTAGTCTCACTAGGGTGAGATAAATCTAATTTTCGCTCAAAGAGCTCGAAGATTTGCTCTATCTTCGATTGAGGCGTCATCCCTTCAATCAAAAGTTTTCTCACCAAAATATAAAGAGTTTAATTGATAGACACTGTAATTTTTTTTACACTCACAACTAATAATAATCTATAGTATGAGTTACGTATTAGATAGTTATTAATTGACTTATTTCTTATTAATGACATGCCAACATCAAAAACTTTCGGCACAAACTTTTCTCCTTTCTGAAGTTTTGTTAAAGCTAATATTTCCGACGTGATATTTGCTTTCAGGCCAGTGCTTGACCAAGGATTCACTTTCTTAGGATTGCAATATACCTCGGCTTCATTTGCATCCGCTATAATGAATGCTGTGCCTTCTGTCACCTTTGTGTTAGCCGTAATTTTCAGGTAAAGCTGGCAAGCTTTCAGTTCATGTTGATGATAGTGATTTATACAAATCATGATGCTCTTTATTCTTTCTCTCAAGTTAAGTTGCGTTGCGTGTAATGCAAAACAGGATAGAGAGTGTAAATATTAAGGAGATACGGAGCATAGCGAAGGTGATTGGGACATTGGTAACTTTTGCTGGTGCTTTGTTAATGACACTTTACAAAGGTCCTTTAATCCACCTTTTTTATTCTCCAAACACAACACAACAAGCTGGAGCCCACTCCCCTGAAAGTCTCAAACATTGGCTCTCTGGAACGCTATTTCTACTCATGGGTTGTGTTGCTTGGTCATCTTTCTTCATTTTACAGGCAATTAATTAACTTTTTTATTTTTTTATAATAAGTTATTCATTTCAATTTTGATACGTATATGTGTGTGTAACAAAAGATGTGATTTGCATGCAGTCCCAAACGTTGAAAAAGTATCCGGCAGAAATGTCCCTTTCCTCCTTAATATGTTTGATGGGTGCTCTGCAAACTAGTGTGGTGGCGCTCGTGGCAGAGCGTCACGCTGGGGCAGGGGTGTGGGCCATCGGTTGGGACTTTAGGCTCTTTGGTCCTCTCTACACGGTATGTATTCCGTTACAAGGCAATGAAGTAAATAAGAAGAGCGATGTTATTTCTAATGAAAGCTCATTTCGTGGAACTCCACAACAGTTGTTTTTACGTCTTTATTATAGATAAAAAAAAAGCACACATCATGGAGAGATTAGAAAAACAGGGAAGCATCACAATAGCACAAACTAACCCACTAGGTCATCTCGTGGTGTTGACCACGAAATTCTTTTCGTGAGATCTAGCATTATCCAAATAAGAGAAATTATTTGATAAAAAAAGAGGAAAATTAACGCTCAAAGTTGTTAGATCTTTAGTATTTTAAAATTATAGATTTTTTTCAATCTTTGTCAAAAAAAAGATTTTTTTCACTTTTAGTCCTACTTTTCCAAAGTCATGTCAAATGCAATTACATGATATGATATGATAAGATTTACTTTTAATTAAATTATAACATTTTGTTTTCAATCAAATTTATAATTACAGGGAGTAATTACCTCAGGAATAACATATTACGTACAAGGGTTGGTATTGCAAAGGAAAGGCCCAGTATTTTTAACAGCGTTTAATCCACTTTGCATGATCATCACTTCTGCTTTGGGCGCTTTCCTTTTCGCAGAGCAACTTCACCTGGGAAGGTATTAATTTCATTTTAACCAGACCTTAATTATATCTGAATCGTGCTCTCTCTCTATATCTTAATTTGTTGTTCTGATCAGTATCATTGGAGCGATGATAATAGCAATGGGACTATATTCTGTGGTGTGGGGTAAAGGCAAAGACAATTCGGAAACCACGCCACCATCTGCTGCAATAAAGCAAATAGAGGCACAAAACCTCCCAATTACTTCACCTGAGAAGCTCTAACAATAATCGCCAAAGGAATTTACAAAGGGATAATAGTATCACTTTGCTGCTATGGGCAGTATCCATGTCTACTAATTATATTATATATGTTCATAAAGAAAGTTTTAATGGAAGATATATATGCTTCTGTGTATTATCATTTTGGTAAATCATCCTTAAACTCTGAACAAGGATTGTTAGTAGATCATTCTTATTTAATATGACTATTAAAATAATCATAGTTAATTAACTAGTAATATTTATAGCAATAACAAGGAGCTAAATACTTTCAAACCCCAACCATGCATAGATGGTGGTCCATATATATACGGCACGAGAAGTAGAGAACTAATAACAAGTGAAAAAAGAATGGGAACTAATTTGCTAAACAATCCTAACCTGCAACTGCAAGAGATCCAACCAAACCCTGCACATTTCCATGCATATTAGTGCCCGATACAGTTTCGCAGTAACACGACTCTGTATTTTCAAATTTCTGCAATATGTTCATTCTCATTGCCCTATCACCTATGTACTCAATTCGTATTTAGCTTCTCAGTTAAATACTACTCTCGGTGTATTTTATTATGCTTATAAAAACACAAAAATAGGCAAACAATGAACCTAAAATAGCTCAAAATAGTTTGAGTATTAGTTCGATAATTAACGTTGAATTCAATTTATAAACCAAATAGGTTAACTCAAAACAGAAACTACATTCAGCTAATATTAGACTCAATCCCCAGTAGGTAGCTCAGTTGGCGAGCTAAAGGATACTGAAGGAGTGCACCAAAAGAGTGCAAGAAGGAGGTCCCGGGTTCAATCCTCAGAAACTAACATTTCCCCCACCCCCACTAACATTGCGCTATCAAATATATATATATATATATATATATATATATATATATATATATATATATATATATATATATATATATATAACCAACAGTTCAAAGTTAATATCTACATTCCTACTTCCACCATCTGGCTCTGATACCAAGAGGGGGTCGGAACCAGGAGAGGGGGATTAAATTAAAGAGACAGAGGGGAAGTAGGTAGCATACGGAATGCAACAAATAAATAAATTAAAGACAGATAAAACTCACGAGATAGATTAGGAGGTAAAACCTTCCATGTACTATCTATGAGTTACTTTGATTGATTGAGATAGTTAAGAACTATCTATGAGTTACAAGATTGAAGATTGAAGAAGAGAAGAAGAAGATTACAAGTGCTCTGGCTTCTCACTAGAACTAGGGAGAGAAGTAGAGAATTGTGTGTCGAAGTGTGTCCCTAACACAAGCCTAAGACATGATTAAATAGATTGAAAATTGAATAGTAACCGGTTACTAAACCGGCACTGTGCACTAAGTGACCTGCACTGTAGAGGATCCAAGAGTATCTGACTTGAACTGTGCAGCAGCAGGGATAAGTACACGTGGTCTGAGCAAAAAGGAGTCTTGGATTCCAAAATGCCAGAAGATAGTGGGAGACAGGGGGTCCCCATGGATTGACCACTTCGTTTTGTGGGAAAGCAAGAATCTTTGACTAAGAAGACAAAGTAGTGGGTGGGACGTCCACTAAGTCTTGCAATGATGAACCTTAACGTATTCCTGCAAACAGAGAAACAACAGTGCTTGTCGAAAAACAACAGAGCTAGTCGAAAAACAACAGAGCTTGTCGAAAGACAACAGAGCATGTCGAAAGGTTAGATTTGGAATTTGAACAGTTTTTCATGTCCATAAGGACACTACAATCACCATGTTCAAGGGTGGTTCAACAGAGCTTGTCGAAAGACAACAGAGCTTGTCGAAAGTTTTAGATTCGAAATTTGAACAGTTTTTCATGTCCATAAGGACACTACAATCACCATGTTCAAGGGTGGTTCAACAGAGCTTGTCGAAAGACAGCAGAGCTTGTTGAAAGGTTTAGATTTGAAAATTGAACAGTTTTTCATGTCCATAAGGACACTACAATCACCATGTCCAGGGTGGTTTAAGCAGTTTTTCCCACAAAGAGTGGTACAATTATCATGCTTAAGGATAATTTTGAGAATAAAATTGAAGCTTTCAAGAGGATCAAAAAGAGATCACCAAGAAAGGAATTTTGTAAAATAAGATTATGATTAAAAATCCCAAGGGGATCAGCAAAGATTATCAGAATAATAATCAAAGCCATCTTCCTCAGAGAAATCTTTTGGAGAGGAGGAAGAAGATGAGACAAGAATCTGTTTCATCTTATTGTCCTTTTTTGAAGATGAAGGGACATCCTTGGCCTCAGATTGGTTTTGAAGAAGTTTCATGACATTCTGAAGTTTTTCCAGAATATCATCTTCAGAGGTAGAAGCTGCAAGAGCTGCAGAAATTCTAGCCTTTTGATTTAAAAATTTACAAGTTTCTGGGTCAGCAACTTGCAAAGCTTTTGGGTTGGTTTTAAACCAATTGGTCACACCCGCAGGAGATGCAGCAGAGGCATCAAAACGAGGCCACCATTTGACAGACCCTTGTTTGTAAAAAGACAACAAAGTCTTTGGGTGATGAAAATGCCCAGTTTTATATTGCCATGAAAAAATCCATGATAATGAAAAAATGGCATAAAAATTTAAAGTGATTGGATAATTGGTAAGATCTTTGTTGAATCTTTTTGAAAACATTTGAAATCCTTCTTGGACTTCAGTGGGAAAGATTTCTGGGCAAGGGCCAAAGAAATCCCACCATTGAAGGAACCAATTAGGGAAGGAATACTTGGTTTTCTTTTTGAAATAGATCAACCAAGAATGTTTAAAAATTTTGTTTTGTAAGCCTAGGATAACATAATCCCAAGCTTTGATATAATCCCAATAATTATAACCCATAGGGTCAAAGAGCTGGGAAAATTTCTTTGTGTTGTTTGGATTTGAGCCAAATGCTGAGGGTGTCAGAACATTTAGAATTTGAAGGGTTGAATGGGTGATGACAGCATCATCCTTAGGATCCCTATAATGTTTGAGGGATATTGACTCAGTATCTATGAGAATAAACTCATAAAATTTCTGGGTTTTATTTGGAGTAAGAGGTAAGAAATGGGATTGAGGTGGAAAGATCTTTGGAGGGATTTTGTTGGGATTTTCATCCCAGAATTCTGGTTCAATATGAGCCACAAAGAAATAGCTTTCCTTTGGGACATACTGGGTTTGAGCAGGGGTAATTGGGTTGGTTCTAATAACCAATTTTGACTGGTTTTGGGCAGAGGTAACCTGGGTTTTTGGGTTAATCTGCAATTGTTGGGATTTTTGGGTTTGAATGGCTAGGTCCAAGGTAGGGAGGTCTTGGTCACTATCCTCAGCAATACTAGCCCAAGTTCTGGAGGGAAGATTGGTTAACCCTTGTTCCTGGAAAGTCAGGAGGGTTTGGATTGGAAAGGCATAGTCAGACTTTGCCTGTTTGATTTGGTTTTGGGTATTCTGAGAGGAATGCCCAGATTGGTTTCCAGATTGGTTTAGGGTGGAAGGCCCTGTAGAGATTATTGGATTTTTACCTTTTCCTCTTCCTCTTCCTCTCGAGGAGGAAGCCCTGGTGGACATCTTGATTGAAGCCCTGAGAGTCAAAGATGATTCAGTTAGTAAAATTCTGATTATAATCTCTATATAATCGTAATGGAATAAAATGTCTAAAATTTCTACCATTTGGTTTCTAGACATAAAAAGATTAATTAGAAAGATTGGTATAATGGAAACAAGAGGGTTTCGACCATAGTCGAAATTACCAAGGGGTGGGGTTCCCCAAATTTGCGTAATATATGGCCATAAGAGGTGTTCGACCATGGTCGAAATTACCAGGGGGTAAGGCCACAAAGATATAGCGTGATTAACCATATCGTCAATTGATTCCTCCTGGGTTTTTGCTTTGATGCTAATACCAGAATTGAAATTGGTTTTGGAGCAAATTTTTTGAGTTTTATTGAAAGATTTGCTCGGATGATAAAACATAAAGGGTTGCCCCAGATAATAAGCATTAATACCAAACTCATTGACATGAAAAGAAACAAGTAGAGCTGGGGATTCCCAGATGACTCTATTTTCAAGGTTGGTAATAATGGATGAAATGGAGATATTGAATCTGCAAATGGAGGAAGCTAGGTTAATAAGCCTAGATTCAGGTTTATCAAAATAATAACCTAACCAATTGTAGATTCTGGATTTAATCTTAGGTTTGAGCTCAAGGTTCTTAAGCTCAGATAAAATCCTGTTGTACCTATGAGGTTTTTCATCTCTGCAGATGAGCTTAATTTTTCTTTTGGTACTAGGATCGATATTGAAAGTACTGAGTTTTCTAATAACCCAGCAGCTCTTGGTTTTGTGACCTGTTCTACTGCAAACAGAGCAGGTAACCTGCTTACTAGGTCTATTATGTATCTTCTTAGCAGGTTGGTTGATGGGAGAAACCTCAGGTTTTCTTTTATTGCAAGTGCAACAAATTTCTGTGATTTGAGATTTATCCTTGGGTTTTTTGTCCTTTTTCCTAATGTAGGGTTTTGGTATATAACCAGGTTTGGGTTGGTTAGGACATTTTCTGGCAATATGGCCAAAATTGTCACATTTGAAGCAGATAACCTTTCTTTCATCAAAAGGAACTTTGGTTATCGTGTTTATAGAGCCATTGGTTTTAGGATTAAGAGCCATACCTTTAAGAAGGTTTAATTGCTCATTGACCCTAGCTAAGAGTTCTTCATAATAGGTTTGCTGAGGAACTGGTTTGGTAATAGGTTTTTCTATCTGGGCAGGGATACCTAAAACCTTCCTAGTTTGTTCTAAGACATCATTGGGATGTTTAGAGGGGACAACAGGGACATCCTGTTTCCTATCAGATAAAATGGATTGAAAAGGATAATTGATACCTTCCCTAAAAGCATAATCTTTAAACCATTTAAAGAAAGGGATATTATGTTTGGTCTTTCTGAGAAATTCATAGAATTTCTCTTGGATTGCTTTACGTTTGTGTCCCTGATACTGAGAAAAGAACCAATTCCTATGAGGAGACCATTCCTCAGAATAAAATTCTTTTCTAAGGGATTCCTTATCCATGATGAATTTAGACTTCATCATAAGGATTATTAAGGGAGGAATTGGTTGGAGATTGAATAGACCTAAGGTCTTCCTCCTCTTTCTGATAGGAGGTTTTTACAGGGGTTGTGGTTTCAAAACCCTGCAAATGGATAGTGGAACCATCATGGGAGGCTCCTATCTGAGGTTTGGAGGACTCTCTAGCTACAGAGAAGGATCTTCTAGAGAAAGATCCTCTGGACATAGCCGTTCTGAAGTCTTCTTCAGATCTGAGGGACCTAGGGATAGTGAAGGAGTTGCTTCTGTTAAAAACAAGATCAACTCTTCCAGATTGATGCTGAATAACATCCTGGAATTCTGGTGTTATCCTAGGTGCTGTAGGGGCAGCTTTATCTAGGGTCCAGGTTTCAGGAAGTGTAATATCACTCCATTGTATGGTTTTAGGTACCATAATATTGGCCTTAGATTGGTCAGTAAGAAACAAAGTTGTTTCTCCTGATTTGTGGCATTTGGTTTTAAGGAAATTGGACCTGATAGAGTTCATTACTTTGTAATGAATTCTGTATATCAGAGTGATAGGGACAGATCCTTCCTTCATGTCATAGCCGTGACACTTGACATTAAGATAAAGAACATCAAGGATGTTCTTATCATCCAGACTGACAGTTAAATCTGGGAAGCAATTGAAAAAGATTGGCCCATGAATAAGGCTAGTTTCAACAGTTCCTAATAAGGAGTCGTGAAACTGATTATGGCGAGCATCTCTCAAACAGAGCAAAACTGCCACGTTAAGAGATTCTCTGGTAAGAGGCTTCATGCCTACCTGAACACTTCCAATGTGTAGGTAGTTGAAGTTCTTAGCCTTATGATCTTTCATACTCTTTTCAGAGAGAAGATGAAATTCTTCATCATCTTTGCGGAGTATGATTTTCTGTTCAACTGTTCTGACAATAAAATCAGTTTTTGAAAAGAAAGATTTTTGATTTTGATAAAGATCTTTATGAGATATTTTTGGAATATCCCAATTATCAAGATCTTGATTGATATCTTCAAAACGTATTTCTTCTTTGAAGACTTTGTTTGATAAAGATTGATTGGAAGATGAAGATGAGGATGAGGGGTTGCAAGAGAAACGAGAAGAAAAACTTTTAAACATTTTAATAAAATTCTTCCTCACCCGTAAGCATCATTGCCTTCACTTGGTTTCATTAGAAATATAAATATTAAAATATGAACTAGCAACTACTTTCTAGATTATGCTGGGGATATAAACCTGTTTTGTTTAAAAATCATAACAAGGCCAAGTGCAGGATATTAAAACTTGGATAAAAGAATTATTTTCTAATTTATATCTCAGAGAGAAATCCTTTTACTCAGAAAACAATAAGTAAAGTAAATACTGAAATACATTTAATTTAAACCATTTAAATTATATCTTGAGTTTGATTCAGACAGGCAAGTGATCAATAAACAAACTGTTTTCTGTTTTACTTTCTTTTAAACACCAAGATGTTTCCAGAATACAACATCTCTCTGGGCGGCAAGGTAGCTGCTCTATCACTCGCGAGTCTTACGCATTCGTTATGCCGTTCGTCGTTAGCGAGATTTCCAAGTATTCTTTCAAAATCCTATAATGTCAAAAGTAAGTAGAACATGGTTTTGAAAATGTTATAGATGTTCTTGATCAAAAGCAGAGAATACGTTTTCAAAATATAACTCAGGGAAAGTCCAATTTAAACATATGACAACACACTTTAACAAACTGTTTTAAGATCAAAAGTGAATCTTTGTAAAATATAAATACAGATGAATAATTTTCTTATTCAATTACCTTTTATGTTTATGTGTTATAAAATAGTAAGCTGATTGACTATGGGATTTCTCAGACATCTGGTACTGCTCACAACAGACATTGGCCACGTTTGTGAGGCTCCCAGAACATTCTTTGAAAATACACCAGTAAACTGGCCTGAACAAGGCTAGCCATAGTCAAGGAGTATACTAATAGTGTAACACTTAGAAATATTTTAACTTTGAATTAATATCCATAACAGGCACTTATATGATTATGAACAAAATAAGTAACTGCAAAGCATAATCCAGATAAGTAACCAACAGTTCAAAGTTAATATCTACATTCCTACTTCCACCATCTGGCTCTGATACCACAGAAGGTTCCTAAGTCTCTGATATATATATATATATATATCAGAGCCACTTTAAACTTAAGGATGTAAGTATAGGAAAGCTTGTTGGGAAACAAGCTATGTAATCTTACTCTCTAGGCGAACCGTCCCCTATGATCTGACAGAGGAGTCAGTATTGGGAGCAGTACCCTGGGAGTCTGGTATCCCCATGTGGATACGTCCAGAAATGGATATTCCTTATACTTACACCAAGAGTTTTGAGTTGCTCGTACTTCTTTGGGTTTTTTGCGCAAAAACTAGTTATGTTATCTAGTGTTCTCGGCTATGGTCCATTAAACCTCGTTTGTCTGAGGATATGAATTAGACCGTGTATTTAGCCTTGAGGATTTTTATTAAGATAACAAAACTACATCTTTGGTTTAGGAGTTTACTCCTTCTATCCCTTGTTGGTTGATAGTTTAAATGGTTTTCCATTTACAAAGATGACAAAAGAAGTATCAAAAGGTATCTATTTTATTAGATGTTATGTTTAACATTTTTATCTCCAGGCTTAGTTTTTAGAACTAGCTTTTTCACAACACTCTTAGCATCCTTTCCTTATGGAAGTCAGTAACTTTAGCCATCATAATAATAATGTTAAAAATGAGGAGTTAATTGAATTCCCTAACAACTTGGACCAACTTAATAAGTGGACTATTCCCTCTGTACCTTCGAACCAAATATACAAATTTGGTATGTTTGACTTAAAGGCAAGATATGCTATCAAACAGCTTGAGCAGACAGTCCAAATAGTTGGGGATGACCAAATAATAAGACTCCTTAATAAAAAGGACTTGAATTTCTCTAAGGACTATAATTTCATTCATATTGGACTAATCCAAATAGCCCTTAAGCCCCTAACTCTACTTGGACTAAATTCAAGTATCATGGCCTATGTCCGTGATGGCAGATGCAATAATTTTAAGCAATCCCTAGCTGCCCTAATTGAGACAAGTTTGTGCCATGGACCTGTCTACTTCCAGATAGCTCCTAATTTAAACTTATCTTTATCTGATAAAAATTTGTCAGAAGCTCTCCAGTTAAATATTCATACGAATGGGTATGATTATAAGCAAGGTAGTGAGGTCATAGCAATATGCTATAGAGTCTACTACAAAGTTATGAACACGCTTAACCCTAAAGCTAAGCAAATTTCCTTTCCAGGAACAACAACTTTGGTGCAAACAAATTTGCTCACATCAAATGTTGCAACCAATAGGTTGATAAAATGGGAAGAAATCAACTTCCCAGAAACATGGGCTCTTCCTCAGGAAGTAGAACCCAAACCTATCCTCAATAGGAACATAGACCAGATCATTCAGAATACTGAAGGTGACATAGAAATCAGGTTTAATCCTAATAGGATTACTAGAATACCAAGATCCTTGCCTTCTAGGCACTCTGTTAGTGAGTTTTATTCCACTCCAAGTGTTTTAGATAGAACATCTGTGTCTCAAACTAATGAAGAAATTGAGACAGTCCAAAATATTAGGATTAGTAACAACGACGTCCCCCATGGTGTCTATAACACCACAAGTAGGCAATCACCTACCCAGTCAGACATGAGCTTCCATATCAATGATCTTTAGTCCAGGAAGTAGTCTAAGGAAACTCATCAATGATGAGTTCATGGCAGAAAGACATGCCGACTTCAGAAAATGGTATTTCAGTTACTTCTCTGACCCCGAATTAGAAAAGATAAAAAATGATTTTTACAAAAATTTAAATTCTGAGCAAAAATACAAACCTTTTATAGAATGGTTTTTAGCTTATTTTATGGACAGATTAGACTCTGAAGCTAACGTTTTGCAAGAAATTATCTTTGAAACAACAAAAGGAGAAAAAATCTCCTCAGCTTTCCCCCCTAAGAAAAATAACATTGTCCTAGGAGAAAACGTTGAAGCAAGCGCTTTTGCTGGTCTTCAAAAAATAGAAAAAGACCAAATAACTTTAAAAGAGTTAAATTCTGTTATTAAATCCCAGAATTATACAAACATGTTTTTAGTTTGCATAGGAGATCAATTTAGAGTCCTTGAAGAAAAAATTTCTTCCTTAAAAAACCTTTTTGAAAATTATATTTCCCAGCAAAAAATTATTTTGGAAAACCTTTCCTCTCCTATTCCCATCATTAGAGAGGAACCCTTAATTCAACCCCCTATCAAAATAGAAGGCTTTAAGATAGAGGACGATAAGAATGAATTTGTTAGGATATTGGAAGAAAAACTTAAGAGCATGCATCTAAATGTTCTTTCGGAAGCATCCTTATCAGAAGCTTCTGATGAGGAAGTTGATAAGTTAGCAAGAATGTTTGCTAATCAAAGTATTAGTACATCCAATCATAATGAGGAAATAAATCCCATTTATACTCAACGACAAGTTGAGAAATATTACTACAAGAGACCTTCTCCCCAAGATTTACTTTACGAAGAGAATGACTCTTACCAGAATTCGTATTCTGGAAAACAAATCTATGAATGGAACATAGATGGCTTAAATGATAAACAAATCATTGATCTAGTTCATAAAATGATCATGTATTCCACAGTCTGTAAACAGCATGGAAATAATGATAGTTCCATTGCTTCTTTCATAGCAACAGGCTTCATAGGCCAATTAAGAGGGTGGTGGGATCACTATCTCACGGAGGCCCAAAAGAGGGAAATATTGACCCATAAAAAGGAAGTCAAGAGGGAAGATGGTGCTACTAGTAGCACTGGTGAGGAAGACGCTGTTTACTCCCTATGCCTTTCCATTCTTAAAAATTTTGTAGGAACCAATGTCCCTATAGGAGAAAAATTAACTTCCTTATTACAAAACCTTAGGTGCCCTTCATTAACCCATTTTAGATGGTATAAGGATACCTTTCTGTCAAGAGTTTTCCAACTAACAAGACCCAATGATATTCATTGGAAAGCAAAATTTATAGATGGCCTTCCACATCTCTTTGCAGAAAAGGTTAGGCAAACCCTAAGAATCCAAAATGACGGTATTAATATCAACTATGATAACCTAACTTATGGCCAGATAATAAGCTGCTGTATCAATGAAGGCTTAGCCTTATGTAATGATATAAAACTGAGAAATCAGTTGAAAAAGCAAAAATTGACAGAAAAACACCAGCTAGGTGAATTCTGTGAACAGTTTGCTTTTGACCTTGGCAACACGCCAAGCAAGGAAGGAAAAAGGGAAAAGAAATCCTTTGACAAAAGGACAAACAATTTTTATAAAAGCAAAAGGAAAACTTTTAGAAAAATAAAAATCTTTTCAGAGAAAAAAGATAAGATCAAACCCTTCCAAAAGGGGGGAAAGAGAAAGGCCAAAAGGTTAGACATCAAGTGTCACAAGTGTGGCAAAATCGGCCACTATGCTAACCAGTGCTGGACCAAGAAAGCACTTAACAAAATCGAGGATGAACAATTACGTTCACAGCTCGAAAAAGTCTTACTTATTAATTCTGAATCAGAATTAGATGCCAACACAGAATCATCAGATGGGAATTCTGGTATTACCCAAACCTCTAGTGATTCATCACCAAATGACAATAATGATTGTCAATGCAACGAAATCAAT
The DNA here is from genome assembly GCA_963573325.1 of Astragalus glycyphyllos. NCBI lineage: Eukaryota > Viridiplantae > Streptophyta > Magnoliopsida > Fabales > Fabaceae > Astragalus > Astragalus glycyphyllos. The sequence goes on from OY754307.1 coordinate 78,453,195, forward strand.
TACTGGAAATCCATTGTTGATATGAATGGATTAAATGTTCTTTCCGAAGAACAAGATGAAGCTTTAAAAGCATTAGATTCCATTGAAGATGGAAACATAAAAAGAAAGATGATAGAAATTCTTATGAAAGAATATTCTAGGAAAGATTCCAAAAAGGACACCCCTCTAATTATAGAGGCACCCTACCAGATTAGTGAAGTTCTCAATAGGTTCCATGAATCCAACATTAGGGAAAAACCTATTTCCATAAATGATTTAAGGAGAGAAATCAACATTTTGAAAAATGAGATTTCCCAGATAAAAAAGGAAAATATGTTTCTCAGCGAAAGAATTTCTATTTTAGAAAACCCCAATAAAGCTGGAACATCTTCTGGCACTTACCTATCCATTTTAGATAGAGTAACTTCTCAAAAATGGTTTGTAAAAATCACTCTTATTATTGATAGAGACTTTGTTTTAAAAAATACCATTGCTCTTGTGGACAGTGGGGCTGATTTGAACTGTGTCCAGGAGGGAATTATCCCTACAAAGTACTTTTCTAAAACAACCCAGTCACTTACCCAAGCAGGAGGTGACAAGTTAAAAATCAATTTTAAATTACCTAATGCTTACATATGCAACCAAGGTATTTGTATTCCTACCTCCTTCATTTTGGTTAAAAACCTAACCCATAAGGTAATTTTGGGAACTCCTTTTCTCCATCAACTCATGCCCATCACCAGCATCAGCCAGAAGGGCATAACAACCATTTTAGATAATAAAGAGATTGTCTTTGAATTTATTTCTGATCCTCATACTAGGATGATTAACGAAGTTAAAGAGCTTCTAACAAACAAAGAAAAGCATCTATGCTTCTTAAGGGAAGAAATCAATGTTATCAACATTGGTGAACAACTCAGAAAAACTGATGTGAAAAACCAAATAAAGGTTTTAGAAAAACAGCTCATAGCTGAAGTATGCAATGACCTTCCCAATGCCTTCTGGAGTAGAAAGAAACACATAGTTTCTCTCCCTTACATAGATGACTTCAATGAAAGTCAAGTACCTACCAAAGCTAGGCCTGCCCAAATGAGCCAGGAGTATCTTGGCTTATGCAAAAAAGAAATAGACTCCCTAATAGAAAAGGGTCTCATTAGACCTTCCAAGTCATCTTGGAGCTGCACCGCTTTTTATGTTAACAAACATGCTGAGCAAGAACGAGGTGTTCCCAGACTTGTCATCAATTATAAACCTCTCAACAAGGTTTTAAAATGGATTAGGTATCCTATTCCCAATAAAAAGGATTTGCTAGATAGACTGAATGAGGCCTTAATTTTCTCAAAATTCGATATGAAATCTGGATATTGGCAAATCCAGATAAATGAACCTGATAAACATAAAACTGCTTTCACAGTTCCTTTTGGTCATTATGAATGGAATGTAATGCCTTTTGGGCTTAAAAATGCCCCTTCTGAATTTCAGAATATTATGAATGACATATTTAATCCTTATACGGATTACATGATTGTTTACATTGATGATGTTTTAGTTTTTTCAAAGACTATAGAACAACATTTCAAACATCTTAAAAATTTTAAAAATGTTGTTAGAAATAATGGTTTAGTCCTGTCTGCTTCAAAAATGAAGCTTTTTCAAACAAAAGTAAGGTTTTTAGGTCATGAAATTGACCAAGGAAAAATCATTCCTATTAGTAGGAGTATTGACTTTGCTTCTAAATTTCCAGATGAAATTTTAGAGAAAAAACAGTTACAAAGATTTTTGGGAAGTCTGAACTATATCTCAGACTATTACAAAAACCTAGCCCAAGATACAGCCCTTTTATATAACAGGCTTAGGAAAAATGCTAGCCCTTGGACTGAGGCCCACACCAAAGCAGTCCAATATATTAAGCATAGGGTCAAGAGCCTTCCCTGCCTAAATTTGGCCAACCCAAAGTTTTTTAAGATCGTTGAAACTGATGCCTCTAACATAGGATATGGAGGTATCCTCAAACAAGTTGACCCTGGTACTTCCAAAGAAGTATTAGTCAGGTTTACTTCAGGAAAATGGAATCCTACCCAGACCAAATACTCCACAGTCAAGAAAGAAATGCTTTCTATCATCAAATGTATTTCAAAATTCCAAGGAGATTTATTAAACCAAAAATTCCTCCTAAGAATTGATTGCAGCTCTGCTAAGCAAATCATTGAAAAGGATGTTAAAAACCTGGTTTCAAAACAAATCTTTGCTAATTGGCAAGCTCAACTATCTGCTTTTGACTTTGATATAGAGTATATTAAAGGTGAAAATAATTCACTTGCTGATTTTCTAACACGAGAATTTTTGCAGGAAACATGACTAGCCCCTATAGGGGTAGAGGCAGGGGTCCAGGAGGCCGAGGTAGAGGAAGAGGTAGCAGCTTGCTACCCTACCATCAAGAATCTAATGTCCCTCTCTTAGGGGACTGGACGACAATCTACCCTAATAGGGAGAGAAGAATGCAGGCTTTGCCTGCTCCCAAGAAGGAAGAAATTGCTTCCTCTTCAGCTACTAAGTCCAGCTCATATGCTGAGGCCATGGTTAATCCATCCCAAGACCAAGCTCAAGAATACCTTGAGAACCCCATCACTGAGGACATCATGTATATTGATGATGAAGACCTCAACGTATCAAAGGACCCATGGTCTATTAAAACTAGATACCTTGAATCAAGAGGATACCCAGGTCTCTATGGTAAGCCAAGACCTCACTTAGAAATTCTTCTACTGGTTACGGAATCAGTAACTATAACTCATCACCACCAGAACAACAATCCTCAAAGTTTTATAAACTTTAGCAAGTGCCATATTAATAAGGTCCTCCTTCCAAGAGAATGGGGATTAAATCCAAATGGAGAGAAAGCAATCAAAATTGCTGAAAACTCTTACGCTTATTTTAACTACTGGGATTATATCCAGGCTTTTTCCAAAGCTTTTTACTACCAGAATCCAAAAAACAAGCATTCCTGGTTTTTCAGCATTAATCCTGAAATTATCACGAAACCCATACCAAATTGGTTTTATAATTGGTGGCAAAAATTTGGCCCATCTCTGGAAATCCTACCAGAGGAAATAATGAACTCATACAATTCATGGTGTGACAACAGTCCTTCTATTATCAATATAGCTTCAAACAAGCTCATCATAGGACAATGTCCTTGCCTTTTCTTCATTAAATTCCAGGTACCTTGGATCTGGAGATGGACAATTACCATTGACAAAGACAAGTATAACATCCCTTTGCTTAGAAGAAATTTCTTCTACAAATGGTGGAATCGTATGGACCCCGAGGACTTAAAAAGCCTAACCCAAAGGGTTAAAACTTCCATCAACGAAGATAAAAATAATGGGCTTAAAAATGTTAATCTAAGAGATTTATCCATGCCTAACTTAAGGCACTACTTCCAGAAGAAGTACCCTCAAGAAACAGAAGAAGAAATCATGGTCAGAACCCTTGACCACATGAAGGCCCAGTTCTTCAACACCTTCCCAGTAAAGGACATGTCAACGTCCTCACAAGGATCCATGGACCCTAATGACATGGATTGCCTAGCAGGGGAATCTCAAGAGGAAGAAGCCTATCCTGAAGACTTTTGGGATTCAATGATCCAGAACATGACCCAGCACATCAAAGGAAAAGGACAAAAATAATTGTACAAAGCATCTAATAATGATGTCCCCTTCTTTTTTTTTTTTTTTCTCTTTTAGACTTTTCTTTTCTGATGTGACTATGGGGCCCACTCAGCGTACCCGGCATCACTAAAGATGTTTTGTCATTTTCTGTTAACAGGCTACCGGAATAAACAGTAGCCCTTTTACCGGCTTAAATAGTAAGCCTTTTTTAGCCTATATAAGGCACTTCTTTGTTTCATAGGAGGCACGCTCTTCTTTAGCCTCTCTCTCATCTCTCATCTCTGTAACCTCTCTCTCTCATCTCTCATCTCTGTAACCTCTCCCTGTAATATAACTTCTTATCAAATAAAGTTTTAAGATTATAGCTTGGGAGTTCCACTCTTCTATTCTGCTTACTTCCAGGTAATCTTTTATGGTTTTACTTAGCTAAATAAGTGTTGTGAACTGGCCAGTTCTTAAAGACTAGTGCCTCCATAGATAAAAATGTCTTTATTCATTCCGCTGTAAAATGGTATCAAAGCCACTTTAAACTTAAGGATGTAAGTATAGGAAAGCTTGTTGGGAAACAAGCTATGTAATCTTACTCTCTAGGCGAACCATCCCCTATGATCTGACAGAGGAGTCAGTATTGGGAGCAGTACCCTGGGAGTCTGGTATCCCCATGTGGATACGTCCAGAAATGGATATTCCTTATACTTACACCAAGAGTTTATATATATATATATATATATATATATATATTAGACTCAAACTTCTAAAAAATGGACTACAGAAATTATTATGTAGCTATTTTTTCGAGTCTGACTTAGAGTGATAAGAAATTCCTTAGTAATTATTACTAAATGGGCATAATAGTCATTTCCTTGTTAATGAAAAAGTTCGGTGACCACACCAACACTAAATTGTAGTTAGTATGTACTAACTAGTGTTTTCATTATCCACTCATTCACCATACAAACACTAAATTGTGGTTAGTATGTACTAACCATTGGATTATCACCAAAAAATTTAGTAATTGTTACTAAGGAATTATTTAGTATCATAATTCATTGCCTATTTTTTCATTCTTTTCTCTGTTACATTTACACTGCAAAAATACAACAGAGACCTATTTTTCTCATTATTGTAAATAAACTAATTGATCAAAGATGAAGATCCAAAAACATGATTCTTAGCCTCATCCTCAGTAATAATAGTGGATGACACTTGTCATTCTTTTTCTAAGCTCACCCATTGTTTGCTGGTGTTTTTAGCAAACAATCACTAGTTTTATTAGAAGGTTTGTGAGATCAAACTAGAAAAATCTCAAAGCAATTGCCTTTGAATTGCGCGTGGTTTGTGTTTCAGAAAATGTAGAAAAGGGACGATTTGCAAATGATTAACAGAATTGAAAAGAAAAGAAGCAGTAAATGGTGCAGGAATTGTAAAGAACAGACAAATAAATTGCATTGAATCATAAAAGTGGTACACGATCACGCACAGCGATTCTTCCACTCGTTTTTCGCTCTGGCTTGGAAGTTAGAGTTTCAGGAATCGGATTGTGTATTGTGATTTGCGACCCCTGTTTCTTCTCAGAAACAGTTATTTATACAAAGGAAAAGAGGGGGGAAAACTGAACTCAGTAACCGCCTAGCAATTTGAAAATAAGTAACTGCTCCTACTTTCGACCAAAACCGCTCTATCACGCTTCGACCAACTGCTAGTCTTCAGCGCATAACTGCTCTGTTTTCTGTCTGTCGAAAGCCTGTGTCCATTTTCCTCTCTCTTGCTTTTGCTTCCCTGGAAACTTGTCGAGTTTACCTTGAGCATGACCATTTTCTCTGTCGAAATAATTTGGTCTTTGTGAAATAAATATAAGTCAGGCCTTGTTGACCATCTTTAATGAAGCCTGTCGAAATTACAGGCTAACAAATTGCCCCCCAAAAATGTCTTTTTCGACTGAACTTGAGGAGGAAGAAGAGAAAGACATTTTTGAATTCACCATCGAAATAACTTTGCACTTGAGTAAAATAGCTGTATACCTGAGGTCACCACTGTTAAGTGTTGTTTAACGTTACTCCTATATTGGTGTATTATGTGGCCTTCAAAGTTTTACTTCTCAGTAAATGCCTTATCTCACCATTTCCTATAAGGCTTCTCCAATTCTTCCACTTCTTTTGCCTCATAAGTTGCCATCAATAATCCATATTCAAACCTTGAACTTGAACAGCCTGTAATTTCGGCCTTTGACTATGTTTACTGATTCTCTGTTTTAACTTTGAATGGTTCCACCATTTCCCTTTACATTAATAACGCCGTAATTAAAGTGATGCCTCACTTCTCGGAACGCCAAACTCGTAACCAACTGACGCTCTTTCATACTTCTCCTTATAAATAGAAGAGTTTTGTTTCTCATCTTCACCACTCCATGATTTTCTTCTTTTTCCTTTCCCGTTCCAGGATCATTCCCTTTGCTTTGAGTCTTCCGCGTAACCTCATCTCTCATAATTGCAGTGAGGTTGCCTGGAGGTTCAAAGTGATGGTTTTTGATCTCGACTAATTATGGCTTTGCTCCTTTTTTCTTCATGTCACTTGATCTTGCAACTTTCTGAGTTTATGCGGGAGACTCAAAATGGGAGCAGGAAGATTCATCAGGTGTTTTGCTTTGATGATGACTGTCTTCCTTGGGGACATCAATATCTCCTCTCTGAAGGGCTTCCTGAGGTTTACCAAGCAAGGAAACGCCCTGTTGAAAGGCTTACAAGCCTAACGCGCAGACGAAAGAATGACCCCCCGAACGACGGGAAGTGTCAACGTGGTCGAAGAAAACCACCCAAAAGAGAAGTTACTTGGTCGTAAAAGACCAACTGCAATCCAGCGTTTTATTTATGCCTAGTTTATTTACCCTTTCGGCGCTATGTAATTCACAAATGCCTCCTTTGGCACATGTAACTTGGCAACATTATAATGAAATTTCTTCCATTTTATTCTTGAGCAATTTCTTATTCTGTGCTTTCGACAATGTTTTGGCAACTTAAATGCCATGTTTTTACGCTTTCTTTATATTTATTCCAGCGTTATTTTAACTTCGTGCAACGTTGGCTTATACTTTTTCAAGTATTTGCCATTTATACGCAAAATTCTTTCATCAGCGCCGATCTCTTCGACTTCATATGCGCCGTTTGAATAAACTTGTAAAATTTTAAATGGTCCTTCCCAACTTGGGGACCATTTACCAAAGACTCTATCTTTTTTATCCATAGGCAATAGGACCTTCCACACTAGATCACCTGAATTAAAGGCTTTAAACTTAACCTTTTTGTTATAAGTTTTAGCTACCCTCTCTTTCTGTCGAATAAGCGTATCTAAAGCTAATAACCTTTCTTCGTCTAAATCAACCAATTCATCAAGCATCATATTCCAATAATAATCAGAGGGAATCTCCCACTGTCTTTGAATTCTTGTTGATTGTAAACAAATTTCAACAGGCAACACTGCATCGTGTCCAAATGTTAGCCTATAAGGAGTAGTGTTGATAGATTCTTTGGGTGAATTTCGACAAGCCCATAATGCTTGATCAAGGGTATTATGCCAATTTTTGGGTTTCTGCCCAACATGCTTTTTGATCAAATTAATAATAACTTTATTGGCAGCTTCTACTTGTCCATTGGCTTGCGCATAATATGGTGTCGAAGTTAATAACTTAAAACCAATTTCAGAAGCAAACTCTACCATTTTTCTACCAGTGAAAACTGATCCCTGATCTGTAGTAATGGTTTCTGGAATTCCAAACCTATAAATGATATGATTTTGAATAAACCTTATCACTGCTTCTTGATCAACATTGGCTAAAGGTATAGCTTCAACCCATTTGGTGAAGTAATCAATTCCCACAAGGATATATCTATGGCCCTTCGACGAAGTTGGCTTTATCTCTCCAATCACATCTAGAGCCCAACCTCTAAATGGCCAAGGTTTGACTATGGCATGCAATTCATTTGCAGGTACATGTTGTATCCCAGCATGCTTTTGACACTCTTGGCATCCCTTAGCAAATTCTATGCAATCTTTCAGCATAGTTGGCCAATACATTCCTTGTCGAAATAATAACCACTTCATTTTGTGGCCTACTTGGTGTGAACCACATGCTCCACTATGTGTATCAGAAACTGCTAAATATGCCTCATTTTCACTAAGACATTTTAATAGTACTCCTTCAGGAGTCTTTTTAAACAATTCGTTTCCAATTATCACATAGCTCAAAGCTCTGTATTTTACTTTTTTATTGGTATTTCTTGTGGGATTTTGCAAATATTCCACAATAGGCCTTCGCCAATCACTATTGGTCATATTGTCAAGAGCAAAAATTTCTGCTAAGTCAAAGTCACCAAAAAATTGACGTTTTTCGACAACGACTAGTTCCTCGTTTGCGTTTGTTGCCCCCCCAATTTTTGGTGTTGACAATAGTGACGAAGAATAGTCATTAGAAATGATTTTATCCTTTATTTCAATTAACTCTTCCAGGCTTTGTTTTGAAACTTTATAGCCTGAAGCAATTTGTGCCAATTCATTTGCCACTTGATTATCAATTCGTGGTAAATGTTCTAAGTGAACAGACTCAAATCTTTTTAACAAAGCATTGGCAACAACAAAGTATCTGATAAGGTGCTCTTTAATGCATTTGTACTCTCTTGTCAATTGTTTGACAACCAACTCAGAGTCACCTTTTATTTCGACATGACTTGCCCCCAGCTCAAGTAAAATTTCAAGGCCTACTATTAAAGCCTCATATTCAGCTTCATTATTGGAGCAAACATCTCGAATTTTAAACTTATACTTCGTTGGAATGTTAGTAGGAGATATTATTAAAATACCAATCCCAACTCCATGTTTATGGCTTGAACCATCAAAGTACAACCTCCAAGGATATACGTCTACAAAACTTAATGTTTCTTCGACAACAGAATGGTCTACTATAAAATCAGCAACCACTTGTCCTTTAATTGATTTTAGAGGTTGATAAGTTAAGTTGTATTCTGACAAAGCCAAAGCCCATTTACCAATTCGGCTATGCATTATTGGTTTCAACAGCATATGCTTAATAACATCAAAATGCGAATAAACAGAAACATCAGCTGGTTTTATATATTGCTTTAACTTTCAAGAACCAGTGTTCCACCCCGTTGGTCGAAGAACACCATCAGGATAGACACTATCATCTCCCATTATTTCTCTTTCCCAAACAAAACCATAATTTGGGTCAAACAATCACTAGTTTTTAGCAAACAATCACTAGTTTTATTAGAAGGTTTGTGAGATCAAACTAGAAAAATCTCAAAGCAATTGCCTTTGAATTGCGCGTGGTTTGTGTTTCAGAAAATGTAGAAAAGGGACGATTTGCAAATGATTAACAGAATTGAAAAGAAAAGAAGCAGTAAATGGTGCAGGAATTGTAAAGAACAGACAAATAAATTGCATTGAATCATAAAAGTGGTACACGATCACGCACAGCGATTCTTCCACTCGTTTTTCGCTCTGGCTTGGAAGTTAGAGTTTCAGGAATCGGATTGTGTATTGTGATTTGCGACCCCTGTTTCTTCTCAGAAACAGTTATTTATACAAAGGAAAAGAGGGGGAAAAACTGAACTCAGTAACCGCCTAGCAATTTGAAAATAAGTAACTGCTCCTACTTTCGACCAAAACCGCTCTATCACGCTTCGACCAACTGCTAGTCTTCAGCGCATAACTGCTCTGTTTTCTGTCTGTCGAAAGCCTGTGTCCATTTTCCTCTCTCTTACTTTTGCTTCCCTGGAAACTTGTCGAGTTTACCTTGCGCATGACCATTTTCTCTGTCGAAATAATTTGGTCTTTGTGAAATAAATATAAGTCAGACCTTGTTGACCATCTTTAATAAAGCCTGTCGAAATTACAGGCTAACACCCATTCCCTCACAATTAGAGCTCCTCTATTTGTCAATTACTACTAACTAATATTAGTGTCGACTGAATTAGATAGCATTAACAAAATGATAGTGGCATGCACTGGTAATTAATTAACAACTCCGTACAGTCCAAATTAACCTTTCTCTAATTGTTTCTTCACATAATTACATTATTATTATTATGATTAAAAAGTGCAAAAACATATGGAAGAGAAACGAGATCCAGTTGCTTTCATATGACGTGTTTTCACTTTTCAGCTTTTGGCCGTGGCTTATATTCCTGCTGATGTTGCATGCTGAATAGGAAGCAACTAATGTCTGCCAAATTTAATTACGACAGGAGATGATACTGTATTATATCAAGTGCTTGACTAATTAAAAAACACACAAACAAATAGCAATAGTATTTTTTAGATGTAAAAAAAAAAGAACAGTTGTATTTTTGAGTGCCCTGGTTTTTTTCTTCGGTTGTTCACATGCAAAGCAATTTTCTTTTCTAAAAGCAAAATATATATATATATATTCATTGAAAGAAGAGAATGGTGCTAGAAGATCGTCGCAAGCCTTCCCTATCCAGAAGATCGTCTCCAGTGGCCAGTACCGACTCCATCGTCTCATAATAACTGTCACTTTAGCTCATTTCACACATAACCACAAAAACTCCCGGCATTGAGCAGGAGTCTAAGAGCTACAATTAACATTGATCTTCTTGTTCTTATTATCTGCTTTTACTCAAAATGTACACTTTATACACACTTGGAGAGAATTTCTGCTTGATCAGGAAATCTCTTGACTATATGCAACTCAAATATTATTTTTTTAAACAAAAGAAAGGGATATGGAGTCTCGTTAAAACCTTCTTTTCTGATGCAAAACCCTCATTAGGTAAAAAGCATCAGGAAGAAAAGAGTACTCCCCCTAAATTTTATTGATAAAAAAGAGAAAAAATACAAAAAACATGGGGGGACTAGACCAAAACCCATGAGCAAAAATGTCATTACAACTGGAAAAAAAATAAAAGAAAACCTACAAAGGCGTGCATAGGCATCACTATAACGACTCTCATCCCAACCAGGTTGGCACCAGAGACACTAACAATCATCTGCAGCACACCGAATATATGAGGCAAAAGGCGAATCCAGTCCATATACGGACAACTGAACTAACAAAATCTGTAGTTAGGTAAACCTAACCTATTCCTGAAAAAGTCTTCCGCAATGAAGCTCGGGATGAGACTCCACCAGGTAAAGCCACTTGAGTTAGTTTCATGACCTGCAAGCTTATCAGCACAAGCATTACCTTCTCTGTAAATGTGGCTGCAAACGAAGTTCATCTGTCTAATCAAGTATAAACAATTGTTCCATCTGTTGCGGAGTTTCCAATGAACGACATCACAGTTCTTAAAGGCCGAAACAACTAATTGAGAATCACATTCTAGCCACAAAGACATCCAACCCTTATCAAACGCAATCTCAATAGCCAACATAGCTCCAGTAAGCTCAGCATGGAGGGCATAACTGTTACCTATCGGAGCAGAAAAACACCCAATGACAGCAGCACTCTTGTCTCGAAAAATACCACCACAAGCAGCTGGACCAGGACTCCCTTTAGCAGCACCATGCATCCGTATTGCACTTAATCATGTAAGGAGAAGGTGGGGTCCAAATTACCTCTTTGATGGTGGAAGAATTTCTATAATTACCATTGACATTAAATTCAGCAGCGGATGAAGTCATTGTAGATTTAGAGGCATTTCCTGCTAGAGTCACATTAGAAATAGTTAAATTGATGGCAGTATGTAAGGGGATCACATGATTATCGAATCTAGCCTGGTTCCTGCAATACCAAATTACCCAAAAAATATTTACAATAATAACAGCGGAGACGATGTCATTCAATTGAGGACTCCAACCATGGGAAGTCAATAATAAAATGCTCTGGAAGGAAGCAGTGTTGATGTTGAGGCTTAGGATGCCTCCGAGCCAACTCAAATATTTGCTGATGTGTATATTTGAGTAATGTGGGATTCAGAAATTTTAAGTTTTAGGCAATACTTGTAAAATAAATTTATGACAATAATACTAAGATTTTTTATGAATAATTTCATTGTAGTTCCAAGAAAATTTCTTATAGTCTCATGTCAGATGATGACATTTATTTACTCATTATAACCACAAAAGCTAATCTTTGAGACAATAAAAATTAAATGTATTGTAACCCAGGGGTGTGGTTGAGCGGTTTGGGCTCATCCTCTCTTAACCAAGTGTCGGGGATCGATCCTCACCTTGGGTATGGAGCAGCTTTAAATCTCTGGGTAAGCTGTCCCATCCTTCGAAGTACCTCCAATCTAGCGAGGGGATTAGTCATTGCGTTCGGCGCTGAATACCCTGGTCTCGACAAAAAAAAATTAATGTATTGCAATCAAATGAATTTGGCATTCCTCTTTAATTTATTCATTGCGTGAAAATTAAATAAACTGAATCTACAATTTCATTTATTTATACATTGTGCAAATAGCTAACTACTGGCGCATTATTTCTTTGGCTTTGTGTTTCTTCTCTGGTGGTGCTGTTTAATTATCATACAACTACTTATTATAAATCTGGACATTTTGTTTCCTGCTAAACTGTAGTACATGTATTGTGCTTAAATTTTTGCACCAAGTTCTACAATAGAATTATTTTGCTTATAAAAAAACAATATCATTATTGAAAGAAGGTTACAAAAAGAAGAAACAAAAAAACAAAGTGACATTAATTTATGATTAGCAAAGAATCCTTTAAAATAATACTCGTGGTAGTTACTTTTTAAAATTTAAACTTCTGGAAATGAATATTCATGATGTGTGGTGCAAATTAAAACTGAAGATTCCAGGGGTGGCTAAGTGCACGTATGTATGCATGGTGGCATGGTGCGTGTCCCAATTTACAAAGTGGACACTGAGTTTTCCACCTATGATTAATTATCAAACAATTAATGGAAGTGTGTACCATTTTCTTCCACTTCTCTTCTTACGACTTCCTTCGTCCACACAAGAATTACTGTTTGTGAGTAATTATGTTGTTTTCAGATTTTGCATTATCCACAGACTTGAGAAATTAAGGGTAATGTGGTATTGCCACTTGCCAGTGACTAGAAAACTAAAATAATCACTTTCAGGCAGGGACGCAGATTTAACGACAGAAAAATTGATCGCTTGATTGGTTGTTAACTCGATTTGACAACCGATTATCCAAAATTCATCCTTATATCGGTCACTAAAATAGTTATCGACTAAATTTCGATCGATTTTTAAACTAAATCACTTGTTGCTACTATTTTAGTGATCAATTTCGCAACCGATTTGAGATTTGTTCGAAAGCTGTGATCACTAAATAGAGATCTTTTAGTAGTCGTATAGTTTCGAATTTTTAAAGTATGCATTGATAATTTGATATGATGTAATTAAGAATGGGAAGACTATTGTACAAAACCGTATAATGGTCAATTAAGAAGATGCTAACTCTTATAGTTAAAGTGAATAATGTAAATCAGCCATAATTCTGTTAATAAAAGTGGTTAGATCAAACTGTTGATGAAATCATCAACACGACTCGTCACTGAGAGTGTGTTTGGATGAGGTAATTTTTTAGGGTAATGTAATTTAAGAGGGTAATTCAAATGTTTCAATCAAATTAACTTGTTTGGATAATAAATATGGAGAACTTTCAAAATGAATGAAATTTGTGAGGTATTTTAATAAGACCAAATTTAGAGAATTTGAAATACCACTTAAAAAAGAAGAATTTGAAATTCCTTTATTGCCAAAACATTTTCGAAAAAAGTTGAAATATTAAAAAATATTTATATATATATATATATATAAAAATAATATTAAAATATGGGTGGTAGCTGGGGCGGAGCTCCGGTGACTGTGGCGGCTCTCCGGTGGCCGGTGGCGGAGCTCCGACGACAAAGGCGGCCGACAATGGTTGCTTATATTATATTTATTTTATATAATATATATTATAATATTTATTATATAATATATATAATATTATATAATATTATATATATATATATTATAATATAAATATTATATAATATATATAATATAAAATATATTATATATATAGTTAAATATTATATAATATATAATATTTATATTATATAAATATATATATTTATATTTATATTTTATAATATATATATATATATATATATATATATATATATATATTAATATGTATCGATATATATATATATATATATATATATTAATTAATAGATATATATATATATATATATTATATTTTATATATATTTTTATTTCTGTTTTTTTAAAATATATTTTCTACAGAGAGAGAGAGTGTTGAATTTTATTTAAAGTTAATATAATAGATTTTCAAATTTAAAGATAAATTCTAAAAAAAATATTAAAAAATGAAGAATTTTAATTACTCTATCAAAACAATGAATTTTAAGAATGGAAAATTTTAAATGTTTTGTCCAAAAAAAGAATTTTATAAATGAATGGAATCCAATTGAAGTAATTGAATATCCTAAAATTCCAAATTCCATAAAATTTTGAATTACTCCATCCAAACACTACCTAAAAGGTAAAAGTTAAAAAATTCATAGAAACTAATTCAAGTAGCATGTACACATAACAAGTAACTCCTGATGGAATTATTAGTCAGCATGTTGCTGTTGATTTCGCTAACTTGTTATCCTTATATCGCCGCCAGGAATGTAGATTGTGGAAATTATCAAGAAAATTAAACTTGCATTTCCACTTATTTAAAAAATTCAATATTTATTATATATTCATTGGTTAGTTATAATTATAAATATGAGGAAGGCCTCCATTGCAAAATACTATAAGCAAGCACATACAATTTCAGTTGCTACGCAGCCAGTGGGTAACAAAGAGAAATTCATAAGATGGGTGCAAGGCTCAGAAATGCAAAGCCATATCTACTATTATTGGCCGTCCAATTTGGCTCTGCGGGTATGTTCATTTTCGCCATGGATGCCATCAGAAAGGGCATGAGCCATTACGTCTTCATTGTTTACCGTAATGCCATCGCCGCTGTAACTCTTGCTCCCTTCGCATTTTTTCTAGAAAGGTCTCTCCCTCCCATTCATTCATAATTAAGAAACACCAACCACATATACTTTTATCTTAATTAAATATAGTAATTAAGTTGGTATCAAAAAACATATATCAAGTATTTTCGGCTTGCTGAAATTAAGATGTGTTATTTTTTTTTTCAGGAAAGTTAGGCCGAAGATGAATGTTCGTGTATTCTCAGAGATTATGGCACTGGCTTTCTTCGAGTAATAATCGTCATCTTACACTTATATTTACAAATACAAAATTCAATTTCAAGTCTGTTGTTAGTTTATATTCTGTGCAATTCCTTTCTGTATAAGATACAATTTAATTGATTTATATTATATGGTGTTACTTAATATTACAGAATAATACTTGATCAATGCTTTGCTCTCTTGGGGATGAAATTAACGTCCGCGTCATTTCTGTCAGCTGTGATGAACTCCGCACCCTCCATTACTTTTCTAATGGCAGTCATTTTAAAGTAAGAAATTAATCAAAGTATATGTACTACTTTATATATTATATATTATTATTCACTACCAGCTTAACTAATAATAACTACAAATTAACTTATTACACTTGCTATTTCTGAAACACTCACAAAATAATATTTTAATTAATTGTATTAATGATGCACATGCAGATTGGAGCACATGAAGATTAAGGAGTTAGCATGTCAAGCGAAAATGATAGGAACAGCAGTAACCTTCGGAGGAACGTTGCTAATGGCACTGTACAAAGGTCCAGTAGTTAGTGTTGTGAGATCATCAACCAACCACGCTGGCCAGCCTGAGAATGTGAACGTCGACCCCACTGGAAATCAATGGGTGATAGGGACATGTTTCCTCCTCATTGGTTGCGCTGGCTTTTCTGCGTTTTACATATTGCAGTCCATAACACTGAGAAAGTACCCGGCAGAGATGTCTCTGGCCACTTGGGTTTGTTTTATAGGAGCACTTCAAAGCTTTGTGGTGGCATTCATCGCCGAGCGCCACCACCCTCGTGCTTGGTCTCTTGCTTGGGATACACGACTCTTTGCCCCTGCTTATGCGGTCAGTACACTACTATTGCTTATGGATACTTTTATGTGACTTATTTGGGCCCCGGCCCAGGCCCAGCACAATATAATTATTCTACGTCTAAATCACTAAATACACCCCAGTTTTTGTTAGCATATAGGCCTCACATATGAGAGTGTATTTTTTATTTTGACCCATCGAAAATATATTTCTAAAAAAATTCATTTTTTTGGAAATGCATACCATTGGTTGAACCGTATGATCCGGTCACTATTGAAAAATATCAAAAAATTCAAGACATGTATAAATTTCATGCTCTAAAAAGCTATTACCATACCTTAAACACCTTTGCAATAGGAAAAAGATGTTTTGTAATGGAAAATGAAAAAATGTAACACTGGCCAAATGGAACCGGTTCGATCGGTTTGCTCACAAAATCGATGAAATCACACCAAGTATATGACGTGTCTAGTCCATTTTCTTGCTCGGACCAGTTTTATCACCCATCATAAGCGAAACTAGTCGAACGCCGATTCGGATTTAATAAGAATGATGCAGGTTAACATGCATAAACATGATATTATGGCTGCACCTCTATTGATTAGTATAGCACCCACGGATTTGTGGTTAAATTCTCATCATGTTTTACTAAATATTTTTGTTTTTGCTTTTCTGGATTGATTTAAAACAGGGGATAGTTACATCAGGTGTCCAATATTACATACAAGGCATGGTAAGCAAAACCATGGGACCAGTTATAGTTACTGCTTTTAATCCCTTACGTATGATCATTGTCACGGCCTTAGCTTGTATCATTCTCTCAGAGCAACTCTATCTTGGAAGGTACTAATAGTATAGCAACTATCAAATACTACCATTCAATGTGCTTCTCATACTTTCTGAATTGACCCAATTTCCCTTTCTTTTTTCTCTTGAATTTATCATGATTTCAGTATTATTGGAGCAATAGTGGTGGTTCTTGGGCTTTATTTTGTTGTGTGGGGAAAAGCTAAAGAATACAAAGGTAGGATGGCACCATCACCATCACCTACAGAGGAGAACTCCTTGCAAAACAAACAGCAGCTACCAGTCACCACTCCTAGAAATGAAAGTAGTGATAACAAAGCTCAATTGGTCACATGAGGAGGCTACTATATCAAAAACAGCTGCAACATTGATTTTGATTTGAGATATTGTTTTTGATTCCGGCCTAATATGCTTTCACATTCAACTTGTTAGTATTCCGTTTAATTGAAAAATGCATTCAATTTGTGGTTTGTGATTCTTAAATTGTAAAATTAATTTATGATTTCTCATACCTTCTTCTTCTGCTGCATATCCTTTTACACCTTATATATCTTTTTCTCTATCTTTTTACTACTATTACTATGTTGATGTGGATTATAAAGTAGTCGAAGAGTTGAATAACCTATAAACAATTATCTCAAGAATTAGTCGAATACCCTAAAAGACCTAGTTTAGGCATGACTTTCTTAACTACTCGCAATAACGCGAAGTAGGGTGTTCATTGGTTCAGGCAAATTCAAACAACCCACAATCCAATCCAAACCAATATGGTTGATTCGGATATTTTTCGTGTTCGAGTCAAAATTGAACAAATCCAAACCAACCCGTAAGTGTTTGGTTCGGGCAACAGATTTTAAAAATCAAATCCGTGAACCCAAACCAACCCATATTACTTAGGTCATAATAATTTTGTAATTTTAGATGTACAGGATTTTATTTGCTTAGAATTTTTACCTTAATAATTTATGATTAAGTTGTAAAACTTCAATAGTATGAATGGGAAGACTAATAGTGGATTTGAGTTTGATTTCGTGTGATTATCAATTTTTTTAGCTATTTAAAGTGTTGGAATATCTTAAAAAAGTGTTTTTTTATATTTTAGAAAACTAATATTTTAGTGAATGACCCGTGAGCCCAATCAAACCAACATGTCCAATATCGATTTGGTTTGGTTCAGATTTTGGAGAAAAAATGAAAAATCTGAACCAACCCAGACCGAATCATTATAATTGGTTCAGACAACAGATTTGGGCAAATCCGGTCCAAACCGATCCGCAAACACCTCTAACGTGAAGTTAGGTGATAAATGAAAAACGCTATATGTAATTGAGAACACATGATTAACATCCAATGAGGAAGGTTGTTATTTGTAAGGAGACAACAACATATTGTAAATCTAACGATGGATTAATAGTCCTCAAATTGATATGCAATATGTTGCAAGGAGACAACAACATATTGTATGAAAACATTTAAATTCTTACATATATGCCAGTTTTTTTGACAATAAATTGATATGCAAGTTAATATTTTGTTAAATTGTTCGTTCTTTCGATTAAATTATGCTCAAATTACCCCTTACCAAAAACTAGGGTTAATAGTCCTCAAATTACCCCTTAATAAGGAGTCGGTAAAAAAGGACTCAAAGATTGTTGTTCATAGATAATTTCGGAAAAAATAAAAATTCTGAATTAAATTTTGAAAGGATAAATTGGAATAAACGAAAATGTGGGAGTAAGTGGTCCAATGGGGATAGAAAAATCAAAACATAATTTAAGAAATTAATTAAAAAATTCAATCAAAACTTTCCAAAACAGATATCATAATAGATAATGTTATTGCACTTACCAGTTGAGCTAGCGCTATTTCATAATAGATATGGAAGATTAATTTGAAGTTAGGGGTATTTTAGAAGGAGTTGGGGTTTAGGTTTAGAGTACCGAAGGGTGGGAGGTTTAGTTTGAGGTTAGGGGTATTTTAGTATTTTGAATGTGAGCAGAGGTGGGAACTTGAAAATGGGTGGTGGGGATATAAATCTCCACATTACTTATTTTATTTGTCCAAGAATCTCCACACTAATGACTTGTATTGCATTCACAAGCCCGCCCTACCCTTTCTAAAGCTCATAAAAAATGATTTGAATTTTATACCCCACCATTTTAAATAATCCCCATTTCAACCTGAAGAGGCTAAGGCTGACGACACATCATTATAAGACGACGGCGACCATTTAGCATTGGCACATGGATCATAAAACGACCATTAGAAGAATAGTTTAGTTGAAACAGTCTACGACCATCTATTCCAAAAAGCTCCATAATCTTAGTCTCATCCGATGCACGGAGTTGGCCAAGTTAGGATTCTTCTAAATTATCGAGTAACAATTATATGTAAAAAAAATGAAAATCAAAACCCAACATAAAGAGTGTATTGAGTTAATAAAGTAAGTCAAGAGATAAAGCAATACATGTGCTTCTAACCGTTATTTGGTTTATCTAATAAACATGTGTATTGAGTTAATGTGTTTTCAAAGAAAATATTCAAGCATACATTTAGGAGTATTAAGAAAATTAAAAGAAAAACATATATGATTGAGGAAAGTAATTCGTATTTGAAAAGATAAATTTAAGACTTAAAGGATTAACAATCTAAATAGACAATAAAGCCAATAACATTTTAAATAAAGTCATTTTCATTCTCATCAAGTTCTGGTATTCCATCAATGTCAACTACTATTGATCAACATTGGTCACAATATCCCCAACAAAGGAGAAATACTACTTACGATATTTAAATGGATATTGAGTTTGATATTTTGAGTTAAGAAAAATGTTATTTTAAAACACATAAAAAGAAAAAGTGTAAATATAAATTATTTTCTTAGTTTTTGTTTAAGTGGTTAAAATAGTAAAAGTGGGCTAAAGCCCATGACCCAAGTGGCTATGCGTACCTGTTGTAGTGGCTGAGCATGTATTTATAAGCGACAAGTATGCCTTGACATTGCTCCCACACATGGGTGAAGTACTGCGCTTCGCGCTATTGGATTTGTGCATGTGATCTCGGTCGTTGATAGGCCGAAGCACACATATCCCTTTGGCCGAATTCTAGATGCGCTATTTGGCCATTGTTGGGTTCAAATACGGATATGGGCTCAGCCCAGCCAAAGCAGAATTAGTTTCCATGATTCGAAGCTTGAACCTCTTTATACAAACTTTTTAATATTCCTTAGCTAGCAGAATTGAGGTATTTTCTTGATAGAAATTATCATATTGTTTTGCATTAATGCATAAATAAGCTATCGAAAATCTCAGGTTCCTTGACATTGTATAAATAAGCTACCGAGATTCAATTCCAATTGTCAGCACTGATTTGACTTGAGGCAGATCGATATATGCCAGCATTCCATTCCAGAATCTTTTTCTTGGGTGGAAGAATATGAATAAATTGCCGAAATTCACCAGAATTTGAAAAAAGTAAGATGCATGGATTAGTTTTAACTATATCACTAGGCTGGCAATGGGCGGGACTGAGAAGGGTTTTACATTCTCCATCCCCATCCCTGTTCCCCTACCCAAACTCAATGGGAATGAATTATTGATCCTCATCCCGGTACCCAATGGGTTCGGGGATCCCCGTCCCCGCGTTGAAGTCAATTTATTAAATAAAAAAAATTGTTTTTACTTGTCCCAAACTCGAACAAGCCCAAACCCACAAATTATTCCTCGCCCAAACCCATCCCGAACCCAAAATTTAACATAACAACATACATAACCAAGTACAAATTAGGGTTATCTCTTTGAGGGTTTCTAATTTAAGATGGGTAATAATCTAATTTCATACATTCGGGGCGGGTTCGGGGAGGGGACATATGTCCCCATTCCCCACCCCGTCCCCATATTTTGATTTCGGAGAAAACCCAAACCCAGACAAAGCGGGAGAAACCCGTAAAATCGGAACGGGGGGTTTGGGCGGGTCCCCATAGGTATGGGTTTTGTTGCGATGCCTATATATCAAAGTCATATGAGTCTGATAGATTTGTGCACTCTTATTGAGTAGGACATCTTTATATGGATAAACAAGAAAGCATTAAATTAGGTATACAATGGAAAAGAAAGAATGTGAGAAAGTCGGAATAATTTTATATATAACCAATTTTCAAATCTTCTCGAATTAAAATTTAAATGATATTTATTTTCATGTAAAAATTTAATATCCACTTTTCTTAAAGCAATGCAAATAAATAAGATCTTATCAAATTTACTTTTTTGATAATGACACCTTATCAAATTTATGAACATTAATAAAAATATAAACCTTTTACATGGCACGACTACACAAAGGATAACAATGCAATCTTAAGATCCATGGTTGTGACAATTTTGGTATGATTTTAGTGGAGAAGAAGAGGAACTTAAGTAACTTTTTTTTTATAGGACTTAAGTAACTTGATATAATTAAGTTTTGTCCTTCACAAACTCTTAAAATTAAATTCTATTTGATCGTCAAACTCTCGAATATAAGCAACAAAAATATTATATTTGATGGTCAAACTCTCGAATATAAGCAACAAAAATATTATATTTGATGGTCTAAAGTATTAACAATCTCTAACTAACTACATTTCATTTAATGATATTATTTTCAAAATACCCTTCAATTAATTTTGATACGCTAAAAAGTGGTTTGTCAAAAAATAGATATGCTAAAAAGTGAATACCTATGTGAAATGAGAATGCTACGTATCTCATTCATTAGTGCTTCTTTGGTGAAATAAATTTGTTTTTAGCTAAATGAATGAATTTCAACGAAAATTAAAATGATGAGATTTTGAAATGTGACATACTTCTACTTGACATATATAACCTTATGTATGTAAGTAATTTTTTTGGTGGTCTTCCTATTTTATGTAATGTTTCTTTGGCTAAATTATTATTTTTTTGGTTAAATTATTTTATGTAATTTTATTGTCGGTTTAAATGAAATGACAAATAAAACCACACACTTTCCAAAAGTCACACCGGGTTTGAACTCGAAACAAATTAGGGATCTATGATTCTATGTTACTGAAAATGGCGAATGAATAATTGGGCGCAATTGACAAAGAAGGGAGCAAGCATGCATATGAACTAGCAGCTGCCAAGAAGAACAGTGGCAAAAACCAACTCTTGGGCATCTCAAGTGTAACATAGATGCTGCCATGTTTACCAATGAAAACAAATTTGGAGTGGGGATGTGCATTCGAGGTCATTTGGGTGAATTTTACACTGGAAAGACTATGTGGTTCCATGGTACTCCAACACCTCAAGAAGCAGAAGCGATGGGATTAAAATATGCATTACTTTGGTTGGAAGAGTTGGGCTTGACATCGATATCCATTGAGCTGAATTGCTTACCAGTTGTGAATGGTATGAGGAATGGCCTCCAATCTAACTCAGAGTTTAGTGCTATATATTATTTCTCATTGTAGATGCTCTTTATCTAGATTACAAAGCAATTTCAGTTTAGCTTCATTAGGAGACAAGCTAATCTTATTGCTCATACGCTTGCACGGGCATCAAGATTATATGCTAGTTCCATGTTATTTGATTTGATTTCAACCTGTATTGGTACTATTATTCATAATGAAATGAGATGAGTTTTATTTGGTCAAAAAAAAAAAGAAAATGGCGAATGAAACTAGGGATCTATTTTATTTAAATTAATTGATCGAGTAATTAGCTACTCCCTAGGTCCCAAATATTATTTGATGTTTTGTTCGTCATTTCACATAAATTAAGAAATATAGTTTATCTTGTGCCAGAAGGCAGAAAGAGGAATTATGAGTTACTTTACAAATTATCTTTTATTAATGATAGGAGAAAAATAAATTAACAGAATTGGAAGAACATGGCATATTAATAAAAAATGAAAGGTGTTATGATTTATTGGTATCGTCAAGTAATATGAGACAACTTTTTAGCTAAAACGTCATATATATATATATATATATATATATATATATATATATACACACACACACACTAGGGGAAAGACGGGCCCTCCGGGCCCCTCTTTCATGTGTTGATAAGTTGGTGTGTTAGTGGGTGGTTTTATTTCTTTTTTATTTTTTTATTAGAATTAGAAATGTGCTGGTGAGTTAGTGGGTAGTTATTATTACAATAAGGGCATTTTGGTCAGAAAAATCTGACACCAAAATGATAGTTTATTTTGGAATTCCCTTTATTAATAGTTATAGATATAATACCATACTCTTTTTTTGTCGAGACCATTGTATCTACCGCCGAATGCAGTGACTAATCCCCTCGCTGGATTGAAGGCACCTCGAAAGGTAGGACAGTTGGCTAAGGGATTTAAAGCTCTTTATACCCAAGGCGGGGATCTATAAAATACCATAATGATCGAGAGAATCTTTGTGGAAGGAAAATGTGGTTTATTTCCTTTAATTAACCGACCATATGGTAGTATTCGCTTCACCCTGTTCCATAGTGCTTTCCCATTTCTTTTGTATGGTGGGATTCCACCAACACCAAACTGATTACTTGTTGGAATCCAAACACGAAACCACCACCAACTTTAATTCCTTGGCAAACATATTCTTCTCCCGCATCTCTCAATTGAATAAATGAATTAAGAAACATCGTATAAAAATAAATAAATACATAAATTGAGAAACACAATATTTATTTTGCTTGGAATCTATCCACAAGTTCTCATTCATATTAATCATTGGTGTATCATTGTCGATCATAGCTGTGAATTAACAATAGAAAGTGTTTTTTTGGTAAAAAAAATAAAATAGAAAGTGTTTTTACAAATTGGGGTGCAACCACCACTGAATTTGGATTCTCTCATGCAACACTATCTCAATCACTCTCTATCTCTCTCTTAAAATACATAAAATAATATATATAAGAGAGAGAAAAAGTAAGAGAGATAGTATAAATTTATGAGAGAGATAGAGAGTGTAAAGAGTGATCGAGAGAATGTTGCATGAGAGGATCCAAATCCACCACCACTTAAAGGTAGATAAAGCCACTATAGTGATAGTTCTCTCATGCAAATGATGCAATGTGTAAAAATCTCTAATGCTACAGCGATATCTCGTACTTATACTACATAGGGATCCTCACCCCTTCAGGGTAGCGTAGAGTCCCTCATGCTAGTATGTGAGTGGGGATGTGTCCCACCTATGTAGTGCTGCCATGTGTCCCACCATCTCTTCTTCCAGTGGGGATATTATAGGTACGACTCCCGTATAGGTGCGCACAGGTTTTACTGTTGTACTTGTCTCCTTCATTGGTCAGAGTTGCCCGATTAGGTGCCCTATATCGGTATCACTGGTAGGTCGATCGGTCTTCCTGACCTTCATCTTGCAGAGTAAAAATCGTTAGATTTTACTTATATTTTGGACTAAATGTTTAACCTTTTGCTTATACTACCTCTGTCACTAATTATAGAGGATCTTGTTGACCAAATTGCTAAAATAATATAAAATTTGTTGGTTTATTTTATTTTAGCAATTTGGTCAACAAGATACTCTAATTGATCCTTCAAGAGAGAGAATTGGTTTATTTTTTCTCACAATATTTATTGCAGGTTGCAGAACAGATGTTGGTAAAAAATTATTAATGAAATTGAAAATTTGAAATGGGTCTCAAGAGGGTCTTATATTTAGGGGTGCATAGTTAGTATACGAGGCTAGAGGAATATATGTTTAGTCTCATTAAATACCTGCTTTATTTTTTAGTCATTAATTTTAAATCAAATGACAAATAAACACCACACACACGTCCTATCGTAGAGTCACACTCATGTTAATTTGAATTTGGGATTTGACATCTCATGTCACTAAAACTGCCAATAGTACAACCAAAAGTGAAGACGTTAAATACCAAATTTTTTCATTAATTACCAAACTTTATGGGAAGAAAGAGATTATAAGGAGAAAATAAATAGAGAAATTGGTAATTAATAAGAAAAGTGTATCTATTTAATGAGACTTAGCATGTGCAAGATCTTACACTTTAGAAAAACGCCGATAAATAAATAAATAAATAAATACCCCCTTGATCAAATTTATAAGAGAAAAATCAAAAATTTATACTGACGAAAAAATGACAACGAATTTAGTTATTCTCAATTTATAAGACTAAAAATTTAACTTTCTTTTCAAAAATTCTTCCTAATGAAGTGACGGCTTATACTCCTAATTAATTAATGACACCACACCAACTTTAAATAAGGTAAAAATGAAATTCTTAATTTAATGGATCTAAATATTGGTATTTGTTTCATATAATTTGGACCAGAAAAAGATTCCTTTGTTTCTTATAAAATGGATCGGAGGAGCAAGAGATTTTCTAAAATATGAAAGGTTGGTAATGAATCGAACCAACTAGAACATAATTTGAAAGTTGATTTGATATAGGTCGTTGAACTTGGTTTTACGAATACAAACAAAATGACCTGAACTTGAGCCGAAATTAATTTGAGTTCGTTGATTAAATGAGTTGAACTTGAGCTAGATATAGTTTGACTCGTTTGGTTTATGAACCAACTCAATAATATTAGTAATTTATATTTACTAAAACTATATATTTTTCATTTTTATTGCAATGTCATCTCCTTTATGCATTTGTTTTTGTTTTGAGAGCAAATTTCTTTGTTTTATCGGTTAGTGCAATTTGTTTAGCATGAGTTATATCATTTATACAACTCTCAAACTTTATTATTTTGCATGTCTAAAGTTTTTTAGTTTTTTATTCAAACTCATGAGCTAGGTGAACAATAAACCTTATAATTATATTTATATTTTGAATTTAATCAATTTATTCAAACACTACTAATTAAGTGCTAATTTAAAATGTCAAGATATAGTTTTTTTGGCTTTTTCAAAAAAAAATTATGTTTATTACTTGTTATTCATGGAGTCGAGCACTCAAGCTAACGACCAATAAGTTGCTTGCGAGCTTGACTCAAATGAGGTACAAGTGGAATCAATTTTTATTGAGTCGAGTCTTGAACCAAAGACGACTCAAATCGACTCATTTCCAAATTTTTGCTTGTCTTTTTTGGTCCGCTTCTTAATCTTTGTGATTAAGATTCTGTTTGGCGCGTCCCATTCGCTAGAGGATAGCAGATGAAACTAACGGATGAAATTAGCGGGTGAAGAGTACACGTGTTTGGCAAGCACTAGCGTTTAGCATTTTTCGGGTAGCGTTTGACGTTTTTTCAAACGTTACTTCAAGTAGCGTTTTTTCAAATGCTAGCGGATAGTGTCTAACTTTTTTTTGACATTTTTACCCTTTTTATTTTTCTTAAATTACTTCTCTTTCCTCATTAAATATGTTGTCATCATTAAGTAATTTAATCATTATTAATTAAATATCTTTTTATGTCATTTTACATTTATCAGCTATTTTAACCACTAGTTTTACCAAACACACCATTTGTTATCCGCTAGCTCATCCGCTATCCACTAGCTTGTCCGCTATCCGCTACTTTTTACCAAACAGAGCTTAAATAATGATAACTCCAAAAAACTAATAATTAATAGATGTTATTGTTTAATTAAAATATTATTTACCAAATTGTTATTATTCAGTTGAAAAGATCATATAAGAAAGACATATCAGATTTTAATCTGCTATATATAATGAAGCCTATTTCGGGTGTGGTTAGCTGACGTAAATTTTTGTTGAGGTATCTAACATATAGTTGACAATGTTATTTGTATTTATATATTTCTTAATCACCCTCAAACATGATTTGAGCGTGAGATTCTATATGTTCCACTCAAGCTTATCAAAAGAAAATATGTTCCATTCAAATTAAGACCTGATTTCAGATTACAGCATATATCTATATGAATGGATATCGAACGGTGACTTAGCAGATATGGTTATTATTCATTTTTTATCAAAATATTAACCCATGTGCTCATTAATTAACAGAGGTAAAAGCCATTATTTAACCATATATTAATATTTTCACTCGTACTCATCTTTGTATAAATGGTATCCACATATATACAGCACCAACTCTTTACTTAACACCATATAAGAACATATTTGCTTGCGTCATGACAAGCACTAAACCTAAATTCCATTTGATGGTCAATGAAATAAATAAAACATCTCCCACTTCCCATAAATTAAACAAACACAAAGAAAGAGAACGAGAAAGAGAGAAAGTAGAAACTATATAGTAAAGAGTACTTTTTTCCAATTCTTCTCTTATATATAAACAATAAAAGAGGATTCTAGCAATTGATTGGAATATGGGTTAATTTTGGAAAATGGATAAGGGGAATCAATAATAAGATGAAAAATAAAGTGAGAGAGTTAGTGGTATTATTAATGTACAAGTGCCAGTGTTGTGTGAAACTGGAGCTTCTTTTTTAAAATAATTTTTGCTTTATTGGTCTATATAAAGGACATTTTTGCGTTTTGAAGGTCACCCACAAACTCACACAACTCACATAGTCCGGTTTTTGTGTGTGTGTGTGTGCTTTCTGTGTGGTGTTTTCAGAGAGTGTAAGATATGGAGGACCAAAATGGTAGTAAGTTGAGCAATGGATTTCGTAAGCTGAAGCCATATCTTGCTATATTGTCCCTTCAATTTGGTTACTCAGGGATGTATATCATTACTATGGTTTCTTTTAAACATGGTATGAGTCATTGGATACTTTCTGTGTATCGTCATGTTGTTGCTGCTCTTATTATAACCCCTTTTGCACTTGTTCTTGAAAGGTATATATATATTATCCTAAGCTCATCATACATACTTTGCTTGTATAAGCTTAATTTATTAACAAGGTTTTATTTTTTTAACTATATGTTATCTATCTATCTATGTTTACAGAAAAATAAGGCCAAAGATGACTCTTCCAATCTTCCTCAGGATAGTGGCACTTGGTTTCCTTGAGTAAGGCTTTTCCGACCCTTCCTTCCCACATATTTGCAGAATCGAATCATACATTTAGTTCTTATTAAGTCTCTTCATGGAATATTAGATTCTGTGCGATAATTTTTTTTTAATTAAGTAAACATGCATGCATGCATAAGTAGTTATCCTACCCTACAATATATTGTTATATACTACTCTCTTTCTTGATATGTATTCATATTTCTTTGAAGGAGGCATAAAATTAATTCCATATCCTTTCTTGTTGAGTGAAGGGAATAAAAAGATTTCTAGGAAAGAAAAACAATAGAAAAACACTAAAATAACTAACTTTATATATAAAGTATTTATTTATTTATTTTACAATATCTTGGGTACTTGCATCTTTTCCAATGTTTTTATTGATAATCACAAATTTATGTATAAATAAACATCATATATTTTAACAACACTTACAACAAAAAAATTTAAAGACAAAACTTACCTACACACCATATTGGCATATCATAGGCAGTGTAATTCTTCACTTAAAATGTCCTTAACTGTCTATAATTGACTCATAGCCCATAATTTTCCTCAAAGTTTTTTGAACCCTAAATTATTAAATGCATGCAATAACTAATAACTCTAAATTATTAAATGCATGCAATACTAGTAAAGTTTACGAAGTTATTCAACTAATCAATTTGTCCAACATTTAAAAAGAGACGCTTCTACCAGCGGCGTTTTTCCTCATTTATCAGGTTGCTTTAGTTTTTAGTTATGTGTTGTGTATTTTGCTGAAAACGAAATAAATGCTTAAGAAATTTTATTTAAAAATATTTATTTATGCGTAATCAATAACCTCAAAACCAAATAGAAATGAGTTACTACTTGCTAATAAGGACACTTCATATAGCCCCGCCTTTTTTTTTTTTGACAAAGCCCCGCCTTTTTTTTAGTGGACTAATCATTCTATATAAAGTGACCCTACCACAAAATCATTAATAAAACGTAATGCTCTGTTTCTTGCCATGGTTTCATTTCTTTCTTATCAATAACATAAAGTTGTTGTCTTATTTTGATCAAATCTTGCTGACAAATGCTATGAACAATGTTTCGTTTAACGAGGATTCTACTATGAGCAGAATGGTGATGTAGTAGCGGGGACCGTTAGATATAAAGAGGGATCTCTCTTTAGATCTGAGGACTCCCACTGACGCAACACCATTCTGTGATAGCAAGGGATCCACAATTGTTTAGCGATCATCGATTGATATGTAAATCTTGATTAAAAGACTTATAGTACTAGTATATGCTTTTAGAGACGTGAGGAAATTATTTTGTATTTATCGATTATTAGTAATATTGTATCTTAAAAGTTTTAGATGGAGATGTTGTGTGCTGGAATAAAATGCTATTATAATTTACCTCTTGGCTTGTCGGTAAAGATTTTCCCATGAGTTGGGAAAAAGTTAGTATTA
This sequence comes from Astragalus glycyphyllos, assembly GCA_963573325.1. Taxonomy (NCBI): domain Eukaryota; kingdom Viridiplantae; phylum Streptophyta; class Magnoliopsida; order Fabales; family Fabaceae; genus Astragalus; species Astragalus glycyphyllos. Next base: position 78,482,057 of record OY754307.1, read on the forward strand.
TTGGAGAGGTTAAATTGCAATAATTTGTATCCTATAGTACTCGTATATTATAAGAAGTTACAGTTACAGATTAAACTTTTCTATAGGTTTTGTTTGTTGTGGCTATAGAGACACAAAATACAGAGATTGAAAAGTCTAATAACTTCTGTTTGTGACTAAACTAAACAGGCCAGTGCTAGATCAGAATTTGTACAATATGGGAATGAAGATGACCTCAACAACGTTTGCTTCCGCCACAGTTAATGTCCTTCCAGCCATTACTTTTATAATGGCACTCACTTTCAGGTAAAAGCTCCAATCACTTCACTCAAAATACAAGATTACTGTAATTAATGCCACCTTATTTTGTGTGCTTACGCAAAATAAAGCTAGTGTAGTTTTGTTCCTGAAAGAAATGATAGAGCTAGAATCCAACAATTTTTAAGCCACAATGCATGGCATGGGTCCGTTTTTTGTCGCTTACTATACTATTTTGTCCCATCTTTAAATTAAATTAAAGCTTTGATTTAACATAGTCCAAAGTCCAAAGCTATTGGCTATGCATATCTAATCAGATTCCTCTATCTCTATCTAATTTTTGTGATCTTCTATTTACTTTTTATAAGATTTATTCTTTATTATTATTCAATTGAATCTAATCTAATGTTATGGAATGGTAACTGAATAATTATTATACTAATTACTATTAACAGGTTAGAGACAATCAATTGGAAAAAAGTACACAGTGTAGCAAAAGTGGTTGGAACGGTTATAACAGTTTCAGGAGCAATGGTTATGACTTTGTACAAAGGCCCTGCCTTTCAGATCCTAAAGGGAGGAGGAGCCATCAACCACCACGGCGCCGCCAAAACCGATGAACCCACCGACCAAAACTGGGTTATGGGCCCAATAATGCTCATTGCTAGTTGTTGTAGTTGGGCTGGATTCTTTATTTTGCAAGTAAGCATCAACATGTATATTTATGTATAATATATATTCGTTACTTTATGAAATAATAATAATAATAATCTGAAATGTTACAATTTTGTGGAATTGTAGTCATTTACGTTGAAGGCATACCCAGCAGAGTTGTCACTAACAGCATGGATTTGCTTGATGGGTATTATTGAGGGTTCAATTGCATCTTTAATATTTGAAAGAGATTTCAGTGTGTGGGCCATAGGTTGGGACTCAAGGCTTCTTGCTTGTGTATATTCTGTGAGTAATATTATAATTACCTTTTAATTTCATATCGTTTTAATTCTTGAGTTTTGTTGGGTATCGATACTAATGATTTGCGATAATGATATATAATTAGGGAGTGATATGCTCTGGAATGGCATATTATGTACAAGGGGTAGTAACAAGAGAACGTGGGCCAGTATTTGTGACTTCATTCAGCCCACTATGTATGATTATAACAGCTGCATTAGGTTCTCTTGTATTAGCTGAACAAGTTCATCTAGGAAGTATATTTGGAGCAATTCTCATTGTGTGTGGGCTTTACACTGTGGTGTGGGGAAAAAGCAAAGATCGTCGGTGCATAACAAATGAAGGAAAAGGTGAAAGCCAAGAATTGCCAATCAAGAATGGTGCAAGATCAGAGCAAGACATTTTTGACGGCATTGAAATCAATGTTCCTGCTGATAAGTTGAAGAAAGAGACTGCAAAAAATGTTCAAACAGAAGCATGATTATGAAGACGTTTTAGGAATAACATCAATCAATTAATATGATATTTTCCTATCAGCTATATATAGAGGTCATGAAAGATTTTCTGCACTGTGAAAATCTTCCTCTCAGTAGCTTCATTTTATATCTTAGCTCCTTTATTTTTATGTTTAACTTTTTTGTTCCGTCTTTCTAATTGTATAACGTGAATCAAATAATGCGATAATGCTTAGAAAAGTCTTTTGAGACCATATCTCTAGTTCCTAACTCAACCCCACAAAATTGGCTTGTAAGGTGAGGGATGCCTCCCACTTATAAACCCTTTTTCAGGCCATATCACATCCGATGTGGGACTTTTAACACACCCCCTCACGCCCAGGACTGGACAACTGGAGCGTGGCCCGATAGCGGGTAGCCCAACGGATCTTGGATTGGCTCTGATACCATCTTGGAATGTGATTTGGGCCTAACTCGACCCCACAAAACCGGCTTGTAAGGTGAGGGTTGCCTCACACTTATAAAGTCTTTTGAGACCATATCTCTAGTCAATGTGGGACTTGGGTTTTTCCCAATATACCCCCTCACGCCCAGCACTATTGGGCTTGGTGCGTGGATTATAATGGTGGGTGGCCTGAAGGATCTAGGATCGGCTCTGATACCATATTAACATTTGAGAGACTTTAAGGAAAATGAATGAAAACAATTTCATTATTGATGAAGAAAAGTTAATTTGATTACAATGAGTTTGATCTTATATATAGATCCAATCTCACCTAACTAATCTATAACAAATTAGTAACTAAAAAAAAATTAACTCTAACCGAATTATAACTACTAACAACTTTTCTTAACTACTTAACCAACTGACTATAATATTTCTAATACTATACACAGGAAAATCATCAAAATAATGTTTTTTTTAAAATAATTCACAAATTTGATATGTATTATTATCTTATTATTATGAAATTAAGTAATTAGTATGCACGGAAACTGTACAAATATTTTAGCACGGGGACTAATCAAGAATTGACAAACCAAAAAAATACTAATCAAGAACTAACAAATCTTAATATTATTTGACTTTCACCAACAATATCTCTTTCACTCGACCACACTGTGAAAAATCTTCACTTCACACTGTGGTTTGATACCAATTAAACTCGTCTTATTTTCCAGTCTTCTAGCTAGTTATATATATCTTCCAACTTTTGTGGCAAGTTGGGAGGTAAAAGAGAGACATATAGAACAATTAATTGGGATTTCGTGATTGATTGGTGACGAAGATCCTACTAGGCCATGCCATGCATGAGGTCGTCACTTGTTAATTATACTCCTAGCTACTATATGCCAAATGTTTGAGGCACTACAACAGAATTGTTAAAAAAGGGCGCACCCATTAGGGGCGTTTTTTAAAAAGCCCCCCTGAAGCCCACAATACGGAGGTCCTTTAGGGGCGCTTTCTAAAAAGTGCCCCTGATGCCCAAAATAAGCCCTCCGTATATTGGGCATCAGGGGCGCTTTATAAAAAGCGCCCCTAAAGGCCCTCCGTGTTTTGAGCATCAGGGGCGCTTTTGGGGCGCTTTTAAAAAGCGCCCCTGATGCCTAATATTCTAATATTTCCGTTTCATACTCCCTCTCACTCTCAGTACTCGTCTATTTCCCTCTTCTTCTTTTTTGACCAACTCTTTCCCTCTCACTCTCAATCTCTCTTACCTGAAACCCTGTTCTCTCACACTCTCCCTCTTCTCAGTCTCTTCTCATTTACGAAACTCAGTCTCTCTCACGCAAACCCTTGCGCGAAACAGAAACAGTGAACGAGTTAATAACCACACCGTCAAACGCCCATTCCGCCGTCATCGACACTGCTGCCTGTTCCGTTGGAGCTGTTGCCTTTTTCTGGTACGTTCCCATGACTATGCAATTTAAAATGTTAGGGTTTCTCTACTTTCTACTTTCTGGTATGTGCTTTTTGTTGCTTATTATAGTATGATATATTCTGGGATTTTGCTTTTGTATTATTGTGTGTTTGTTCTTTTATTATTACAATGATGAGAACAATAGCTTCTCCCTGAATGTGGCATTTTGGGTATGCAGGCAAGGTGTTTGATATTAGTTGTTGTTGGTTGATGAAAATGAGAGTAGGGATGTGTTGCAAACTATAGGATACACCAGAAACAGGAAATTTTTTTTTTTTTAAAAAGCAATCAGGGACGCTTTTTAGAAGCGCCCCTGTTGGTTTGAGGCGCTAAGACCAACAGGGCGCTTTTTACGAGCGCTCCTGATTGCGGGGTTGGCATCAGGAGCGCCAGATTCAGGGGCGCCCGAAAACGCTCCCGATGGATAAAAAAACGCCCCTGTTGGCCTATTTCTGTTGTAGTGAGGAATTTTTAATTTGGTGCAAAATATTCTATAGGATTTGATAAAATGGTTTGTGTGTCATCAGTAACAGTACCAGCACATTATAAGGGATCGGGCCAAACAGCACTAAAATAAAATAATGGGAATCAAATTCAGATTCAGATTCCTTTGAAGCTTACTTCTCTTGTGTCACAAAGATCCCCCCTGCGAAGAAACACCTAAGGACCCTACAGGGTACAACCAGGCAGCAAAACAAATCTTAGTGAATAAATAAAGATGATATATATGCGACTGATCAAAAGTACCCTCAGGACGACGATTTAGTTGTGCTACATGAATTGAAATCTTATGCTTTGGAATAAAGCTTCTCACTAGTTGAGTTGCACTTTATTAATTAAAATTTTAACCTGAGCTGAGCACAAAGCATTTTAATATTATATTTAAACATTATAATAACTAGGCCCTTGGTGCTGCTTTTCCAATGTGATTGGTAGCTCAACAACATGTATCACATTAGTATTAGCCGTACGTCATTTCCAACTTTCCATGGGCCAACAATTTTTACTGTGTTTGGAGGTTGCTTGCAAAATGCAAATGTTCCTATGGTATTAATTGTTGTTTCCTTGTCATTCCCAACTTCTTGTGTTCCATTGGAGTTCGGCAAATCAAGATATCTTCACATATATAAAGTTGGGGATTGGTTTCTCCATGCATGCCTGTCAACTTATCACATCACATTCCTCAACTCAACATCTGGAGTGTGACTTAAGTGGTCCGATAAAAACTCAATAGCAAGTGGTCAAATAAATCTCATATAGGTTCTGATACGATTTTAGAATTTGGACTTGAGCCTAGTTGAATCCCAAAAGCTAGAGTTTTCCTCTACTTATAACTACTAATCAAAACACAAGGAATACAACCATGTCAAAGTACAAATTACCACATGATGTAGGAAACGGAACAAGTACTTTCTTTAAAATTTCTTGCAATCATAATATCGTTTTGTAGTGGTGCTTATGTCAGCTAATAATTCCATTATTACGTTTCATGGGAATCAAAAACAAAGTGCACAATGAAATGAAGAGAATCAAATTCCATTAGATTCCGCCATATGTGTACACACACTATACTAGGCAGAATAAATTATACACATATCTAAATATATGACGTAAAATGAAACCAGATAGGGATAGATTTTACTGCTACATTATAATTTAGATTCCAACATGGTACTACTAGCTAGTTAATAGTTGTAGCCCAAAAGGGTGGATGATTGAAGTTTTGGGTCTCCCTTTTATCAATTTAACTTTTCCTCACTTTTTTTCATATACCAAGTTAATGTCCCTATAAAGCTAGCTTAATATACGTGATTAACTAATATTTTCCATCCATAGTTATCTAGCTAGTTCACACACACCATCGCCTGTTTTTCTTGTTTGGGAATTCATCTAAGGACAAGTGGTCGACCACCATTCTATATAACTTTTGTATTCATTGGAATTACTTCCAAGTTATGTTATGTTGCTTAGTGGCTGGTAGGTCCAACCTTATTAGCTTATCAAATTTGCTAACTTCCTCTATCACAATTGCTTCCTCCCTTTAGCTTTCTTTCATATTCAATATTCAACAACTCCTTCAATTAAAAACATGTTAGTCATTTATTATTTAGGGTGTCTTTTTATATTTCTTCATACGTAACGTAAATACAATCAATAAAGGAAAGCATATATAGTCTACCCAAAGTCGAACTCTCGTACAAATTACATCAAAATTTCAAACACTAGCAGTAGCATGGACCTCACATCAAGTGCTAAAACCATTAATCACATTGGGTAATAGTAGTTTTCAATCATTCATTTTCAAAACTCTTAACCTAATTTAAATATGGAAACTAGCTAGGAAACAAAACTATAAAAAAGAAAATTAATCCTAAAAGATAATATAAAAATAACAAATTGGTCAAATTTTAAACTATTTACATCCCGACGATTCAGAGCAAGATAGAAGGCAGTGGAGGATTGATAATTTCCACGTGTTTACGGTTAAATCTTGTTATGCTCTGTTGTTGAATCTTTTGTATCATGATAGGTTGGATAGCGACACTCAAAGTGTTTTACATGATATGTGGCAGCTTTCGATTCCCACTAAGGTGGGAGTTTTCGGTTGGAGATTGTTGTTGGGAAAGCTTCTAACTCGGGATGCTCTTATTTCTAAGGGTATCATTAAGGACCCTCATGGGTCGTGTTGACCTTTTTGTTTTGAGCAGGACGAGACTATTTTTCAGTTATTTTTTTTGTGCAGGTGCTCTCGATTAGTTTGGACTTCTATTCATAAATGGATGGGCAGTGTGCACACGAATTCTCTTGTTGGAGTGACACATTTTAGGGCACATGGTATCAGGTTGGACTCCAAGAAGGCTGGGAGATTGAAGTATCTACTGTGGATGACAGTCACGTGGTGTCTATGGATTCATCGAAACCACATTCTATTTAAGGATCAAGTCTTCAATTCTCTAGTGGTAGTCAATGTTAAAACTATATCTTAGATTTGGTTCCTTAGCATTGAAGGGCACAATTCAGCTTTTAAGATTTTCGATTGGTGGGGAAACCCTATTGTTTGTATGAACTCGGTTTAAAGTGGCTTTGTACATTGTGTCTCATTCTTCCTAGGGTACTCTTTCCTCCTTGGGTCTTTTTCCTATGAGATTTTGGCCCGATGAGGTTTTAATGAGGTCCCTTGTATTTGTGACGGCATGGGGTGCCTGTTTGCATCACTTTTAATATAATTTTTTGCTTATCAAAAAAAATGTTGGTCAAAAAATAAAATATTAAAATAACAAATTAATCTCATGAAATAATTTAAGATAATATCAAAAAAAATATTATAATTAATTGCATAAAAAGATATTATAATTAATAACCCTCCTCCTAAACAAATTTTCCCTAGAAGGGTCCTATCTAGGAATAAATTTCTTTTCCATGGAGATTTGGCATATTATATAACACGTATAGCTCAAAAACCTTATTTTGAGGTTAGCTCGTAAATATAGGGAGGGTAGAAATTTAGATTCTTACTATTTTGATTGGTGTTCAAACCCTATGAATTGTTTAAAAGTTGGCTAAAGGTTTTTTTGCCTAAAAAAAAGTTAATCAACTTTTTTGGTGGGTGATAATAGTTAAAAGGTTCAGACATGGAGATTATTACAATATTAAAGTTAAACATAGGTTATTAGTGAACCTAAACGGCTAAACCTGCAATTTTTGCTATAAGTCTATAGTAGTACTTTTTTGGCAAATAATGAAATGAGACTAGTTAAAATCTTTTGATGATCCTTATGGAAAAATCATCTAAAAGGAAAAAAGAGAACTCCTCATGTTTTCATTAAAAAGGATAAAAAAGAATGAAAAGAACAAAAAGTCCAAGAGGGACTAGACCAATGGCACGTTTGGATTAGCTTATTTTTGAGTTTATGAAAAGAATTATGGACATAATTAAATAAGTTCCTCCCTTAACCAAATGTCGAGGGTTCGATCCTCGCCTTGGGTACGGAGCAGCTTTAAATCCCTGGGCCAGCTGTCCCACCCTTCGAGGTGCCTCTAATCCAGCGAGGGGATTAGTCATTGCGTTCGGCGGTGGATACCCTGGTCTCGACCATAAATAAATTTTTATGTTAACTCATAAGTTCTTACTAACAAAATTTATATCTCCATAAAATGTTTTTCCATAAACTACGTACCTTGAAAAACTTATGAATAATACATAAAAGCTTATTTATTTGCATAACTTGTTTTGCATAAGCTCAAAATAAGTTCTATCCAAACGGGCTCAATTAGTCAATGATCCAATAAGACAATTTTTGTTTATAAATACGTCTATAGTAGTACAGTTTTTTGGCAAAGAAGGAAATTAGACTCGTTAAAACCTTTTTGATGGTCCTTAACAAAAATAATCTAAAAGGAAAAAGAGAACTCCCCCTATTTTCAATGAAAAATATAAAAAAAAATGAGAAGAACGAAAAGTCCAAGGGGGACTAGACCTATTAGTCAATGAATCTAAATCTGCAATTTTTGCTTATATATATATATAAGTCTATAATAGTACATTTTATTGGCAAAGAAAGAAATGAGACTCGTTAAAACATTTTGATGATCCTTAGGGAAAAATCATCTGAAAGGAAAAAGAGATATCCCTTGTTTTCATTAAAAAGGATAAAAAAGAATCAGAAGAACAGAAAGTCCAAGGGGGGCTCAACCAAAATCCTTAGTAGGAAAATAATGTCAACAAAAATGGTAATACAGCTAAAGTCCTCTAAAATAAAATTAGGCAGCAACTCTATCCAATTGAAACCCCGACTTATAGAGCCATATTTAGCTAGCTTATTTGCACAAGAATTTTTTTCTCTATAGATACGAGAGATAAGGAAATTCTTCCTAGTGGTTATATTAATGCAATTACGCCATAAGCAACTCCATACCAGAGTTTACACCATCCCCTCTCATAAGCAATTCCAATCATCCTCATAACAGCCAAGATCTCACCTTCAAAAGAGGTAGCAATGCCACATAGTCTGAGAAACAACCCATAATTGTCCCACTCGAGTCACGAAACAAATCACCATAAGCCTCATGACCAGGATTACCATAAGATGGCCTCATCTAGATTGCATTTAACCTAATTACACAAAGGCTTATGCTAGGCGACTTAAACAATAGAAAGAGTTTTTGGATGGTGGCTCAGCATAGAGAGATACTTAGATTTCGGAAGACATGTACACTATGATATGACCGTAACGTGCATTGTTTAATATTTTAATATTATAGTATATAATTAAAGCATGCATGTCCCATATAGAAAGAAATTGACGCTAGTAGCTACCAGCTTTCTTGCTAATGAAATCTCATCTTTTTGACCAAAACAGAGACCAGAATGCTTTCTAGCTAGCTAGAGATAATAATGGATATGAATCAATGTCAATAAAATACAGAAGTTCCACCACCAATATACCTAGTCACGAACATGACCTAGCACTCCGATAACTATATGCCTTAGACGAAACATAACATTATTGAGAATTCCGGAACGTATTATGTAAAATAATAGTGGTTGAGAAAGCAATTCTCAAAAGCTAAAATCACATCAACATTTTTCACAAATATGATTATTTTTAAAAAAAAGTTCTTATATAAATAATTTTTTCTCTTTTTATTCAGTGGCAGAGCCACAACCAAGTGAATATCGACGTCTACTCTTTTAAGCCAAGCCTTTACACATTATTATTATTGATATATGTTTGTACGAAAAAGGGGTATTACATGCGTAATATAGTGTATAATACTTTGCAAAACCAATCAACTTTTACATTTAAACTCCATTGGTCCGAAAGCTATCTATAAAGTTACTAAAATAATATATACCACTTAAAAGTGAGAAAAAAATCCGATGTTACATTTGTATTATTACTTACACTTGAGCCATGCACTGAAAAGAAGAAGAAGGTGATAGAAACAAACAAAGAAAGTAGCTGAATAGTTTAAATTTGCAAAAGTTTATCACACTTTTATAATGTCGTTCAAAAGAAACGAGAACTTTTTGAAAAGCAGTCAGATTAAGATGCAACCAAACACATTAATTTAATATTCAGCCACTCGCAAGACCCAGCCATATATGTAATAACAATAAGATAGACGGTTAAATGGTGTCAAAAAAAGATAGACTGGTTAATAGATTCTTTTTTTTGCTATAAATTGGGTATCTGCGTGCAAAGCTCTCCTCCCTCAAGAGTTTTAACGGTATTTCATTCCAAAGACTGGATTGGAACCCTGAACATTAGTTAAGTCGGAAGAAATCTTAATCATCTCGGTTAATAGATAGTCCAAAAGTTACCGCAAACTTAATAAATCTGAGAAAATTCAAAGAAAAGTGGTTATCGTGTATGTAGGACCTATTTGGGTAAACAAAAAGCACTTACAATATAGCACTTGGCTATAAGTCATTTTTATAATCAATGAAAAAATGTAGTCAAAATATTTTCATTTAAGTTATAAACATTTTTTTTTGACAATAAGTTATAAACAACTATATATCATAGGTTATTTTCATAAACTTTCTCAAACTCCGGTTTCGACAACTTTAAGATCTGAATTCAGTTTTTATTCACTTATAAAAGTTCTATGTCTTTTCTTTAGGTTCCCAACAAAACCAAGAATACCTTAACCAGAAACACATGCAACCAAAGTTTTGGCCAAAACATTGAGAAAGGGTAGCGTCGTTGCTAGCGGAGTCAGAAGCTTTACAGTGCAAAGAATGACCACAAAGTCAGAATTTTGTTGTTGACACTTCTCACAGCACAAGCTATACCCATCATCACGAGGCAATGGTGCGATTTCTTTAGGAGCGTTTTTATGCGGTTCAACCTATTCTCACACACCGAATACCTTTTAAAACAGTTAAGACATATGGGGACTAATTAGTAGACCTTAACCTAGGACAACTTAGTCATAAAAACTTGCTAACTCCGTCCCTGACCTGAGTACTAGTTAACATTAAGGCTACTTTTTATTGTTCTTCCTCGTTTTTGTCAAAAATGTTCCTCTTTTGAAGAGTTGTGATTGGAGTGCAATCTCTACCTTATTTCTCATTCTTCTTTGGAGAATTAAAACTAATAGATATGCCTTCCCCTTTTCTAGTTTGAATGTACCACTATTTAGTACGGCGCATTTATGTACGAAATGTCAAAATAGAAGAGCAAACCCACCCAACAACGATTAGCAGCAAAAAAAGAAGGGCAAACTCACCCAACATCCTTCATCCGCACATTTCGTAGTTGTAGCAAACAATCTCTCTTTTTTTTGGAAAATTTTCTAGTGTGAATTTTATCTTGCATTTATGGGCTTCTAACTCTCGTATTTAGACTCACCGATGATCGTGACAGTATGAACCCAGAAAAGGGATGTTCGCACCCTTCTCTAGCTACTGCAACTCGCATATGGGACTAAGGAAAGTGGGTGGTTTATTTCTCATGCAAAGTGTTAAATTGATTAATGTCAGAGCTGACCAATGGCAAACCTTGTTTTGGTACTAATTTCTGGTTTGAAACCCTTTGTATGAGCAAGGGGTGATGTGAATACGATGACTTGTTAATGATCAACGTATGCCCAAGTAATATTTGATGCTTGAATGGATTTGGGACAAGAAAAACAAAACTAGTACAAAGAATAATTGGGAACTGATGTGATGATGGTATTAGAACTTGGAGTCAAAAAGATTGATAAGGGAGGTGTTAAGAATGAGTTTTAGACACAGTCTTAAAGTGAAAAATCATAACCTAATTCTACATCATATTGACCACTCTGCCACTTAAGATCGAAATGACGCAATCTAACGGTAAACATGTCTTTCTGGGGGTATAAAAATACTAAATTTCAAACCCAGTGTCTCAGTTTTTACGTTCCTACAGATAGACCGGAAGAAACTAGATTAATATGTCTGCAACTAGCAACTAGCAACTAGCAACAAGCACTGTCCATATCCACAGGTAAAAATTTGGAAAAGAGTATTAAAAAAAAGAAAGAAAAGCAGAAGAGAGACACATTACATTACATTATACACCATCACCTCCTAATTAATTATGGAATATCAACCTTTAATTGCGGCGGAATCTGCCTGAGTTCAATCACTGTCCTCTTCATCTGTGCACAAATGAGAGAATATATAAGGACAACCACTTCCGCACAAAGCGAGAAAATGGAAAAACACAACACATAACATTGTCATAGAAGATAATGCACTAGACAGTTTGAGAACTCCGTAAAATTTCTTACCATAAGCACTGTGTTCCAGTGCAGCTCAACTCTACTGCTTAATTATATTAATAATTGGCTAAATATTAGAAGATAAACACGGAAATAACTGGCGTAACAGGACACAATACAAAGATCTAGAAAAATGAGAAGCAAGGATACACCTCAAAGCTTTCATCACTCATTACTGCCGGAAAATTAAGGGGGGGAAAACTAAATAGATTATATTTTCCAAGAGTGATTCTTTAAACCAGAGATTCTCTAGCAGATTAACTATGTAGCTGTGATTATTTGTACTGCGTTCCTCATATTAAGGTTACTATTTAAAAAAACCCCTGCTTAATCTACATGCCCTGAATACGTGAACCTTATCGAAAATTAAGGTAATAACCAACATCTAGATTTCCTAAATATTATTGTCAAAACACGTTCGTAGACGCCCAAATGGAGTTATACACAGCACTTATAAAGAATGTTTATAAGAGGAGCGGCAAGATTAAGGGCAGGTATGGGCAGAGGGTTGATGAGAAGAATAGTTTGATAAGCAAGGGAACTGGAGCTACTAGTTCTGTTCAGGAGGCAATTCTACTTTCAGAACTGACAAAAATACCCGGACTGTAATGTAACTTGTGAACCCAATAACAAGGGAGTTTCCACAGCTAGCACTCAGTGGGAGAAACTAAGGCTAATTCTTCGTGTAAAAGGTTAGCAGATGCGGAGATGCAACAAAAAAGAACAAAAGGATTGTGTTTAAGGTGTGATGAGACGTCTGGTCCTGGTCATGTGTGTCTTAACAAAATAATTGTTAGCCTTTATGCGATAAGCAGTTACTGTGTTAATTATAATGTAATAAGCAGTTAGGGTGTGAATTAGGCAGCTAGTATGTGAATAAAACGGGGTAACCGCAGGTTGTGGTGGTTACTCTGGATTTTCGAAGTAGTTATTGTGAGGGAGAGGCCAAGGTTCTAGAATCCTTGGAGTAGAGTGTCAATTGTGTGTAATTCTATGTGAACAGGAAACAATGTGTAATTTGTATAGTTTCTATTCTCAATAATATAATTCCATACTCCATCCAGTTTCAAATATAAGCAAAAAAAATAAAATATCCTTAGTGGTCTAAAATATGAGCTATATTAACTCCTACATTATTTAATGCTATTATTCATAAATTACCCTTCAATTAATTTATAGTTTATTTTCCAATAACCATTTTATTCCCATTGAACAAATCTCCATGAGGGACAATTTGAAAAACACAATCATATTTTTTATTATTAGAAGAAAATTGAATGAGATTAACTATTTTTCTTAAGAAGTATTTATAGTTTTTCTTTGCTTATATATGAAACCTGAGGGAGTATTTTATACCAAATATCCCTTTCTTTTGATATTGGTTTCTAACGACCAGTATCTAAGCAACAAGTTCCTGGTTAATTCATGATCACTACAAGAGGAGAAATGGAAGAATGTTTGGAACTGTTGGAATGGGGTTAAATATGTTTTTGGTCTCTATAATTTTGGTTTTTTGGTTTTAGTCCCTCAAGATTTTCACCTACATTTGATCCACCAAGTTTTTCTCTTCAGTAATTTAAGTCATCATGACTTTTAATAGCACTTAGAAGTGCTTTAAAAAAACCAAAACGCACTATTAAAATTCATAAGGGACTAAAATTGATGACGAATAAAATTTAGGGACCAAAAATAGGTAAAAACTTGGGGGATTAAAACCAACAAACCAAATTTTATAGAGACCACAAGCATATATAACCCTATAGAAACATGTTGTTGAAGGCTTGATGGTATTGAAGAAACCATGGAGAAAACCCTAGAGAACGATCGTTTGGAACGCCTACAAAATACGTGCCAAATGACTGTTGGTAGAATCTGTTGACTGGGGATTAAACCTACATAGTCAATCCCAGAAAGGGGCGCGGAGCACTGGACCCTAACACTGCTAAAGCAGTATAGCGGAAAATTCTATTGTCGCTATTGTGAAGACTAGAAAACAGTATATATATAAATATAAATCCCAAGATGCATACATAAATACTCAATAATAATAACAATAATAATAATAGTAATAATACACAAACTAAAAGGAATATTCATACACTCATGTAATAATCATAAATCATTCTTTTTCAATTGTCACCAACATTCAAAATCAACACCAAACATAACTTAAGTAACTTAACTAATAACTACTACATGTATATATAATATAGATAATTATTAATACCATTTATTAAATAATGGTATTTTAAAAATTTGTATATGTATATATAATGTATAATTGTATATTGTATTGTATGTATACCATATCTTGGGGGAAAGGATGCCTCCCTCCTCTCAATTGCCTTTTATTTAATTTGATGTTTTATATGTTTTATATTTGATAGCCGCATGTGCCATCTCTCTCTCTTTTGAGTGGCTCCAGTATTTTTTTTCTTTATTGTTTGGTCTGCATATTGCCTTTAATTGTTAAACAAAGCTTTTAAGTGATATTGGGCCAAGCCCATAACCCATTATAAGCTAACCCTACTTCTGAAGGGTTTTTCCTTGTGTCCAATCCATACAACATAACTCTCATATTCTTCGACTTTCTGGCCGGATAACAGAAATGTTGGTCAAAAATGAAGAGCTAGCTATAAAACTGTGGTGGAGCGGCCGCAAAAGGGCGAATCCAGATTCGAGTGCGAAAAGCGGCTGCAAACTGCGCGATATCGATCCGCTCCACACCAAGATTCGCATTGTGCCATAGGGTAAAATCACTCTGCGAATCGCCGCTAAAGCGGCGCAATTTGCTACAGATCATTGAAATTTACTTACTTTGTTCATAGCTCTCTAGGGTCGAGATCCCCCAATTTGCTTAGAGCAACCACTATTCCTTCTGTTGTTGGAGAAGTGAATCTGTTGATTGAGGAAAGGGACCAAATCCTTCATGATTTGAAAGACAATTTGGTAAAAGGTCAAGTTCAGATGAAGGCTTATGGAGACAAATCCAGGCTCCCCGTTACCCTCACTGTTAATGATTGGATTTATCTGAAGTTACAACCATAAAGACTTAAATCTCTTGCTGCTAAACAGAGGAATGAGAAATTGAGTCCACAGTTCTATGGCCCATACCAGATGAAAAAACAGATTGGTCCAGTTGCTTTTGAATTGGATTTACCACTACAGGGTAAAATATATCTTGTTTTCCATGCCTCTCTCTTGTAGCTACAACAGCAAAACCACAGCCACTTCCACCTATGTTGTCCAAAGAACTAGAACTCCCAAGTTTTTCGAGCTGAAGTCAAAGTTCCGCAATAATCCTAAGTGTTCCGCTGAGGTTCTCATTCAATGGGAAGACATAGCAGAACTTGAAGCGACTTGGGAATCGGTGGAGGTTATCAAGGAGCAATTTCCTTCGTTTCACCTGAGGACAAGGTGACTTTTAGGGAGGAGTATTGTTAAGCCTCTTATAAAGAATGTTTATAACAGGAGGGAGCAAGATTAAGGGCATCAATGGGCAGCTAATAAGTTAGTGTTTATCTGATATGCAGTTAGGCTGTTAATTATTATGTAATAAGCAGTTAGGGTGCGAATTAGAGAGTTAGTAGTAGAGTAAAAAGGTGTAACCACAGGTTGTTATGGTTACTCTGGATTTTCGAACTGGCTATTGTGAGTGTCAATTGTGTGCAATTTCTATGTAAACAGTGTGTAATTTATGTCAGAATTTTGGGATTGTTTCTATTCTCAATATAATTCAGTAGTTTTTACCAAAAAAGCCCTTTCTTTTGACATTGGTTTCTTTCTATCACATGGCTCCAACCTATAAAATAATGAAATAATTTGATGTGGCAATGAAATTTGTCTTCCTACTATCCATGTTGCTACAGCCCTTTCAAATCAATTAATTATCAATAACAGACTACTTAGCCACTAAAGACACTAAAGAAAACAAGATTCGAGAGTCTAATATAATTTCTGATAAACTAACCAATGAAATAAAAACAAAGAAGAGCCTTAACATATTTTAAATAGACTTACCATCATTAAATTCTTCACTCTGACTTCCATCATCATCATCATCACCACTACTATCCTCCTCTTCTTCATCATCCTCATCTTCTTCTACATCATCCTCTTCATTATCATTGCCTTCCTTCTTCTTTTCATTATCACTACCTTTAGCGTCATTGCCACTAGTTTCGACCGGAGTCTTGGGCTTTGGTGGTGGAGGAGTTGCAAAAAAAATTGTTGATCTTCTACGAGTACTTGAGACAATATTACTCGTATCAATACCCTCAAGTTCCTTGGCTCTATCCTTCTTCCTTTTCACTTCCTTGATTTCTATGAAAATGTGAAGGAAAAAAATAAGAAAAGGGAAAAATAGGAGCCAATAAATAAAAAGATAGATTGAAACCATATCAGAGGCTGTTGCATCTGCAACTTAATGCAGCAGACCTTGGATTTAAAATGACCCAACAAACAATGACTATTTACACAAACATAACTTCCTGAGGTGGACTGAAATTACATTAACCTTCCCTTTAATTCCAAATATACATGCAGAATGAAGTTAACAATTCGCTCCCCAATATACGTGCCGAATGAAGTTAAGAGTAAGACCCTAAAGACCTCTTAAAGGGTTACAGATTTTTATTCAATCCGGATGACAATACTGTGGCTAACATCCAGGCATGAGGGATCACTAACAAACACAAGCTCACCCTTTTCAGATGGATTTGAAGACAAGCCTTCTCTAGATAGTATTTCCTCCAACTCCTTAATTAGTTGTCCTTCCCGTTTGTTTTCAGGCGCTTGCTTGACTTTTTTATAAATAACGGGAGGAATCCTGACAGAAATATACACAGTCAAACATCATCCTCAACATAGATCAAAGATCATGGGAACCAAATAAGAAAATTACCCCATTCCACATGCTTTAATAACGGATTTCAAGTGCTCCACACGTTTACCATACACAGTAGTTGAAACTTGTTTCTTCTGAAGTTAAGGGAAAAGGAGATATGAGACCCAATTGCATATACTCAATACATTTAACTTGTACTATAAATTAATGAGTAATAAAGAATGTTGAGGAAAGTTTCATTGAAAATCGCATAGAAGGATAACAATGTTTGGATATTTCATCATATAAAGAGCTATTATTCAGCTAAAAGATCATGAGTGTTTAATAGTTATGACTATGGACCTAACTTTTTAATTTTATAATAAGCATTCATATTAGCAATCGGCACATAATAAGCAATAATTTAGTTTAACCTTGGTAGGTTTTTCCGTTGATGACTGGGACTGATCATCTTCGGAGTTTTTTCCATTATCTTCAGAGTTCTTTTCATCATCTTCTGCATCACTTTTGTCATCTGAGGCTGCTTTAGCAGGCTTGACCCTTTTCTTACTGGGTAGACTGGCCTCCTCTCCTTTACGCTTTTTGGGTCCAGCAGAAGTCTGCATCTTGACTTTTGGAACACTTTTTTTCCTAGGTTTGACTTCATCTTCCTGATTTTCCTCCTCATCACTCACCTTTTCTGAAGTATCAGAGTTTTCTTCACTGCTGACTTTTGTATCAGGTTTCTTCTTCACAATTTTCTTAGCATTATTTGCAGGTTCCAGAATTTCAGAAGACATCAATACCTTCACATTCAACAGAAGCTTGCTAAGCATCATGTCTGCTTCTTATGTGCAACAATGAAACTTTCTGGACAGATTTTAAACGTACCTCATCAAGCTGTTGACTTATAAACTTCTTAAAGGGATCAAGAGTAAATTTATCAAGTTTAAGATCTTCCTCCAATAGTCTGCGGAGACCAGACAAAGTGACTTTCCTGAAATCAACAAGTGAAGAGTAACCCGTGTCATATCTTAAGAAATATAGCCAAAGAATCGGCTGATGTTAATAAATGTATCAAGGGTACGAACAGGAAGAATATGTGCATTGTCATAAAGAGAGGTCAGAACAATAAGTAATTGGAAGAATTAGAAGCATACTCTGCATTGGCCTTGACATATGAAGATCTTTTTCTAATGGCTTTCTTAATTAGGGCCTCACTTGGAACTGTTTTTTTTCCATTGCCTTCTGCTTTCTTGGTTTCAAGTTTAGCCCCTTTTTGTTCTTTAAGCAAACCTAAAACTGGAGAGTCTTCCATCTTCTCCTCATCTTCAGGGAGATCCTTTTCGTCTTTTGATTGACATTCTTTTTCTGGTTCTTCTGTCTCTTGTGTGCTTGCACCTTTTTCCCCAGCCTCTCCCGATGTCTTCTGGGCATCATCATCGTGAACCTCTTCTAAGCACTACCAACAATGAGGCAGAAATCACACGTTCATATAAGGGAAAAAAAAAGCCCAAAAATTCTTCATCACATCAGAATTCACTAAATTAAGTTCAATGCAAATAAAATATAAAACAAATTATTATCACCGGAGGAAACTGGTAGTAACTGTAAACACCGCACATTTGTCTATTAAACTTACGTTTAAGCACTAGAGAAAGTTCTAAGCACCACCAGAAAGAAAATCAAATATGAACATATCAGAGAATAAAGTCACAGTCAAATGTTAATAAAACAATTGCAATAACCAGTATACTTTCCATGTTTCTTATTATTTTCACTAGAACTAAGACATTGGAAGGGACATATCTCCTATTTCCCTTACCATTTTCTTTTTCAATTTTCTGAAAACAGATACTATACTTCCAAAAACTTCGAAAATGCTAAAGAATTGTACACTACAGCCGTTAACTTTGTCTGATAAAATCAACAAATGCATTCACTTGGGAACAAAGGAAACCCTATAAAGAACAAAATGCTAGGTTAAGATTAGGGGATTGAACCTTTTCCAGACATTGCTTGATAAATCTTTTGCGGGCATCCAAAGAATACTCTTCGAATCCCAAGTCTTTCTCGAGCAATCTACGGACACCTTCAAGTGTCAAAGAACTGCATTGAAAGGTAAAAGGTTACTTAATTAGAGAGTTGCTTGAAGAAAGAAGAAGATAAAGAGGAGGAAATAAGTAAGTAGTAGTACTGACTCGGCTTGTTCCTTGAAGTGAGGGACGCGAGAGCGCATGGCAATTTGAATCTGAGACTCGACGTCGATATCATCATCTTTCTTCTTCTCGATATCTTCTGCCATAGAATTCAATTGAATGTATGTCGCAACTTCCAATTTGTGTTTTTTAGAATTAGGGTACACTTTCTGATCTGCTGCACTGCGCTGCAAAGTCCAAATTATTTACCAAACACACTTTGAATTCCCGAGTGTTCGTGGAATTCTATTTCCCTCTTTTTTTTCCTAATTACTCTATTTTTTGGGGCATTCTCCCTTCTCACAAAATCTCCCAACACTTCCAATTTTCAACCAAAGACTAATCTTACCTTATGGTCAAAATTCGCACTAGCCAACATCGTGTTTGTCCACATCGAACCCGAACATTATTATTATTATTATTATTATTATTATTTGATCCTAACTATTATCATTTTTTGACAAACTCCTAATTATTAATATTATAAGATAATAAAAATAAAACAACATCAAAAATAACTTATTTATTGTTTTAACTCTTTAAATGTTTTTCTGAAGATACACTTATGACAAATTATGAGATATTAAATATACCAACTAATATTTAAAAGACAAGCATTTCTATTGAATAAATAATGGTAGGAAGCTCGTTAAAACATAATGATGCAAACTTTTTTTAGGAAAAATCATCTATAAAGAAAAATAATATTCCTAATTATTTTATTAAAAAGAGATAAAAAGCAAAATACAAAAAAGACGAACACTATTAGTGCAAAAAACCAAAAACCAATAAAACATAACTTGGAGCACAAAAACAGTTAATTAAATCTAAAATATAGAGCACTCAATCTATTACGAAAAAATACTCCCCGATAAAATTTAGAATATTGTCCCACCAAAGAAGGTTTGAGATAGGTGTTCCAAAATTAGCAAAGCTTATTTGAACGTGAATTGTCTTCTTTAAAAATATGAGTAACCAAAAGCTTGTATTTGAAGCATTTAGATGATAATTCTTCCATGAGTTTCTGAGCCTCTAGAGAACAATAGACGAATTTTTAGCCGCTAACACCACCGGTTGGAAATCTCATTCGAGCCCAAAATTACGCCAATCTCTGACAATAGCTGGCTATATAAGACCCAAAATCCCTGCTTGAATGAGAGATTGGCGAAACAAAAAGAACGGTTGTCATACAGTCTCTGAAAATTCCACCACAACCTGAAATCTTAGGACAACCCTTTGCAGCATCGTTAGTATTAATATTTGACTTAAGGAACAAGAAGAGGGAGCCCAAATCACCTCTTTAATTATTGGTGATTTACGAATCTTATCCAAGACCCAAAAAACCTTTAGAATTATGAATTTCTGTATGGAAGAAGACATGCAACCTAAGCTAAGTGTCCCTGAAAGACTAACACTAATAATGATCGTATTTTTAGTTGTCTATAAAGATGCTTTTTATCATTAGACCAGGTGTTGTTTCGACAAGACCAAATCTAATACTTATATGCGACTTGGCATTGTCGGCGCTAACTTGCCGCTTTTCTTTTTCTTTTTCTTTCTTTTTTTTTGTTGTTTTCTTCTTTTCCATTTTTTTTCAGTTATTTTCTTTTATATTTTAAGCTTCTGTCTTTTTTCTTTTCTATATTTTTTTGTAATTAAAGTATCCTCCACGGCGATTTTTGAGACTAATCTTTTTAGGTATTGGAGATCTATTTAATGGGTCGACCTCTCCCAACAAATATTTTTCCATACGCACCAGGGGTCGAACTCATGACAAAATGGTTAAGGGACATTTTTTTTATATATTTTAAGGAGTACTTTACAGTCTCAAAAAATTTAAGATGTTTAAATATGTGAAGTTTATTCTTCAATAATCGATTGGGTGAATTTCTTTTTTCATTTTATGAAAAAATACATAAAGTTTGGTGCTAAACAGTGTGATTTGGTGTACTTTATGGTTTAGAATAAATTTTAATTGTTCGAATACACAGTTTGTTCATCTTTCAACCCACATCATCTTTCGACTTTCTATAGTTGCTTCTATCTTATAGGTTATTTTCATCCAACCTTACATGATATCCACGTGTTTCACTTTCTAATTGTATTGTATTTTTTTTCTTCTAATTATGGGTTAAGTTTTTATATTTACATTTGATAAATAAGGATTACGTTATTAAAACTTTTAGACATTTCTCCCAATTATCTATGGATCTTTAATTTCAACGTCTTTGTTATTATTTTTTTAATTTTATAATCTATTTTTAATTTTTAGTTATAATTCAATTTTCATTCACAGTTATTTGACTATATATTTTACAAAGCAACGCTATTGTTTCATTGACATAGGCTACTCTGAGACATAGGGTCGACTCAATGCTCTCGAGTTCAATTGTTTATAACGAGATTTGCTAATAAATACATAAAAATTTATTACTCATTTACGCGAAGGAATTTAGCCAACTCTGTGCATCTCACGGGTTATGGGGCTAGTGGTATTAAAGGTACTAACAATACAAGTCTACACAATAGATTGAATCTATGAACTCCACTGTTTGCCACAAATCTTCAATATATTAGAGAAGTGGAAGAATCAATGCGAGACTGGAGAATTTTAGGGAGCTAACACCAAAGACTAGCAGCAAATCTGCATTCACAAAATAGGTGTGGAAACTATTTATCTCTAAACTCTTTCCTATTCTAAAAACTAGTTGGTAACAGAACCCTTCATCTCTACAACTCTTCCAATAGCTGCTCCACCTCCCATTCACTGTGCCTCTCCGATGCACGGCCGCCATGATGTTATGTGCAGAGCCACCATTGTTGTTAAAAAAAAGCATGATTGGGGGGCACTTCATGGAAATCGCATTCCTTCACCATGATTGAATAGAACCCTTTCTTTATAGTCTATATCAACATTCCTCTAATAATAAAAAACATAAACTTCCGACATAATGTAGCATAAGTGGTAGATACTTGGGTCTCTTAACCATTTAGTTTTGGGCTCAATTCCTGACAAGTCTGTATGGAAAAACATTTGTTGGGAGAGGTCAACCCCTTAAATGGATCTTTAAAACAGTCGCCGTGGAGGATAACTTAGTTTACCAACAAAAAAAACATTATCCTCCCCTTTTAGAGTCTCTTGGCTTCAAAAACAAAACTGTAACTACCACACCCAACATCAATTCCAGAGAGTAATTTCTCTACTTGACGGAGCTTTCAACAATAACCATCGTGAGCCACAAACAGTGGGGAATAACGGTGGTGGGGTAGTACACAATGGAGGCCTTTGGAGGTGGGTTGTAACCATTGTTGATGGATGAAGGCTGAAACAGATGTTTTTATTTTAAAATTTAGATTTAAATTGATTTAAACTGAATCAATCTAAGCCATTAAAACACGTTAGTAGTTATGTAGTTATTACCACATGGGTATGCAAAGAAATGAAATGTCCATTTTCATTGGAGATGAAGAGGATCTCAACTCACTTTAGAAACCTTTTCATATTAGACCGAATTTTTTAGCCATTATCCGATTCAACAAAAAATCGTGACAGTCATCATACAAGAGGAGCAGATGCTATCAAAGGAAACGAGCTCATCGGACTATTTGAACGTAACGCAAAAATCACCACTTTCAGATAAAAGCCTATTATGCAGCCCCCCTACTAAGAGAACCCCTGCTTCTAAGATTATCCAGATCGATGCTGACATTTATGGACCTACAATGATCTCTGCAATAAGCTTCAGTTTCCCAGCAAGACGGAGACAGCAAAGCAATTTGATGCCAAAATTTAGCTATGTTAATGCACGGAAGAGATCAAGAGAGCATTGTCCGATCAGCTCACTTGATTTTGACGTGACAAAATAAATGTCAAGCTCCCGGATATCAAGCCTTTCTTTTCCGATTGGCTGCAGCACCGTCTGCTTGAGCCTGGGCTGCCTGGCCAAATACAGACCTGCATAACGTGCAAAGACACAAAATAACCAACAAAGGCAAATGCTAACATGTCAATGATATTTGCCAACAGGTACAGTGATTATAAACTAACCAAGTTCCATTCAACAACTGAGAGATCACCATAATAGTTACAAAGGCTGAAGCTAATCATAGTTTGATCACCCGTGTTTCCTTCTATGTGCACTCACGCTTGTGTTTCTCTATTTAGTTAACATTCTAGAGTGGCAAAATGTGAAACTTTTAACTCACGTCTGATCAAACTTTCTATTCTATTCTATTTCAAATTACTGAAGATTAACATGTGGACTAAATTTAATATACTAACAATTGTTTCAATTAAATTCATTTATTTGTTGAGATATGATGAAAAGTGTAATTTTTAGGAGCAAATATGGCATGAGGGCTAAATCAATCTCTCCCTCACACACCCAACAGTGGTTGGTCGAAATGGAAGGGAATTATGACTAAAACGAACTTTATTTCCAATGTTTGGGATTTGAACCCCAAAGTCACCCCTACCCCTCTATTTAGTGTTTTAGCGAGCTACCACCTTTGGTCTGAGGGTTAATCTCACAACTATACCAATGGAGATTCCAATTCAAACACCAAACTATATCTACCTACCTACCTTTCTATCTATATCAATTTGTAGAAACACGTGAGCTGGAATATAATCACACACGGAACGCTGTAAAAGGGTGGGTTAAATGGGCACTATACGAGATTATCCAAAATATAGGGCTGAAAACCTCATCTTAATCAGTAGTAATTCAGTAGGCCTTGTCTTCCTCATATTATAAATTCTTCTAAATATGCCAACCCCTGAATTAGAAACACTTCCTTTCACCTATAGCAACAAAATTCAGCTGCCTAGAGGAATTGTAATATTTGTATTATATCGTTTAAGAAGTACTAGCAGTCCAATATTAAAAAATAAAAGCACAATTGAAAAGCGAAGATTTCTGCAGAAGCTGAAGTGATTACTAAATTCTGCAAACTAAATGATGAACATCTGCATTATCATAAATGGAGAAGCTTATAGAAACAGAACTAAAAAAGGCCACGAATAATTTTAGGAAAACAAAAACTTACCCACAGGTTGAACACTTATCATGATGCTCGCAGAATATGGATAAGCATACAGAACATACATAGCCCATGTCAATTGTTTGTTTATGGCAGAAGCACCTGCAAGTTTCATAGAACTATCAAGGTGTGGGTCTCATAATTAATATTACAAACTACAAAACAGAAGAAAATCACCGGGGCAAAAAGAGTTTCTCATCATACAACTTGTATGAGCCTACTAACATTACATTAGATATATCATTCATTATAAAAAGAACCTCAATACAAAGTTTGATTCATTTGACATTATGCTCACTTATATGAAAGAGGTATCTGAAAGTTGCCCTCAGATAATCAGACTTCTATATTTAGTTAATTTAGGCTTTACAAGTTGGGCTTTTGCTTGCATAAATTAGGTTCAATAAATATGGACTATCAATGATGGCTCAATAATGAGTGGATAATATTTTA
This sequence comes from Astragalus glycyphyllos, assembly GCA_963573325.1. Taxonomy (NCBI): domain Eukaryota; kingdom Viridiplantae; phylum Streptophyta; class Magnoliopsida; order Fabales; family Fabaceae; genus Astragalus; species Astragalus glycyphyllos. The sequence continues at coordinate 78,506,397 of OY754307.1, forward strand.
TATGGGTCAGCCATGGGTTACCTAAAAAGACTTGCCAGAACGAATGTAATTTTATCTTAAATATACAATATACAATTGATATCTTCACCATACAGAAGGAAGCAATATAGAGAAGTGGAACCATAAATAGCTGTGTATCTTCACGACAACATAAATTAAAAAGGGGGGAGAATCCAGGAGAGAAAGGAAATAAAAATAAGAAATCTAAGACAGACAAGGAATAACTTACGAAGCACGAAAGTCCACACCCAAAGATTTAGGAAGCCGTAAAAATGCACGAGAATGCAAATCAGTTGCAAACACTGTCTGTATAAACAAGGTTATATTGGTATCAGAAGTAAAACAAAATGTAAAACTGCAAATACAAATAGCCTGATCTTGATAACAAAAAAAAAGAAGATAATTTGTTTATTGATTAAATTTCGTAAGAATCTGCAGAAGCCAGCCATTAAAATTGGAAGTTTGAGACAGTAGAATATACGGATTTATCTCACTAGTTATGCTTTTGCATATTTACTACACTATTTGGTTGAATTGTTGTTTCTTTAGAAGAAAATAATGAAGAGCTCCATAGTAAATACAACCAAAAAAAAACCCAAATTGGCCCAAGCTACATGATGTTGAATGGTTTTTCCTACACCTTATGATGACCCAAAAAGGATTCCAGAAAGTAATTTGTACCACAATACTAACCCATCTCGAAGCACAACAATGAAAGATGAAGCTCAAATCCCACACACCAGTATCAGAAAAACAAATTGTCCATGTCGAAGTACTACCAAATAGATTTTCGTCAATGAATTTCAGGACTTAATATTTGGATAGCAACTAGCTGTATACTATTATCAACCTTATAACTAATTGCATGCCATTGAAACAACTTCTGGGGAATGAAATCACGTAGCACTGAGAGTATTTAATTCATTTCTCTTGTGTGTATTCTAAAATCATTCAAGTTGATTATCTATTTGACAATGCCGCCATTGTAAATCAATTATGATTTATGAACTATTTAAAGCGTGAAATCAAATTCACCATGTTAAGACAAAGGATGAAGCGCCGCTGTCATCATCTTAGCTTCTACTTTATTGACAGATACGAGCAAGACATGGGTTTGTCAACATCGGTGTTTTGTCTTTCACCATCCCTGGTGTTTCTATATCAATTTTTTTTGAGTTGCATGTTACATACAAATTGGTTCCAGAAACAATGAATTGTAAGCAAGGCTAAGGCTTCTAAACATATTTGGAGTTTGGGGGGCTCAGACAACTAAAGAATTTGAATATTAACTTACAATATTTACTTAATTACAAGTCAGGTCTACCGGTGGCGCAGCAACATATGTAATCATGTCAGAGTACAGGCTTTCAGCATAGTGAAAAAATAAATAATATTGCAGATCACACCATTGCTTCAAAGCAGCCAAATGACCCAATTCAAAACAAACTTACTGAAAGATATTGAAAAAGCCCTTCCAATTGGGGAGGTCTGTAGTAGATGCCACCAGTTATGTATGAAGCCTGACATATATAACAAAAAGAAATGTCTAGAGTCAATAAAACAAATTCTGCAACACCAACACATTCAATATCTGTGTGCGCGTATTTAACTACCTGCTGAAGGAATGCAGAATTGTTCGAACCAATATAACAGGAGTCTACAGGAACCTGCATTGTAAGAAAATTACACCTAAATACTAGCTAACATAAAAACACAATGAATTTTTATGTGTTTGTTACATAAATATTATTGCAGAAGTCTGGCTACCTAACAGAATGGCCAGAGTATAGACCCATCTCAAAGGAACAAAAAAGGAAAAGAAAAGGGATGATTCAGCACATACTGTGGAACGCTGTGCAGAGAATATTGCGTTCATGATTGCCACATACCTGAGAAGGACAAAAAGTGTGGTTTGAGGCGAAATGCCAATCCAAAAATAAAAAATATGAAATGAAAATATCATGAGGTACATACTGTTCTGGTCCATCAGCAGATCCTTGCAGACATAAAATCTGTTCAAACATTAGTAAATAAAATAACAGAGCAAAAAAGTCACAAAAAAACAACTGAAAAAACTAACAGAATGTTGATTTCTATAACAAAGTAACATAACAGGATATCAACTTAAAAGAAAGATACGTCAGTCATGTGAGTGAATTTCCAGTAAGGCATTTGAAAAACTCATACTTCAGTTTAAACCAACACAAAATCAACTAGATACCAGTAATCATTTATAACTTAGAACTATCGAAATCAATTTTGACAACAGAACAGTTTCTATAGGACTCTAAATCTTTATGTTTTAGTTGTTACAGACAAGTGAAACGTGCAAATGTGAGACTGAACACAACAATCAGCATCATATAGTCAATGATTTCAAAGTCTAAAAGGCTAACAAGAAATGTGTGTCAACTGTCAAAAGGCCAACATCAAATTTTATATGACACACTGGATCTGGAACTCATTTTCAAAATAGGCATTCAGCTCTAATAGTAATATCACTATCAACTCAGAGGGATGACGCCCTTTAACACAAGAAAATGCTACAGTCAATCATAGTTGTCTAACAGCTTCGATTGCAACTTATCATATTCAAGTGTAGCAAAAAAACTCCATCCAATAACAAATTCAAGATAAGGCACGCATATAAACACACCCGAGGTTGAGGATGCATCGGTCCTTCACGAAATGCTCTCTGTATATCTGATAATCAAATCAGGTCAAACAAAAATCTCAGGAATACATTACAGAACCAAAGGCAAAATTGCTTATCATTCAATTTTAGTAAGTTTTCCTAAATAAAAAAACAATTTCAGTAAGAACAAATATAGTTCCCTATCACGACCAATGATACAAACTGAAAACCCTAACCGTTAAAACAAGTTGTTTTCAATTTCATTCGCCAAAACGATAAATATTAAGAAAATAAAGAGAATTGAAAGAGAAAATTAAATAAGCGGAAGATGGAGCAGTAAAGAGGATACAACAGAGTGCCTTGGACAAGGACCCCGATAACAGTGAAGAAGGAACGGTTCCCGGTGCATGAGTCGTTGCCAATTGCTGATCCTTAGCGAGAAATTCGTCTAGATTGTGAAGCAGATTGGAATAAAGCGCGGGCATTGAACCATTTGTGGAACCATGATTCTTATCCGAACCGGAATCGTAAACGTATTCACATGAATTACAGCCGGTGGCGATGACAACGACTTGGTTAAGCTGACCAAGGAGGAGTATCGAGTTGAGAAAAGCGAGCACCTGAAAAAGGAAACGAAAGAGAATCGAAAGTGTAATAATCGAAGAGAGCATTCGGGAATGAATGAGAATGAGAGTGTGGTGTTGTTTACTTGAGAGATAAAGTCGGAGAATGGGAAGGGAAAAGTGCTCCAAAAGAAAGGATTGGTGTCGATTGTGACGACGAGAAGACTGACGTCATCTGCGAGGAAAGAGAGATGGGTTAGTAGTGTTGAAACGGAGATTGAGTGTTTGAACGATGAAGAAGGTGGAGGGAACCTGCGTAGAGTTTTGAAGGAACAGAAGGCATTCTGTCTCTCTGCTTTCACTTCAATGCTACCACGAGTCGAGAGGAGTCACGTAATACTACCGAGCTATGAAGAAGGCCCGAGTTCTTCTGTATATACTACCGCAAAGACTTTCCTGCCCTTCTTTTTGCTTTCATTTTTAGGCAAAAATGCATTTTTGTTTTTTCTTCTTTTTATTTTGATAAGCTGCATTTTTGTTCTTTCAAGTTTATTTTAAATTTTAGTTGACAAGTGCTATTTAGTACCAAAAAAATAGTACGAATTGCACTTTGACGGGAGGCTGGTGTGGGTGTGTGGCTGCATATCTGTTGCCTTCCTCCATTTCGTATTCATCCAAAGAAGCATTACTCATTTTAGTTTAAGTTTATTCTTTTAAGTTTTTTCTCTCTTTTAAGTTTGTATTAAATGTGAGTTATGTCATTTCCATGATATGTCTATTAAGTTAATGACTAGTAGTTTACTTGACTTTTACACATATATTGAAGTTTGTTTTAATGACTAGTAATCTACGTGGCTTTTACACATATATTAAGTTAATGACTAGTAGTCTACCCAAATGTTAATCATCGGTGGCGATGATGCAGTTGGTTGCAAAATGTTCCCTGGGACGTTGAAAGATGTGGCACTTCGTTGGTTCATTGGCCTACCTTTGAGATTTATCTGTAACTAATGAAACAGAAATGCTAGTAAACTAACAGAACAAACAGAATTGGGAGTCAAAAGTGATCTTTCATTGAATTAATTGGGTATTAATACAACTTGACTTTGACTAATGCAGAAGTCAGCTATTGGGCCAATTCTGCAAGCCCATATGAATACAAATGTGAAAGCCCAATTACTACTAACATACTCTCCCTTAAACTGAGTGTGTCACAATCAGTTTAACTAATCAAAACTTCATTTTACAGACATTAAAAACAAACAATACAGCAAACAGACTAATACAGCACAACTTTCCCACATTGCAAGCATAAGATGTTCACTCTACATCACTCAGATTGCACATTCCTAGGCACTGTCTCAGCTTCAAGTAACTTTCATTCTTCAATGCCTTTGTTAACAAGTCTGCAAATTGCTCTTCACTGCTGCAGTATTTTAGTTCTATGACTCCTTCTTTGCACAGATTTCTGAGGAAGTGATACCTCACTTCTATGTGCTTGCTCCTGCCATGCATGACAGGGTTTTTAGCAAGCTTAATTGTTAAGCTATTATCACATAAAACTGTTAGACATTTATCTTGCTTCAAGCCCAGTTCTTTCAATATTCTTTTGAGCCAAACACCTTGGCACACACAGTAGGCAGCAGCCACGAATTCTGCCTCTGTTGTAGAGAGGGTCACTATGGGTTGCTTTCTGGAGGACCATGACACAACACCGGCACACATCATGAACACAAAGCTTGTGGTACTCTTTCTATCTTCTAGGTCTCCAGCATAATCGCTATCACAATAGCCAATCAGTTCCTACCTGCCTTCAACTCTGTACCAGATGCCTAGAGTCACAATACCTTTCAAATACCTTAAAACACGTTTTGCAGCCACCAAATGCTTTTCACTGGGCCTATCCATGAACCTGCTTATGAGACTTACAGCATGCATAATGTCAGGGCGTGTAGCATTCAAATACATCAAGCTTCCAATGATCTGCTTGAAGGAAGTGGAGTCTATCTGTTGTTCGTCATCATTCTTGGTAAGCTTGTGACCTGTTACAGAAGGATTTACCACTGGTTTGCTGTTCTCCAAGCCAAATTTGATCAGGATGTCAGTGGCATACTTTTGCTGGTTGATGAAGATCCGCTTCTGGTTCTGAGTGACTTCCACACCCAGAAAATGTTTCATTTTTCCCAGGTTTGTCATGTCAAAATGTTGCTTCATTGATTCCCTGAATTCATTAATCAATACAGCATTATTTCCAGTGTATAGCAAGTCATCCACATATAAACTAACAATAAGAATATCAGATTTATTCTTAATTTTAGTGAATAATGTGTACTCATGAGGGTACTTTTTGAAGCCTTCCTTATCAAAGTAAGCTTCAATTTTACTGTACCAAGCCCTTGGGGCCTGTTTTAGCCCATACAAGGCTTTCTTTAGTTGATAGACATGATTCTCCTTGCCTTTCTGAACATATCCTTCTGGCTGGTCAACATACACTGTTTCTTCAAGTTCACCGTGAAGAAAGGCACTTTTCACATCTAGTTGGTGAACATGCCATCCTTCACTAGCAGCCAAGGATAGTGTGCTTCTGATGGTGTCCCACCTAGCCACTGGTGCAAATACCTCAGAGTAGTCAATCCCATACTTCTGAGCATATCCCTTTGCAACTAACCTGGCTTTATACTTGTCTACTTTACCAACTTCATTGAATTTTGTTTTGAATATCCATTACACCTATTTTCTTGCCACCTTGTGGTAGTTCAACAAGTTTCCATGTGTCATTCTTTTCTATGCTTGCTATCTCAGTATCCATAGCTTTTCTCCACTTGTCATGCTTTACCGTTTCATCATATCTAATAGGATCTGCAGAGTTCTCAAAAACTGCAAGACTCAGCACATTCTCTCCTTCTTGTAGAGCCTCATTCTCTTCTGACACAGCACTGAGAACAAAATCATCAAGATAGGCAGGTGCCCTCTTTACTCTCCCTGATCTAGTGGTCTCATTTGTACCAGTTTCATCTATATTCTCATGTTCAATGACACCATCATTCATCACAGGGTTATTCACTGTCTCAGTGACCTCTTCCACAGACACTTCTTCACGTGTGTTCTCATCAGATTCATCTATATCAGTATCAACCAGGCATTTATTACCACTTGTTTCCTTGTCTTGCCATTCCCAATTACTGTGTTCATCAAACACAACATCTTTACTTATCATGATTTTCTTGGTGATAGGATTGTAAAGTCTGTAGGCCTTGGATTCATCACTTATTCCCAAGAAAATACATTTGAGGCTTTTATCATCTAGTTTCTTCCTATGTGCATCAGGCACATGCATGTGTGCAACACAACCAAATACTTTTAAATGCTTAACAGATGGCTTAATTCCTGTCCATGCTTCTTCAGGCACAACATTCTCAAGAGACACAGTGGGACTCCTATTTAGCACATAGAATGACCAAGCTACTGCTTCTGGCCAAAACTGTTTTGAAAGCTTGGCTTCTTTAATTAGACTCCTTACCATGTTCATTACAGTTCTATTCTTCCTCTCAGCCACCCCATTTTGTTGTGGGGTGTAGGCTGCTGTGAGTTGTCTCCTTATCCCATTCTCTTGACAATATTTTGAAAATTCAAGTGAGTTAAACTCCCCACCCCTATCTGTTCTTAGACAGCTAATTTCACACATAGATTCTTTTTCTATCATACTTCTAAATCTCTTAAAAGTATCAAATGCAGTAGATTTTTCATGTAGAAAATACGCCCAGCCTTTTCTAGTGAAATCATCTATAAAAGTGATGAAATACCTCTTTCCACTGTTTGATTCAGGAGATATTGGCCCACAAATATCTGAGTGAATGAGCTCCAGCTTCCTTTAGGCTCTCCACTTGCTGTTCTTTGCCATGTTCTCTCTATGTTGGCCTCCTGCCAAGCACTCTGCACACTTAATTTCTGGTTCTTTGAGCTCTGGTAACCCTGCTACCATTTGCTTTTGATGGAGCAATTTCAACCTATTGTAACTCAGGTGAGCATACCTTCTATGCCACAAGTTAGAATCATCCTCATTGACAGCTTGCATACACTCTGTCACTGTGGTGGATCCCATGATAGTAAACACTTTGTTGCTTGCCATCTTTGAGGAGATTATTAGTCCCTTCTCTTTGTGATAAACTTGACATAGGTCATCCTCAAACACCACCTTTAATCCCTTTTGTTGGAGCTGACCAATGCTCAACAGGTTATTCCTTAGTTCAGGGATATCATATACTACTGTAATGGTTAAAATTCGCCCTCCAATCTTCAGCTTTACACTCCCTTTTCCCATGACAGAGAGCTTCATATCATTGCCTAATTTTACTGTCTCTCTAAAGCTTTCATCCAAGTCAAAGAACCATGCTTTGGTACCACTCACGTGGTTACTGCAACCAGAATCAAGGAACCATCTTTTGCTTCTGGTTTCTTGAATTTCATCTGTCATGGCCATGAGAAGAACCTCTTCTTCCTCATCATGAATTTTATCTGTCATGGCCATGAGAAGAACCTCTTCTTCTTCATCATCAAAGCCAGCATAGTTTGCTTCTTTTCCATCAAGATTGGGACACTCATTGCGATAGTGGCCCATCTTGTGGCATCCATAACACTCAATGTGCTCATTTGAACCTCTTCCTCTGCCCCTACCACCTGAGGCTCTTCCCCTTCCTCTGCCTCCAGATTTTCCAGAGTCAGTGATCATTAAAGCTTGTTCATCCTCCTTTTGATTCTTCATGCGTCCTTCTTCTACAAGAATACTGCTTTGTAGGTCATCAATTGAGAGGGTCTCAATGTCATTTGCTTGAACAATTGAGCACATGACATAATTGAATTTTGGGGTCATTAATCTCATGATTTTCTCAACCACAACAGTTTTAGACATTTTCTCACCATGAGTCTTCATTTTGTTGGTAATTGCAAGAGTTCTTGAGAAGTAATCATTAACTAATTCTTCTTCCTTCATACGTAATGCGTCAAAATCTGATCTCAAGACTTGTAACTACGCTTTCTTCACCTTCGAAGATCCTTTGTATTTCTGTTTCAGTGATTCCCAGATATCTTTGGTCGTATCAATCTTTAAAATCGTCTCCAGGACATTGCGATCTAAGGCTTGAAACAAGTAGTTTTTAGCCTTAAGATCTTTCAGCATGGCTTCACTTGCCGTCTTCTTCTGTTCCGCGGTTGCATCCTCCGTCAACACCGAAATTCCTTGCTCCACAATTTCCCAGTACTCCTTCGATCGAAGGAGATTCTCCATCAACATAGCCCAATGGTCGTAATGACCATCATACTTGGGAATTGCTGCGTGAACGTAGTTGCCGTTTTCTTTTTCTGCCATTGTCGCCGCCGCGAAGCTCGCTGTGACTGGTTCTTGGTTAGCCGTGCAACAGGCCCGCTAACGAGCTCTGATGCCAATTGTAACTAATGAAACGGAAATGCTGGTAAACTAACAGAACAAACTGAATTGGGAGTCAAAAGTGATCTTTCATTGAATTAATTGGGTATTAATACAACTTGACTTTGACTAATGCAGAAGTCAGCTATTGGGCCAATTCTGCAAGCCCATATGAATACAAATGTGGAAGCCCAATTACTACTACATTATCACCAATAACAAAAATATGCCCGCCTGGTTCACCACTCAGTTCTCAACCAACGAGGAAAGCCAATTGTTGTGTCTGACCTTCGTCACGGTCAGAACGAGCCGCTTAAGAGCTTTATCTCTTGCTTTAACAAGATGACAATACAAGTCCATGGGCGGGATGAAAAGTTCTGCATCACTGCCTTCCTTAAAGGCTTGTGCATGGGAAATTTCAGTGAAGCCTTATTTGTGAGAGACCGGCCACAATGGACGAAATTCGCAAGCGTGCAAAAAAACATATTGGTGCAAAGGAAGCAGCTACTTCAAAGAGAGCAAGGGATAGTAGAGACGATCATGAGCGCAACCGAAAAGGGGGACGCAATGACCAAAGGTCGATAAACCATTGGGAGGGTGCCCTTATGAAGATGACAAAACAAATACTTACAGTGTATGAAATAATCCAGAGTGCCCTTAATAAAATTTGAGCATCACTGTATAATTACTCAATGGAAAATCTACTCTAGAACCTTGGGTAAGGGTGCGGAAAAAATGTAAACACATTAGTCACTAAAAATGGTATAGAATTAAAGTTTTAATATATTTAGTTAATGTGATTTCATGTTAAGAAATCGTTAAATAATAAATCTATTATCGATGTTATTGAATACTCCATTCAGTCTCTAATTATAATAAAAAATAATTCCTTTTGCGGTGATTAAAAAACTCAGTTAAATGCAATTAAATATTTGGATTTCATGTAAAAGATAAATCAAGTTTACTAAATTGATCTTTATAATATTAATTTAATAAAGAAGTCTTTTATTTCACTTTATTACCAACAACTCAATTAAATAAAAGATTTATTTGGATTAACAACATTAAATGTGACAAAAGCAGTTACAGTAAATGCTTATAATAATGACCAATAACCAAAGGTTTTTTTACTAAGAGAGTACACCCCTTTCAAATATAAGTCCCTAGACAATTATTAATTCATATATATAAATTGAGTGATATATGTCGCAGCAAAATAAATTTAGAACATGTAGGTGCATCAATCCATTGTATCTGCCTTTCAATCCATCAATCCATCTGTATTTCGAGTTTGCTTCATCTTTGAAACAGCAGAGAAGCTAATGTTCTTCTTACCAACTATTTTGAACCATGCTTTGCTATCTACTCTTCTCCTCAAAGTTCTCAATGTTTGTAATCATTTTTCTGTGTTGTTTGACCCGTCAAATTTGCTATCTCTAATTAGGAATTTTGTTCTAAGTAACCCTTTGATGGTTTCTTCTATAAAACGTTTGTCCACTGCCATGGCTCACCATAGTTGCATTCTCATCTATTCAGGTTTTCCTAAATGCTCTTTTCATCATCTCTCTGATTTAAATTTTCTTTCTTTTCAATCTGATTATTATAGGCTAAATAGCATTTTTGGCCATTTAACTTTTCTCTACGTTTCACTTTGGTCCTTTATCTTTTTTTTGGTCCGTTTTGGTTCTTTATATTTCATTTTCGTTTCATTTTGGTCTCTGCCGTCAATTTAAGCTAACGGACGCCACACTGACAGTTAACTGCTGACGTGACGTCCATCTTCATTAAATGACGTGGCAAAATATATATTATTTAATTCTAAATGAAATCACACATCAGCATTAAACTTTTTTAATTGATAAAAACAAAAAAAAAATTAACAAAAACTAAAAACAATTAAAACATTAATTGTTCTTTGGATCTATTCAAAAAAAACTAAGATCTGGGTTCAGGGATTCAAACCATTTGAATCATCATCTCTTCTTCTTTTTAAGTTTTTGATTTATTTATGAACATTCTTCTTTTTAAGTTATTGAGGCATATCTATTTCTTCTTCTGAATCATCATCTATTCGTTGGTTTTGATGCTCTGTCAAAGAAGAAGAACAGGTGTAAGGAAGAAGAAGAAATCATGGGATTTAGGGTTACAAAATGGGTTTTTCGGGTTACAAACTTAGGGCATAGGCCCTTTAGCCATATCTGAACTTCCTGAATTTTTCACTTGAGCATCTGAAAAACAACAACAATGAGGAGTGAGATTACATAATCTCAGTAAGTTCTCGTTACCCCTTACTAATATATCTCTCGTAGTTCAATTTTAATTAATTAACCAATAGTGCAATCCACCTAACGTGCAGACTTTCATAAACTTAAAAGCTGACACGTACACGGTGAGGAAACCTGACCTCCCGATCTAACAAACCGGGCAATCGGCCACTACTCAAATTGGGGGAAGTTCATGACCCCCCCAAAGTACACTCACCATTCTCTAATCAATTTATATTTACTCTTACATATGAGCTACTTTAGTCATCTCACTCGTGACGTTTCTTAAAGACATTTCGATATCAAGTCAAGACATAAATACAACCAATACAAAACCATTTCAATCATTGAGTCATATTCAACATTATGCCTTTAACATCTTCAAAATATGTTGACACAAACATTTCAACAAACAGCTTATGTGCAGAAATTTCAACAAACATACCTATTCTTTGACAAATTATTTAATCCATCAAGATATCGGAATTTAACAATCAACCACTCATTGGAAAGTTTAGAATGTCTAGTTTCTAAACAGTACAGATTCTGTCTCCAACTTGTGACACATCTAAATGCTCAAAACTCAATCAAATAACATGAGACTTGAGCCTAAACCATAGCAAATTGAATCTAGTTTTTGATGGAACTTGTTAAAAAAAAGGAGTTCAAATGAAAACACTATATACTAAACAATGAACCTATACACATAATCATTACAGAATTTTGACCTAAATTGTGACACCCATATCTCGAGCTGCACAACTCAAAATTCAACCAAACGAGTGCCAAATTAAAGAGTATTAAGTCTAGTTTCTAAAAACATAAACCACACAAAACATCAAAATTGCATAAATTATCACCAAATTTCCAACGACTAAACACAATATCATCGAATTCAGGATCAATTTCTTGACTTGATTTGATTGTTCTTCTGGAGCAGTAACTGGACGTGGACTCCTTGATAATAGAAGTTGATCTTTCATCACTAAGTGCGTATTCGAATTTATCAACGACAACCTCTCTATGTCGTCTCTTTTTCTTCCCCACCTTACCGATGGACGGTCCCTTCCCCATTAGATATAGAAACCATTTTTTCTTGGCGAAAACTTTCATCATTCTCTCTAATCTCTTTATTCAAACAATCTCTTTATTCTCTAAAACATTATTTATGTACTTTTAATTGACGCTCTAATCTTACAATCCTACAACCAACAGGGAACAGGAATGCTAGTAATATATAGTATGTTACCCCTATTTTTTTGTGCGAGTTAGAGGCATGATTTGCAATTACAAACATGACACCCTCCCAAAAAATACGACACAATCACCAATTTATCATTCTACACCACGAAATTCAATTTAAAAGAAATAAACATGAGAAATAAATTTTCAACTACTCATACATATTTTTCTACGGATCCATGTTGAACCAGAATTCATTAATATTTTGCTCTCATTTGTTATGGGCATGTTTTCCTCTCCTTCATACTTCCTTCATGTTTGATCATTATAATTTCTTAATCACTTTGTACCAAAAAATGAACAAATTTATTGGTCGATATAAACAAATTGCTTTTTTTTTTGACAAAAAAATACTCATTTATTGAGCTAACTTGAGCAAGTGAGATATACTTGAGAAATACTAGGGGTTATCTATCACAAGTCAACAACAATTTTATGTCAACTACTAATTTAACAATTTATTTTAAGTAAAGATGTTAATATATAATTAAATATTCCCATTTCTCACGTTTACCAAGCATTCTCTCTCCACACACACACACACACACACACACACACACACACACATATATATGTGTAAAGTAATGCAAAGTTGTTACGGGAAATGAACTTACATATTCAACTCAATAATTATATTAGTACTCCCTCGATCTGTTCCTGAATGCATATCGTTTAAGCCAATTTTGCACATATATCAAGGAAAGGCTTTGGAAGGATATTATTCCTATTATACCCTCTGTTTTTAGTTTCCAGTGCACCCATCATTCAACAATTTTTTTTGAAAAAAGCGTAGACTTCCCAGATTCGAGAAAACATTAAGCCGCAAACCTTTCATTCTTCTTCCCTCTTAAATATTTCATACTTCTTCCCACTCAAATCTTTCAGAGTTCCTTTCATCTCTCTGTAATGTTACTCTTAAAACTTAATTTTACCACCAAAAATTTCATTTCAAAAATTTAACTAAAATTTGTACTTCCCACCAAAAAAAATTAACATGGCTCATAATTTCAGTATATATACAGACACAGTGTTTTGATTCTAAACTGAAAAAACTAAAAACACCGAAAGCATGGATTCAAATAATAGAGTTTCCTTGCTTGACATCAACTTAAATGTTGGAATCACAGAACCAGAACTTGAAAATGAGGATGCATAACTAGATACTATTCAACATTCACCTCCTAATTCATCAAGAAGGCATTCATTTGATTTAAACGATTTTCCAGATTCTTCAGAAACTTCAAGAAGGCATTCATTTGATTTAAACGATTTTCCAGATTCTCCAAATACTGGTGTTGATGATGATAATGTATTCATTTGATTTGAACCGATTTTCCAGATTCTCCCTCTTGCAAGCATGTGTGGCTGCCTTCTTCTATACCATCATAAGAGTCCTCAACTCTTTCATTTTGAGTACTATCATATGAATCTGAAACTTGTTCCACGTTGCAATTATCACCAACCATGGGTCCTTTCCCTTTTTCCATTTGTATTCTTTATTTTTTCGTTTCATATGAACAGCACCTTTGATCATTTTAAATTTATAATCAAAATATTTGGAGCATAATTGGAGTAATAAGTTTTTGTGTTGGGAACCCCTTTTTTTTTGGGAGTAGATGTTTCTTCATTTATTCTCTTTGGAACCTCTCAATAGTATTTATTAGTCAACTAGTCAATTTTCTAGTTATGAGTAAGATGATTAATAGAAACAAGGGGTATAATTGACAATACTCCCTCTAATTGACAAGTAAAAAGGAACAAAAATTCTCTTAAAAATTGACATGTATCGTAGAACGGAGGGAGTATTGATTTTGATTTGCAACTACATTTATGATTTAGGGAACACGACACAATCACCCACTTATTGTTCTACACAAACCATTCAATTTAAAATAAAAATAAATTTTGAACTACTCATAGGCATGTTTTACCTTCCTTCATATCCCTCATGTTTTGTCGATCGCTATAGGTTATTAATCGCTTTTGATAAAAAAAATAATAATAAACTTGATGATCCCTATAATTTATTAGTAAGGCATTGCTTGACAAGTCTCATTCGCTAGCGGATAGTGGATTTGATTAGCGAATTTGACTAGTGAATGACAAGTAAACGTGTTTGGTAAGCACTAGCATTTACAGTTTTTTTAGATTGTGTTTAGCGTTTTTTCAAATGCTACTTCAAGTAGCTTTTAAAAAACGCGCAACTTGTAGCGTATAACGTATCACTTTTTTGTAATTTTTACCCTTCTTATTTTTATTAAATTCTTTCTCTATACTCGTTAAACATTTTGTCATGATTAAACAATTTAATCATGAATTAAATATGTCTTTTTTATATCATTTTATATTTATCAGCTAGCTTAACCGCTAGTTTTACCAAACACATAATTTGCTATCATCTAGTTTACTCGTTATCTGCTAGCTCATCCGCTAGCTTATCTGTTATCCGCTATTTTTTATCAAACGTGGCCTAAAAGTGATTGGACCAAAATTTATATTAATTAAAAATTGTAAATTATCAAAATTGGTCAGCCTAAAATTAAGGCAAAAATGCCTTTTTGGTCCTTTAAGTTTATTTTAAATTTCCGTTTAGTCCTTTAAGTTTTCTCCCCCACTTTGGTCCTTTAAGGAAAAAAAACTTAAAGGACTAAATTTTATGTATTTTAACTTGTAACCCGCTTAAAAAAAAAAGCTTGTAACCCTTGATTTTTTAATCATTATACTAAATTTGTTATTTTCTTATGGTGATTAGTTCAATTACCTCACTCATTGTTGTTTTAGAGTCGCGGGCTAGGTCGCTCTTTAAGACGTTTCGTGGCACTCACCGCTCAAAATTGTGCTGGGGAGAAGAGATAAAACTTGAGAAATGATTTATCGTCAAGTGGTGTCAACAACGGATAACAACGACCACAGTGATCAGTTAGTGTGTGTGCTCTCCCGTTTACAAAACTTGGTACCCCTTGGGCCCCAAACCAAGGTGTGAAGTCCATATTTATAAGCACTCTTAAAGTGCCTAATCTTAACAATGTGAGATTTTTTCAATTCACAACACCAAGGTTCCAACACTCATGTATGGATTTCATAACTATCTTCTTTGGTTTCTTGATGTTCACTTTTTTTCATGTTGAACTAATCCCTTATGTGTGGTTAGCTCAATTCGCCCACTCGCGATCATTACTTACATGACATGGATGCTTAATGTCTTCATCCTCTTCGCTAGTATGCGTATTCATCTTATTCCTTTTCCTCTAACAAAGCCCTAAATTTGCAGTCATCAAACTTATCGCATCCATGACTTCATTTGGCATCCATATTTACATTCTCTTAGTTGTAACTCCAAAATTGAAAGATTACTATAAAATGAAGTCATGGATGCATCAAATTCAGTGACTCCAAATTTAGGACTTTGTTAGAGAAAGGGAAAGAAGATTTTTTTTTTTGACAAAGAAAGGGAAAGAAGATGAATGCGCATTATTATGTCATACAAGCAAAGAAGATGAAGACATATAAACACCTAGAGGTCATATACGCAACGACCATGTATGTGTTTTGTCAATAGAAGGTAACATGATGTCTTAAGAAGAGTAACATTGCCATCAATTTGAAACTTTAAAGACCAATTCGAGAAGAAAAAAGAGTGTCTAGAGGGCCAATTCAAGACTTTAAGTTTAGTTAAAGAACCCACGAGTAATTTTACGTTAAATTTATGATCCAATTCATCTAAATGGTGGTTTCAATTAGGATATTCTTGTGACAAAAATTAATTTTGTAATCTTGATTTTAAATAAAAGAGTAGAATGTAAATTGATCTATATTTGGATGAAGTCACATAAAAGTAAGTTGAATAGTAATGTTGAGTAAAAATTACTTTAGAACACACCTAAACAGGTCAAAAGGTTTCAAATCTCCAGGATCATTTTAAGCTCACCCAAAAATGAATCCTGCTCTTTTTGACTGCAATCCACACATAGTTTGGTTTCTCGGAAAACCAATCTTGCAAAAGGCACAAATATTTTTATTTTGTTTTTTAAAAATAGAGAAAAATAGAAGGAAAAGACTTGTAGGGTGTCTGGTTAGTAGTCCTTATTATGTCAACTAGCAAAAAATACTGTCCATATATTTCTAGACTAGTACAGCCGGTAGCCGGTACCTATCTCGCACCAACATTTGCATTAGATTCTACTATTGTGTAGTGAAAACCACTTAAGATTTGCAAAAACCTAAAAAAAATCAACCAACTGCTAGCATAGAAAAAGGAGTTAATGGTAAGACACGATTGGAAAGATATATGATTACAAGTGAACACAATGGTGCCACCATCAACTTAGAGCTTCAATAATGATTGATAACATAACAGACTTCACCTAGAATTACTGACCCTGGATATCAGCAAAGCATGAAATAATTAAAGGCTAAGCAGGCGATTAAACCCGAGATCCAATAGTTTTTGAGATTCACAATCAGTTCAAGCGCATCCAAGAGAATACAAGCAACTAAAATAGAACTAAACCTACTGCAAAATTGAGAAGATTACAATGCCACAGGGATCATCAACTTGACAAGTAATAAAACAAGTGCAGATGTCAAAGCAGGTAATGGTTTCACCAAGGAGCATGCAGCAGAAGCACCAGAAGATATCCCACTAATAGGGCCAGGACTGGTTCCTGGAAATCCTGTTGAAGGCACCACTGAGGATTTGGGTGATCCAAGACCTATTCCATCTGACATCGGTGATGGTGCTGGTCCAAATATCGATTCCCTCGGAACAGATGTTGGTGGGGCGATAAGAGGAGGGAATTCCTGCGTCCCTGCAGCATCATTTAAAATACATTTAGAACATCGAAAGCATCTTAGAAACTACGACTTACGGTATCACCGTTTGTTTTTGAGGGATTTTGGTGAGAAAAGGGGCAGATCAGATGAGGAATTGCAACTAGAACTCCCCGACCATTCAGCCCCTAGAAGGCTAGAACCAACTACAATTGCTACATGGAGCCAAATCAGGATTATAACAATATCTATTATATACATTGAAGTCTACAATCAGAATTATAATACTATCTATTACATACATTGAAGTCTAGATACTTTTTTTAACAGTCAAGAATGCCATCATGCAATGAATACACACACATATATGACTGCAGCATACTGACCTGGACATCGAGGCTGAAGAGATGGGGATAACCTGAAGAGTGGCAAGAAAGATTAAAAGAGCTTATATTCAAACACAAGTCCAGCAAAAAACTATTATTGAAATATTTGAATGAGAAAAGCACGAAATCGGAGGACAAACATACGTGGTTACTATGGTGCCATTAACAATACCATCATAACTGCAAGAAGTAACATTGCAACCACCACTACTTTGTTGCACTGTAACATTCCCAAGCATAAGATTGCTGTTTTTACATTGCATACTGGAGCAAGAAACAGCTAGAGAAGCCGGCATACAGTATAAACTGTGGAAAAAGTAAGAAACCCAAATTCACAAGTAAGCAAACAGAATCTTCTCAATCACAACAAGGATTAATTTGGTAAGATGTGAAACTAAGCAGAAAAATAAACCCTAAACTTTTTGCCTACACTTTTTACCTCAAACCAAAATTACACTAGAAGAGAATCTAGATTTATGCACAAGGAGGGAGGTATGGATTGCAAACAGAAAAATGAAAGATGCTAAATTAGTACTTTAGGTTTCGTGGTCCACAGCTACATTGCACACAATGGCCTGCTGTAATTGCATAACTTCCATTAGGGACAAGCAAGCCAAAATCAGAAGCATATTTTGGAAAATTTGAAGCACAAGCTGCAAAATAAAGAACAATGTCAGCAAATTAAAGAACCCTAACACCATAGACTACATAAATTCAATTATAGAAAGTGCCAAAAAAGTAAATAGAAAAAAACATAATTACCCGGAATTGGAACAGCAAGGATATCACCATCAGAAATAGCAGTGTTACCCATGGCATTAACATTCATCAAATCAGAAAGAGTAGTAAAATACCTAGCGGCAATAGAAGCCAAACTATCAAGTGGCTGAACAACATAAGAGAGATAAATAGCAGGCAAAGAGTTATCAGAACCGTTGAAGCAAGTACAAGGAAGAGGAACAACAAGATTCTGACCAACATCAAGAATCGAAGGGTCACTTATAGAATTAGCTTCCCTAAGTTGGTCAGAAGAAACCAAACCACCATAAACAGAATCAGCAATACTTGTAAGAGTATCAGAAGGACGTGTCTTATAATTAGTTTTAACAGATTTACGAATCCCATCAACACAGGAACATGAGATGGGGATTTTGAGGTAAAGCTTAGAAGGAAGGATGTGGTGTTCAACGTCAGGGTAGGAAATGTCAATGGCATTTGCTGTGAGAAGAGAGATAGGGTCGATTTGAAAAAGAGAAGCTACTTCGGAGACTTTGAGGTCAGTGTAAAGAGTGTAGCCGAGTAAAGCGTTGCAAGAATCTGAGTTTGTGCATGGTTCTATGGTGGATTTACAGCTTGCGGTGATTAAAGCTTGGAAGAGTAACAAGAGGAACAAAGTGGTTCTTTGCATTGTTGCAATGAGGGTTTAGGGTTTTCTGCGTTTTCCCTCTCGGAATCAGAGAGAGAGAGGGGAAAGTTTCACTTTGAAAGAGAAAAAGTGTTTGGAGTAGGAAACAGTTGTGTTGCAATTGCATTTGCATAGGTTGAGAAGAGCCACAACACTGGTCACTGGCCACATAGACGGACAAGTCCTCGATCAAAGAGACTTCAATGTTTGTTGCCTTGCTGGACTGGTTTGTCACTGTGAATTATTCATATTTAATCGGTTAAAAAAATGTTCCTCCCTCCGTCTCATATTAAGTGTCGTTTAAGGTTATGCGCGGGTATTAAGAAAATGATTGGATATACTAAATTTTATGGTAAAAAAATATGGTAGGACTAAAACACCCTTACACTTTTCTTGGTTGGTGCAAAGGCACGGTTATTGATATTTTTAAAGTAAGGATATTATTGGAAAGTAATAATAAATGTTGTATTGAAATTCTAAAGTACTCCCTCCGTTCCTTATTACTTGTCGCTTTTAGAGAAAAAATTTGTTTCCATTTACATGTCATTTTCAAAGTCCAATGCAACATTTATTATTATTTTGTCAATAATATCCTTAAGTATTTATTGCAGAAAGAGAAATAGATAAAATAAGATAATAAATCATTAAGGGTATTATAGGTAAAAGAGAATTAATTGTATCAAAAGTAACAAAATTTATTGGTTTTATTGGTATGTGTAAAAAGCCAAAAAGCGACAAGTATATAGGAACGAAGGGAGTAATAGATAATTTGAGGCAAAAAAAAATGACAAACAGGTCACTCTGTTTAAGGGAGTAGTGTTTAAGTTTTTACTAAAAATATATTTTCGGTTTTTTGTTGCAGAACGGTATACTGTGTGAATGAGTGAATCAGAAAACGACAATCTGTGGTACTTGAATTTTTCTTGTTCAAATTTTGAAACTTTTGGTTTAATTTTACCTCCAAACTTAATTTTTTATACAAATGTTTATTATTCAATTTATTTTATTTATTTTGTTCAACTCACTATAATTAAAATTATTTTACAAAATTAAATCTTTGCCGTAGTTAGCGTCCATGTTAGAGCTTCACAAGAAAGGGGTACTTTGGAAATTTAATTCTTTTCTTTTCAGATTCGCAGACAATCGGTGTATGCCCCACAATCGAGTATATGTTGATAGTTTTTCTGCTTTTTAGGCATTTGGGCAAGGAATTTAGAGTTTTCTTTTAGCCAGGGAAGCTTATAATTTTACTTTTTGTTTTTTTGTTTTTAGGTACAGTATTAGGAACTATTTATTGCAACTGTTATCTTTTTCTGGCTGTTTTTCCGGTGTTTGTTCAACTGTTATAGGTATGTTCTCCTTACATATAAATTGTTGATCTTTATGATTTTTTAACGTTGAAATTAATCAACATTTTAGGTATTGTTTTTTTTGGGGTATTAAATCTATATCTATATATATATATAACATTTGAGAATGATCTCTCATAAATATTATTCCAAGTGTCATGATGCTTTTTTAATTATTTTATTTTTTTATTAATTTAGTGTCATAAATATAAATGATCTCACAATAAGTATGCAATTTAAATTAGGAAAGTTATTAACATAAACATAAAATAGGAAATTTATGTACTTGTTTAATCCTAATCTCAATAATTGCATTTGATATTCTCATATTCTCATTTCATGGGTATTATTATTGTTCATAAAAACATTTAATTTTACAATTCTCATTCATTGTTATTGTTTAAACTGTGAGCAGTTCTTCTTGATATATACTTAGTAGCCAATAAGCAAAATGAATTATTTCAACTACCATGACATCTCAGGTTGTTTAGAAGCATTTTCCTCATAATTTTGAATTGAGGGTGATGATGATATCTTGGATTATTTGTCATTTCTTAGTCATGCCGAGTTATTTATTTCAAGTTGCAAGGATTTCTTTCTAGGTAGAAGAATTATTTGTCTTTGTAAAAAAAAATTGTTTGTAAGTACGTGCATACAAAATAAAATATGAGAGCGTCTTTTAATTTGTACCAAAAGGTAATAAATGCATCATGTTTGAAAAATTTAACTTATATTTAGCCTATGATTTTAGTAGTATATATGTATAGTCGTTTTTCTCACTTTAATTTTGAATAATTTAACTTTGTTTTTTCTTTTCTTGATACTTCATAAATTTCAAATGTTCATTTTGGAATGACAAATGATATAAAACAATAATCTCATATTTAATGGAAAATAAATTCATAGTGAGATTGATGATTACATCAACAAAGTTGCTATCTCTTGAGTGTCGGAAGACATGTACAGTTGGTGATAGTACACTTCATATTTAGTAAATTTTATTAGTTATTTTTCTCTTAACTGACATGGTTCAAAGACTCGAGATCTTGGAAGCAAAAGCTTCTGGCAAAAAGCATAGAACTTAGTAATTTTTGTCTTCATTATTTCGTGAGGTCAAAGATAAATTACAAGTAAGAACAACACTTTAAGTCGTATATTAGTGTCTTCAACCCGTCAATCTAATTTCGTTCTTTTCATTTTCTATTTATTTACTTAGGCGGCTAGACCTATAACTATTCTACGTTTTCTTTTATCTTACATAAATTCTTTCGCTTATATTTATGGCCGGCAAGAGCGAGAGTATGGGCCTGTTTGTTACAGATTAAAAAAAAGTGATTTTGATGTTAAATAATTTAGAGAATAGTTTTTAGAGATTTTTAAAAAAATACAAGTTGTTTTATGTTTGTGTAGCATAATGAAAATTGTTTGACTAATTTCCCCTTATAATAAAATATTTTTCTTTCAACTTTTTTTGGTACATTCTATAAAATTAAGATTGTTTGACTATTTTTTTTATTTTAATGAAGTCCTATTTAAATTGATTATATTTCTCTCTACAAAATTGATTTTTTTATAGTTTCTTAAAAAAAGTTATTTGAAAATTTTTTATGTTAGTTTTTGATACATTTCTTATGAAATTTCACATAATCATTCTTTTGTTATATTTTTAAGTATGCATCATATATGTATGATATTTTTTATATTAAATGAAATTAACAAATATTATTTTCTAATTTTTATAGATACATTTACCCTAACACGCAAATAAAAATAGAGATATGAGCAGGATGGGACGGGGATAGAGAATATTTTCTCACTTCTCGTCCCCATATCTTATAGTACTCCACATCCTCGCTCTCCCTATCGAAGAATTTTCCTCCCCCATCGCCATTCTCACGGGACCCTATTGTTCATACAAAAGTAGTAAATATTAAACTTAAATTCAACATATTTTTGAAAATATATAAAAAACTTAAAAATATCATAAAGTTTAAAGTTATGGTAATAGGGATTATGTAATATTTTTGGTTTCTTAGCAATATTAACTTGATAAAATAATATTATATATATATGTTAGAGTTTCATAATAGTTTTATTGAAAATTGAGACCCCGCGGGGTTGGGGTTTACACTGGATCGTTTCTATGGGGATTTCCACGTATAAGGAGAAATTGACACATCTAAGTATAAATACACTAGACATAAATAAATCTTATCGCAAGAATACATTAACATCTAAACATAAATTAATAAATAAAATATAATTTTTTTAAACAATTTTCAATAGGATAAGTATACCCATGCATAGCACGGGTCAAACACTCTAGTATATAACATTTGAGAATGATCTCTCATAAATGTTATTCCAAGTGTCATCTCATGGATTACTTAGTATTAATGATGTTTTTTTAAATAAATATAAAGGATCCCACGATAAGTATGCAATTTAAATTTGGAAAGTTATTAACATAAACAGGAAATAGGAAACTTATGTACATCCTTAATCCTAGTCTCAATAATTGTATATGATATTATCATATTCTCATTTTATGGGTATTATTATTGTTCATAACATTATCATCGTTTAAAATGTGAGTGGTTCTCCCGAATATATACTTCGTGGTCAATAAGCAATATGAATTATTTTAAACTACGATGACATCTCAGGTTGATTTGAAGCATTTTCCTCATAATTTTGAATTGAATGTCATGATTGTATATTGAATTGTTTGTCATTTCTCTTAGTCATACCGCATTAGTTATTTCTGGTTGCAAGGATTTGTTTCTAGGTTCAAAAATTATTGTCTTTAATTGCAAAAAAAAAAAAGTTTGTAAGTGTAAGGATACAAAATAAAATATGAGAGCGTGTTTTCATTTGTACCAAAATGTAATAAATGCATCATGTTTGAAAATTACAACTTATATTTACCCTATAATTTTAGTAGTAGTTGTTGTTTTTTCACTTTAATTTTTAATAATTTAACTTTGCTTTATCTTTTTTCGATACTTCATAAATTTCGAATGTTCATTTTGGAATGGAAAATGATATAAAACAATTATCTCATATTTAACGGAAAATAAATTCATAGTGAGAGTGATGGTTATATCAACAAATTAAAGTTGTTATATCTTGACCGTCTAAAGGCATGCACAATTGGTGATAGTACACTTTATATTTAGTGAATTTTATTAGTTATTTTTGTTCTTAACTGACATGGTCCAGAGCCTCGAGAACTTGAAGGAAAACGCTGCTAGCGAAAAGCATAACACTCAGTAATTTTTGTCTTCATTGTTTCGTGAGGTCGTAGATAAATTACAAGTAATTTTTATGAGAAGCTACTCAAAAATCGTTCTTAAAATAAAATATTTTTATGAGAAGCTACTCAAAACATATTCTTATTTAAAGCTATTTTTAGATTTTCATTTTTTTAGAAAGTAATGAAAAATAGATAGAAGAGTTTTAAAAGTGATTATTTTATTAAAAAAAGTGATTATATTTAGAAAAAGGCTATGACAAACGGGATCTATATCTGAAAGAGTTAGTGGTAGAAATCAATTATAAAATTTCTTAATATGTACTAATTACAAAAAAAATGATTATCTTTAGAAAAAAGCTATGAACGATTTTTTTGTCTCGGCGTTAATATTTGCTATTGTTTATTGGCTATTGCGCCATTATTTACATTTGGAAGCCCATTTTCTATATACTAATTGCATCCTCTATTTTTTTCTTTGTATATATAGATCCTCATTGTGTAACTCAACTATTCTTTTTCTTTTATCCTTCAATGGGTGATGAACCAGATTGGAATTTCTGAAACAATAATGAAAGCGCTAAGAAACGGTAAACTAGAGTGGGTTGGCTTAGCGAATGAAACTTTTGTTCCAGATTTGCTTTTGCGCTTTTCAACGATCGGTTTTTCTCTAGATTATTGTTTGTTTTTTTATTACAAAAGTTTAGGTGAGTTGGGCTTCGGGGGCTCAACAGGATCAAGACAGGCCTCAAGGCTCTTTGAGCGCTTACAGAGGTACTCACATCCGCAGCGGGAGTTGAACTCACGCCCTTGTGAGGAATGAGCCAACTTCTTACCAACAACTGAGCCAACCTTCATTGGCCTCTCTATAATATTGTTCTACCGGTGAATGACTCTCACTCCATTGACTTTTTGTTCAAGGCTCTTTTGATCCCTTTCAAGTCATGTAATTCCTCATGTTTGATTTCACTCTTTATAAAAATATTTTAAAATTTTTTATGTGAATTTTTGATATATTTCGTATCAAATTTCTCATAACCATTCTTTTGTTATATTTTTTTAAGTATGCATCGTATGTATGATATTTTTTGATATTAAATGAAATTCACAAATATTGAGTAAGTATAATATATATATATATTAGTTTCTAATTTTTATAGAGACATATAAAAATAGAAATATCAGCGGGGTGGGATGGGGACGGAGAATATTTTCTCACTTCCTGTCCTCACATCTTATATTGCTCCTCATCCTTGCTCTCCACACTGGAGAGCTTTCCTCCCCCATCCCCATCCCCGCGGGACCCTATTTTTCATACAAAAATAGTAAATAATAAACTTAAATTCAACATATTTTGAAAATATCCAAAAAATTAAAAAATATCATAAAGTTTAAAGTTATGGTAATAGGGATTATCTAATATTTTTGGTTTCTTAGCAGTATTAATTTGATAAAATAATATCATATATTTTTGTTAGAGTTTAATAATAGTTTTATTGGAAATTGAAACCCTGTGGGGTAGGGGTATAAATCCTATCCCCTTCCTACCATGTCTTCAAGGGAATTTAGTCATCTATCCTCATCGCCATAGGTCAATATCTATCTTTAGACTCTTAAACTTGACAGCTTTCGCGAGGATTTCCACGTATAAGTAGAAATTAACACCTCTAAGTATAACTACAACAGACATAAATAAACTTATTGCATGAAAACATTAACATCTAATTACAAATTAACAAACAAAATATAATTTTTTTATATAATTTTCAATAGGATAAGTATACCCGTGCTATGCACGGGTCAAACACTCTAGTACAATATAAGCAAATTTTGAGCTTTTAGTTTTATAACAAAATATAAGCAAAAATTGACATTCTCAAATTTATTTAATGCTAGTATATCAAAAATGTCCTTCATTTTTTAAAATGTAAAGTTAGAGGCTTTTTAATTAAATGAGATGAATGGTAATTTAGATAATGGAGTTAAATTTTAAATGAGTTTTACAGAGATTCGTGCAATTAACTACTCATCTTAAGAAGTGCGTAGGTAATAGTATATGTTAAGGAGAGCTTTGTCGCCCATTGTGGTCCTACCCAGCTCGAGGGATTAATCTCTGCAATTGCACGCAGATGATACTCAGTTTATACAAAACAAAATTATACCTACAAAATTCAAATCCCCACGTGTCAAGGTATAATAAATTTATTATTTTGTAAGTGCTTAAAGAGTTGGAAGATTTTTTCTTTCCTATATTGGACTAGGCGTCATTTTTTAGTACAAATTGTTTTGGTGTTTTTTTATATAATAGAGGGCCAAAAGGCCCAGCCCTACAAATATCCACAGGCATCCTATCATAGATTACAAATTCTGGAATTTGAGTGCGCTTCCCATGTTTTGGTGCATTTTAGCTACTTACATTATGTTAACCGCGGTTTCCATATATCTTATTTTATTTATTGTTTGTATTTTATCAAATATTCTTAGGTTTATTTTGCACCCCTCCTTCTCCCCTATACCCCATTTTGCTATTAAATCCCAAAATACCCCTAATTTTTTTTAAAAAAAAATGTTTTTTAAACATTCTCGAAATTAAAGCTAAATTCGGAAGCCATAATTTTAAGATTTCCGGAAACACCTCAAAAGAGGATATTTTCAGAAGTCATTTTGGCTTTCGCATTTATCTTTTGGCTTCGGCATTTATCTCATCGGAGGATAATTCGGGAAGCCATTTTGGCTTCCGCATTTATCTCTAAAATGAGGTAAATCCGAAAATCCATAAAATGTGTTCCGAATTAGCCTAATTTTTAGGTAATTCTAGAATTTTTTTTGATTTCAAGGATAATTTCGTCCATTTAGTCAATTTGGAAAAAGCCATATTCTTATTGTTAGATACATTTTGTTAACAGTTTTTTATTTTAACCAAAAAAAAAATTGTTAAAAAATAGGTATGGCATCTGTTAAAATATAACGGCATTTATTTCAATTTAACCTAAATATAAACTTAAATTTAAATTTAAAGATTTTTTCTTATAAGCATGCGGCTTGTCAATGGTTCCCGCCAACTGCAGTTTTTTTGGGCCAACAAAAAAAGACAACTGACGCTTGTAATTGGCTCTTTTATAGGTTACGTGTTCACCTTTTCATTTTTCTCTTTTGTTCGTCTGCCGGAAATTATACCATTAAATCAACACCCAATGAAAAATCATTAGGCGTTTCTTACCACCCATTATATCTTAGCCCTCTCATTGCCTCCGTCTTTTGCAATCCTCTGCGCAAAGTAATAATTCCAGTTTTATAGGAAATTTTTTGGGGGGTTAAAGTTTCCATCTTACCGGCCCTCCTTCATCTTTATCTCTTATCTGATGGTACTATTTTCAATTGGAAGGTTAGATTTTTACTTTTATTCCCTGATTCTTCCAAGTCAATCATTGCATGTGGCTGATAATTGAAATTAAAGCTTACTCTTCCTCTGATTTTGAAACTTTACTTGGTTTTCAATCTTTTTTTAACCGTGAGGTTATAAGTTATCCATGCTTCATATTAAAGAATGTGAGTTACAATCAATATCAACTAGCCGCGTGACCCGTGCTACGCACAGGGTTGACTAAATTTTAGTTAGCAAAACTAAAGTAAAATCGGAAGGGGAAACCCTCTTTAATAAACCAATCATTCAAGACAACAGTTTTCTGTCCACTGCAGGAATCAAACTCGGGAGCACTAAGTCGACCCCGTGTCCCAGGGTAGCTTATGCCAGTGGACCAATGATGTTGGTTTGTAAAATATATAGTCAAATAATTGTGGATTGAAATTAAATTATAGCTATAAATTAAATAAGAAGATTATAAAATTTAAAAATAATATTGACAAAAAACGTTGAAATTAAACATCCATAGATAATGGGAAGAAAATGTCTAAAGCTTTTAATAACATAATCCATATTTATCAAATGTAAATATAAAAACTTAGCCCATTATAAGAAAGAAAAGAAGACAACACAATTAAAAACTAAAACACGTGGGTATCATGCATGGTTGTATGAAAACTCATGATAAAATAGGAGCAGTTATACAAAGTTGAAAGAAGATGGTGGATGTTGTATTATAAATGTGGCTGAAGTTCCCGTTGAAAGAAGATAAAAATTTAAACACCAATTAAAGTAAATTTTTGATACCGTTTGATGCGAAATGACAAAAATAAAGAAGACAACACAAATAGAAAGTGAAACACGTGGGTATCGTGCATAGTTAGATGAAAACCACCAATAAAATAGAATCACCTATAGAAAGTTGAAAGTAATGTTAGCTAGTAGCTTATACATAGTTGGTTGAAATATATGTGTATCACTCCCGTGCGATGCACGGGGTGAGCTAGTATCGATGGATGTAAATGTATTAAATCAACTCCTTTTTTTACCAAAAAACATTAATATTGTGAGAAGATGACTATTAATTAGAAATAGTTTGGTAAATGTATTATTTTTTCCATGAATCCAAGAAAATTAAATGCATAAAACTACTATTCTTAATATGTGTAAAGGTAATTGTTTTTGCTTATAATCAAGTCCGAAGGAAGTACATCAATACATCATGTAAGGTTAAATAAAAATCACCATTAAAATAAAAACACCTATACAAAATTGTAAGAAAATGTTGGGGAGTTCTATTGTAAATGAGACCGAAGTTCCCATGGAAAAAAGTTAACTTTTAAATATAAATTAAACAACAATATTATAAAATTAAAAATAAACTTTAACAAAGACATTGGAATTGAAAATTCACAAATAATAAGAAGAAGAAAAAATATAAAAAGTTTTAATAATGTTATCTATATTTATCAGAAATATAAAAACTTAAACCCATAATGAAAAAGAAAATAAGACAACACAAATAGAGAGTGAAACATGTATGTAGGTATCATAAAGAGTCTGATTTAAAACTAAACACCAATTTAAGTATGCTTCTAATACTCGCTGGTGCGAAATTATCAAAATAAAGAAGAAAACACCGATTTGAACATGTAAACATTTTTCCGAAACCTATTTTGTAACAAATGTTTTTTTGCTTTTTCATCAAACATGTTATTGAGGAACGAACTTCGCGTATTTGAACATCTAAAAAAAATTTGGGACCCTATAGTATCCCAAAATACATCGTCAGCATCACACTTTACGTATTTTATCACAAACTTATTATTATTTTTTACTAAACCGGTTATTTACAAAGATACTTCTGGTATTTGAAGACTTAAAAAGTTTTTATGAATCCTAAAGTACCCCAAAATATACTATTTAACATTTCACTTTAAGCATTTTGGTACAAAATGATTTTTTTTCACAATCAAGTACACTAAAGCACACTGTTTAGCATCTCACTTTACGTATTTTGTCACAAACTTATTATTATTTTTAACCAAACAGCTTACTTACGAAGAAACTTCTGGTATTTGAAGATTTTTTTTTATGAATTCTAAAGTACCGCAAAACATACTGCTTAACATTTCACAAGTATTTTGGTACAAAAGATTGTTTTTCACCATAAGTACACCAAAGCATGCTGTTTAGCATCTCACTTTACGTATTTTGTCACAAACTTATTATTATTTTTTACCAATCCGTTTACTTTCGAAGAAATTTTTTGTATTTGAAGAGTTAAATTTTTTTATGAATCATAAAGTACCCTAAAACATACTGCTTAACATTTCACTTTACGCATTTTTGTACAAAATAATTTTTTTGCCCAAGTACACCAAAACACACTGTTTAGCATCTCGTTACATATTTTGTAATGAAATTAAATCTTTTTTTCACAAAATGGATTATTGAAGATTTTTTTTTTTGCATATTTAAACATCTAAAATTTTTCGAGGCTGTAAAATACCCCTTAAAATATAAAAAAGAAAAAATACAAAATTTTAAAATATAAAAGTAGAAACAAAACAAAAAAAAAAACTGAAACCAAAATGGAAGTAGGAAAAAAAATGAAGAAAAAAAGTAAAACTTTAAATATAAAAGAAGAAAAAGGAAAAAGAGAAAAAAAAGGAAAAGGAGGAAAGAAAAAAAAAGAGGTATGGCGCTAATTTAAAGTGGCATGACAAGCCATATATATATATAAGAGATATATCAATAAAATGAAATGTTTATAACTTATATTCTTTACTTGGAGATTATTTTTAAGAAAAAAGGAGGATAAAATGAAATGTTTATAACTTATATTCTTTACACATGTGAACTTCTTATTCCCACTTTTTTTCCAACTTTCTTCTTTTTTTTCAAGTTTCGGAAATTCAAATCAAACCCACCCACTTTCTTTTCCCATTATCTACTGATCAACTAAAATAATCAATTTGCTTATCTAAAAAAACTAAAATAATCAACTGGAACTACGAGATAACTACACTAATATATAAAAAAAACACGGGATAACTTCACTGATATATAAAAAAATACGAGATTAATATCTAAAAAATGAAAACTTAATGACTATTTAAACTACTGATTAATATTTAAAACACATGTGACAAATATTTGTCACTAATACCTAAAAAAGGACAAATAATTGTCACAGATATATAATAAAACACGGGATAAATCTTTGCTATTGATAATCTACTATCTATCTTTTACTATCTACTATAATCTACTAATCAACTAAAATAATCAATTGAAACTACGAGATAACTGCACTAATATATAAAAAAAACACAGGATAACTTCACTGATATATAAAAAATGAAAACTTAATAACTATTTAAACTACTGATTATTTAAAACACATGTGACAAAAATTTGTCACTAATACCTAAAAAAGGACAAATAATTGTCACAGATATATAATAAAACATAGGATAAGTCTTTTTTATTGATAATTTACTATCTATCTTTTACTATCTACTATAATCTACTAATCAACTAAACTAATCAATTGAAACTACGAGATAACTGTACTGATATATATAAAAAAAACACGAGATAACTGAACTGATATATAAAAAACACGAGATTATTATCTAAAAAAACAAGAAGACTTAACGACTATTTAAACTAATGATTAATACTCCCTCCGTCTCATATTAAGTGTCCTATTTGCCATTTTTATTTGTCTCAAATTATCTGTCACTTTAGAATCCCAATACAACATTTATTATTACTTTTCAACAATACCCTTACTTTAGAATATCAATAACCGTGCCTTTGCATCAACCAAGAAAAGTGTAAGGGTATTTTAGTTCTACCACATTTTTTTACCATAAAATTTAGCATATCCAATCATTTTCTTAATACCCGCGCATAACCTTAAATTACACTTAATATGATACAGAGGGAGTATTTAAAACACACGTGGCAAATATTTGTCACTGATACCCAAAAAAGGACAATTAATTGTCATTGATATGTAATAAAACACAGGATAAGTATTGCTTATTGATAATCTACTATCTATTTTTTACTAGCTACTATAATCTACTAATCAACTAAAATAATCAATTGAAACTACGAGATAACTGCACTGACATATAAAAAAACACGGGATAACTGCACTGATATATACAAAAATACGGGATAACTGCAAAGATATATATAAAAACATAGAATAGTTGCACCGATATATAAAAAAATACAGGATAAAAACACTGATATATAAAAATACTTTACTAGTATATAAAATACACTGGATAAATGCACATATTGTTTTTAAATGATACTTTTACATTTTTAGATTTTAATATTTATCTATTTTTTATCTGAGACTCTTTTTTTATTTATTTAAAATTTGTCTTTATTTTCACGGGGTAATGTTCAGACTATTTAAATTATGTCTAAGTTCATTCATAAAAAAACACGACGGCACCCGTGCGTATGTACGGGTATCCTACTAGTTGTCAACATTTAGTCAAACTCCCTTTCAACTTTTTTTGGTTGATAAACTCCCTTTCAACTGTTAGTATTAAATTTGTCAATATTTTGTGTTTTTCTATACGTGTATTTTTTTTTTATTAAAAAAATTGTCAACATTTTAGGTATTTTTTTCTACACGTGTATGTGCAAGCCTTCTATCTGAATAATTAAACGGAGGAGGAACTCGTAGTCGTCGAAGCTCCTCATATTTGTACTCTATCTGAGTTTAAATTAAAAATTATGCAGTTGAGAAAATAATTAAAAACATAGTATTATCAAATTTTTTGAAAAAAAAATCTCTAATACTCTAAATCAACTATTTACGGTATAAATTGAGAAACACAATATTTATTTTGCTTGGAATCTATCCACAAGTTCTCATTCATATTAATCATTGGTGTATCATTGTCGATCATAGCTGTGAATTAACAATAGAAAGTGTTTTTTTGGTAAAAAAAAATAAAATAGAAAGTGATTTTGCAAATTGGGGTGCAACCACCATTGAATTTGGATTCTCTCATGCAACATTATCTCAATCACTCTCTACACACTCTATCTCTCTCTTAAAATACATAAAATAATATATATAAGAGAGAGAAAAAGTAAGAGATAGTAAAAATTTATGAGAGAGATAGAGAGTGTAAAGAGTGATCGAGAGAATGTTGCAGGATCCAAATCCACCGCCACTTAAAGGTAGATAAAGCCACTATAGTGATAGTTCTCTCATGCAAATGATGCAATGTGTAAAAATCTCTAATGCTACAGCGATATCTCGTACTTATACTACATAGGGATCCTCACCCCTTCAGGGTAGCGTAGAGTCCCTCATGCTAGTATGTGAGTGGGGATGTGTCCCACCTATGTAGTGCTGCCATGTGTCCCACCATCTCTTCTTCCAGTGGGGATATTATAGGTACGACTCCCGTATAGGTGCGCACAGGTTTTACTGTTGTACTTGTCTCCTTCATTGGTCAGAGTTGCCCGATTAGGTGCCCTATATCGGTATCACTGGTAGGTCGATCGGTCTTCCTGACCTTCATCTTGCAGAGTAAAAATCGTTAGATTTTACTTATATTTTGGACTAAATGTTTAACCTTTTGCTTATACTACCTCTGTCACTAATTATAGAGGATCTTGTTGACCAAATTGCTAAAATAAAAAAACCGATAGTAATATAAAATTTGTTGGTTTATTTTATTTTAGCAATTTGGTCAACAAGATACTCTAATTGATCCTTCAAGAGAGAGAATTGGTTTATTTTTTCTCACAATATTTATTGCAGGTTGCAGAACAGATGTTGGTAAAAAATTATTAATGAAATTGAAAATTTGAAATGGGTCTCAAGAGGGTCTTATATTTAGGGGCGCATAGTTAGTATACGAGGCTAGAGGAATATATGTTTAGTCTCATTAAATACCTGCTTTATTTTTTATTCATTAATTTTAAATCAAATGACAAATAAACACCACACACACGTCCTATCGTAGAGTCACACTCATGTTAATTTGAATCTGGGAGTCGACATCTCATGTCACTAAAACAGCCAATAGTACAACCAGAAGTGAAGACGTTAAATACCAAATTTTTTCATTAATTACCAAACTTTATGGGAAGAAAGAGATTATAAGGAGAAAATAAATAGAGAAATTGGTAATTAATAAGAAAAGTGTATCTATTTAATGAGACTTAGCATGTGCAAGATCTTACACTTTAGAAAAACGCCGATAAATAAATAAATAAATACCCCCTTATCAAATTTATAAGAGAAAAATCAAAAATTTATACAGACGAAAAAATGACAACGAATTTAGTTATTCTCAATTTATAAGACTAAAAATTTAACTTTCTTTTCAAAAATTCTTCCTAATGAAGTGACGGCTTATACTCCTAATTAATTAATGACACCACACCAACTTTAAATAAGGTAAAAATGAAATTCTTAATTTAATGGATCTAAATATTGGTATTTGTTTCATATAATTTGGACCAGAAAAAGATTCCTTTGTTTCTTATAAAATGGATCGGAGGAGCAAGGGATTTTCTAAAATGTGAAAGGTTGGTAATGAATCGAACCAACTAGAACATAATTTGAAAGTTGATTCGATATAGGTCGTTGAACTTGGTTTTACGAACAAACAAAATGACCTGAACTTGAGCCGAAATTAATTTGAGTTCGTTGATTAAATGAGTTGAACTTGAGCTAGATATAGTTTGACTCGTTTGGTTTATGAACCAACTCAATAATATTAGTAATTTATATTTACTAAAACTATATATTTTTCATTTTTATTGCAGTGTCATCTCCTTTATGCATTTGTTTTTGTTTTGAGAGCAAATTTCTTTGTTTTATCGGTTAGTGCAATTTGTTTAGCATGAGTTATATCATTTATACAACTCTCAAACTTTATTATTTTGCATGTCTAAAGTTTTTTTGTTTTTTATTCAAACTCATGAGCTAGGTGAACAATAAACCTTATAATTATGTTTATATTTTGAATTTAATCAATTTATTCAAACACTACTAATTAAGTGCTAATTTAAAATGTCAAGATATAGTTTTTTTGGCTTTTTCAAAAAAAAATTATGTTTATTACTTGTTATTCATGGAGTCGAGCACTCAAGCTAACGACCAATAAGTTGCTTGCGAGCTTGACTCAAATGAGGTACAAGTGGAACCAATTTTTATTGAGTCGAGTCTTGAACCAAAGACGACTCAAATCGACTCATTTCCAAATTTTTGCTTGTCTTTTTTGGTCCGCTTCTTAATCTTTGTGATTAAGATTCTGTTTGGCGCGTCCCATTCGCTAGAGGATAGCAGATGAAACTAACGGATGAAATTAGCGGGTGAAGAGTACACGTGTTTGGCAAGCACTAGCGTTTAGCATTTTTCGGGTAGCGTTTGACGTTTTTTCAAACGTTACTTCAAGTAGCGTTTTTTCAAATTCTAGCGGATAGTGTCTAGATACTTTTTTTAACAGTCAAGAATGCCATCATGCAATGAATACACACACATATATGACTGCAGCATACTGACCTGGACATCGAGGCTGAAGAGATGGGGATAACCTGAAGAGTGGCAAGAAAGATTAAAAGAGCTTATATTCAAACACAAGTCCAGCAAAAAACTATTATTGAAATATTTGAATGAGAAAAGCACGAAATCGGAGGACAAACATACGTGGTTACTATGGTGCCATTAACAATACCATCATAACTGCAAGAAGTAACATTGCAACCACCACTACTTTGTTGCACTGTAACATTCCCAAGCATAAGATTGCTGTTTTTACATTGCATACTGGAGCAAGAAACAGCTAGAGAAGCCGGCATACAGTATAAACTGTGGAAAAAGTAAGAAACCCAAATTCACAAGTAAGCAAACAGAATCTTCTCAATCACAACAAGGATTAATTTGGTAAGATGTGAAACTAAGCAGAAAAATAAACCCTAAACTTTTTGCCTACACTTTTTACCTCAAACCAAAATTACACTAGAAGAGAATCTAGATTTATGCACAAGGAGGGAGGTATGGATTGCAAACAGAAAAATGAAAGATGCTAAATTAGTACTTTAGGTTTCGTGGTCCACAGCTACATTGCACACAATGGCCTGCTGTAATTGCATAACTTCCATTAGGGACAAGCAAGCCAAAATCAGAAGCATATTTTGGAAAATTTGAAGCACAAGCTGCAAAATAAAGAACAATGTCAGCAAATTAAAGAACCCTAACACCATAGACTACATAAATTCAATTATAGAAAGTGCCAAAAAAGTAAATAGAAAAAAACATAATTACCCGGAATTGGAACAGCAAGGATATCACCATCAGAAATAGCAGTGTTACCCATGGCATTAACATTCATCAAATCAGAAAGAGTAGTAAAATACCTAGCGGCAATAGAAGCCAAACTATCAAGTGGCTGAACAACATAAGAGAGATAAATAGCAGGCAAAGAGTTATCAGAACCGTTGAAGCAAGTACAAGGAAGAGGAACAACAAGATTCTGACCAACATCAAGAATCGAAGGGTCACTTATAGAATTAGCTTCCCTAAGTTGGTCAGAAGAAACCAAACCACCATAAACAGAATCAGCAATACTTGTAAGAGTATCAGAAGGACGTGTCTTATAATTAGTTTTAACAGATTTACGAATCCCATCAACACAGGAACATGAGATGGGGATTTTGAGGTAAAGCTTAGAAGGAAGGATGTGGTGTTCAACGTCAGGGTAGGAAATGTCAATGGCATTTGCTGTGAGAAGAGAGATAGGGTCGATTTGAAAAAGAGAAGCTACTTCGGAGACTTTGAGGTCAGTGTAAAGAGTGTAGCCGAGTAAAGCGTTGCAAGAATCTGAGTTTGTGCATGGTTCTATGGTGGATTTACAGCTTGCGGTGATTAAAGCTTGGAAGAGTAACAAGAGGAACAAAGTGGTTCTTTGCATTGTTGCAATGAGGGTTTAGGGTTTTCTGCGTTTTCCCTCTCGGAATCAGAGAGAGAGAGGGGAAAGTTTCACTTTGAAAGAGAAAAAGTGTTTGGAGTAGGAAACAGTTGTGTTGCAATTGCATTTGCATAGGTTGAGAAGAGCCACAACACTGGTCACTGGCCACATAGACGGACAAGTCCTCGATCAAAGAGACTTCAATGTTTGTTGCCTTGCTGGACTGGTTTGTCACTGTGAATTATTCATATTCATATTTAATCGGTTAAAAAAATGTTACTCCTTCCGTCTCATATTAAGTGTCGTTTAAGATTATGCGCGGGTATTAAAAAAATGATTAGATATGCTAAATTTTATGGTAAAAAAATGTGGTAGGACTAAAACACTCTTACACTTTTCTTAGTTGGTGCAAAGGCACGGTTATTGATATTTTTAAAGTAAGGATATTGTTGGAAAATAATAATAAATGTTGTATTGAAATTCTAAAGTAATAGATAATTTGAGACAAAAAAAAATGGCAAACAGGTCACTCTGTTTAAGGGAGTAGTGTTTAAGTTTTTACTAAAAATATATTTTCGGTTTTTTGTTGCAGAACGGTATACTGTGTGAATGAGTGAATCAGAAAACGACAATCTGTGGTACTTGAATTTTTCTTGTTCAAATTTTGAAACTTTTGGTTTAATTTTACCTCCAAACTTAATTTTTTATACAAATGTTTATTATTCAATTTATTTTATTTATTTTGTTCAACTCACTATAATTAAAATTATTTTACAAAATTAAATCTTTGCCGTAGTTAGCGTCCATGTTAGAGCTTCACAAGAAAGGGGTATTTTGGAAATTTAATTCTTTTCTTTTCAGATTCGCAGACAATCGGTGTATGCCCCACAATCGAGTATATGTTGATAGTTTTTCTGCTTTTTAGGCATTTGGGCAAGGAATTTAGAGTTTTCTTTTAGCCAGGGAAGCTTATAATTTTACTTTTTGTTTTTTTGTTTTTAGGTACAGTATTAGGAACTATTTATTGCAACTGTTATCTTTTTCTGGCTGTTTTTCCGGTGTTTGTTCAACTGTTATAGGTATGTTCTCCTTACATATAAATTGTTGATCTTTATGATTTTTTAACGTTGAAATTAATCAACATTTTAGGTATTGTTTTTTTTGGGGTATTAAATCTATATCTATATATATATATAACATTTGAGAATGATCTCTCATAAATATTATTCCAAGTGTCATGATGCTTTTTTAATTATTTTATTTTTTTATTAATTTAGTGTCATAAATATAAATGATCTCACAATAAGTATGCAATTTAAATTAGGAAAGTTATTAACATAAACATAAAATAGGAAATTTATGTACTTGTTTAATCCTAATCTCAATAATTGCATTTGATATTCTCATATTCTCATTTCATGGGTATTATTATTGTTCATAAAAACATTTAATTTTACAATTCTCATTCATTGTTATTGTTTAAACTGTGAGCAGTTCTTCTTGATATATACTTAGTAGCCAATAAGCAAAATGAATTATTTCAACTACCATGACATCTCAGGTTGTTTAGAAGCATTTTCCTCATAATTTTGAATTGAAGGTGATGATGATATCTTGGATTATTTGTCATTTCTTAGTCATGCCGAGTTATTTATTTCAAGTTGCAAGGATTTCTTTCTAGGTAGAAGAATTATTTGTCTTTGCAAAAAAAAATTGTTTGTAAGTACGTGCATACAAAATAAAATATGAGAGCGTCTTTTAATTTGTACCAAAAGGTAATAAATGCATCATGTTTGAAAAATTTAACTTATATTTAGCCTATGATTTTAGTAGTATATATGTATAGTCGTTTTTCTCACTTTAATTTTGAATAATTTAACTTTGTTTTTTCTTTTCTTGATACTTCATAAATTTCGAATGTTCATTTTGGAATGACAAATGATATAAAACAATAATCTCATATTTAATGGAAAATAAATTCATAGTGAGAGTGATGGTTACATCAACAAAGTTGCTATCTCTTGAGTGTCGGAAGACATGTACAGTTGGTGATAGTACACTTCATATTTAGTAAATTTTATTAGTTATTTTTCTCTTAACTGACATGGTTCAAAGACTCGAGATCTTGGAAGCAAAAGCTTCTGGCAAAAAGCATAGAACTTAGTAATTTTTGTCTTCATTATTTCGTGAGGTCAAAGATAAATTACAAGTAAGAACAACACTTTAAGTCGTATATTAGTGTCTTCAACCCGTCAATCTAATTTCGTTCTTTTCATTTTCTATTTATTTACTTAGGCGGCTAGACCTATAACTATTCTACGTTTTCTTTTATCTTACATAAATTCTTTCGCTTATATTTATGGCCGGCAAGAGCGAGAGTATGGGCCTGTTTGTTACAGATTAAAAAAAAGTGATTTTGATGTTAAATAATTTAGAGAATAGTTTTTAGAGATTTTTTAAAAAATACAAGTTGTTTTATGTTTGTGTAGCATAATGAAGATTGTTTGACTAATTTCCCCTTATAATAAAATATTTTTCTTTCAACTTTTTTTGGTACATTCTATAAAATTAAGATTGTTTGACTATTTTTTTTATTTTAATGAAGTCCTATTTAAATTGATTATATTTCTCTCTACAAAATTGATTTTTTTATAGTTTCTTAAAAAAAGTTATTTGAAAATTTTTTATGTGAGTTTTTGATACATTTCTTATGAAATTTCACATAATCATTCTTTTGTTATATTTTTAAGTATGCATCATATATGTATGATATTTTTTATATTAAATGAAATTAACAAATATTATTTTCTAATTTTTATAGATACATTTACCCTAACACGCAAATAAAAATAGAGATATGAGCAGGATGGGACGGGGATAGAGAATATTTTCTCACTTCTCGTCCCCATATCTTATAGTACTCCACATCCTCGCTCTCCCTATCGAAGAATTTTCCTCCCCCATCGCCATTCTCACGGGACCCTATTGTTCATACAAAAGTAGTAAATATTAAACTTAAATTCAACATATTTTTGAAAATATATAGGCTTAAATATCTATTCTGCCCCTGCAAATATCACCATAATCCAGTTATACCCCTGTAAAAATAAAAACTTTAAAATTACCCTTGCAAATATAAATCGCTTACGGTTATGCCCCTCGGTCAGCTTCCCATCCAAAAAAATAATTTAAATAAGGTTTAAATTTATGTTCTGCCCCTGCAAATATTACCATAATCCAGTTATGCCCCTATTATGCTGATATTTGCAGGGGCATAACTGGATTAAGTGATATTTGCAGGGGCATAACTGGATTATGGTGATATTTGCAAGGGTAAAACATATATTTAAACCTTATTTAAATTATTTTTTTGGATGAGAAACTGACCGAGGGGCATAACCGTAAGCGATTTATATTTGCAAGGGTAATATTAAAGTTTTTATTTTTACAGGGGTATAACTGGATTATGGTGATATTTGCAGGGGCAAAACATATATTTAAGCCAAATATATAAAAAACTTAAAAATATCATAAAGTTTAAAGTTATGGTAATAGGGATTATGTAATATTTTTGGTTTCTTAGCAATATTAACTTGATAAAATAATATTATATATATATGTTAGAGTTTCATAATAGTTTTATTGAAAATTGAGACCCCGCGGGGTTGGGGTTTACACTGGATCGTTTCTATGGGGATTTCCACGTATAAGGAGAAATTGACACATCTAAGTATAAATACACTAGACATAAATAAATCTTATCGCATGAATACATTAACATCTAAACATAAATTAATAAATAAAATATAATTTTTTTAAACAATTTTCAATAGGATAAGTATACCCGTGCATAGCACGGGTCAAACACTCTAGTATATAACATTTGAGAATGATCTCTCATAAATGTTATTCCAAGTGTCATCTCATGGATTACTTAGTATTAATGATGTTTTTTTAAATAAATATAAAGGATCCCACGATAAGTATGCAATTTAAATTTGGAAAGTTATTAACATAAACAGGAAATAGGAAACTTATGTACATCCTTAATCCTAGTCTCAATAATTGTATATGATATTATCATATTCTCATTTTATGGGTATTATTATTGTTCATAACATTATCATCGTTTAAAATGTGAGTGGTTCTCCCGAATATATACTTCGTGGTCAATAAGCAATATGAATTATTTTAAACTACGATGACATCTCAGGTTGATTTGAAGCATTTTCCTCATAAT
The DNA here is from genome assembly GCA_963573325.1 of Astragalus glycyphyllos. Classification (NCBI taxonomy): domain Eukaryota; kingdom Viridiplantae; phylum Streptophyta; class Magnoliopsida; order Fabales; family Fabaceae; genus Astragalus; species Astragalus glycyphyllos. The sequence goes on from OY754307.1 coordinate 78,546,259, forward strand.
TTTGAATTGAATGTCATGATTGTATATTGAATTGTTTGTCATTTCTCTTAGTCATACCGCATTAGTTATTTCTGGTTGCAATGATTTGTTTCTAGGTTCAAAAATTATTGTCTTTAATTGCAAAAAAAAAAATGTTTGTAAGTGTAAGGATACAAAATAAAATATGAGAGCGTGTTTTCATTTGTACCAAAATGTAATAAATGCATCATGTTTGAAAATTACAACTTATATTTAGCCTATAATTTTAGTAGTAGTTGTTGTTTTTTCACTTTAATTTTGAATAATTTAACTTTGCTTTATCTTTTTTCGATACTTCATAAATTTCGAATGTTCATTTTGGAATGGAAAATGATATAAAACAATTATCTCATATTTAACGGAAAATAAATTCATAGTGAGAGTGATGGTTATATCAACAAATTAAAGTTGTTATATCTTGACTGTCTAAAGGCATGCACAATTGGTGATAGTACACTTTATATTTAGTGAATTTTATTAGTTATTTTTGTTCTTAACTGACATGGTCCAGAGCCTCGAGAACTTGAAGGAAAACGCTGCTAGCGAAAAACATAAAACTCAGTAATTTTTGTCTTCATTGTTTCGTGAGGTCGAAGATAAATTACAAGTAATTTTTATGAGAAGCTACTCAAAAATCGTTCTTAAAATAAAATATTTTTATGAGAAGCTACTCAAAACATATTCTTATTTAAAGCTATTTTTAGATTTTCATTTTTTTAGAAAGTAATGAAAAATAGATAGAAGAGTTTTAAAAGTGATTATTTTATTAAAAAAAGTGATTATATTTAGAAAAAGGCTATGACAAACGGGATCTATATCTGAAAGAGTTAGTGGTAGAAATCAAATAAAAAATTTCTTAATATGTACTAATTACAAAAAAAATGATTATCTTTAGAAAATAGCTATGAACGATTTTTTTGTCTCGGCGTTAATATTTGCTATTGTTTATTGGCTATTGCGCCATTATTTACATTTGGAAGCCCATTTTCTATATACTAATTGCATCCTCTATTTTTTTCTTTGTATATATAGATCCTCATTGTGTAACTGAACTATTCTTTTTCTTTTATCCTTCAATGGGTGATGAACCAGATTGGAATTTCTGAAACAATAATGAAAGCGCTAAGAAACGGTAAACTAGAGTGGGTTGGCTTAGCGAATGAAACTTTTGTTCCAGATTTGCTTTTGCGCTTTTCAACGATCGGTTTTTCTCTAGATTATTGTTTGTTTTTTTATTACAAAAGTTTAGGTGAGTTGGGCTTCGGGGGCTCAACAGGATCAAGACAGGCCTCAAGGCTCTTTGAGCGCTTACAGAGGTACTCACATCCGCAGCGGGAGTTGAACTCACGCCCTTGTGAGGAATGAGCCAACTTCTTACCAACAACTGAGCCAACCTTCATTGACCTCTCTATAATATTGTTCTACCGGTGAATGACTCTCACTCCATTGACTTTTTGTTCAAGGCTCTTTTGATCCCTTTCAAGTCATGTAATTCCTCATGTTTGATTTCACTCTTTATAAAAATATTTTAAAATTTTTTATGTGAATTTTTGATATATTTCGTATCAAATTTCTCATAACCATTCTTTTGTTATATTTTTTTAAGTATGCATCGTATGTATGATATTTTTTGATATTAAATGAAATTCACAAATATTGAGTAAGTATAATATATATATATATATATATATATATTAGTTTCTAATTTTTATAGAGACATATAAAAATAGAAATATCAGCGGGGTGGGATGGGGACGGAGAATATTTTCTCACTTCCTGTCCTCACATCTTATATTGCTCCTCATCCTTGCTCTCCACACTGGAGAGCTTTCCTCCCCCATCCCCATCCCCGCGGGACCCTATTTTTCATACAAAAATAGTAAATAATAAACTTAAATTCAACATATTTTGAAAATATCCAAAAAATTAAAAAATATCATAAAGTTTAAAGTTATGGTAATAGGGATTATCTAATATTTTTGGTTTCTTAGCAGTATTAATTTGATAAAATAATATCATATATTTTTGTTAGAGTTTAATAATAGTTTTATTGGAAATTGAAACCCTGTGGGGTAGGGGTATAAATCCTATCCCCTTCCTACCATGTCTTCAAGGGAATTTAGTCATCTATCCTCATCGCCATAGGTCAATATCTATCTTTAGACTCTTAAACTTGACAGCTTTCGCGAGGATTTCCACGTATAAGTAGAAATTAACACCTCTAAGTATAACTACAACAGACATAAATAAACTTATTGCATGAAAACATTAACATCTAATTACAAATTAACAAACAAAATATAATTTTTTTATATAATTTTCAATAGGATAAGTATACCCGTGCTATGCACGGGTCAAACACTCTAGTACAATATAAGCAAATTTTGAGCTTTTAGTTTTATAACAAAATATAAGCAAAAATTGACATTCTCAAATTTATTTAATGCTAGTATATCAAAAATGTCCTTCATTTTTTAAAATGTAAAGTTAGAGGCTTTTTAATTAAATGAGATGAATGGTAATTTAGATAATGGAGTTAAATTTTAAATGAGTTTTACAGAGATTCGTGCAATTAACTACTCATCTTAAGAAGTGCGTAGGTAATAGTATATGTTAAGGAGAGCTTTGTCGCCCATTGTGGTCCTACCTAGCTCGAGGGATTAATCTCTGCAATTGCACGCAGATGATACTCAGTTTATACAAAACAAAATTATACCTACAAAATTCAAATCCCCACGTGTCAAGGTATAATAAATTTATTATTTTGTAAGTGCTTAAAGAGTTGGAAGATTTTTTCTTTCCTATATTGGACTAGGCGTCATTTTTTAGTACAAATTGTTTTGGTGTTTTTTTTATATAATAGAGGGCCAAAAGGCCCAGCCCTACAAATATCCACATTCATCCTATCATAGATTACAAATTCTGGAATTTGAGTGCGCTTCCCATGTTTTGGTGCATTTTAGCTACTTACATTATGTTAACCGCGGTTTCCATATATTTTATTTTATTTATTGTTTGTATTTTATCAAATATTCTTAGGTTTATTTTGCACCCCTCCTTCTCCCCTATACCCCATTTTGCTATTAAACCCCAAAATACCCCTAATTTTTTTAAAAAAAAAAAAATGGTTTTTTAAACATTCTCGAAATTAAAGCTAAATTCGGAAGCCATAATTTTAAGATTTCCGGAAACACCTCAAAAGAGGATATTTTCAGAAGTCATTTTGGCTTTCGCATTTATCTTTTGGCTTCGGCATTTATCTCATCGGAGGATAATTCGGGAAGCCATTTTGGCTTCCGCATTTATCTCTAAAATGAGGTAAATCCGAAAATCCAAAAAATATGTTCCGAATTAGCCTAATTTTTAGGTAATTCTAGAATTTTTTTTTATTTCAAGGATAATTTCGTCCATTTGTTCAATTTGGAAAAAGCCATATTCTTATTGTTAGGTACATTTTGTTAACAGTTTTTTATTTTAACCAAAAAAAAAACTTGTTAAAAAATAGGTATGGCATATATTAAAATATAACGGCATTTATTTCAATTTAACCTAAATATAAACTTAAATTTAAATTTAAAGATTTTTTCTTATAAGCATGCGGCTTGTCAATGGTTCCCGCCAACTGCAGTTTTTTTTGGGCCAACAAAAAAAGACAACTGACGCTTGTAATTGGCTCTTTTATAGGTTACGTGTTCACCTTTTCATTTTTCTCTTTTGTTCGTCTGCCGGAAATTATACCATTAAATCAACACCCAATGAAAAATCATCAGGCGTTTCTTACCACCCATTATATCTTAGCCCTCTCATTGCCTCCGTCTTTTGCAATCCTCTGCGCAAAGTAATAATTCCAGTTTTATAGGAAATTTTTTGGGTGTTAAAGTTTCCATCTTACCAGCCCTCCTTTATCTTTATCTCTTATCTGATGGTACTATTTTCAATTGGAAGGTTAGATTTTTACTTTTATTCCCTGATTCTTCCAAGTCAATCAATGCATGTGGCTGATAATTGAAATTAAAGCTTACTCTTCCTCTGACTTTGAAACTTTACTTGGTTTTCAATCTTTTTTTAACCGTGAGGTTATAAGTTATCCATGCTTCATATTAAAGAATGTGAGTTACAATCAATATCAACTAGCCGCCTGACCCGTGCTACGCACGGGGTTTACTAAATTTTAGTTAGCAAAACTAAAGTAAAACCGGAAAGAGAAACCCTCTTTAATAAACCAATCATTCAAGACAACAGTTTTCTGTCCACTGCAGGAATCAAACTCGGGAGCACTAAGTCGACCCCGTGTCCCAGGGTAGCTTATGCCAGTGGACCAATGATGTTGGTTTGTAAAATATATAGTCAAATAATTGTGGATTGAAATTAAATTATAGCTATAAATTAAATAAGAAGATTATAAAATTTAAAAATAATATTGACAAAAAACTTTGAAATTAAACATCCATAGATAATGGGAAGAAAATGTCTAAAGCTTTTAATAACATAATCAATATTTATCAAATGTAAATATAAAAACTTAGCCCATTATAAGAAAGAAAAGAAGACAACACAATTAAAAACTAAAACATGTGGGTATCATGCATGATTGTATGAAAACTCATGATAAAATAGGAGCAGTTATACAAAGTTGAAAGAAAATGGTGGAGGTTGTATTATAAATGTGGCTGAAGTTCCCGTTGAAAGAAGATAAAAATTTAAACACCAATTAAAGTAAATTTTTGATACCGTTTGATGCGAAATGACAAAAATAAAGAAGACAACACAAATAGAAAGTGAAACACGTGGGTATCGTGCATGGTTAGATGAAAACCACCAATAAAATAGAATCAGCTATAGAAAGTTGAAAGTAATGTTAGCTAGTAGCTTATACATAGTTGGTTGAAATATATGTGTATCACTCCCGTGCGATGCACGGGGTGAGCTAGTATCGATGAATGTAAATGTATTAAATCAACTCTTTTTTTACCAAAAAACATTAATATTGTGAGAAGATGACTATTAATTAGAAATAGTTTGGTAAATGTATTTGTTTTTTCCATGAATCCAAGAAAATTAAATGCATAAAACTACTATTCTTAATATGTGTAAAGGTAATTGTTTTTGCTTATAATCAAGTCCGAAGGAAGTACATCAATACATCATGTAAGGTTAAATAAAAATCACCATTAAAATAAAAACACCTATACAAAATTGTAAGAAAATGTTGGGGAGTTCTATTGTAAATGAGACCGAAGTTCCCATGGAAAAAAGTTAACTTTTAAATATAAATTAAACAACAATATTATAAAATTAAAAATAAACTTTAACAAAGACATTGAAATTGAAAATTCACAAATAATAAGAAGAAAAAAAAATATAAAAAGTTTTAATAATGTTATCTATATTTATCAGAAATATAAAAACTTAAACCCATAATGAAAAAGAAAATAAGACAACACAAATAGAGAGTGAAACATGTATGTAGGTATCTTAAAGAGTCTGATTTAAAACTAAACACCAATTTAAGTATGCTTCTAATACTCGCTGGTGCGAAATTATTAAAATAAAGAAGAAAACACCGATTTGAACATGTAAACATTTTTCCGAAACCTATTTTGTAACGAATGTTTTTTTGCTTTTTCATCAAACATGTTATTGAGGAACGAACTTCACGTATTTGAACATCTAAAAAAATGTTGGGACCCTATAGTATCCCAAAATACATCGTCAGCATCACACTTTACGTATTTTATCACAAACTTATTATTATTTTTTACTAAACCGGTTATTTACAAAGATACTTCTGGTATTTGAAGACTTAAAAAGTTTTTATGAATCCTAAAGTACCCCAAAACATACTATTTAACATTTCACTTTAAGCATTTTGGTACAAAATGATTTTTTTTCACAATCAAGTACACTAAAGCACACTGTTTAGCATCTCACTTTACGTATTTTGTCACAAACTTATTATTATTTTTAACCAAACAGTTTACTTACGAAGAAACTTCTGGTATTTGAAGAATTTTTTTTTTATGAATTCTAAAGTACCGCAAAACATACTGCTTAACATTTCACAAGTATTTTGGTACAAAATATTTTTTTTCACCATAAGTACACCAAAGCATGCTGTTTAGCATCTCACTTTACGTATTTTGTCACAAACTTATTATTATTTTTTACCAATCCGTTTACTTTCGAAGAAATTTTTTGTATTTGAAGAGTTAAATTTTTTTATGAATCATAAAGTACCCTAAAACATACTGCTTAACATTTCACTTTACGCATTTTTGTACAAAATAATTTTTCTGCCCAAGTACACCAAAACACACTGTTTAGCATCTCGTTACATATTTTGTAATGAAATTAAATCTTTTTTCACAAAATGAATTATTGAAGATTTTTTTTTTGCATATTTAAACATCTAAAATTTTTCGAGACTGTAAAATACCCCTTAAAATATAAAAAAGAAAAAATACAAAATTTTAAAATATAAAAGTAGAAACAAAACAAAAAAAAAACTGAAACCAAAATGGAAGTAGGAAAAAAAATGAAGAAAAAAAGTAAAACTTTAAATATAAAAGAAGAAAAAGGAAAAAGAGAAAAAAAAGAAAAAGGAGGAAAGAAAAAAAAAGAGGTATGGCGCTAATTTAAAGTGGCATGACAAGCCATATATATATATATATATATATATATATATATAAGAGATATATCAGTAAAATGAAATGTTTATAACTTATATTCTTTACTTGGAGATTATTTCTAAGAAAAAAGGAGGATAAAATGAAATGTTTATAACTTATATTCTTTACACATGTGAACTTCTCATTCCCACTTTTTTTCCAATTTTCTTCTTTTTTTTTCAAGTTTCGGAAATTCAAATCAAACCCACCCACTTTCTTTTCCCATTATCTACTGATCAACTAAAATAATCAATTTGCTTATCTAAAAAAACTAAAATAATCAACTGGAACTACGAGATAACTACACTAATATATAAAAAAAACACGGGATAACTTCACTTATATATAAAAAAATACGAGATTAATATCTAAAAAATGAAAACTTAATGACTATTTAAACTACTGATTAATATTTAAAACACATGTGACAAATATTTGTCACTAATACCTAAAAAAGGACAAATAATTGTCACAGATATATAATAAAACATAGGATAAGTCTTTTTTATTGATAATTTACTATCTATCTTTTACTATCTACTATAATCTACTAATCAACTAAACTAATCAATTGAAACTACGAGATAACTGTACTGATATATATAAAAAAACACCAGATAACTGAACTGATATATAAAAAACACGAGATTATTATCTAAAAAAACAAGAAGACTTAACGACTATTTAAACTAATGATTAATACTCCCTCCGTCTCATATTAAGTGTCCTATTTGCCATTTTTATTTGTCTCAAATTATCTGTCACTTTAGAATCCCAATACAACATTTATTATTACTTTCCAACAATACCCTTACTTTAGAATATCAATAACCGTGCCTTTGCATCAACTAAGAAAAGTTTAAGGGTATTTTAGTCCTACCACATTTTTTTACCATAAAATTTAGCATATCCAATCATTTTCTTAATACCCGCGTATAACCTTAAATTACACTTAATATGAGACAGAGGGAGTATTTAAAACACACGTGGCAAATATTTGTCACTGATACCCAAAAAAGGACAATTAATTGTCATTGATATGTAATAAAACACAGGATAAGTATTGCTTTTTGATAATCTACTATCTATTTTTTACTAACTACTATAATCTACTAATCAACTAAAATAATCAATTGAAACTATGAGATAACTGCACTGACAAATAAAAAAACACGGGATAACTGCACTGATATATACAAAAATACGGGATAACTGCAATGATATATATAAAAACATAGAATAGTTGCACCGATATATAAAAAAATACAGGATAAAAACACTGATATATAAAAATACTTTACTAGTATATAAAATACACTGGATAAATGCACGTATTGTTTTTAAATGATACTTTTACATTTTTAGATTTTAATATTTATCTATTTTTTATCTGATACTCCTTTTTTATTTATTTAAAATTTGTCTTTATTTTCACGGGGTAATGTTCAGACTATTTAAATTATGTCTAAGTTCATTCATAAAAAAACACGACGGCACCCGTGCGTATGTACGGGTATCCTACTAGTTGTCAACATTTAGTCAAACTCCCTTTCAACTTTTTTTGGTTGATAAACTCCCTTTCAACTGTTAGTATTAAATTTGTCAATATTTTGTGTTTTTCTATACGTGTATTTTTTTTTTATTAAAAAAATTGTCAACATTTTAGGTATTTTTTTCTACACGTGTATGTGCAAGCCTTCTATCTGAATAATTAAACGGAGGAGGAACTCGTAGTCGTCGAAGCTCCTCATATTTGTACTCTATCTGAATTTAAATTAAAAATTATGCAGTTGAGAAAATAATTAAAAACATAGTATTATCAATTTTTTTGAAAAAAAAACTCTCTAATACTCTAAATCAACTATTTACGGTATAAATTTTTATCTATTCTATATCTTCTTTTTTTGACAGCATTTATTCTATATCTTAAACAACTATACTTTATGGTATACAATTTTAAAAATTGTACATCGGAAATTAACTATTTGTTGTTTCGAAAAAACTTTACTTGAGTAAGAACAAATATGAGAGATCATATAAAAGAATAGAGATGAAAAAGAGAGGAGAAAAAAATGAGAGAGTTTTTCCATTAGATCACGAGTGTGTGTTTACAATCGAATGAGTCCTATTTATAGGACGTAAGTAGACATCCACTAAATAACTTAATATTCCTAACATTTGTGATATACAGTTGAATTTTCATTTTATACATTAGAAACACTCCTTTTTGCTCTTAAAAGCGTGTGCGTATTATCTAGAGCCGTCAATTTTGGCCCAGCCCAACGGGCCGACCCAATGGCCCGATTATTTGGTTGGGCCGGGCTCTAAAAATAGAGGCCCAAAAACAATGCTAAGTTTTTGGCCCAGCCCAATGGGTCCGATCATATACATGGCTTAGGTCGGGCTGGCCCATAGGCTGATGGACAAAACGTAAATTAATTATCTATGGTGATTTTTAGAGCCAAAACAGATTTAAATTGACTTTTTTTTAGCCAAAACATATTTATTTATCTTATGTATACACTGTGTTACTCTCAAAATATTGTCTTTATGTATGTTGCTCATTTGTAGGAAAAAACTATGGTCAAAATTCTAAAAAATCAATGATTTGTGGCCCATTGGGCCATGGACCGATGTCGGGTTGGGCTGGGCCATAAAATATGCACCCCATTAGAATATTGGGCCGGCCCAACCCAGCCCACAAATACTGTTTGGCCCCATGGGCCGGGCCGGGCCCACCCATTGACAGCTGTAGTATTATCATTCATCCCATTTTTTAATGTGTATTTTTAAAAAATAATCATATTTTTTTATAAGCAATATCAAAATTAACTAAAAATCGATCCTACTCACAAATAGTTTATTTTTTATTTTTCAACTGAAAAACTATTTGCATATAATTTCCCCCCGCACATTTTTTCCTCCAAAACAATATATTTAAAATTTTAATAAGCGTTCAATTCAAAGTTTAACTCGAAGGATGAGCACACGTGTTTATTGCACTCAATCTAAATGAACAGACTTAGCTAGAACTCAAGTTTGATATCTAGCAGAAGTACAAACTGGAGTGAAACCTTACTTACTTCTCATGGACACTTGAGCACGGGTCAAAGACCTATATAAAAAAAGGTGCTCAAATTTTCCCTATGTTAATACTCTCTCTTGGTTCCTAAAGTATGAAATAGTAAATAGTTTCAAAGGTTTTGGAAGTTTATCTAATTAATCCAATGGTTTAATTATTAGTTTTTTATAATGACTAATGCTACAGAATTTATAAATTTTAATTTAAAGATGCAATAGGAGAAAGAAAAAGGATGTTTTTCAAAGAGGTATTCAGCGTTCAATTCAAAATTTAACTTGAAAGGTGGGCACACGTGATTATTGCACTCAATCGAAATAAACAAACTTTGTTAGAACTCAAGTTCGATATCTAGCAAAGGTACAAATTGGAGTGAAACCTTAATTACGTCTCAGACAAACTCTAGATTAGTTAGGACCAGGGGCAGATATAAGGGGGGTCTAGGGTGTGCAGCTGCATATTCTCCCTTTTTGGAAATCCCGTTGATACCCCTTATTTTTTATCTTCTATTTGTTTTTTTGACTTTTGCACACCTTGACTATTGTTATGCACCTCTCCATATTATCACTCTGTAGTGCAAGAGAGTGTTATCACTCTGTCGTGCAAGAGAGACACTATGGATGTGAAGTGAACCACTTTTTTTACCTTAGAAGTCCTCAAACTTGCATACGGGAGTTGAACCGCATCCTTGTAGAAAATAAGTTAACTTCTCACCAACTGAGCCAACGTTATATGTCATTAATAATTAAATTATTAATTTCTTGTTGTATAACTATGTCTTTATTTGGACAATATATCTTTACTTTTATATATTACAATTTAAAATTTTATTAAGTTAAATAGTCTGACCACCATCGACTGATATCCTAGATACGCCACTGGTTAGGACTACTTTCTCATGGATATTGGATTGGAGTGGCGGTCAAAGACCTATAGAAAAGGTGCTTAGTTTTTCCCTATATTAATATTCCCCCTCTCACACACTCTCTCTCTCTCATGGTTCCTAAAATATGAAATATTAAATAGTTTCAAAGGTTTTGAAATTTATCTAATTAATCCAAAAGTTGAACTATTAGTTTTTTATAATGACTAGTGCAACATAATTTATAAAATTTTAAAGACTAATAAGATGAATTTCTTGAATTTATTATTCTAATACAATTTAAAGATAGAATAGGAGAGATTATTGATTAAGCGACTAAAGAAATGTTAATTGTGTTTTTATTTTTAGTTATTAAAAATTGATTTATAAAAAAGTTCTAAAACACTGATTTTTAAGTAACGATTATCTATTTTGATTATTTGTAGTTTTAAAAACAAGGAAAAAACAATTTTGTAAAGTAGCCTTAAAAAAACAAAGTAATCAAACCAATTTTTCAAGTAAAATCAATCGAATTATAAGAAGGGAATTAAGCTACCATAAATTGTCAGTTTTGCTCAAAAAAATACTATAGCTAATGGCGGGAACGAAATCAGATTCCCTCCAAATCTTCCGCACGCAAAGTTCAAGCCCTAATCACTCTCCTCTTCTCTCCCTCCATCACCATTACCCCCAAATTCCAAAACCCTAATTGATCCATCGAGCAAATCCCAATCTCATGGCCGGTCCTGTCACAGAACTCAGTCCCTCCAGCAATGCCGGCACACCGCCAGGCCGCAATGTCCGCCGGAGGTTGGTCCAATCGACGCTCTTCCCTCTCAAACCACCAGAACCCCGCAACAAACCAGAGGAAATCGACGACAGTAGCGACGAAAAAGACGAGGATTACTGCAATTCGGCGGATCGCAAGAAAAGGAAATCCAAAGCAAAAGTCACTCCTCCGAACAAAGGTTCCAAGAAGGTATGTGATATTCTTTCTTCCCTTTCTTTTCACACACACACACACACATATATATACATATATTTTAAATTCAAAATTAAAATCTCGCCACAGCGTTATGCACGTATTATGGTTGATTATACCAGTTAGAACTTCAATTTCTTATTGTGTTGTTTCATGTGAATCTATGAAATTCTTATCGATTCCGTACTAACACAGAGCGGCACGCCAAAGAAAAATGCATCAGCTAACGGAATTAAGGCGTCAACTTCGCGGCAGGTTATGGCTGATTTTGATAAGGTTGATACATCCGCGCCTGATTTGCGGTTAGAGGCAAAATTGTCAGCTGAGGTTAGTGCAAATCGGTATTGCAATTGTCTTTAGGGATAAACTTCTTGTATTTTTGATGAATTTGGTGCTTTGAATTGGCACATATCCTCAAACCTGTGCATGGTGTAATGGTAACATGGTGAAGACTCTGGCTTGAAACCTTGATTATGAATGTAGCTTCCCTTGCTACTTAACTTCAACCTAATATTTGATTTTTGGTTTGTTTCTTTTTTTAATTTGTCAGGAAAATTCAAGGTTGTTTGCGGGACGGCAAGTACATCCATTTTTTTCATCATGGAAGCCGGGGAAGAAAGTTCAGGAGCTATCTGAATCAGGAAGTACTTTATGCAGAGCTAAGAGTGAGGGTGAAAGGATTTCCTGTGGTCCTATCCATGTTTTTGAAACTATTAAGGTATTGTACTTATGATAGTGATTTCATGTTAGGCTTGCTTTCATGTGACGAAAGTGGGCCACATATATATGTACCTGGTCTTTGGGTTTTGAATTCTGTAATATCACATTTTTTCATTCAGGTGTAAAATTCGTTCATGCAGGATGATATTTCATCTCTTGATTGGAGAAACTGGACGTTTTTGGGAAATACCACCTGCATGAACTATGGTTTTGAAATTTCCAATTCATCTGTTCTGAAGGGTTTGGTTGAATCCTTAAATTTTGATATGCTTCTCACAACATTGGATCCGTCACGGGCTTCAGTTTTTCTGAATGCCTCGTCTTCTTCAGATATACTTTCTATACATCCAGACAATCTGCATGAAACAACACCGTCAATCCCAGCTTCGGTAGAGGAGCAAACAATAAGTCCTCAGATGCCAAAAGATGCCGAAGTGGTATGTAATTTGTTGCATATTTTCATTTTTTAATGAATGCTCCCTATGAATTACCACGGCATGCAGTGGAATCTAGTTAGAGGAGTAATATATACTCTCTCCTTACCATAAATTGTTTTCAGGACTTGGAATTGGTGGATAAATCTGTTACTTTTTCTGGTCAAACTGACTACTTTAGAAAGTCAGATACTGAGCCACTGAGCAGATTTATTCAAGAAAGGTAACACATGCATGTCTCAGACCACACCAATATATTCATAGCAATGGCATTTTTACATTTGGCTATACGACCAGTTATGCATATATTTTTTGAATTTTCATTTATTTTATGGTTTTACTAATGCTTTTTGGTAGTACCTTATGCTGGAGATGATAAATGTTACAACGGTCTATCATGTTGGTTATGTGCTTACAAAAATTGTTTAATTTTTCCCCTGTTATTTCTTTGGCCTGTCAGAGTTAAAAACAATTTGTTTATTACTAAAGTAGTTTCCCGAAGCTTACACAATGAGAGTTAGGGCAATGCTTGTTCCATGCAAATACCAAGTTGCTAGTGTATGGTCATTATTCTTTTAGCATATATTTATATGACTCGGTAGGAAATTTCCCTACTCATTTTTTAACTTGCGGTAAAATCATCTCCCTACTAATGTTATGTTGGTAAAATGCACTCAAGAAAGTTGCATGATTTTTTTTAAGCAAAAAGTCAAGTGCAGAAGCATCATAATAATATCACAATAATAGTAGACATCCCAACTAGGCTGACACCCCTCCTAACAACACTCATCTGCATCACTTCACAATTTTTTTTTGAAAAAAAGGGGAAAAAATACAAAAAAGAATGGGGGATATAAACCAAAACCCTTCCAAGATAAACCCTTCATTTTGATAGTTTTAACTGAGTCACCCGAGCATGGGTTCAATAGTTTCCTTTGCTATCGCATGTATTTGACTGTTGCTTCATTTTTTTCTAAGATTTTGAAATGACTTCTTCAAAATCACTACCCTCAGCACCTACTGTGGAAGAGTCCTCATTACAATCCTCATGATTTTGAGTGTTCCAAAGCTAGGCAAGATTCGCAAATCCTCTTGAACAAATGCAAGAGCTTCATTATCCGCAAGAAAGTTTCATGATTTAAAATACCAGAAAGTGTTCCAATTGTTTCATTCAGTTCTTTCATCCTTTCACTAACACTGTAGCCAGCATACTGTTTTCTAAATCTCTGTTAGGAGACCCTAATGTCTAGGAAAGATATATGCCCCAGTTGATTGGTTTCTTTGTGATTCTCTTAGCTTAAATCAAGGTATTTCTTGGATAATTTTTATGTCTATATCTTGACAGTCAGCATTTTCTGATTACAGCAATTTATCCGTGCTACCTTTATCCACCCTCCTTGGTTAGCTTACACAAGCATAGTCTTCTGTCTAAAAAAATGCATTCTGCAATGTTTTAAATTAGCATGACTTTGTTTTTCAGCTCAGTAAGCTTTAAGCATGGCTATGAATTGTTTTTACTGAAAGTGAAAAAATTTCCTTGTATTCTATGATGCAGTATGAAATCATACTACCAAGGTTGTGAAGATAAGCCTGAAGGCAGTTTATGGACATACAAATACAAGCCAACAAAGGCTGTCGAGGTCTCTTTTTTTCTTTAATAAGCTTACATTTTTATAATTCTCTTTGGTCCTAAATTCCACTTGTTTCATGATTTCTTTGCAGGTATGTGGTAATGATGAATCTGTGAATTTCTTGCGTGATTGGCTACATAGTTGGCATGAAAGACGTTATCAAAGCAGGAAAGATGCATCTAATAGGGATAAAAGTAACATGCAAGATAATGGTGATGATGATGATGATGATTATCTCTGTTCTCGTAGTGACTGTGATTCAGAAGATATGAATGAGGAGGATTCCCTGCAGAATGTTCTCTTAATTACAGGGCCAATAGGGGTGTGTGGATGTCTTTGTCAAAACTGCGCCTGCATTTTACATGAATTGGCTCTTATGCACATCTTTTACATCTGTTGAGGGGAAACTGTTGTTCAGTAATATAATAATCAGTTTCGGAGAATGGTATTAGAACATGGGTGTAGTTTCAGGTGAAGAACTAGGTCTTAAGATTTAAGAACCTTTTAAATAGAAATTTCCATCAAATCAAGATAAAAGCAGACACCCCATTGAAAAAGATAAAACTATAGGAAGTAGAATGCAAAATGTCAAACCCAGAGTGAAAAATATAAAATCTTAAGAACATAAACATTGAGCTATTTGAATTTTTTACCAATATATGGTGATTGAAAAGAATTTGATTCTAACAAAGTTGAGACTGGCTATCATTGCATTCCTTTTACTCAGACCATGAAAAACGCTGGAGCTGGCTGCTTGTATCCCCTATTCCAGAACCATGCGAGTAATGAATTCAGAGCCCCATACTCTTGAATTTCTTTGTGGTATATTGAATGCAAAATTAACAGATCTACATTACACTTTGTACGGTTTCTACTTCTAGTGTATGGGTCATTAACAATCCTTGCCCCCTCCAAGATTAGTTTGGCCATCACACCTGTAGCCAGCATCAGTATTTTCCAGTATAATTTCCACAAAAAAAACAGTATTTTCCAGTTTAAACTCTTCTTACTCAGGTAGCTAAAGCACAAATCTATTGTTTTTGCAGAGTGGCAAGTCTGCAGCAGTCTATGCATGTGCCCAAGAGCAAGGGTTTGACATATTAGAGGTATGACTGTTTATTAACATACTTTGACTATTTGAGTATTTTTTTTCCATAACTGATACACTTTTGTAATGATATTCATCGATCCCATGCATCCATTAGATAGCCATATGAATTTTTGAAAAACATTGCTGATGATCAAACATATTGATTAGCAAGATTTCGATTTAGTCTGATGTATTATTAGGTTTGCTATCTTCTCCAAACTTTGGATATAAGCTTGTCTTTTGCTGCCGAATGTGAAGAATGGTAGTCTGAATGGTTGTTCTTTGTTAAAGTTAAGCATTGTGAAAGTATGGTGGTAGTATTTACTTGCATTGGCCAGTTACTGGTCTTGTCTCCACTAGGAATTTCTTGAAAAACAGCTGGGCACAATATATTCCCCTCAAACACCTATCAACTGCTGCTTCTTTTTTTCAAAACATCTATAATTTTTTCTTTTACTTTGATATGTTGTTTTTTTTTACCATGAATATACCCATTATAATATATGGCTTGTGTTGCTTCAACAGCTCAATGCATCAGATTGTAGAAATGGGACTGTTGTCAAGCAGTATTTTGGAGATACTCTTGGTTCTCTTGGGTTCAAAAGGTTTGTTAATTTGTCCTATGCTTGCAGATAACTTCCTGTTAAAGGTATAATATAAAAACTACTCACGTGTTCTAACGTAATAACTAAAGCTATAGGGCTAGTTGGTTCATTTATGGTATTAGAGTCTCAATGATGAATTGATAATTTAACTCTGTAAATGTTGAATTTCATCACATGGTAGGTGGACTTGTGCATTGTTCACGTCCATTCATGTTCATGTATCTTCTAACAGCTTAAGCTTTAGAGATGGTTGGTCCTTCAGTCCTCGACAGCCTTCTTTCGGGGCTGAGTAATTTTAACCACCTTTAGTTGCCTTCGATACATTCTCTCAATTTCATGCAATACTCCGTGTGGACTCATATATAGGAAAAAAAAACAATGTTTGGTGGTCCAAAATATAAGAAAGTTCCAATTAATTTCACCCTATTTAATGTTATCTTTCCCAAAATACCCTTCAGTTAATTCATATTTTATTTCTCATTAATCCTTTGTCATTCTCATCAAATAAATTCCCATAAAAAATAAATGAAGGGAAAGAATAGTATGGGAAATGCAGTTATGTTTTTGATGACATCAAGAAAATTAAATGGGGTTACCTAATGTTCTTAATGAGTGTGCATTTAGTTATTTTTGCTTATATTTAAGTTTGTAGGGGAGTATTTTGTTGGCTAAGCCGAGTATTCTATTTTTTTGAGGAGGAACATTTCATATTTCAGAGGAAATCAGTAGTTTATTTAACGTATAGGAACAAGAGGCCATTGCACAAATGATACAGGATAAACAATACTGTATGCCAGACTACAAAAAAGTGTTAAGAGTTGTTGCATTGCAAAATCCTTGGTCTTCCGTGTTTGTTGTCTTTATGTCAGTAGTTGGAGATTTAAAAGCTATAAGATTGTGATCATCAATGGATCAGCCAGAGAACAAAATTTAGATGTTAAGAGAGCGAGTAGGAATTGTCAAACACTCAAACATGTATGAACTAAGCATGATGAAATGGTGCCCATAATCTTTTGATGTTGGACTGCGCTGGTTCTTCCCTTTTTCAATCTTCCACGAGATGGAAAATTGAAATAGTTAACTTAAGTAAAATAAGAGTACTGCACTTATAATTAGGTCTAAGTAAAATAAGAGTATGGCACTTATGATGCAATAGCCTGCGACTGCGTGCCTTCATCTAATTTAGTAGAACCAAGGTGCTCATTATGAGAAGCTTTTCTGTCAACATCGTATATATATATTGCTTTTCAGGTTATCAGAACCTTCCATGAGTTCACAGAAAACAACTGCAAAATTGCGCCCAGATCCAGCTTTGGTTAATGATAAAGCTGCTGAAGAGGTTTGCGATGGGGTGGTTGAACTGATAACCATATCTGATGATGAAGCTGGTGAAACATCACAGAAGTTACTTGGCAGAAGTAATGTTGTTGCATGTGATAAAGTTCAAACTTTAATTCTAGTTGAGGATGTGGACATCCTTTTTCCAGAAGATCGTGGATGTATTGCTGCCATACAACAGATTGCGGAGACAGCAAGGGGTCCAATTATATTGACCAGCAATAGTAAGATTGCAATTTAGAATTTGTATTTTTTGCTCAACATGTAGCTTTTATCAGTTGTTCATATTAATGAAGATGTATTTTTGTAAAATAGGTGATAATCCTGGCCTGCCAGATAATTTTGATGTACTTCGTGTTTCGTTCTTGTTGCCATTGCCAAAGGAGTTGCTTTGCCATTTGTACGCTGTATGTTCTTGAAAATTTTCCTCTTCTTCCCTCAAAAGCAGTAAAGGAAAATTGTTGTCCAAATTTATATTTTGATTATTATATGAATGACCTACAGGTTTGTCACACAGAAGAAGTCAACATCCATCCTCTTTTACTGGAGAAGTTTATACAGTCTTGTGATGGAGATATCCGAAAAACCATTATGCATCTGCAGTTCTGGTTGCAGAGTAAAAGATGTAGAAAAGGTGAATAGCTTACAATTATTCACGCTATTAGACATGTGCGATTCAGACCAGCTATTCTTAATTCGTATCAGCAGTAAAAGGCAGCATGTAAAAATCAAAGAAATTTTTTATTGCACGCTTTTATTGACTGTGGAACAGTTTTAAGGTTCATAGCCACAATTAAGGGTAATATGAATGAATTTATGCAATTGTCAGAAGCATTGGGACAACCAGCAAAATTAATTAAACTGTAATTTGTTCTGAAAATATATCGCTTGCTTGTGATTTGTTTTCCTTGATATTTCCATGATAAGAATTATTTTCTGAATTGACATCAACACGTACCCCCCTTCTCCTCTCTCTGTCTCGTCCTTTCTTTTGCTGTTTGTTAGTAAATGGTTTAGTTTCACATGGTTTTAACTTTTAAGATGCAGAGTGCTTAGGTGTTAAGTAACTAAGGAAGTACTTTGTTGTTGTTAGTATCTTAGTATAATACACTGTTTGGTCATAATCTCAGTTAATGTAAGTCTTCTCCTTTACTTTTCTCCCCTACACTTCCAGTTTTGACTCCATTTTGGAGTGAAGATTTGTTTCACCCAAGTTGCTTTCAGAAGCTAACAACTCTAAAAGCTTCCTCTTGTTATGATATTTGCGCTTAGTGAAATTAGTATAGGAGTATAATATTTGCAATTCCATTTATCTTATTACTGTTGTATTGGCTTACAACTTTATGAATGCTCCCTTTATTGTACAGATGGGAAAGTACAAACAGGCTATGGCTCACTCCCATTTGACCTTGAGGTTGGTCATCAGATACTACCAAAAATAATGCCCTGGAATTTCCCCTCAGAGATATCCGAACTAATTGAGAATGAATTTGCCAAATCGGTAAATATAATGGAAAAGAAATCTACCTTGCAAGGGTTAGCTGCTGAAGAACTTCTTCACACAAATGAATGGCAAAATGAATTAGACGAGGAGTACATGGAGACAGATTATATAAAAGCCAAGAAGGTGGAGATGATTCAGAGGAATGGATCTATAACAGATTACAGTGAGCTTGAAATTCAATACAAAGATATTTCTGAGTTTTCCAATTCTTCTGGATCCCCAATGGCATCCCCTCGGAAAAATGGTCGAAGGAAACATGTAGTAACGTCCTCGGATTCTGAAGATGAAGATTTAAATAATCAACTTCCTCTTCAAATACATGATGAAGCTAACAAGACACAATCTGTAAAAGAAAATGATAAATGTCCTCAGTTGAATGAAAATTGCATCAGCACTTCGGTTCCTAAGTTGGTTTGTTCTGAATGGGAGGATTCAGATGAGGAACACTGTAGGTATTCAGAAACTGCAGACGATAGATGCTTAAATGAGACATCTAAATCATTGGATATATCCTGTGTGCCAGAATCAACGTTTGTTCCTGAGACTGCAATTGAAAACGGAACAGACACTATGTCTGGAGCAGTGTCTTCTGGCCACAGTGTTGGTCCTGTAGAAGTTTCTATGAATAATGAGTCAAAACCATTCACTTTCACTACCCGCAAGCGTTTAAGAAAATTGTCACAAAATTCACGTTTGTTGGAAACTGAAATTCCTGATTTCTCTCCAAAAAAGGCTTTGCAAGATTTTCACGATGAAGATATGGAAATTACAATTGTCAATGTGATGGATGAGTGCAGTCGTGTGGATTTCAAACTAAAATCAACATTTGTTGAGCCGAGTCCATCCATGGAGACAGATTTGGTACAAAGTTTGTGGAGAAAACTCCGTGAGGGTCAAATAGATTTAAAACAGCATGCTAACTCAGAGCAGCTCGGTGCTTCTGAAGTTGTTAAAGTTGCTAGTGGGCTGAGTAATCTAATTTCAGAAGCTGATTTGTTTCATAATCACCAATATAAACGAGTAAGTGCCTTTTTATCTGAAACGAAAACTGAAAGTTTTTCTTTGTTTTTACCTGCCCTCAGCTATTACAATACATGAATGTGCAGGATAATTTGGAGCTCCCAATGCTTTTTTCTGGTGAAGCCGCATCTAGTTGGCATAATGAACAAACAATGATGTCCACTGTTGCTGTACATGGGTTTTGTTTTTATGCCAAACTTATAGCAGACGCGGGATCAAAGTTGGGTTGTGCGAACAGGATTGATTTAACTTCTGAGATGTTGGCTTCTACAACTAATACTATGGCATTGGGGAAATTATCCAGACAGGATCTCGCCAAAAGCATGGCTATTTATACCGGAAAGGAATTAGAGTTGAACAACCCAATAAATGATATGCAGAAAAGGTATATAGCCTTCCTTTATTTCATCTTTAGTTTGTTTGGAACTGCGTCCAAAAGACGTTTTTGATGTGAATTCACTGATTTTGCTGAAGCTGCCACTTGGAGCTTCAAAAATTGGTGCATGTTTAACTCCCAAATACCGTGGTTCCAAACAGGGCTTCCACTGACTTATGCCACTTTTTTGATAGTTTTTTTGTTGACGTTTTTTGGGCATATTTTGATTTCATACCCTACTTTGGTATTCTGTAATACAGTGACAACAAAGCATCTCTGGTGGAGACCGTCCAATCTATTGTTCCTGCAAGAATGTCCCTGGCACTGAAAGGTGATACGTTCAATGAATATTTATCTTCATTGCGACAGATTGCAAAGTCCGAAACAGTCCGTGTTTCACAAGGTTTGGAAAAGAAGAGAAAAGGAAGGTATGTGTTTGTCAAGCAAATCAATTTTTTTAAGCTTTTTGATTGTAACAAGTTAACCAGGCATCCTTGAATAGTTGCTCAGTCATATGATGTTTGAATTCAGGTTGCGGGGTGCTCAACATTACTTGAGCAGATGCACGATGCTAACTCATGAAGATATATCTTTGGTAGGTGAGGGTGATTTGTACAGAAAGACTTCTTCACAATATACTACTAACATGGAAAGTCAACCATAACTTTATAACATAGGTTTAATAACACAGCTATTCGTTCTCCAATATACTGTTTTACTATAAGCAGCAGAATGAACGCATCCCATGATTAACATATGTTACGCCGTTAAGGTCCAGTAGTTTGTTTCTGCCAATGATGATTATGGCATTGAGCTGAGCTTGTAAATTAAACTAGAGCAGTGATTATAGGAGTCATGGATGAGGTAGGAATTGATCCAATTCTGAAAAATGATTTATTTACTTCTCATCTTTTTTGTAAATGAGAAATCTTAAATGGGTTATTATGTTTAGGATATGGTTAATAGATATCCTACGTATGCAAATCTATATCTATATCTATATCTATATCTATATCTATATAATACATTTACGAATATACTCGGAAAGGAAACAAATATAAGATTAATTTTTATTGGTCCACCTAACCTTCTCAAATGACACATCATTGCCAAGTGTTATTTTGCTTTAAAAATAAATCAATAATTAATTGATAAATATCAAATCATTCCCATTAATGTTAGACAAAATAAAACTTCCCAAAATTATAACAAATATGACATAGGACCATATCTTACCCAATTAATCGGATTCCACTATTAGCTATAACTTTTTAGTCAACCATATTAGCATTGAAAAAAAGAATGCAAAAAAAAAAAAAAACTAAAATGAAAGGTATATCGTATACTACGTTTTCAAACTTAATGGAACAACAATTTCAAACTTTCAATTTGAATATTTTATAGTAAATTAATAACTCAATAAACAAACGTTATTAACCCGGTGGTATACTACGTTTTTTATATTTTGAGATTAAACTTAAAGTGTTGGTCCAAGTTCAAATACATCACATTAATTCTAATTCCAATTTTTTTTCAATTTATTTCCAAAACCGATTGACCTATTTTGAATTTCATTTACAACTCAGTAATTAAAATATATTGACCATTATATCATTTATTTAAGTAATAAATACTGCTAAACGTATCTAATTTTGTGACCAAAATTAGTCACAAAAAAAATTAACTTTGTCGCAATTGTTGACGTCTTAAAATATAGTGAGACAATTAAAGGTGGATTTCATATTTTCTATCACTAACTATAAGTAAAAATTAAATCATATAGAGATTACTATTTTACATTTTTTGTGAAAACAATATCACTATTTTACATAAAATATGTTAATACGTAAACGTGAATATAGAATTAACTTATCATACAGGTATTGGTTGTTTCACATGAAGTACTATATTAGTATTTAAAAAACACTATATGAACAGGTTAATAGAAATTACATACTTAAAAAAAAATAAAAAATATTATGAAATTAACCTGTGTAATACAAATCATCTTACTGGTGAGAATTGTTAGTAGATAAATATTTTTTAAGAGATAACACATTAGTATGTTACTCAAAGTGTTTCTCTGTTGCATAAATATGGCATTGAGATAGATGTCATTCGCCAATGTATAGGTAGAAGTTGGGTGTGTTGCCTAAGTCACAATTGTAGAGAGGGAAATCAATGTGTTGAATTTCTTGCTAAGACGGGAGCCAATTCAGGATGCGGTTTGGTATTGCTGCAAGTACCCCCTTTTGTTTTATTTTCTATTTTGGAAGCTGATGTTGCGGGAGTTTCATTTTTAAGGAGACAGAGGTCAATAGAGATAGTAGTCAATATTTTATATTATTTTTTATACGCAAAAATATATTAATAATTACTCTAATTAAAAATACTAATTTGTAAAATAAACTCATTTAGCATTATCCCTCCATTGACCATTTACGTTGTGTTTTGGCTAGGTTATGTTTAATTAAATTGATTTGTCGTTGCTATACACATATGTAGGTTGTAAACAACTCTATTTTTAAGCATAAAAAGGGTTTACATAGTTCAGACATTGTAAATTGTCCACACTCGAAACTTTAAAATACATTACTGTTTTTTAAATGCATATTTAAAAACGATAATGATTAAATACTTAGACAGAATACAATACAACATACTAATATATCTATTAATATATCTATTTATAAAAATTCTATATACATCAAGTATTTTATTATTAATTGAACTACTAACAAGATTTTGTATACCCAAAATAACAGATTTTTTTTACAGTAAAAATAACACTATTCACTCATACTTTTTATCATTATATATTAAGGTTTTTCAATACTCATCCACTCATGACAAAAATTAATTTATGGCTAAAGTACTACAACACATTATCAATATAATATTCCATCCTATAATTTGTTGGGAAGTTACACTATTCACTTATAATTCGTTGTATGAATGTGTCAAATAAAAAAATAGAGATTGAAAAGTTTTTTTTGAAATTTTTAAAAGTTGTTGATACATCCAGATTAATACTTTTTAATGAATTACTAAATGTTTCATTCCAGATGGTATGAAATACCCAATCCTTTTATCATTATTTCCATAACAATAAACACAAACTCCCATTAACAAGAAACACAATGAAGGAATCAATGGCACAAACTTCCTTAAGCAACTTACAATCATTTGAACAATTTGAGTAACACTCTAACTGACATTTTAATCCAAGCATTCAGCCAATTAATTTTTCTAATGAACATGTTTAGTCACACTTATCAAACAAATGCTTGGAATGATACATTCGACTAAGAGACATTTCAGTGTTCAATATAAAGATAATGGTTAATAAGACGCAAATATTTACACAGGATTTCAAAGAACAAATTGATATTAGAATCATAAGGGGCTTTATTTTCAATTCTAAATTGAGGAAGCTATATTTTGTAGAATATTATGAAAAAATATATTTTTTATTAATATTATAAAAATATAGGAAATAGCAATGAGCGGCCCAACTGATTTTTCCTTATATGCAAAAAAAGAATCTACAATATATTTTCTATAACATGAAAAAAGTCTATGAAGTAATGACAAATATTATTTCATTCATTAAACTAATTTTTATTTATTTTATATCTATAACTGATCATATCAATATACTTTTGTTATAAATCAAATATCCTCTGTGCGCAACTGCAGAAATTAATCGCTCGAGCCAAATAGAACCACTATATCATATCAATATACATATGTGTAGAGATATGTATAATATAGAATAATATAATATTAATATTTTATATATATATAATGTTGATAATAGTTTTATTTATAATACTTTAATGTCTTATATGAATTTAAACTTAGATAAATTGAAACCCTCTATTTTAATCCTTTGTAATTGAACATTATCAAAATGTAATGTATACCCGTGCAACGCACGGGTCATACGCACTAGTTCATTAACAATCAACTTAACTAACAATGTAACTTCATTAACCATCATGATTTTCAGGTGTTCAAATCAACATGATTTGATCACTTGCAAATTATGGTTAATAAGTTTTGATATCTAGTATATCTTTCAAACATAAATTGAATGTAATTAACCATGTATTTGAAATGTGTTACCAGCTAGATTGTTAGTTTTTTGTGTCATAATAGAATTGTTAGATACATCCTTGATGTAAAATTACCGTGACTTGAATAATACCGGTGTTACGATAACCAAATTGGGCCGCTCAGAATTGTGTTGATGAACAGCTAAGTAAACATGGTTGAACCGTTTGAAAGGATTTTTGATACTATCTTTCAACGTGAAACTCAAAGGTATATATTTTAATGCTTCTACTCATTTAAAGCTAATAAGATTTTTAAAAAAGTTTATCAAATTATTTATGAAAAATTGTGAATTTTTTTAAGATTTTCTATCAAATTATGTGTCATTATAAAGAAAAAAGGTAAAAAAAAAAATTCATTTAAAACATGCAAGAGGGAGAATCTTTTTCTTCGAATGACCAATGATACAAATTTTTATTCTAACGAAATACTAAATCATTCTAAGCTACTAAAAAGTCTTGATGTGTGCTGATGCAGCATCATTATTTTGTTCTTTTTCTTTGCTTTTGGCATACCAAACCTGCAACTCCACCAGGCTTGGTTTTGGTCTCAGTCTCACAGGCCTTTTTGTGTCATAGACCCCCATAATTGCTATCACGATACATTTTGCTTTTGGTTTTCGTTTCCCTTTCGAAACACAGCACACACACATTAAACCCACATAAGATCAACACTAAACAGAGCCGAGGCGAGGGGACACGAAAACTTGGTAACTTTACCTTTTTGAAAAGACGAGGGCAATGTATTGGAATATTGGGAAATATATTACATACCTATACCACCACCCTTCAACGAGATTACGATTTATTATGCCTTTTCTTATTTTATTGCATGTCCCTTGTCTTATTGTATGTGATGGCTTTGGTACCATTTGTTATTGGATTATTACTTACTTCACGAGTTGCGAAGACACAGGATAGACGCTGAACGCTAATTCGTCTCTACTCTCTTTTTCTTTGGAATTCGTCCCTCGCTTCAATGCTCAAATTGAATGAATGACATGGTTCTCATATTCCCTTAACTGCCATTTCACGTTCTCAGGGTTCAAATTCAGTGTGTGTTTGGTTTAGTGGTGACTAGAATTGATTCTGAAAGAATTGATTTTAGTTAAAAATGAGTTGAAAATGACGTGATTTTTGTTTGGATACTTTTACTGAAAAAGTGATTTTTGTCACCATTATTGTTTGGATAGGTTGGATTCAAATTGCTTTTAGGTGTGAAATTACAAAATGAGTCTCAATTTAAAATAATATTAGAAACTTAAAATTTAATAAAATAGACAACAAAAAAAACTAAATAAACATATAAAATATATAAATTAAGATTATAATTAGATAATATAATTTAAATTGCAATACAACTTAGTAAAGGGCAATTGTGGAAGATGTAAATGTAGTAAATATTTGTAATCTAACTAATGCTTATTATTTTAAATCTTATAATTTATAAAAATAAGTATCTAATAATTATTTTAATAAACACAAAGTTATAGAACGTAGAGTTAAAAAAATACAACATCTGTTACCAAAAAAAATACAATATCTAATAATCCAACTTGAGTTACGGTAAAAATAAAAAAATAAAAGTTATAGAAACGTAAACAGAGGACGTGTTTCTATTATATCTAACAATCCAACAGAGGACGTAAACAGAGGGGTGTGTGGTGAGTAAATCAGGCCCAAACTCTCCAAGCCCAATACTGTGCACTTCATCTCTAACCTAAGGAACGCAGAACCAGATCTAACCATCATCCTGTAACATCATGGAAAATGGAAAATAAGCAACATCAAGAGGGGCAAATGAGGTAACATTTTGAAAGAATTTCAGAATCAATTCAAGTTAGAAGCAGAAGCTTGAAATCCTAGCTTCTAGGTAAAATCGATTTTGGGGCCAAAATCGATTCTTCTCCTTTGAATCCAAACATGAAATTTTCTGGTGAAATCACGGTTGCCCACCTTAAAAGCGATTTTGGCCCTTCCCACCGCCCATCCAAACACCCACTCAACTTAGTGATAGTAAGTGGAAGTGATAACAGTTGGCACACTCCGGGTAGGATACTATAGTGTCCATCCCGTTACTCGCATATGAAAAAAGTGTTTGTCTCTGAGCCCTTGTGAGCAGATTTATAATATACCTGATTTAGTTTCTCACTTTTCAAAAATGTATAATTTCGGCATTGACTTTTCATATAGGTTAATTTAGTTCCCAACATTTTACAAAAGTGTATCAATTTAGTGTTTTCGTCAACTAGGGTTAGTTATAGAGCTGACGTGGTAGTTAAGTACCAGCATTGTAAGTGTTAGAGACCAAATTGACACACACAAAAAAATTAAAAATCATGTTTGCATGCCATGTCATTTAAATGTTGGGGACTAAATTGATACTCTTAAAAAAATAGTTTGTCTCATGGGGCAATTTTGTCCCCGACATTTGAATGATGTGGCATGCTGTCATGATTTTTTTTGTGTGTGTCAATTTGGTCCATAACATTTGCCACATTGGCACGTAACTGCCACGTCAGCTCTGTAACTTACCCTAGTTGGCAGAAGGACTAAACTGACACACTTTTGTAAATGTTGGAGAGTAAATTGACATATGTGAAAAATCAAGGACCAAATTGAATATTTTTGAAAAGTCAGGGACTAAATAAGGTATAACCTCTTATAATCGCATTTCACTACAACTCATCTTTGTATGTTTGGATAGTCTAAAGTTAACGGAGCAGAGCGGAATGGAATGGAGGGGGAACCAGAATGGAATTGAATAAATTCCCCATTCCATTGTTTGTGAAATTTAGGACGGAGCGGAGTTTGGACAATGAACGGAACGTAACAAATTATAATTGTTTTATTTCATTTTTACCCTTACTTAAAAAATATTTTTTTCTCATAATTTAACTATTATTATACCTAACTTTTATACCTTCTAGTTGAAACTTCAAATGTAAATTTACAGGAAGCAACACAATGTGAATGAAGTCAATCATTAAGCAATAATTCTAATTACTCTATTAATGCATTTTTAGGTATAAGTGCTCTCACCCTCTAATAGTAAAAGTGCTATCACTTATACTCTCTCTCTCTCTCTCTCTCTCTATATATATATATATATATATATATATATAGTATGATTATAAGACTCTTATGATTGATATATCTTTGGTATGAATTATGTTTCTAACGTGTGTGGAAACCAACATCACAAATAAGCATAAAACAACATGGGATGACGATCCAAAGATTAATTAGGAGGTCATGTCTCCTGAGTTCAAGGCCCAAGATTGTTACTCGACGAAAGTTGGGTTGGATTCTCCGCTGAAACTAGCGTTGTTCAGATTTCTTTTGGATTATGCTTGAGCTATGGAACATAATTAAAAGACAATGAGAGGTAAGTGGTGAGGAGTTGTGAAAGAATTCACTGAGATCGTAAATCTCAGTGTTTAATTTTTGTGGTTTTACAAATGATTGCAGAAAGTCTTGGTTGACGAAGCTATGAAGTTTAACGTTCGAAGAAGTCTTTATCTTATTAAGAGGCATAATGCAGTGATCTGTGGGTTTGTCTACGGACATCCAAGAGTTTATTTATGTACCACATTTAGAGGTGGTTAGATAGTTCGCCTCCCTAAGTTTGAATTAAAAGAATGTAAAAAGTTGTAAGTGGTTTTTATTATATCACCAAGTTTAAGGAAGTTCTTATAGTACTTAAGAAACCAAAGTTTTATTCGAATGATGAAGTATTTTAATCAGAACTTAGAGTTGCACACCTCTAATTAATTGCAAATATGAGTTTATTCATTGTGGATGCTTTAAGCTAACCTCATGGTAACACTGTCTTCCCTTTGGGTTGGACTTGATATAGGAGGAACCAAGAAAGGAGAAGCATCTCATTTATGGAATATGAATACAACCTTTTCCAAACTTATCCTAAGAATAGGAAGAGAGATAAAAAAAACTAAAATGTAAAATGACCATAAAACTCAAAATATAAAAAAAAGAAAAAAGAGGTCTGATGATATGAATATGAAATTGGAAAGGGTAAAATGATAATTTCAGTGAAAGTGTGTCTCTGATGTTGATGTTATTTTACTGCAGCAATCTCTATTATACTAAACCATAGGTTTTACAAGTACACGTCCACGTCACAAATTCACAAATAAACACCTCAGATCCAAGTCAATTCCACATCCGCAAAATTCATGACACATCAACGTCCAGTAGTTTCCACTATTTAGAGTTGTCATATCGAACGGTTAATGTTTGAAAGAGGAAGATTCAAGCTAACAAATAAAGGCTGTGATTTGCCAAACTTTCATGATCAATCTCAACGGTTTAGGTGGCACAAAATTTCGGCTGAGTAAAAAAGACAATCATTTAATACAATGATTGTGTCTATGTTCTACCATTTAAACTATTTGATGACCAGTATATCCCTACAAAAATTGGGTCTATATTTGATCAAAAATGGTATTCACACCAACATAATTGGCAACATTTCAAAATTGTAATTGCACCATGGTTTTGAAATTCGAAATTTACTAAAATATAAAAGACCACTAATGAAAATAGCAAAAATTCGAATTTTAATTGTTGATAAAACTTTGCAATCTAAAATCCAATACAAGTTATTCTTTTGTTACCTGTCAAAATGCAAAAAAAAAAAGAAACGTTCCATCAAAATATAATTAACAAAATACCTTAAACTTATACCAATCTTTTTATTTTTTAAAATATTTCTACGTTAAAATATTTTTTTAATTGCAGAATATTTTGATTTTGTAAAATTATTCATATTAATTTTAAATTCAAGAGCGTAAAAAGACTTGACCAATAAAACGTAAAAAAATACTATTGGAATCTAAAAATCGGTATTAAAGAACCAAAATTTACATCCAAATTCTTGAGTCTTGGGATTTAAAGTTTGGAGCTGAGATTAGTATCTTTAGGTTATGCTTAGGTATTTCTGAAATGATATTATCCAATATTACTAAATAGAATTTGGAAGTCCCTAGCTATTACTCATGCAACATTGTTTTATAGTATAAGCTTTTGCTCCTTATTATTTGAAATAACTTTTATGTAATTCGACTTCTCAATTTTTGTTGAAATGATTTATGCATATGCATTCCTCTTATGTAACAGTGAATTCAAGTTGCCACTAAAATTTAAAGTATATATATATATATGCCGCGACAGCCAGAAGTATAATAATATACCCCAATGTGATGCAATAATATTTTTTTTGACAATAATGTGATGGGCAATATTAACATGAACAAAATGTGTCATTGTTAAATCTAATTGAATACCTACATGATGAATTACAATTTTTTTTTGAATTCAAACATGTCATTGTTAAATGCCGAAATCTTTTTTTTACTAAAGTATAGTAGATGATCCTGCAGTATAGAAATTTACTATTCATACACATATGTTATATGTCAAAAAAAATGTAATAATAATTTCTTCCAAATTAAATTAAAAAAGTGATGTGTACCCGTGCATCATGATTTATAATGTTATGTTACGCCCATCCTCTCAAAAAAACAAATAGCATACGGCCCCTTGGAGTTTGTCCATTCCAAACAACATAATAACCTCACAATACAACAAATATAATACAAACACTCTTTATCCACATAAGTTTGAAATAAAAGTGCTTAAGTTCGTACATCGTTATACTTACAACTTTAATATTTATATTTATTTTTTTTCCTGCAAAAAATTAAATTTATTTAAAAAAAGAGAAAAAAAGAAAATAGAAAAGAGGCCAATGGGGGACTAGACCAAAACACAAGGTAAGGAAAAAAGATAAAGCAAAAATAGGAAACCCCTAGAGACAAAAGATAAGACAAATTAAAGGACTAAAAACAATAGACAAATCAAAAAGAGATGGAGGCAGAATTTGCCCTTGAGCGAGTATCATAGCCAACGACCACTTTCTGTTTTTGCCGCCATTTCTTCTTTGTAGTCTTAGATACAACCGGTTCAAAAGTATCTGTAGCCACAAGATCACCAACATCATCTGACCCATTACCAGAAAACTTTCTTAAAATTTCCATGTCAGATGCTACTACTTGATTAGAAGCAGCAGCAGACTTTGAGGCATTTAGCGAATCTTTCCTGGTGGTGGGAGGTTGAGTGGAGGATGAGTCAACCTCATCTAAGACATCACCCTAAAACTTTTCTGATATTCTCATGTCAGCTACTACTACTCGATTGGAAGTAATATTTATATTTAATTTGAATACCACCACCATCAAATAAGACTCATCTTTTTTAGACTAAAAAATTAAACTTATATTTAACATTATACACAATTTTTTATTTTTCATCTAATTATATCAATGATTATCGAATTACACTTTAATTTTTTGATTCTAATAAATAAATCTACAAATGTAAATGCCTTTATTCCCTAAAGTAGAAATTTATAATACATAATTAAAAACATTTACAATGAATATATATATATATATACATACATACACACACATCATTTTAATGATAAAAAAGTTTCAAATTAAATTAAAAAAAGAAGATACATACCCGTGCAGCGCACGGGTCATACATACTAGTAATTTTATAATAGAAATAAAAAATTTCTTTACTTCTCATTCACTCGTCAGAGGTCAGAGAGCAGTAAAGAATCCTGACTTGACAACCTATAATAACAATTTTGAAAATTATAAAATAATACTAGTAATAAAATTGTATTATTAATAGTATAATGAATTATATGCAGATAAAGGAAGGGTGTCAGTAAAGAATAGGGACCCTCTCGTGAATTGGGTTTTGTTTTGTTAGGGTTAGGAGAAGGGTGGGTGGGTGGGTGTGACTAGTGAATGCTATGAATATCACACATCAGAAGAAGTTCGTACTTCCAAATAATTGCTCCCGTGTACCTCGCTGAGCCAACTCAAGCACTTCCAAGTCAAGAAATTTTTTATTTCTATTATAAAATTATTGCTGCAGTAAAATAACTATTCTCTTGTCATTGTATTCTTATTTAATTACGCTCATACCCACCAAGAGGATGATAGGTGTAGTAGTTGATAGTGGGATTTTTAATTTTACATATTATTTTTTTGACAATTAATTTTACATTTCATTGAAATTCTTGATTAGTACTACTAGTGTACATGTTGGTATATTTTTATGGTTTCCTACATTTTCTTCAGGCTAAAATTTATATTTCATTAATGACACATACAAGTCTATATGCTCGGATCTCTAAGACAATAAATTGATTTTATGTTGGAAGGTGAGGTAATCGAAGCTTCCTGCTAAATTGGTGAAAAGGTGAAAATCAAACCCATCTTCAACAAAAAACTAGAACGATGGAGTTATTAAAAGCATGTCAGGTGGAGTAAACGATCACTAGTAGTATTACTACTATTTTTATAATTTTTGTTGTTAAATTTAAAATAAATTTTAGTACAATTTAATCCAAGCCAAATACACAGAAGTTTCCCTCACAAAGGTTGAATTTGATTATAATGCAGCAGGAATATGATTATATATGCAAAGGTTGAGTTTTAGATCGATGGAATTACCACTAAATCTAATCAATATAGTAGTTCAGATCTAACTAATTTAATTGCAATAACTAAAAGCTGCGAATTAGTGTTTACTGATAGAAGACATGGACCACATTACATCATGTGCATGTGCGTGCATCGTGTGGCATCATCGGTTATGGGTAAATTTTGTTTTTTGTTAATACTATCATCACAAAAAATACGTATTAATATTAATATATTTATACAAAGGAATCTGGAATATAGATGAAAAAGATTTCACAGAGATCTAGTTTTCCTCCATCATTCACAAAACAGACCACAGATTAGATTCCCATGACACTTTATTATCTGCACAGAAAATAAAAACCCCTTCAGCTTTGCAATTTGCATTACGTTACGTATTCTCTCACATCTCTCTCTCTCTCTCTCTCTAGTAGCAAGCAGAGTAGCAGGTCTGTTTTTTCCCCAGCTATAGTAACCTGTCAAACAAAACCTCTGCTACACTCTAGCACCCTATACTCATTTCACCTAGAAATAGTACACACACTTGTGAGGGAGGGGAAGAGGGGTGTATAAGTAAGTGATAATAATAATGCCAAGTTCAGCATTATTTTTGAGACAGTTAAGTGCAAAGGAGACTACTTGGAAATCAACATCAAATAGGTGGAGTGGGAAAAACAACAACAACAGATATAGTTTTGGTGATTGTGGTCAGTCAAATCCAAAGAATCATCATCAAATGGAAGGATTTAACATGTATGGGAATGAAGTGAGGAAGAGAGTGATGGTAGTTGTTGATGATACTTCACATTCTAAACATGCAATGATGTGGGCACTCACTCATCTTGTTAATAAGGTTGATTTGTTCACTCTCCTTCACATTGTTCCTCCACACTCTTCTTCTTCTTCTTCTTCCACTTATCTTGTCAATCATCTTGCCTCCCTTTGCAAAGATTGCAAGCCAGAGGTAATTAACTTCTTTCCTTGTAGATCTTGATTTAAACTTTCTAACAGTTCTGTGATGTGAATATTCAGATGCTTTAGCTTTGCTTTTCACTTTTTTGTTCCCTTCACTTGATTACAAATTAAAAAGGGTTGGTGATAATGTGATATAGGTGGAAGTGGAAGCACTTGTAATTCAAGGACCAAAAGTGGCCACAGTAATGAGCCAGGTAAAGAAGTTGGAGGTCTCTGTCTTGGTATTAGGCCAAAAGAAGCCATCTTCTCTCTTAAGCTGGTAACAGTTCTATCCTATCTTCCACACACTTTCAATTAATTTGCAACATATTTTTTCATATACTTTCAAGAAGTTCCTCTTAGTTCAGTTTGTGTGTGTGTAATTTGTTAATTATCTTCTACAGTCTTTGTGGAAGTAGTAGCAGCTGCAGCAGCACAGAGGAGCTTGTGGATCATTGTATCAATAATGCAGAGTGCCTGACAATTGGAGTAAGGAAGAGAAGCCAGGGCAACAATGGATACCTTATCAGCACCAGGTGGCAGAAGAACTTCTGGCTTTTGGCTTAGATTAGATTAGTACTAGTTTAAGCTGCTGCTGGTACTAGTTTAGATCTGGGGAAAATAACCTTAATATTTCTGTTGTAATCTATAATCTTTAATTTCACTGTGTAACTACTTCTAACTGTATCCTACTTTTACTTAATATAATAAAAATAATCAGTAGTCATCATTTTATTAAGACCATGTGTGTGTTTGAAAATCACTAACTTGCCCATGCCTGGGAACAATACTTTCATTCCTGTTTTTGGTAGATTATTCTTTGGCTTAAGATTTAGGAAAAAGTCATTTTAGTAAGCAGTAAATTCCAGCACATTGTATTGGTAATCGGTAATTCTACTACAAAAATGAGCATAGGTGGTAATCTATATTGATCAAGGGCTATAAAAGCAATTGCTAGGGGGGAGTGTCTCCTGCCTCCTTTAGCCTCCTTAAGTAGAAGCTCATTATCCTCGATGTATTCATAATTGAATGGTGTTTACTCAAAAAAATAAGATAAAACGAATTTTGAGGCAGAGATTGCTTTTTTTTTTGTTATTGTCGAATAAGGAACACTAAGATAAAACTAAATCATTGAGAGAATAAGGAATACAAGGAATACCATAGTTTACTTACGGGTGTGTGTAGACTTCTTAGGACTCTTTTAGCCTTTATTGTTGATAATCACATGCATTAGAAACACTAATGGACAAATCAGACAGGGACAAGCATTGAACTAGAAACGGGGAATTATCCGTGTTAGATATGTTCCTTTCAATTCATTAGCAGTTACAAAAATAACAATAAACTAACAATCATTGCCCGTGGGCTCAACCCACACAATGAAACAAAAGAGAATTGACAAATATGGAGGACGGTTTAAGAAAAAAGGAAGAGCCTTGTATTGAAAATTTTAGGGTATTCTACTAACAGAATAAATTACTGATGTCAAGTCACTTTAATATTTTTGTACCTATTGCTATAACTTCCTTCAGAATGGCAGAAACCTCATATGTAGCTAAACCAATTAGACCTTATTTTCTAATTTATCATTTACAAGAGGAAGCAATTCCATCTTACTCCTAGGAGTCCGAGGGGTTCGAGGTGTCCGAGGAGTTCCCGGAACTGACGGCTGTTGGGAGATAATGTGCCTAACATAACCATAGAATGTACATCCCACAAGAGTCACGGCACATCCAACAGCATTTAAATATGAAATTGGGTTCCTAAATATCAGCCAAGAAACAAGGACAGCAACTGCAACCTGCACAAAAAACAGAACTCTTGTTAGTTTGAGAAATGCAAAATAAACTAGTTTAGGATATCAAGGTTTTGTTTCACCTTTAACATAAGTACACAACCTATTATACTACACTAACACTTAACAATCCCCTAACACAACCCACAATACACTTGGTTATTGTAAATTCCAAATGGAACCGAACTGGTATGGTTCCTATGTCTCCAGTTTGGTTATGTGGTGGTTTGATTTCTGGTTCTGTGGTTCATGTTGGTTCGAATGGTTTAAAGTAATTGAACTATGATGTGGAGGTCTTGTCAGTTCGGCCATATTGATAAATCTAATTAAACAATGTAGCAAGTGGGACGAAGGGCATCTCTTGTAGGAATGATGAATGGCTACAGCTTCTCCAGATACTAAATACGAAAATAAAAATGACAGTTTCTCAAAATATATTGGACACCAATTAACCAACATGGAGAATTTGAATGTTAGATGACCGAAATATATAGTTATTGGCTTGAAGTATTATGTCCTTATAGATCTCACCTTAAGGTTCCCAGCAACGTTAAATGTAACTGCAGTGGTGGAGTGAATCACATAAAAAATGGAGAAATTAAGACAGAAAGCCAACACGCCAGAGCTAAAAATAATGATGAGTGCTGACCACGGATATGGATGAGTATTTAGCCATTCAAGAATTCCATTGCCTTCAAGTAACATGGCAGGAAGTGCCAAGATCATGGTTGCAAAAGGCGCCATATAATAAACCGTGTTTATGCTACAAAAAATGATAAGAAAAATTAGCTTGTGTACTGCCTTTAAATATTGGCAAAAGCAACTCAGATAAACCAGTGCATGCACGGAAGAGAACAAAGTATATCATGGCAGAGACAAATGCAAGCAATAAAAGGTGACCAGATATAATTGAAATATAATTGAGAAGAAGTCTTGGATGAGATTCCTGTTGGTGGACTTTCATTAGTAGGTCATCTATATAAGTAAGTACCAATCTGAAGCCTTAGAGAGGCTTGACACCTGCCCCAACCTTGAAATGATGCAGAGCCTCCCCACCAAAACTTTCATGTACCCATAAATATTATAACATTTTTCTTTTTCTTTTGAAGCAAATCCATAAAAAGAAACAAAAAACATTGTCGAAAACTCAAAACCTCAATGGATGTTGATCAGAGATGCTTCCGTAGATGCTAAGACAGTTTGGTTAGCTCAACAATAAAGATATTCATACGCATTCTCTAAATGGAAAAAAGGAAGGGGGAGCAAGATTCACATCTTGCATAAATCTTCTCTTTTTATCTTTTTCCTTGCATCAGGGAATTGAAAGAATATTTGAGGCTCGGATAGTTCTACTCAGGATACAGTCAGTTTGGAGAGAAGAGGACACAAGCATCCAAAAAAGCAGAATACAGAATGCAAGTTATGCAACACTATTGCATTTCACTACATTGATGGTTAAATATGATAGACTAGGATATCTGTTTTGATGCATATTTCCAGAATCGTTAGTGTAATTATCCAAATAACATTGTGTCAACGTTAAAAAACACTTTGTAAAAATGTAAAGTTCACTATTATACATTGGCTGGGAGTGTTCTAACATAAGTTGGTCCATTCAAAAGGTAGCAAGTCTATACACAACAGCAACATTATGGATATGAATTATTTCACCAACCATGCTAAGATTAAACCAGCCTGGTTTTTATAAGAAAAATATCTGCTTATTTTGAGTCAGTAAGGCTCTAACTAAGATGCATGAGCGATTACTTATCTACTCCTACTCCCTCCATCCTTAGTCTAGATACATGTACTTTTTTGCTTATATTTTGGGACGGAGGGAGTATACCACAAAGCACTCCTCTGTTATAATATTATATAGAGTAGCAAAAACATCGATTATTAATAACTAGAAATTTACATCACTATGCAGAGGACTGATATAAACCCAGAATAGAATCCTGGTTCAAAGAGACAACTAGTGAATTCAAAGGGAGCTCAAATAGCCTTCACAATGACAAGGAAAAATCAGATCCTAAGCTCCTCAAACAAAATATTATCTGCCCAGCTAACCTAACAAATAGCCATCATCATAACTGCCTTTGCTCCCTTGTCAAAAAACAAAAACTGCCTTTGCTCCATGCATATATACCCTTTCTAAATTCCTCTTTCTCATGTGAATCATTTCCCTACAATTCTACCCACCTGCCACCTCAACTACCTAAATCTAGGAGCCTTCTTATTCCTTCTAGAATAAACCTTCCATATTGTGGGTTCGTTGCTGACTCGATAATTGGACCTATTCTCTTGCTGGATAGTTTACCGCATTTGCATTAGAACTCTATCAAAGACCTATTATATCCTCATAAACAGAACCCCCCATTCACAAGCCATCTTTGTTTCGGTGGGGGGGGGGGGGGGGGGGGGGGTGGGGGTGGGGGGTGGTCAAATTCGGTAAATTTCGAATAATAACTTAGTATGTGTTTGGTAGTTATGTCTGACAGGAGCTGATCACATTTGCAGGCTGCAACCAAACTTAGCAAGCCCCATAGATGTTCTTAGATCTATATTGGAGAAAAGATGATAAAAAACTGGACTAATAACATTCATCTAGAAGTTAAAAACCTATCGTCCAATATATGGAAAGGGTATTACACACAACACAAGTAACTGGGAAGTGGAAAGTCTGTATAATGAGGAATCCGGAATTCCAGGCAGAAAAATAAGAGAAAGGAAAGAAAGAAGACCAAAATATGAAGTTACAAGCAATAGAAATTGCTAGCATAAAGATGATACCTGTCAAATTTGTAACCGTGCAGAAGAGATTCTGCAAGGATAGTCTTTGTAGATGTAGCCAAACAGCCAAATAAGGCAGCGCAAAATCCAAACATATTAAAGCTCATCTCAGTTACAGATGCGAGAAGAATCCCTCCAACAATGGGTATAAGAGAAGCCCAAATACGCCAGTCAAAATTCTTCCTCCACACTAGCCATTGCAGAAAAACTGTGCCAGTTCATCACCAAGATCAGATGAAAATATTCTGAAGCTTCACCATAACGTAAGTAGCAAACATGTTGCAGAAATGTTAACATTTAAAAGCAAATGGTAAACTTTACCAGTGGTTGCAGGTGTGAATGATTTTATTGTCTGCATAAAAGAAACTGGAATGTATCTCAGACTCACATTACCCAGCACTATGTTAATACAGAACACAAATGACATTGGAAAGATTCTTCTCCAGCGATCTACAGGGTCAACAGTTATCAGCGGTTTAAGTTTCAGCACCTTAATTACTATATATCCTCCGATGGCTGAACAGATAAAGTGGACACAGGATACAGATAGGGGAAACTTGAAATCCAATTTCTGCAAAAAGTAAAAAAAAAGCTTGCTATAATAATCCATATACTTTTTACCATTATGATTGTTAAGGCGAGGAAGAAGGAATCGTAAATACCGATGTGGATTGTAGAATATATGGTAAAGATTGATAAACCTATTCTTCACTAATGTTGGGATGGAACAATAAAATAGAAGATATAAACAATCTTGTCATTAGAATCACTTAGATCGTCATAAAAAGTTTTTCCCCACATCAACACCATCATGAAATAAATATTTCAATACAACTTCCTTACAAATGTACAGGAACAGAAATAGAATACAACCTAAGAAAACCATCACACCTTTACTAATCAGTGAAAAACAGAATTGGATCTTTTAGATTATATACACCAGAAGAAAACCCAATCTCCATGAGGAAAAATGTTATATTTGTACAAGAATTGAAGCCATAATTATTTGTTCACAAATTAATTACATCTCAGAATCATTTTTAATTCATTTTAAAATAACACCAAAATTCATGTTCTACAGTAGGAAAGTCTCATCAATTTGCATATTTTGGTACAATTTTAGTATGCAATTAGTATGCAATGCAATCGAAGATTTAAACAGAAACAGTTGGATTTACAAATCAAACTTAGAACCCGCACCCGAGAGAAAAATCAAATCAAACAAAATAAATTCAGACAGTGTTGCACATGTACTGAACAATTAAGGGTTGATTTGGTTCGAAAAAAGTGTTTTATGTTTCATTTTCTGATTTCAGTTTTAATTATAGAACCACCACTTGTTTAAATTTTGCTTGCTTTTTTTAAAGATTCGTATAGATGAGAAAACAACTTGAAAACAGCAAATGTAACAGTATCATAATTAAAGGTAAAAACAGTAAATGAAGTTAGAAAACGTCTACAGAAGAAACCAAACGGACACTATGTAACTTAAGCCTTTATGGAAACCTACAACATGCATCCAAAAGTAACTGAAGTGTATGTAGATGTAGATCATTAACAAAAACACAATTTTGGAATCGTAACTGATCTAGCTCAATGAACAGGCTAACATGTCTGGTTCTGATTTTGGGAGATTTTATTTATTATTATAAGCTTTTTGACAATTTTATAATTATAAGCTAGTTATTAAAGATTTTGTGCAACAACAATAACAATTCTATGAATTAAAGGGAACGCCAAAAAATAGCAATCAAGAATTAAAAAGGTCTAGCTAACTAATTAGTGTCCTACTAGGGGCATGCTTAAGTAATCGACAAAAAAAAATTCTAATTGGAATCACACCATTTGATACATTTAATGATTTTAAAAATTATACTTTTCAGTAAAACTTTTTCAATTTTGATTCCTTTGCCATAAAATAGCGATACAATGATACAATTAGTATATTTTTGATGAGCAATGATGCACTTAGTATGAACGCGCTAAAGGTGGAATCATGTTAAATTCCAG
Organism: Astragalus glycyphyllos; assembly: GCA_963573325.1. Lineage (NCBI taxonomy): Eukaryota > Viridiplantae > Streptophyta > Magnoliopsida > Fabales > Fabaceae > Astragalus > Astragalus glycyphyllos. The sequence goes on from OY754307.1 coordinate 78,585,776, forward strand.
AGATCATACAATTATTCTGGTGAAAAAAGTGCAGGTTCTAAATTAGAAATTAGAAATTAGAAAAGAAATATACAGAATGGGACATTGTTTTAAAAGCGAAATTAGATTAGAATAGATAAGATTTAAAGTGGAATTATGAAAAAGGGGAACCTGAAAGATCCACTTGTTGACGATGATAACGGCGACATTGAAAGCCCACCATTGAAGGATAGATAAGAGAGATCTGATGAAGGTCCACTGTAAAACGAAGTTATCTTCCATTAGAGCACAGAACAGCTGGAAGAGGAAGAGGAAGAGGAAGAGGAAGAGGGGTGTGCAATGCAATCCTCGTAGTTGTAAAGGTGAATGAAGATTGAAGAGGAGTAGGATAGAAGTTTCTCTTCTTCTCTATCTCTCTCTCATGTAATTTGCATCCCCCCTCTTCCCATCTCTCTCTCTTCCTCTCTTGTTTTTATCATGAAAAATCTCCCAAACGTTTCTTTCGTTTGTACCCCTCTATCACGCCATGGAAATTAAGGCCTGCTTTTTTTTCATCTCTTTTTTTTGGACAAAAGCCTGCTTTTTTTTCTTAATAAAAATAAAATAAATAAGAGGAAATTACATTTAAGTTATAATTAAATAATATAAATATAGTGAGGAGTGATTAAGGGCTAGCGTCTTGTCCAAAATAGAGGAGGTGACCGTAATTTCACTGTTAATAAATAATAATAAAATTATTGTTTTTATGTTTCTGCTTTTATTTGTAAAGGGGCTTTGTGGGCCCCAACTTTTAAGTTCCGAGGTTTGGGCCCATTTTTTGGGGTATATACCTTTGAAATTTCATTTCTATTTGAATATTCCACTCTTTCTCACCACCCTACTTTTTTTTTTGTCATCTCACCACCCTACTTCAACTATTATTCCTCTATTTCTCACCACCCTACACAAAATGTAGGAACTTAAAATTTAAAAATCAAGTTTTAATTATGACAATATTAATTCATAAAGATAATTAAGTTGTTACAAAGTGTTCTATCGTGTTTTTATTTTTCATACTATAGGAAATATCTCTTTTTTTATATATGAAAAAAAATGATGTTTCGTACGAAATGAAACAATCAAATATAATACGCATTGAAAGCCACAACAACCCACATAAAGCCACAACAACCCACATAGTATTTCACAACTATCGTTTTTCTTTTCTTACATCTAATCTAACTCTTATATGCGGCTTCGCATAAGTTGGCGCCAACTTCCGCTTTTTTTTTTCCATTTTTTTGACAGATTCTTTTATTATTTCTTTCATATTTTATTTCCTCTTTTCGTCTATTTTTTATCTTTTTTTGTTTTTCCATCTTCTTTCACATTTTGAGGTTCTGTCTTTTTTTTTTCTTTCCATTTTTAATATTTTAAGGAGTATATTACGGTCTCGAAAACTTTTAGGTGTTTAAATATGTAAAGTTTGTTTTTCAATAACCAATTAGATGATATATAGATTAAATTTAATGACAAAATACGTAAAGTGAGATGATAAACAGTATGTTTTGGTGTATTTTATGGTTTCAAAAAAACTTTAATTGTTCACATACACAAAGACAAAGTTGTTCCTCGATAATCGGTTTGGTGAGTTAAATCATGATAAAATACGTAATGTGCGATGTTAAGTAGTGTGTTTTGTGATACTTTAGCGTTCGATTTTTTTTTATCTCTTTAAATACACAAAGTTTGTACGTCAATAGCCGATTCGGTGAAAAAATTCATCACAAAATACGTAAAATGCGATGCTAGCCAATGTGTTTTGGGGGTGCTTTAGCATTTTAAAAAAATTTAAATTGTTCAAATAGTTAAAGTTTGTTCCTCAATTACCGGTTTGGTAAAAAAAACAATAAATAACTTCATGACACTAATCCGTGCAACTCACCCTTTCACTAATTTTAGCACTTTAAAAAAAATCAATTTCTTTATATACTTCTTCTCTTAATATATTTTTAGTACCATGTTTTTCCGAACATTAAAAAAATTATTATACTTCTCAACCTGAAATATCTATTGAATCCATTTAGATCGGTCACCGCCACATCACAAATAGATCTTTTTAGTTTTTTTAGATTTACGGTTTATAAGAATAACTTCACTCTTTGTGTTTGTTTGCTTTTGTCATTACAGAGAGTTGCTTCTTTGTATTATTAAAAAATTTCCTCTTTCCAAACAAGTCGCAGCTTCCTCCCATTATTAACAATCAAATATTGACAACTATCAATTCCACAATAGTTGTATTCAACATCTTTGTTAATATTTTTTAAAAATTTTATAATTTTCTTATTTAATTTATAGTTGTAATTTAATTTTTATTCACAGTTATTTGACTATATATTTTACAAACCAACACTATTGATCCACTGGCATAAACTACTCTGAGACACAGAGTCAACTTAGTGCTACCGAGTTTGATTCCCGCAGTTGACAAGCTTTGTTCCGGTAGAAAAAGAAATCGTGCATGAATGTTTATAATGAGGTTCGCTAATAAATGCGTAAAAATTCTATTACTTATTTACATGGAGTTTAGCCAACCCCGTGCATCGCACAGGTTATGGGGCTAGTTTCTTCATAAAAGTTTTGTACCCAATATCATTACTCATGAAGAAATATCTCTTTCTTTGAAATTAAATAATTATTTTTTTGCAAAATCTTATAATTATAGCATCCCTCATATGTACAATAAGTATGTTTAAAATTGTTCTCGTGCGAATTTTGGTGCTTAGCTAATTAGGTGATACTTTGGATAACCTGCACTCTAAATAGTGATCTCTTTGTTGATCAAGCGATTACGCTGAGAAATAGACTCAGTTTCTCAGCTTCGGCTTCCTAGACTACTTTGGAAAGTGTCTAGTGTACAAAGTTAAACTGCTAAACTAAGATTGCATGAAAATAAAGGATAAAAAAAAGTAAATAAGTCAAGACTTGTGTTTGATTGAATGCGTGTATTTTACAAATGTACAAGCCAACTATATATATTTTTATCAAGCCAGCTATATATATATATATATATATATATATATATATATATATATATATATATATATCCATTAACCACTGACACTAGCCTACAACTAACCACTGTTGGTTCGACTAAGATCAACGCACAATAATGTTCATTTGCCCTAAAGTCTAGAAGAAACAGCTCTATTATGCTTACTAGCGTGATAAGTGGGTGGAAAACATTCGCTTCCTATTTTTTAGGCGTGGTGACCACGTTTTTCTCAACCGCTCCAAGCCTCAACGTCTTTCCTTACGCGCTTTGCTATACTTGTAGTCCAAGCAGGTCATCTACATCAGCTACGTTGTCCTCGACTGACTTAAATCCTTAACTAGTACCTCCTCAGCTAAGCTCTTCCTTGGCCTTAGCCACCAGAGCCATCCTCTTAGCAATTTTGGCACAAAGGTTGAGCATAAACATGCCATTCCAGTTCTTCCATGATCATATTTATAAGAAAATAAGTCTTCTTGCAAGTTCATGACCTGGCCAACTGATATAAATAACATATCTTCTCACTTGACTAAGATATAAGCAAAAAATCCCCACTAAAACGGCTAATTAACCATCATTTTGCCCATGTTCTCCATATTCCTATTTTCTACGAAGTGGGTGAACGTTTTTGCCTTGATTCCATATGGCTAACTCCTTATACCACTTCCCATAAATGTAGGAAGAAGGTAGTTACCATAATTTTTTTTTGACAAGTAGTTACCATAACTTAACTTTGTCATTTCCATGATATTCCCTTTCATAAATAATACAATAATAACATGAGACTTTAGTAAACAATTATACGAGCCCAGTCGATATAGACTTAGAAGCCATGTTCAGTCAATTTTGCCTCATCCACAGGAGTCAGCCCTCTGCCCTCGACTAGCTGATTTTATGTCAGATGATCAACACTCAGCTAATCACGGGGTAAACAAAAACAAAAAAATAATAGGAGCCAAAAGTTAGCCATTAGAAAACACAAATGATATTGAGTTAAAATACTTTTTGTTTCTCAAACGAAAAAAGGTTTTATTACTATAGTTTTATGTGCATAAAATCTATAAATGTGCATTAATGTGTTCTATATTTTTCTTCTTCTAAAAGCTATTAAAAATAAAAAATAGAAATAAGTTGTGTGATTATTAGCTTATTCTTCTCTACTCTTCCAACCTTGTAATCCGTATCTCCTTTCTCTCACCTGCAACTACAACATTTCATGATCTTAGTCAACAAACAAGTAAATCCATTTGCTCTTGAGTCTTAAGCGGTTCTTTTTTTATATCACTAACTAATTTTTGTTGGAGGTGATTTTTCACAGAGGAAGTGTTTGACTACTGATTTGTTCATGGCATTGATATCTTTCTGGTAACAGGCATTGTGCCACGTTCGGAACAGAGGCGGATCCAGGATTTCAGAATAGGGTGTTCGGTGGAAAAAAAACAATGATAAAGTAACGTTCAAAAAAAATCAACGATAAAGTAATGTTCCAAAATAAAGTACATTTTAATCCAAGTTTAATTGGATTTTCCTCTTCCTCATGGCCTGGAAGCGTTTGATGATGTCTAAATCATCGATTGTGCTAAAAACATCCTTCTCCACAAATGTCACCAAACAATCATTAAGCCAAGGGTTGGACATCTTGCTTCTCAATTCATCTTTCACATATTTCATTCCTGAAAATACTCGCTCAACAGTTGCGGTTGCCACCGGTAAAGATAAAGCTAATTTCAGAAGCCTATATACAAATCTATAGGTCTTGTTCTTCTTTGTTTGTACAAGAGTCTTAGAAAGATCCGAGAGCCCCCTCAAATTGGAAAATCTATCATCATCTTTAACACTCCTAATATAATTATCAAGTTGGCTAGACAACTCCACATCATCAACATCATCAAAGTCAGCTGGATACAATCTCGCTAACCTCACAAGTGATTTTGAATCAAAAGCTTTAAATGAATCACAAGGACTCAAGCATGCTACACAATGCAACAACTCAATATTTTCTGGAGTAAATCGTTCATTCAACTCTTTCAACACCAAATCTATGATATCCAAGAAGCAATCATGTTTGAAATAATGCAAATTTGTGACCAACGGAGAACGACGCTTAGACTTGTTATGTTTCACATGCTGTGAATCCATATCCGGCACATCAATTTGAAGGTTACCACAAGAAGATACGACTTTTTCATAAAACGACCTTTCCCATCCACCATCTCTCATTTCTTGAAACTTTGTCTTGTTATGTCGGAGAAGATCCATGGCGTTCACTATATCTTGATCACCCTTTTGTAATGCTTGAGACAAATCATTTGTAATCGATAACACATCAACCATTAGATGCAACGTAAAAATGAAACTAAAAGTTTGCATTGCGAACAACAAACTTTGCGGTTCACCTTTACACGATCTATCACTTTTGAGGTCTTCAAGCATTCGAACGATGGGATTAAACAAGCCATGCAATCTGTTAAGAGTCCAAAAATGAGATCCCCAACGTGTATCCCCAGCTCTTGTAATAGACATTTCTTGATTCAACCCGGTACCAGTTTCCACTAACTCATTATCAATTAACTCTGCCAAATGAGCAGCTTATTTTTTACAAAGCATAGCTTGACGCTTGTTAGATGCCCGAATAAAATTAACAAGACGAGTAACTTCACAAAAAAAACCAATCAACATCTTCATGATGTCTAGCAATCGAAACAAGAGCCAACTAGAGTTGGTGAGCAAATCAATGAACGTAGTAGGCTTGCGGATTCTCATTCTGAATCAAAGTTTTCAAACCTCCAAGATGACCTCGCATATTACTTGCTCCATCATACCCTTGACCTCGAATTTTAGACATACACAACCCCAATCCAGACAACAAAGTTTCAAGAGCCTCTAAAAATGCTTTTGCACTAGTATCTTCGACATGAACATTACCAACAAATCTTTCTACAATAAAACCTCTTGTATCAACAAAACGTACAACCACGGCCATTTGTTCTTTTCCAGAACAATCACCGGATTCATCAACAAGGGCACAAAAAATATCATCTCCAATTTCTTCAACAATTTTTTTAACAGTTTCAGCAGCACATGTATTTGCAAGATCTTTCTGAATAAAAGGAGAAGTCATCTTATGATTTTCTCCACCACCTTTAATTGCTGCAGTTATGTGTTCACAATTCTTCGCCAAAACATCAATAAATTCAAGAAAATGACCCTTGTATACAGAGTTCTTCCCTTCATCATGTGCCCTAAAGGCTAACCCACCTCTAACAAGATACTTGACTGCTTCAAGTGATGCTTTCAAACGAACAAGATAATACTCTTTCTCTTGTGTAGTGTATTTTTTGTAAGATGATTCAATACTCTGTTTTTGATTCATAAGAGATTCACATAACCTCACACAGTTGTTATGATGACTAGTCGGTGTTGTTCCTTGATGCACCTTTAACTTCTTTTTTTGATTCCAAATGTTAAAACCATCCTTCACAAATGCAGTTTTTTTTTTATTCCAAATGTTGAAGACTCATTATAAAACAAATAGCAAGGAAAACAATATACAACATTCTTTCTAACACTGTACTCTAACCAATTATATTCATCAAACCAACTTGCACAAAAACTACGATTTTTCCCCGAAATCTTTGTAACAGGATACTTGGTCAAACGTATTTGGTTAGGACCATTTAAAAGGTAAGCTCTTCTTACTTCATCTTGCACATTTAGATGATATTCAAGAATTTGTTTTCTTTTTGAGGGATCCATCTCCAAATAAGCCCATTTCTCAATAATATCATCATCTGTGAGTTCACGAATTTGAGTAATCGGTGGTGGAATTGATTGGTCATGATCTTGTGGAATTGGTGGTGGAATTGGTTGGTCATAATCTTGTGGAAGCGGTGGCGGATTTGGTGGTGGAACTTTGGGTTTCTTGGAAAAATACCTAAGCATCCTGTTCAATGAAAAATCAATAAACAAAGTAACAAAATAACAAATCAAGTAGTAATAAACAAAGTAACAAAGTAACAAATCAAATAATCAATAAACAAAAATGCAAAGCAGGTAGTGAGATTTTGATTGCCTTAACCATACGTTTATTTAAAAAGACCCTACAAATTACTATCTCTGGCAGCATACCCCTTTTCAAAAATGCAAAGCAGGTAGTGAGATTTTGATTGCCTTTCTATGGTGTTTTTGTGCTCTTGAATCACCGTTGAATGAATCCTTGAATTGAATCACCAAAGTCCAAACCAGAAGCGAAAATCGTTGAATCACAAAAATAGAAACAAAAACGAATTTAGGACCTGAAAAAAGAAAAAAACTGTAAAAGTGGGTTAAGTGGGACTCGAACCCTTGACCTATTGCGTAAAATTTGGGGGTATTACCAATTTTGCTAGGATGTTTGGGTGTTCCTGGTGTTCCCAGGAACACTATGTGGTTCCGCCTCTGGTTCGAGATTGATCCATTTTTGCTTGAGAAGATCGTAGAGACCTATGCAAGTGGTAATAGAGTGTTCGACGAAGAATGGTGGCATACACACAAAAGAATACGGCGATGATGCCTTCAGATTGATCGATACAAACGGACAGAGATGGGTCCTGCAACAGAGAAGGGAGTTGGAGGATGGGGTATTGAAGAGTTTGAGGGAAAAGGTTCATTCAGAGATTGTGGTTGTGTTTGCAGGACTCTGCAAACATAAATGATATGGTTCGAGAAAACACCAATCAGGGGATTGGATCAAGTTTAGAAATGAATTAAAGAGAAAGAGAAACCAATTTTATAAAAAAAAAGTGAGTGAAACTGATTCTGCACCGATCGTGCAATATGTGTTTCTAAAATGTACTATGTGTTTCTAACTACCGTAAAAGTCACTCATATGTGTTTCTAAAATGTACTATGTGACAAGTATAAGAGTATGGAAAATGTTAAGGAGTCCTTTAAGGGCATTACTCAAGGAATCAAATATAAAAATATTGTGTTAGAAGTTTAAAAGTTGTTCTTTTCAAAACAAAACTTTTAGTGTTTTTATTCCCTAACTAGTGCCTTAAGGACACTCATCAGCAAGACCCTTCTTTTCAAACAGACATATAAAAAGATTAGAGGGGATATTAATATAACTTTTTTTTACAGAAATAACCTTGTCTCATTTCATTTTAATGTTTTGTAACACAACATCATATCTCTCTGAACAATCTCCATTTTCCGCTATCTCATAATTTACTTTTTAAGTTTCAAATCAAATTCATCACTCGTCTTTCCTCCAAATTTCCAAACACGCCCTTAAGCGACAAACCCACATATATGCATACAAATGTGTCCAAGATGATTTTCTTTTTATGAATGAAGCTCCAAGATAATTGTTTGCATCAAAAGATACCTCCAAGATGATTGTTGTAACAAAGTAATTTTGTTAGGTGGAGTTTACAAAGACAACATGCAAATTCCCCAAACCTCCAACTCCAAGAAATGTAAAAAGACAAATACTACTAAGCATCTTGCTTGCATTATTGGCTATTGCCATGCGCGCGATGCGTCTAAAATGGTTCACAAAGTCTACGTCAACAATTATGTAAAAATAACTCTTTCACTTTGCTCCTTGTTGACCTCTTTTTCTCAAGTCATCACAACCATCCAAACTCAAATTCGACTCCTGCAACAAGTTTGACAAAGAAAAGAACGTGCAATTGATGAAATTAGACGATTAGATGGATGCCAAAAAAAAAACAACGTACACATCAAAATTGTGAAAGCACTCTATTTCATCTATAATTACCCTTGATGGAGCGAGCCTTTTCTAGTGATGGTGTTTTTTCGATCAAAAAATGCTTATGAATATCTCTCCGGGACTCGATGCTGATGAATCAAATTGTTAATTAATCATCTTAAAGCCTCTACCAATGGCGGCCTAATTAGACATTTTAGCAGTTGTTCAATTAAAGGATTCTATTGAAACATTGGATTTGGAACCTCCACAATAATCTCAATAGAACTTCAGAGCTTTTATCCAAGTCATATTTATTTATTTTTTATTAAAAAAACAAAAACCCAAAATCCATCTTCACCTTCATCTTCTTCATCTCCCAACCCTATCTCAGCACTGCCCCACCTTCTTCCCACAACCCACGGAAATTCCAGCATTGTTACAATTTAAATCAGAACCAGAATTCCATTTATTTTTAATTCGTGTGACCCATTCACTGTTCCCATTTTCTCTCTTTCATTTTTTGGATTAATTGAACCCCAAACCGTGCATCTCGATGAAACAATGAAAATGAGATAATTAAATTGAAATATCAAGTAACTACAATCACAACCCATTTTACATTCTAGTGAATCGTTTTCGTTTTGAATCAGTTTGTATCATCTTTGTTTTAAGTTTTAAACATCAGATCTGAATCGTCTAAAGTTTTAGGATCTTCGTTTTTGTTTGTGAGTTGTTTATGCAGATTCCATTTTCATTTTCTTTTCTGAATCATTTTCGTTTATGCATATTTTCTGGGTTTCACATTCATCTTCATCCTCAGATTTTCTGGGTTTTACTTTCATCTTCATCCTCATTATAGTTGGGCTAAAACCTAACTTTAGAGTGTAAAACTCACAAATTGTAAAATCACAAGAATAAATTATTTTAAATATAAGAAACAGAAGAACGAAAATGGGGTACCAATGACTTGGATCAAATTTGGGAATTGGTGGGTTCCTGATGGTTGAGGTTGAAGATAAAGAGGTGAGTTTGTTTTTTTTTCTCATCTGCGAATGAGTTTTTGGGTAAAATTTTAATTTTTTTTTTATTTTCAATAAAACGTTAAATAAGAAATTACGAGTCAGCTTTAAAATTTACATGTTGGACTTGCTAAATCAGCATTTAACTGCCACATAGGTTTTTTTAACGGAGTTGGATGGAAAAATAAAAAAAAAGACTAACGGTGTAAACGTTAGTTAACTTAAAGGACTAAGTTGATATAAAATAACTTAAAGGACCTGTAGTGTATTTTTGCCATAATAATAATAATAATATTAAAACTAGAATTCTTATAATTATGGACTGCTGTTGTCAAACAAAAATATTTATTCTGAAATTCCAAAGCTGATTACCTTGGTCTCTCCGTCACACCCCACTGTGACACTTCTCACAAAACGCCCCACCTCCATCCACTCTTTCTTCATTGCTTTATTGATCTAACTAATGCAATGCAACTTCATTCACATCCTTTCTCCCACACAACTTCAATCTGATAAACAAACAAACCTTACCTTATGACTTGTTTTTCTCAATTGTGATCAAAAACCAAACAAACACCTTCCTCGTTTTCTCGCTTGTCTTGTCACACACTACAAAAAAAAAACAACCTTATATTACATTATTCTGATTTGAGTTATTCAGATCAACGATGAATGCCTACATCATTGGCCTCGTGGTTCCCCTCGTCATACTCCTCTGCCGGAATTCCAACAACCGCAAGCGCCGCGGGTTACTGGCCGACGTCGCCGGCGATTCCGGTTTCGCTGTCCGTAATCACCGGTCTGAATCTCCCATTAGTTCGGCTTGGGAGGGCGTAACGACTCTCGTGGAGCTTTTCGAGAATGCATGCAGAGAGCATCACGATAAGTTATTGCTCGGAACTCGCGAATTGATTTGTAGAGAGATCGAAACCTCCAAAGACGGAAGAACCTTCGAGAAACTTCATCTTGGAGAGTACCAATGGGTTACGTATGGGAAAGTGTTTGAATCAGTTTCTAGTTTCGCCTCTGGTTTGGCAAAGCTTGGTCACGTCAAGGAAGAGCGTGCGGCTATCTTTGCAGAAACTAGAGAAGAATGGTTTATTGCATTGCAGGTGTTTGTCTTTATGTTTCACACAAACTCTGCTTTTGTTTCTCTTCCAGTTTTTTGAATTTTGATTCTGTGTGGAAGAGAGTGATTTTATTTATTATTTACTTTGTTTTTTTTTTGTTTTTGTTTCTTCAGGCTTGCTTCAGGAGAAATGTGACGGTCGTGACAATATATGCGTCTTTGGGAGAGGAAGCTTTATGTCACTCATTGAATGAGGTTTGCTCTCTGTTTATGTTGTCGCTCTTCCGAACAAAAAAGTGTTTTATAAAATAAAAAGGAGAAGATATATCGAATTTAATACTCTGAACATGAATATATGTTATAGGCACCTCTTAAGTTAAGGTGGTATGATATGAATCACTAGCACAATTCTCTTGAGGGCAATTTTAAAACTGAGTTTGCGAGTTTTGTTGGGAAATGATAGTGATATTGTTTGTAATTTTAAATAACGATGGAAAGATGGGCGACAGCTATCTATATGTAAGCTTATATGGACTTAATCAGGTGAGGAAGTGAAATAAAGTAGAGGGGGGAGCCATCATAGGGGAGCTCGAGTGTGAGTGTCGAGTGTTAGAGGTTCAAGATCTCAATATTTTATCATCCAAGTAAACCACATTTTTCGTCCCTAAACTTACACTATATCTCCTACTTCGTCCCTTAAGTAAATAAAATAATTAGTGTCTAATGTTTTATAAATAGTCCTTAATGTCCATCTCATTAGTCCTTGTGTTATATTTGACAAATAGTTGGGGACTAATGAGACGTACGCGACAAAACAAAACATTAAGGACTAACGGTCAAATATGAAAAAAGTTAGAAACTACTTGTTATTTTTATTTTCCTGAGGGATGGATTAGGAAGGAGGCCATTATTGGAAACAGAAATGATAAAAACAGAAGACCTAGGAGGTTTACTAATAGGCTAAGGTATTATTTCTTTTTCCTTTTCTCACTAAGCTCCCGATTTTAGTCTTAATCTCATTTCCTTTCTCTTCATTTATAATTTACTGGTTTGTAAAACATCACTTAGCTGCTCAACATGCAATTTCTGGTATTCAAAATTTGTAAGCGGTTCAAAAAGTCAACCCTGTTTCATATAGTTGTTAATTTAGCTGTAAATTGCTCTCAGTATTCAGATTAACTTTCAGATTTTTGTTTATGGTTTGAAACAGAATACTGGAATTTGTATTCTTCTTTACCATTGTTTTAGTTCCTGTGCTCTTATTATTTTTTGGGGTAACCCCACTTCTGAAATCTCTGCCAGACAGAGGTTACAACAGTGATTTGTGGGCGCAAAGAATTGAAATCACTTGTAAATATTGCTGGACAACTTGACTCGGTGAAACGTGTGATATGCATGGACAATGATGTCCCATCTGATGCCTCATCTGCTCAGCATGGATGGACAATCACTTCCTTTGCTGATGTTGAGAGGCTTGGTAGAGAAAATCCCGTTGAGGCTGATTTACCCCTTTCTGCGGATGTTGCAGTTATAATGTACACAAGTGGAAGTACCGGCTTGCCCAAGGTTAGAAGCATCTTTGACATATATAATTCTCCCCGTGCCAACTTTTCTATCCTTTCACTGGATTGACTTCCCTAAATAGTAGTCTGAATGGGATTGTGGTGTCTTTTGCTTTGTTCTTCTTGATTCTTTTTCTTGATTTCTTTCTTTTTTGTTATACTGTTTCTTGAATTTCTTTCTTTTGCACAGGGTGTGATGTTGACACATGGAAATGTCTTAGCAACAGTCTCTTCTGTAATGTTAATTGTTCCTAAACTTGGGCCCAAGGACGTATATCTAGCATACTTACCAATGGCTCATATCCTTGAGTTAGTAGCTGAGGTATGGGTATCTACTTCCAGGAATGGATTGAATAAATATTTCATCTTAAAAGGGCACTTTGTTTGCGTGTTATTTTCCTTGTGTTCGTGTCTAACATGTTTTGACAAGCTCAACTACTTGTTTTAGAATTTGGTTTCAGCTGTTGGAGGTAGTATAGGATACGGTACTCCTCTGACTTTAACTGATACATCAAACAAGATTAAAAAGGGGACAATGGGAGACGCCACTGCATTGATGCCAACTGTGATGGCAGCTGTGCCGGCAATTCTTGATCGTGTACGTGACGGAGTTCTTAAGAAGGTATTTGATTTTGGACCCATTTGAAAATTGTGCACCTATGTAATACATATCACTCATCAATGTGTGTGTGTGACTGAGCTTGCTGAATGAACCTGTTCTGGTTGTCCAGGTGAATGCAAAGGGAGGTTTATCAAAGAAGTTGTTTGATTTAGCCTATGCACGAAGGTTGCAGGCGATTAATGGTAGCTGGTTTGGTGCTTGGGGCTTGGAACAAGCTCTATGGCATTTTCTTGTATTCAAAAAGGTCCAAGCTATTCTGGGTGGACGTATCCGCTTTATACTGTGTGGTGGTGCTCCCCTTTCTGGTGACACCCAAAGGTTCATCAATATTTGTCTTGGGTAAGTGTTCTGAATCTGTTTGCTTTCTAAATGCAAGAGAAATTTTCATTAGGGAAGGGGAGGGGGGTAAAGCATAGCAACTAAGGAGAAGACACTGCCCTAAACAAACAAAATATAATAAAAGTCAACAGTATAGAAGTTCAAGGTAAGCAAGAAAGACACATTAGCCAAGCCTTCTGGTGTCTGCATGTTTGTCACAACTCAACTCATAAGTCATGACCACAGAGCGTTAAAGAGCCAAATGCATGACAAAGAGTGACATGATTTAGTGATAATATAAGTATTTTCTTACTTTCTTTTGTTCCCAAAGCAATATCACAAGCCAAATTTAGGGCATGTTTGGGTAAGTTGCGACATTCAGGTTTAAACATTTCCACCGTGACATGTGAATAATATGCTTCAATTGAGCTTGATAGTTGATATTAAAATTTTAACAATAAATCTCAGTTTGCGGGTTTGCTTATTTCTAAGGAAAATTCAATTCCTATATTGGGAGATTGGCATTTGGCATTCTGAAAGAAATGATACTTGATTCACTCTTTAATGATACTAGAAATAAAACCAGCTTTACTCATATGCTTATTTTCTATTTTGCTTTCAGATTTTCTGTATTATATATTCTCTCACCGTTAGGTTTGGGTGTCATTTTTAGTGCTCCAATAGGTCAAGGATATGGTCTCACAGAGACTTGTGCTGGCGGGACGTTCTCTGAGTTTGACGATACATCTGTTGGCCGTGTTGGACCACCTGTTCCTTGCTCATATGTTAAGGTAGTAGTCGATCAAATCTAATAGCAAGGATTATTTCGTAATTCCAAATCCTATTTCTTTTGTTGCTACCTTTATTCTATGAAAATTTTATTGAGATTTTATTTTTCACTTTCAATTGGGATAGTTTTGGATTTGTATCGGGAAGTATCGGTGTACGATACGGGTATGGCACCGATAATTTTCCTATTTTGGAGCATCTGGGCTTCATAGATGTCAATTGTTCATGATAACAATAACAATTCCACATTGTGTTAGCAACAAGATTTCAATTAATAAGACTTATTAGAGGTGCAAACGCAATGTAAACTGCCCATATTTTGTATTTTACTAAATAGAGTAGAGGAAGGGAATATCGGTATTCAGTTATTCTCTTTCTGTATAGTGGTTATTTGGGAGAGGGCAGACCCTCGAACACCTGTTTGTCAATTGTAGTAAAAATCACTTTCGTTCCACCTCATGAATTCATAATAAAATATCACCATTCAATGTAAAACTTTGATTTACTTTTTAGTGGCTCTAACACTGGTATCAAAACACTCAAACTCTGGGGGTGTTTCATGGTTCATGCTCATTGCCCAAAGAATGGAAGCAGGGATTAAGGCTCTTGACCGTGGATTCAAGAATCAGGGGCCAGTTCTCGATGAAGACGGGGTAAAAAATCATAGGCAGTTCACAACAAATTTTGGAAATTCTGAATTGGAATTCAGAAAATAGTAGACATCTCAACGCACCACTGAAGGCCGTCATATCAGTATGAGGGCCATATAGTGGTTGTAGAAGAATCGAGTTTTAAAGGACTTAAATGAACTCGAAATTCTGTTATTCTAAGGCGTTGACGTGAATGGATGGGTAGAGTAAAATCAAACGATATTTTGATTTGAAGAAAGTCACAGATGCAGAGACACTCCAGGTTGCCATGGTCGCAATGAAGGGGGATGCCTTGAATTGGTATCAATGGTGGGAATTTTGCGTCATGGATCCTACTCAGAATGAGTTTCGCAATGCACTAATTGAAAGGTTTCAATCCACAATAACTTAATCCTTATGAGTTATTGATGGGTCTCAAGCAAACAGAATCAATAGCGGAATATCGGGAGCAATTTGAACTCTATGCAAGACCACTCAAAACAGCCTCCCCTGAGTATCTCAAAGGAATTTTCTTGAATGGACTGAACTCAAATCAGCCTCCCCAAAGTTTCTTGCACAAAATGTTGACAGAAGATTTGAAATTACAATTAGAACCAGTAGCAGTACTCGCAGCCTCAAATAGCTCCTCTGGAATAGCTTAAGTGTTAATTCAATGACTAACCTTCCAACCTTTGAAGCAACTTAGGAGCCAGCCGATGCTGTGAAATACCTGTCGTTAGTGACAACCCCCAATTAAGAAGACTTATGTGAGGTGTAAATATCATAATGTTGGGCCAACCTAGTTGTATTGTGACTTGTATATGTTTGTAACTGCTTATGTATTGTAACCGTCTGTGTCTGATTATGTGTTGTAATTATTTGTGTTTTGTGATGACTGCCCATATATGCATTTGATTAAATAGAGTTGGGGAAAGGAAGTTGGGCATTCAATTATTCAATTTCTGTTTCGTGGTTGGGACTGGGAGAGGGCTGGCCCTCCAATACCTGTTTGTCAATAGCAATAGTTAGTTTCATCCCAATTCATAATAAAATATGACCATCCCGTGTAAAACCTAAGATTTATTTTTAATGATTTTATAATGGTGATATTTTAGTATGAATTGGAATGAATCATAAAACCGTGGTATGCCACAACTTGGGCATATCAACACCATAACACAGTTTTATAATGGTGGTTTACTTTCTCTATCTTCACTCGGAAAATAATATTTCTTATACAAGCATTTGGTACTCTTTTCTCAGCTAATCGACTGGCCTGAAGGTGGATATTCAAGTAATGACTCGCCAATGCCTCGAGGTGAAATTGTCATTGGCGGTCCAAATGTCACTCCTGGGTACTTCAAAAATGAAGAAAAGACAAAAGAATCTTATAAGGTATAGCTAAATGTTATTTTTTTTCTTGTGTGGCAAAAAGCAATGCACAATAAGATCGCACATCTGATATTCTTCTTTTGCTGTGATAATTATTGTTAGATATAAAGCCTTTCAGGAATCTTCACCTAATAGCTTAAGCTTTTCAGAGAGTTGCTCGTTGACATTGTATCGAAGCTTCTGTAACTAAGTAATTAGGATTTTGCTCCTCACCACAAACACTCTTTGAAATATAAAAGACAAATTTTTGCATACATTAGATGGGCTTGTGCATTATCCATGCTTTAAGCCTGAAGGGCTCTTGCTGGGGAGGCTTGTTAGTTTTATTATTTTTTGATAAATAGAGCCTTGTTAGTTATAAAACCAGCTCTTGCTGGGGAGGCTTGTTAGTTTTATTATTTTTTGATAAATAGAGCCTTGTTAGTTATAAAACCATTCACGAAACAAGTTATACTTTTAAAACAGTGTGTCTCCTTCAATTTCACAATTTTGTTTTGTTTGGGATTATTTATTATTTTGGATTATCCTATGATAGGAACCATGATTTCTCATCTCTCAAATGGAACAACAATGGAACAATAAAACTGTATTAATGGTGATGAAACTGAAATTACAAATGTAAATGATAAACTAGGCAATTCGAGAAGCCTAGGATCTCCTAAAGGCGCTTATAGAGGCCTAATCTCTCCTAAAGGGATAACTTCCCAAATTCATTCTTGCTTAATGATTCTAATTCCCCTAACTCCTATTTATAACCTCCACTCCACTAACTCACATTTTCCCTCCACTTTGCCACATAAGCAATTGGTTACAACCAACTCCCATTTCCCTCCCCATACAATTTATTTATTTATTTAATATCCTATCATCCTATTCGATCAATGTGAACATTTGAGGTGCTTTTGGGTCCGTTTGATTTACAAACAGGTAAGTACTGGACTAGACAATACAGTACAGTACATGACAACTTGTTGTCCAGTATACTGTTTGGTGAACATTGGACAACACAAGCATAAAAACTTAAAATTTAGTATAATTCTATTCATGCTATTTATAATGATTTTATACAACATTTATAATAATATAATTAGAAAATTACAGTGAAAATAATATGAGAGAAGTATCTGAAAACTTGAGTTCTTGTTATATCTGTGTCATGTAATTTGAACTTTTGGATATTAATAATGTTACAATTTTCACTTCTTTAGAAAGTATCTGAAAACTTGAGTAAAGAGAAGTACCTTTTTATGAGGGAGTTTTTTTATAAGGTTTCTACATCGAATTTGGTATTAGAGTCTGATGATTCAACATCAAGATCCTTAGTGATCTTGAAATGGTTTTTGATTTTTTTTAACAAAAAATCACGTTATTTACTTTTGCATCTTCTGTCGTAAAGGTTGATGAACGGGGAGTGAGGTGGTTCTACACTGGTGACATAGGGAGATTTCATGCAGACGGTTGCCTTGAGATCATTGATAGGAAAAAAGACATCGTTAAACTGCAGCATGGAGAATACGTGTCCTTGGGAAAGGTATGCATGTTGTTTTGTGAAGTTTATTCTCAAAACTTGACGACTAATTAAATAAATGCAGGTTGAGGCAGCTCTTCTTGCGAGCCCCTTCGTGGACAACATTATGGTGCATGCTGATCCTTTTCATAGTTACTGCGTGGCACTAGTGGCAGTTTCTCACACTGAATTGAAAGATTGGGCTTCAAAACAAGGAATTGCTTATTCTGATCTTTCAGAACTGTGCAGGAAAGAAGAAGCACTGAAGGATGTGCATGCATCACTTGTAAAGGTATGCCTTTTGTATTTTGGAATTAAAATTTTCGGTTGTTAGACGGTATATTTGACTAAATCAACAGTAAAATCTAAATTTAAGGTTTACCAAGTAAATCTTTGATGTTCTTTTCGAGTATTTCAACTAAAATTATCCTGGAATGGAATGTGCTTGTTTGGTAGTGGGAAATGGGGAGGTGGAAAATTAAAAAGAAAATAACATGATAGTTTTTTTGTACAATAAAATGTGGGATGATGGAAAGCGGGCTTCAACTTCATTGATCCTAGTTACTTCTATTGTATGAAACACGAATCAATGTTGAAAATGGTTTTTCATTCAGAAGCTTTCCACCTCCCTTTTTAATGCTCTCCGTATTTTTGTGTTTTCTATTTTCACATACTCTAACGATCATTAACTTAATATGGTGGATGCAAATTCATAACGTGCCTAGAGAGGTAATAGGGAAGCAGTTCTGTTGCATGTTATTAGTATGATAAAACTGATTCATTGTCTTGTAAAGCTTTTCCCGTGAAATGGCGTGAAATTGTCTTGTTTGTTTTTACAATGAGGCTGATATTTCGATCAGCATATTATCCTTCATTTCATTATAAAGGTATGATAGTAATTTAGTTATGTAGTACTTGTTGCTCAACAAAATAAGCATGCACATGCTAGTGAGGACCCTTGAATTTCATTATATAAGAAAAAGTAGGGCCCACATTTAGTTGTATATCTCATTTCTAGCTAGTCTGCATAGCGTAAACTAAGCCCTGCATTGTTATGCAACACAATAAGAAGTGGAAGCGGTTCATGCTGTTTTTTTAATTTATTTTAGGCTAAGGAAATTATCTATAATATGTTCTCATTTAACATACCTTTCAAAGATTTCTCGGAAGCAAGGTTTTGAAAACTTAATCAGACATCGAACTGTTGAAACTTTCGGGTCATGGTTCAATTGATATAAACTACTCGAATCGTCATGAGATGGAGGTCGAATTGGTTGAACCTTCTGGTTTGATTTGGCTTTTTAAACATTGCCCGGAAATGTAACCTACAACATATTCTTGGCCTTTCTTGTTACAAATGATGTAATATTATCCCTTGTTATTATGGTTTTATTAAACCATTTGCAGGAAGCAAAAAAGTCTCGTCTCGAAAAATTTGAGATTCCTGCAAAAGTTAAATTGCTTTCCGACCCATGGACTCCGGAGACTGGCCTAGTCACTGCAGCTCTTAAGATCAAGAGAGACATCATTAGAAGGACTTTTCAAGAAGAGCTCTCAAAGTTATATGCTTCATAGACAAGCCGAAACTTAGAATGGATACTCATCCCTGTGAAACTACTTTCAAGTTTTCCTCTGGGAGGGTTCTGTAATTTTGTTCCATTTTAAATTTAAATTTTATTTATCATACACAGTGACTGAGATGAGTAGGTTACGAAAATGTTGAATAAATTGAGTTTGCATGCATAGCTGTGAACTTTCTTATATCTTTTTATTATGTTTCATCAAATTTTCCATAATAAATTTATCTCAATTGAAGTTTTTGCATTTTGTGTTTGACAATCTCAGTTATTTTGCCAGGTTTAGCTCAGTTGGCACATTATCTATAGTGAATGATTTTGCATCCCATTATAAAATGACTGGCTAATGCAAATTTAGTAATAGTAAAATGAGTGTTGTCAAATTTCTGCAACGGCGGCGCCATGGTGTATTTTATGTCTGCCTCTATAGGCTGCAACACCATGTTTCCGCTAGGTTAGGCTCCTTTCCATTTCTCTAAAGAAATTGAGAGTTCCATTTAGATAGAGATAGACACAAAATCCATTATGGGTCATAACATTAAACTTGTCCGTTTAATCCGCGCCACTATCATTAGAGCATAAAATATGCTGATATAGATTAGGGGAAGGAAATTGTCAAAAAAAGTTGGCATATTAGTTCCTGGTTGTTGTAAGTTATGTATTTGGATAAGTATATTTCTTTCTACTAGTGTTTATATGAGACACATGGGGTTAAAATTGGATATTGGATATATGAGACTAAAAATGAAGGAGACCCACATCCAAGTTTGGTCCATTATGTGAGTATGACTTGAAGTTGAAGGCAACCAAATAAGAAACAGTCCCCCACCTCCTCTTCCCATGTGCCCCTTTGTTTCTTTCTTTCCATCACCTTTAAGCCTTTTTCATCCCTATGATACTGATTCACTGCCTATCCAATCCTACTTTTCCCTTTTCTTCAAACTAATTTTATCACTATACTTTTCCCATGGTACTGATAGAAAAGTGTTTATGTTGGTTACCCACTACATCTTGCATTATCTCTTTACTTTTAGAAATGAAAAATAATATATATATATATATATATATATATATATATATATATATTTGAATGTTTTTTTAGGAAAAAAGTATTTTAAGAATATTATAACAATAATAAGCAAAATAATATTGTTAGATACATACAAGTAATATTTTATCTATGTTATAGGAAACAAGTGTCTTCCGTCTATCACTGGTATCACATGTTTGACAAATGGGGAGGGATAACCAGAATATAATTCGTTCTAGTAGTTTTCTTAAGAGCTTCACATCACATCACATGTTAACCCACACAAACGCTATTGAATGAAGGAATTTCTGGAAAACAGTTTTTATCTGAGGGATGCTCATTATTTTAAAAATTAAATGATGAGCGACGTTACTTACGTTTTTAAAAAATTCAATTAGTAAAGGAAATTGAAATTCAAGACGTATTAGTTTGATTGTTAGTAACATTTTTCAAACTTCTAGAATCGCCACGTTAATAGCTTGCCTCTTTTTCAGTTAGCAGAAGAAGACTATAGACATTGGCACGTGTATGGAATATATTTTTTCAAACTTCTAGAATCAGTTATTCTCACTAAATACTCTCAAATTAAAGAAAAAATATATGTCTTTCTCAAATTTACTCTTGTTTTTTTTCGTGATTAAATTTACTCTTGTTTGAAAACTATAAAGAACTTCACTGAAAGTAATAAAAATAAATTTTGAAAATACTTAGTGCATGTTCGAGAATGCGATTAGATTGGGCAAAAGTGCAGCAAATGTAAACACACATTTAGCTATTTTTGGACTTTAGTCAGTTTCATCTCAACGTTGTTAACACCCAAATCAATGATCGCATGTTCGAGAATGCGATCATTGATTTGATGAAACCAAGTGCTAGTTAGGTTAGTTTCTTTTGCACATGGTAGAAATAGGAATTAAGAGAAATTAGACGATGTAGGACTTGTTGGACTGTTAATGAATGAGACAGGCCATAGCCCAAGAACCCTCATTAACAGTGATTTTAGCTTTGATATTTTCAAAGTTCTAACACCCAAATCAAGTGGTAGTCGCAAATTTTGACCTTATCCATAGATCATCCCTACTCTATTAGTTTTTTTCTTTATTTCAATTTAATGAATAGACCATAACTTGGACTCTAGGATGCTCCAAATTCTTTC